>OZ026493.1:13970232-14590232 GCA_964019985.1 Aurelia sp. 4 Dawson et al 2005 | reverse complement strand
ACTGCTGAAGTCCGTGGCTGTGCTCTCTCGCCGAAGCTAGAAAAGATTGCATGTTACAACAAAACAAAAAATAGAAAGATCCGATAGATGATTGGCAGAACAGAAAACCCTAAAAAACAGCGTTTGTCCCTAACGAAAAGCTCAGTGCCAAAATTAAAACAACACGACAACTAAAATATAAAAAATAATGAAATCTATGTATCAACCTGCCTAGTGTTTAAACCCTTAAGGACAAGGCAATCCAGCCGATATTGTCAGAAGCTTTCCTGCATCCTATTTCCCCCGTTAGCCTATCGATTATTTTAATAGTAATATCCTTCAGAAACCCGTGGTGGCCTTCTTCAGTAAAATGCCTGAAGAATTCCACCTGGGGTACTGAGGCCCCCGAATTAAACTTACGACTGCACGCCTTGTAATTGTTAAACCTAAGCCTAAAAGGCGTGCAGGTGTTACCAACATATTGTACGCCACAGACGGTACATTCCAACAAATACACAACATTTGAAGTGTCACAATTAAACGAATAATTTATCCTATATTCCCGGCTATCTATATTAGAATGAAACAGGAGACTTATGTCTTCTGCCGAAAGTTCCTTTCGAGAAAGATTCACCACATTCCCACTGACAAATCGTCCTGTTAGCGTTCCATTTTCTGTCACCTCCGCTTCATTCACTAAATCGCCGTTTACTTGTTCAACAACATGTTCAGGGGTCTCATCTTGTCTTGTCTCCATTGGCCGAAGATCGCTACTGTCAAACAGCTCGTGGTTGTGGTGTTCTGTGGTTTGAAGTTCTGCAAGCCTTTCGTTGGTGAGAGCTATTCCCGATTCATTGCACAGCTTCTTTGCTTTCTTCTTTCTCTTCTGCTCGAGGGTTTCTTTAAGACTTTTGACCTACTCTTTGATGTGGTCTAGCTCTTCTTGGAAAAGGTTTCGTCGTTCTCTTTGCAGCGTTTCGTAAGCATTGTCATATTTTTTGCCACACTGTCCCGATACTGTATTATGAGTAGCGTGAGTAGCTGTTCCTGGGCAGTTGTCAAAATGCCTTGCCTTGTGTCTTCAAAATTCGGTGATTTAGTGAATGAAGCGGAGGTGACAGAAAATGGAACGCTAACAGGACGATTTGTCAGTGGGAATGTGGTGAATCTTTCTCGAAAGGCTCTTTCGGCAGAAGACATAAGTCTCCTGTCGAAAGGCCTGAAATTTTCACCCACTCCCACTGACATCGACAAAGCGAAACTTAAAGAAGACCTCGAAGCATTCAAGAGAAGGATGAGATTACGGTGGTATTTCAGGGACAATGAGGACAGTTTTTCAGAGGACAATAACGAAAACAAATTTAGAATCAAATCCTCGTGGCAGCCCTCAAAAAAGGCCCAGTCCTAGAAAACTATCTTTCGCTGCTGGAGAAGGAGGTAATGTCTATCTCGCCGGAGGGTAAGAACCTTAGTAATCTTTCTCCTTCTGAAAAACTTTCTTTGAAACAACTTAAATCTGATAGGAACATAGTAATCAAGGAAGCGGACAAGGGATCAGCTGTTGTAGTATGGGATAGGGGGGACTACATAAGTGAGGCTAACCGACAACTACACGATAGGCAGGTTTATGAAGAAGTAGAGGTGGACCCCTCGGTAGTTCTGGGTAAGACCATTAATTCTACAATCCTGGACAAAAGTTATGAGACGACAGAGCATTTTGACGTTTTCACGGGTTCAGAGTACCCCCTCCCCCCCCCGTATCAATGTTGTTTTAGGTCAGAACGCGTCGATTGTGACCAACATGTATTCATGAATCGTCGTTGAACAATATTGATTCGGGGGGAGGGGGTTTGCAGTACTTAAATCCCTTTTATTCTTGGAAATACTGTTCAACATCTTAAAATGCTGCTAGTCTCATAACCTTTTGTCCAGGATTGTCTCTATCGCGGATTCTAGTTTTCTCGTCACTGAGGCATGAATGTATCATTTTGAAACATCATACTAAAAGACAAATCTATGCCAGTTCAAGAAAGAAGAGTCGAGAATATTAATTACCATAGAAACTTTTATTTAAGTTGTTTATTTCATTAATTGATCAATTGGTGTATTTCAATCAATTGTCAGAAGGACATGACATTGGCAATGAGGACATTTTTGGAAGTTAATAGCATCAGGCCATGTCTGTTATGCTATAAAATTGCCTCCTTTATTTGAATTTGCAGTTTTAGTCATAGGATGCATGTTTTGTTTTAATATGAATTTCTTGGCGCCTGAATATTGCCACAGAAATCGGCTCATTTGAGCCCTGGCTTTTAGAAAGGGAAATATTACGTCAGTGGCATCGTTCGTGGCACTTGTCAAGAAACGGGCCTTTCTTAAATGGAACGTGTTTAATAGATATCCGAAGGCAATGACGTCCATAGATTCAGCCAAGAGAAACTTTACGAAGGATTTTGAACTCCATTAACTAAAACTGAACGGGTCAGCAACGGGTCAGCAACGGGTCAGCAACGGGTCAGGCAACGGGTCAGCATTTGCTACTATAGCAAAACATATGGGATGCAACGCGTCAGCACGGGTCAGCACTATTTTTTATAAAATATATAGTACATATCTTTATAAAAGAGAGTGCTGACCCGTGCTGACCCATTGCATCCCATATGCTTTGCTATAGTAGCAAATGCTGACCCGTTGCCTGACCCGTTGCTGACCCGTTGCTGATCCGTTGAAAATTATAACCCTCCCCCCTAAATTTACATGTAAACGCTCATGAAGTAGGATTGAGCACAATTGAGCCCCATAGAAATCTGGATTTAAATGCATTTACTTGCAACAGCTTACTTCATCTAAGGGAGATACAAGGTGATAACAAACAAAACAACGAAGCACCTTCGTTGTAGCATTGGTTCGTATGAAATGTCATAAACGTCACATAGTTGTCCAATATGCCTAGCAGAGCCTTGACTTTTCTTGATAACTTCCATTGGCCTCACATCTTGTTTTTAATGATACTCAGTTAACGGAACCTTTTCCATAACAGAAACAACAAAAAACCCTAGTTACGTTGATAGTGGCTACGGTCAAACAGAGAACATCCTGGTGAAATCCAAGACAATCCTGGACAAAAGTTATGAGACGACAGAGCATTTTGACGTTTTCACGGGTTCAGAGTACCCCCTCCCCCCCGTATCAATGTTGTTTTAGGTCAGAACGCGTCGATTGTGACCAACATGTATTCATGAATCGTCGTTGAACAATATTGATTCGGGGGGAGGGGGTTTGCAGTACTTAAATCCCTTTTATTCTTGGAAATACTGTTCAACATCTTAAAATGCTGCTAGTCTCATAACCTTTTGTCCAGGATTGTAGTTTGAATGAGATGAGGGAGGAGGACCCGGGATTAGAGGAAGTGACTGAGTATTTGAAAGTTAAGGATCCTAAGTTAGGTAGGTTTTACTTGTTGCCTAAGATCCACAAGGGTCTTAGTAGTGTTAAGGGGAGAGCTGTCATTTCCAATTGCGGTACAATAACAGAACATATTTCAGAATATTTAGACCACCACCGTAAGGCTGCAAGCAGAGTGAATATGATGAGAAAAATAAGAAATAGTTTGACGTCGAATGCAGCTGAAGCATTGTACAGAACAATGGTATTACCAATTTTTACATATTGCGGTACTTTGTCACTGGGATTACCTGATTCTAGACTAAAAAGGATCAGAAGGATCGAGAATAGAGGAAAGAACGTAATTGCATCAACACTTGCAAAAAATATGGAAATACGAATTCCATCAGTATCAAGCCTGATTAAACAGAGAGCATGTACTATAGTATTCGATTGTCTAAACAATAACATTTGTGAGCTATTTGAAAAGTATTTTGAGAAAACGGAGCATAAGTATGCAACACGAAACAACCTGAATTCAGTGAAGTTACCGAAAGTGAAGATTGAGACTGGGCGCAAGGGTTTCTACTTTCTTGCTGCTAAGGCATTTAATGCACTACCCCCCCCCCCCCCCGAAGTTAGGAGCATGAAATATAGAACTGTATTTAGGAAAGCATTAGAAGAGCATTGTAAATAGGCAAAAATAGTTTTTAATCATTTTTACTGTAAGATTTTACTTTTCATTTGACTTTAGGAACAGGACTCTAGTGATAACAGTGTATTTTTGCACTGATAGATTATCCTGTATAAAAATTCGATATTATTATTGTTATTATTATTATTATTATTATTATTATTATTATTATTATTATTATTATTATTATTATTATTATTATTATTATTATTATTATTATTATTATTATTATTATTATTATTATTATTATTATTATTATTACTATTATTATTAAAAACAGGGACTAACCGCGGATTTTCCGGTGGCTCCAGTCTTATTCAAAAACAGAGTCACGTGTCAAATCCTCACAGAATCCTGCTTTCTTATTGGATAAAAATGCTCCTTCGTAGTATTTTTCCTGCCTGTGCGCATCTTCTTTCGTCCTGAACCTTGTGCTTATTCAAATGTTTGCTTGGGGTTCCGCATGTATGTTTGTTTTGCTTCGGTGATTGACAGAAACGGCCTGCCAACCAAGAGATGCTTGAAGCTGGGTGTAAAAGTACAATGTTTATCAACGCTTGAATCCTGTTCTGGAAGGCATAGACCACGCTTTTGTGGCATTAAAATAAAGCATACGGGATGTTTGTTCATTTACAGTGGTAGACGTTGACAGAAATCTTGGATACTTGGAGTTAAGAAGCACGTGAATGACAACATTTTCTGAGGTAGGTTCTGGTTTCTGAGGCCTTTGCCAAGTAGGCCCATTTTTGTTGACGTTACATTTAATTGTGGAAAATCGTACCTGTCTGTGGCTATGCCAATCCATAATAAAACCCCTAAGGAGTGCCAGTTCTTGGGAATTTTGATTTGTGTTCATAAATGCGGATTCAAACTGTGAATGGGAATTTAAAATCTTTTCTTAATCAAATTTCAGGAGGGAGGAAATGGTGCACCCAGATGAGCTTCTAGATGCTGGGCCATGCCAGATCTCTACACCAAACTCTGCAACGGAAAAGAGCATTGCAGGATGTCATTTGAATTGGGCAGTCTGGAAAGATCTGATATATAACATCACCAAGAATCGTGGCAGCACATTCTCTGCATTTGGGATAAAGCAAGAGTAATAATGCACTAGTTTCAGGGTTTCAATTGACTATTGCATAATAGATCAATAGTTTGTTGGCTGATGAGTACCCTGGGTATCAGGGCCTCAAAATTATAATGAAGGGAGAATGGGGAAGAGGAAAAGAGAAGACAAATGTTTGTGTTTTTTTTTATTTTTTGGTTCAGGTTCCCAGGTAGCTGATCAGTTGCACATGCCATGACCCACTTACAATCATGCCCAAGACGAAACCAACCAATATTAGAACACTTTGATCAATCTCACAGCTGTTTAGGACTTGATAATTATATCACTAAAAGATATGTTTACATGACTTTATCAGCAAATGAGAAATTTTCTATCTTTTCAATTTACAAACTACAACTTTCTTCTATTAATATTTGGCTATTATTGATTATGTACATAGACTGGAGTCACCCATAGAAAAGCTGCTATAGTATGTGCTGTGACTCAGTTTTGGTCGCTGTTTTGGTGAATATCAACCCTTAGCAAAATATGAAGTATGATTTGAGCATGCTTCAAGCTTGATACTGACTTGCTCTGAGTATGGTTTGGGTATGTTTGAGAGCTTCATTTGAATAAAAATTTTGCACTGCTTGCGCTAGCTTGCAGCATGTATATATCTTTTGAACTGGAAGGCAAACCCAATCAATCTTGAATGCAGTATGTTTCAGAATGACTTAAGCATGTGCTTATTGCCAATCTTGATTAAGCTCTGATCATACTGTACGTCCCAACTGGCCAAAATTGTGTCAAAATACTCATTTCAAGCACCTTCAAGCCAAAATCATGTTCCTTTCAAGCTTGCGCAAGCTTGTTGCAAGCTGTTTCATAAGGGGAATGTGTTAGTAGTGTGCAATTGTAGCAACAAAAACGATTGTGCTATAATGGTGACCTCAGAGAATTTTTACAATGACCCTTAGCATCTGAACATTATGAAAAGATTCTCTTTGATTGATTTTTTGTTGATTGCAAAAGGTTATTGTAATAATTCTTTGATGCCATCTTTGATGCACTTATCAACAAAGTGTTTCCCTCACAAATGTCGTAAACAGACCCTTGATATTTTGTTTTAGCAAGACTTTACATCTTTACTTGCATCGCTTCAAAAACCACACCTTTATTGGGATGCAAGATAGAAATTTTTCAGGATTTGCTTTCCAATCTTAACTTTATTATGGGCATGCACTACAAATTCGATATACAAAGTTGTCACTTTTGAAAGAAACACATTTTCATTCTTTTTTCCATTGGTTGGATCTGGGTACTGGCAAGCTGCTGTATTAACACTGGACATTTTTGTAACTCACTACAATACCCTTCTTTGGGGGAAGATGCTGGAAGAGCATTGCCTGTTAATGTTAGATGTTCATCATCTGCTTTTAGCTTTCATGAAAAACTCAACACCTACAGTACTTTCCTGAGAATACCATTCATTGTGGGCATCTTTTAAATTATGCTGAAAGTTAACCAAAACTTGAAAGAAAATATTTACGATATTACTTCAATCAGCTATTTTAAAACAGGGAGTGTTTTCTCTTTTTGATTAGCCTTGCTATTGAGAGAGCTACCCCCACAAGAAATGCCCCTACATGCAGTTCTCCTCTTTGTTTTTAAACTGTTGAGTTATACAATTTGAATTTATTGTGGATTTCTTTCTTTGCATGTACTTGCACGTAATAATTTATTTCAATATTGTATGTATGTGGAATTTCAAAATGATAAAACTGAAGTGAATTGAACTCATCACAGAGCAACTATTTCTATTCAAACCTGAATGGTTGGATTAAGTTTCCATGCTTTTTCAGTACTTTTTGGTGACTTGGTTAAAGAGGTTTTAAAGTCATCCAGTTTCAAGTTTGTTTTTTAGTCAAGACTAGAACTGTCAGCATGTGAGCAAAATATGCTGCAAGTTTTGAAACTAAGGAACTAATGTTAACAAAGACAAATACACAAGTTAATTTTGCATTGAACAGTGCAGACATTTCACAAAGATTTATATCAAAGTACAAGTGATACATCTCAAGGCCATGTGAAGTTCCTTTCGTAACGTGATTAGGAATTCAATTATGTATGAAGAACTTATGTATTTGATAGCTCCTATGCACAGAAAAAATCTCATTGTTAAAATTCCTTGCATACATTTGGTATTTATCAATAATCCATTGAAACTTGAGATATTGCTTTGTTCTATTCTTTCTAATGCAGACAATTTCTAATGGTCTGGTTTTACCTTGAAGAGCAAGGTGCTCTTTTTCAAAAGCTTTGATCAAGACCTGTCTGAAAATGATTTTACATTGGTTTTCTATTGATTTCTAACCCAGGACCTGTTACCATCGTTTAGTATCTTGACTTGTCTTGGGAAATTCAAAATGGCCCATGTGCACACTTTTTTTATTGTCAAAATAAGGATTTCCATAAATGATTATATGCTACTGCAAACCTAAACATTTTTATGAGAAATAGCTTAAAAGAAACTCAACTCTCTGATCATCAGAAGCTTAAGGACCTGCAGTTCTAGAAAAGTATTGCTGAGCACTGCTCTATGTAGGACGTACATACATACATTCTTTATTTTTTTGTCATATGAAAATGCCTGCCACATTCGAAAGGCAAAATGCGAGGCACACAAAGGGTGCTAGTTGACCTGTGTTCTTTAAGAAACAACATATTGAATACTGTAAATCCTTGGCATGCTGTAGTTTTACTTGATTTTTATCTGTTTCCTGTATCATACTACTTGGAAGGTACTTCATTAAATGTTTAAAGACACTGGAAAGGCTGAAAAATTGTTTTGAAATGTTCATAAGAGGACAAGGTAGTATGCTTGAATATTGTTACATGTAACTTTAAGAAACTCATTAGAAACTCTGCCTACTCAAAATCTGATATACACATATTCTTTAACAGAAAAAAGAATTGGAGGCAGAGTACTGAATGTTTCTTGAAGTTCTCAGAGTTTCAGTGCTCCCAGTTTGCAAGTGTCTTAAAGGTTTCATGCAGCAGCAGTCTTCATTTTCACTTCTTGTGCCCTCATAGACATTTCAAAACAATGTTTAATGCTTTTGCGATGCTTAGATATTACTCAAGTGGTTACTTCCATGTAATATCATACAACAAATAAGTAAGACTAAACTATGTTAAGGATTTTTTTTGTCTAAATGAATAGTTTCTTAAGCTATATTTCCCATAACTGGATTTTCTTGATTTTTTGGTGACCTGACAAGTTGAGTTTCATGTAAGCTGTTTCTATTTAAAGAACATGTGTGATTATAAGAAACTGTCAGTAATTGCTCAAATTGTTAGTGTCTTGTTAAAGTACCATATAGCACAAACAAGCAAATACCCTGCAACTCTGTAGAGTGACATATTGATCATCAAAAACAAATACATGTGCAAGCAAGTCAAAATCCAGTTACAACATACAGCCAATAAAATACAAGCTAAAGATGCCTGCACATCCATAATTTTTAGCTAAAAAGTCACAGTAATCAATAACAGAACATATATATGTTAACTTGGCATGGGCCAGTTTTTGTCTGATTTGCTTCTTGCAGCCTAAATGATTTCATCATCTATTGGAATGATTTATTCAGAGGAGTGTTCTTGTTCTCATCAGGGGCTATCATATATTTGCAGCTCACCAACGATCTTCACAACTAATACTTTACCTTGTATTGTAACTATTAATCAGTTGCAAAGTTCTTGCAAACATTGAACGTGTTTCAGATCGAATCCTGCACCTGGTCTAACTCTTCTTCATCAATTGCATTCCAGGGTTTGTTACCAAAAAATATAGCAAAGATGGTTCATCCATCTTTTTGACCTGCAGAAAATGAAATGTAAAAAATGAAATGAGAATATGTCAAATATCAAAGCACCAGTCCTGCAATCGTATCTTTCACTAGTTTGAAACAGTAGTGATGTCTTAAAAATGGGAAAAGAACGATCAGCTCAGTCAGAGCAGCAGATTGAAACAGAATGTTGAAACAATCTTATATGCCTACCTCAGAAAATGTATGGCCGTCAGCGGTGCAAAATTAACCAGTATCCATTTCTGATCCTCAGTCAATGTCTACCTTGCCAAATGTGTCTACCCCTGGCCCTGGAATGGTGTTTCTCAGCATGAATAATAGTCGAGTTGAAATTTTCTTCGAAGCTTCTTTTCTTTACCGCCGCCATTTTTGCATCGGCTTGACGATTCCATCCAACCAAAATTGAATTGTACTTGCCCCCGGTTTTTCGATATGATTTTGATATCGAGGCGTTCGATTTGAAAAGAACTTGGAACGAGGCATTCGATTGCAAAATCAATTAGTCCCTATTTAGAATCTCTGTGGAAGTGAGTCCTTTGTATGAGTGAAAATATAATATCAGATTAAAAATAGTGAACGAATGGAAGGAATCATGTCGTCAGTCTATTGGCGTCCTTGGTCTTGGAGAATAATTATTTTGAATTTAATGATAGGATTTATAGGCAGAAATTGGGCACGGCTATAGGCACGAAGTTCGCGCCGGCCTACGCCAATCTCTTCATGACCCGGTTGGAAGAGAGATTGTTGGAGGCTTCAGCTGACAAGCCCCTCGTTTGGATGAGATTCATCGATGATGCATTCTTTATCTGGACGCATGGAAGAAGAAAAGTTGAATTCTTTCATCAATCATATCAACAGTAGCCACGAAACCATTAAATTTACTAGCGAACAATCACGGGATAGGATTAGCTTTTTGGGTGTTCAGGTTAGCATGGGGGAGGGGGGAGTCCTTTCGACAGACTTGTTTTGTACTGATACACATCAGTACTTGCACAAGAAGTCTTGTCACCCCTGGCTCACCAAAAAGGCGATCCCCTATGGTCGGGCACTTAGGTTTCGTAGGATATGCTCGGAGGATTGCCAGTTTCAGGAGAGAGTAGGCGAGTTAGCGGGATGGCTTAAGGACAGGGGCTACGAAGAGTCTTTACTCAATGAGCAAATAGATAGGGTACGAAGGTTAGATAGGACGGCTCTTCTAGCAAATAGATAGGGTACGAAGGTTAGATAGGACGGCTCTTCTAGCAAGTGCGGGAAATATGACCAATGACCAAGGGAGGGGGGAAAGGGCCCCTCTTGTTGCGACATATCATCCAGCGCTCGATAGTTTGGGGAAGGTTGCCAGGCGACTCCATCCTATGCTCACGAATTCGGAGGAGCATAGGAAGGTGTTTCATGAGCCACCTTTAATAGCTTTTAGGAGATGTAAGAACCTTATGGATATTGTGAGGTCCTCTGCGGAGGCCCCCAAAACTTTTTACATTAACAAGGGCTTTGACCCCCCGGACTGAGAGGGAGAGAAGACAGACACGAGAGAGGAAGAAGGACGCTAAGAGACTGAGAAGTTGTTGTTTTTGGGATGTAAGAGTTGTTGATTCGTCGAGTGTTTTGGAAAAAGTTGTGTTTTTCCTTCGAGTTCGTCTGAGTTACAGATAGTTGAGTTTCAGTCGTGGTGTGCGTCTGACAATTCTGGTGACCTCGACGTGACAGTTAAACTGAACCAACTGCAGATCTGTGAGTACGATTTATTTGTTTATTTTGCGTCGATATGTCAAGAAAAAATTTCTGAAGAAACGAGTGAAAAGAAGACCGAAGGCCCGGTCGCAAGGGTTTCATTTTGTCTTGATTTTGGCAGAATATTTGTGTTTGTTGTAAATATCTCGCTCGGATTTAAGATTTTGGAAAGATTCCAGAAGAAATTGTGTTGTAAATTTTGTATAGAGGATTTAATACCTGAACTGCTGTTTTGAATTGATTTTGTGTTTTGCTTTGTTTGTGGATATTTGAGTGTGTTTCTTGTTTCTTCTTCACGTGCGTGACTGCATGACTACGCGGCGTTTGTTTACATTTTGAGAGACCAACGTTGAACATTTTTTATTTCGATTCGATTTCGGTTTTGGTCGGGACATTCGTGAGTAAACATGGCTGAGGAAATTGAGGACCTACAGCTCGAAATTCAGGGTTTTGCGTCTTGTTTAGATAAGGAGGAACTGTACAGTGTTTGTGAAAAACTTAAAATCGAAAAGTCAGACTTCGAGGGGAAATCCCGTTTCGCCACCGTAAGAATTTTAACCGAAGGAATCGAGAAACTATTAGATAAGCTAAAAGACAAAGAAAAGGTGGCATTTTTGAAACAAACTTTGGAAATGATAAATCCAAAAACGAGGGATACAGAAGCCCCAGCTGAAACATCCGGTGTAGACGAGGAAGTACGACAGGAAATGGATAGGGAGGTTTATTTACAGAAAGAGAAACAAAAGAGAGATCTCGAAGCCATTCAAGCGCGGTTTGCCATAATGACAGGTCAGACGGGGGTTGAGCAAGAAAACCCGGAAGCAAATCTGGGCAGTTTGCAATCAATTTTGAAGAGAGATTTTCGTATTTTAGGGACAATCGGGTCTCAGGGAACAAGGGATCAGTTATCATTCATCAGCCTGAGCCGACAAATCGAAAGTGGCAAAGAAAAGGGCTATTCGGATAGGGAGATAATTGATGCTATGATAAAATCCATTGCCCCAGGGCTACCCCTAAAAGATTATCTCGAAGCAATGAGGGAAACTGGTCTCCCCACCGTAATAAAGATCATCAGAGCACATTACCAAGAAAAAAATGCCAGTGAACTCTATGCTAGCCTTTCTAGCCTAGTGCAAACACCAAATGAAGAGCCACAAAATTTCCTGCTCCGAGCTTTGAACCTCAGAGAGAAAATTCTTTTCGCATCAAAACAAGAGGGCAGTAAATTGAAATATGATGTTGTTCAATGCCAATCAATGTTTTTGCATGCATTAGAAACAGGGCTCATCAGTAACAACCTGAGGTCGAGAATGAGGGTATTTATTCAACAACCGGACATCACGGACGCAGAACTCATTGCACAACTCAACCTGGCAGAAGCAGAAGAGTCAGAAAGAAATGCAAAGTTGGGGATAGGATACAAGGGAAAGGCCAAAGTCTGCAAGATACAGGGAGGGGAGGCTGAAAAATCATCACCAACGGAAAATCGATCGGCCCCCAAAAGTAAGACATCGGCCCCCCTTAAAGCTGAAGAGCCAGCTGTTCCCTTTCACGAACAAGTGCTCTCCGAAATTAAGGCACTGAAGGCAGACATGACGTCACTGAGACAAGAAATGAATCGAATGTTAAAAAAGATGCGCTTAATGTTTAATCCAAGGTGAAGAATTACTCCAATAAAACTCGATATGTAGAATTGCAGGCTCTGATCTCTGATATAGATTCTCTCGTACAGTCGTACGTCTCGAAGGCTCTGAATCCAACGCGTGAAACGAAATATTTACATATGTACACCAGTATAAAAGAGGACTGTATATATTCTCTCTCCTTCCATTTAATGTTTATCGTAAAGGGTCTAACTCCATAAATTTCTCGATTTCATAGGCTCGAAGTAAAGATTTTAAATCGCGTGTTTACCTCAGACTCTCTAGGCTCGAATTCTCCCCATCCCGTGTCTGGAGAGAGAGAGATTTATTTACAGTCCCCTGTCCAAAAGCCAATATCGTTATTTACGTAAGCAAGCTAAGCACCGGGGGTTCACAAAGATTGCAGTTTATCTCACACTCCCCCCTTGATCAATCCGGGTCCGATTGATCAACAGTAAGCCTACGTAGTAAGTCCGCATTCTGCGCAGCTAGCCTTTTAGGAGGTCTCTCTGACTTTTCTTCGATCAAAACTCTATCGTTCTCTTCATCAACTGGTAAGGAATTAATGTTCTTACCTTGCTCCTGGTGGTGATTTACCTCAATTGGAAACAGTGATTGAATTGGTCGTCTAAGTCTTGTAAGTGTCCCTTTTCTGTTGACTACTCTGATTTCTGCTCCCCTGAATTCGTTGTCCTTACTTGGAATCAACTCCTCCACTATCGCTACTTTCCATTCTCCTCTGCAACTGTTTCCATCTTTGACGATAACGATGTCTCCAGATTCGATGTCTCTACCTTTTTCGTTTGTCACTCTCGAATGATGGTGTTCCCTTAAACTCAGCAGGTATTCGTTACTCCAGCGGCGCCAGAAATGTCCTAGAAGTGTGCGTAGATAGCGAGCACGCTTCTCAACAGTACTGGCATCGTATTCATCCACTTCATTAAACTCGTCTTGACTTGGGAGTGTAAGAATGCGTCTCCCAATTACAAGATGAGCTGGAGTTAAAGGTTCTTCAAAGTCCTCAGGGTTGAGATATGCTAGTGGCCTTGAATTTATTGTCCCTTCCACTTCTGCTATGACTGTGGTCAGCTCCTCAAAGTCTAATCTGGCTCTTCCAAGAATCTTCCGCAGTAACCGCTTCATTAACTGTACCATACGTTCGTAGTAGCCTCCAAACCATGGCGCCCTCTCCAAGATAAATCGCCAAACAATCTTCTTATGCGCCACGAACCGCTGGACTTCTTGGGATTTCAAGATTCTGCCGATTTCTTTGTTTGCGTTCTTAAAAGTCTTTGCATTGTCAGATGTAATTCTCCATGGTAAACCTCTTCTTGCAATAAATCTTCGTAAGCAACGAATGAAAGCAGCTGTTGATAAATTAGGTACCACTTCAAGATGAACTGCTCGGCTTAACGAACAAGTAAACAAGCAAACATAAGCTTTCTGCATCCCTGCTGTTGCTTTGATGTACAATGGGCCTGCACAATCGATTCCGACGTCGCAAAAAGCCTTTGAACCTTGAACTCTTCCCTCTGGTAAATCAGCAGGCTTTGGTACTCTGTAAGACTTCCCTTGCAATACTCTACAAATCATACAACCATGAATCAATTTTCTCACTAACTGTCGTCCTTTAGGTACCCAATAATTTGCTCTTAATTCCGTAAGCGTGTCCTTGACTCCTCCATGAAACACGTTAAGATGACAATGCTCGACAATCAGCTTAGTAATGTAATGGTTCCTTGGTAACAATGCAGGAAACTTCGATGTAAACGGTAAACCAGATCTGCTAATTCTTCCTCTGCATCTAACAATGCCATTTTCCTCAAACAAACCAAGCTGACCCTCTAACTTCTGGTAGTAATCTTTCTTTTCTTTCAAATCTTCCTGCACATCTTTGATCCACAATTTCTCAGCATGTAAAATATCTTCTGCAACAACAATAGGCGTAACAACTGATTTCTTCAACAGCTTGATAAACTTCAGCACCAATGCCGTAACTCTAAGCAGCTTTCTCCAAGTACTAAATCTTGTGCAATCAATAACTCTTGATATACGGCAATTGCTTTCGCCTGGCACAATCAACAATGATGTAACTTTCTTTGGCTGCAATTTAACTTCTTTCTGGCATTCCTTTAAGATTTCTTCTTCCTCAGCTACACTTTCTGACGTAGGATAACATTCTGGAGGTCCTCTAAGCCAACTAGGACCGTCCCACCACAGCGAATTATTGACAATTTCCGATGCAAAACAACCCCTAGAACCAAGATCCGCAGGGTTCTCAGTCCCAGGGCAATGTCTCCACGAATCAATTGATGTTAACTCCACAATTTCCTTTCTTCTGTTGTACACGAACTGCTTGTATTCTTTATCCGCTTTGATCCAATACAAAACACACTTGCTATCTGTCCAGCAATAAACTCCGTTAATGCAAATCACAGGATGCAATGCTTCCTTTACAGCAGATAACAAACGAGCAGAAATTAATGCTGCCAATAACTCCAATCTTGGAATAGACATCTCTGGAACAGATAATGGTGCAAGCCTGACTTTAGATGCAACCAAAACTGATCTCCATCCAGCTTTCGATTTAAAACACAAATAAACTGCAGCACAATAGGCCTTCTTCGAAGCATCTCCAAAGACATGCAAATAACTTGACTCAATTTCTTCATCGATCGGCAAATAACATCTTTCAACAGCAATGGTAACATTTTCCAAATCTTTCAACCACTTAGCAATGAACTCTTGCTCTCCTTCCGACAATGGTGCGTCCCAATTATATTTCTTTCTGCACAAGTCTTGAAATAGCAATCGCACCGGAATGATAACAGGTACAATTAGACCCAATGGGTCGAACAACTTTGCTGGAAAGCGCAAGATATTTCTTTTGGTCAACTCTAGATCTCTTGCAAATTCTGCAAGCTTATCCAATTTCAAAACGATCTTGTCTTCATTCAAATCCCAATTCAAACCAAGGATTTTATGCTCCTTGCCTGGCTCAATTTCGCTTAAGCCACCCATCGACATTTTCGCAAATGATACACTCTCCATCTGATCAACTTCTTCTTCAGACTTATCAACAATGTCTCTATTGTAGGCAGCGATTTTACTTGCAACTTCTTCATCATTAGTTGCCCACTTCCGTAAATTGAAACCTCCAGCAGCCAAACACGATTTTACTTCTTTAAACAACTCTACTGCTTCTTCTCCGTTTGCTGCTCCGCATGACCAATCATCGATGTAAAATGCTCTAATAACTTTCTCAGCCATATCAATGTTCTCCTTGTAGTACTGCCTGACGTGAAAATCCAATGTAGCATTCAAACAGAACGGAGAACAAGACATTCCGAACAATACAGAAGCAAAGCGAAATACAATGATCTTTGGCTCTTCATCCTCCAGGTTTTCGATCCACAAAAAGCGCATTAAATCTCTTTGGTCTTTATCCACAGCAATATTCAAAAATGCTTTCTCGATATCCGCAGCTAAGCCAATTTTGTATGCTCGAAATCTCAGCAAAATATCAATGATAGCTGGAGCCATAGGTGGGCCAACATACATACACTCATTCAATGATGGTAAAGATTTTTCCTCCTTCGAGCTTGCATCAAAAACAACGCGTAACTTTGTCGTAAGTGCGTCTTGCCTCTTCACTGCTTGATGTGGTAAGTAATGGATGTTTCCAGGTTCCGTTTCTCTGGATAAATCAACTCTCTCGATAATACCATCTCGCTCTTGATCTCGAATAATTTTGTCATACGCTTGAAGTGTCTCTGGGTCTTTGCGAAGACGTTTCAACGAAGATTTCATACGGCTAAGACTCAGGTTGTAATTGTCCGGCAATAAATCGTGGCTCTCCTTAACAGGCAATCTTACGCAATACTTATCACCCTCCTTCGATATGTTGTTGATAAATGATCCATGTACCGTGTCTTTCTCTCTTATTCCAACTGACTCGAAATCCCACAACTGCTCCACCATGACATCCACTCTGCTATTTTCAATCGGATCAGTTCCCGTTCTTAACACGTGGGTCGATACGAAATTTGCATTGGCTGATAAATCATCTCCTTCTCTGCAAGGTACTCTGCCTGACAATACCCATCCTAATTTTGTTCCATGGGCAACTGGACTATCTGCAGTCTCCCCCCGTTTCAACTCTCCAGTAAAGAATCTTCCAAGGTAATCAGCACCAATCAACAAATTAATAAGGCTATCATTTGTTCCATCGTTGTAATCCGCTAATTCAATGTTGCTGAGATAATCGAAATTTTCAATAGCCGACTGCATGTTCTGTGATGCTATTGGCTCGCAAATCTTGGAGACTGCATATGCCTGCATGGTTGTTGAAAACTGGCCAGAAATACTCCTCAAAGAAAATTCCACCAATTCATGGGGCGTAACCTTCACATTATCACGATTTCCTCCGAAGGCCTTTATCAATAAGGGCTTGGTCGTTACAGTTGGCAAGGATAACTGTTCTTTGATATTCTTGCAAATAAAACTCCTCTGGCTTCCTGAATCAAAAATAACCCGTACACGAACTTTCTCCTTCCCATGACAAGTGATAAAGGCTTGCGCCGTTTGTAGCAAAATGTTATCTCGCGAGCTTACATAAAGGGCACTCGATTCTGCATCTTTAGCTTCAGGCTTTCCTTCCGATACGGCTGTTGCATTCGATGGCTCATTATTGTCACAAATACTAACGTGATGACGTCTGCCACACTCGTAACATTTTCCCTTAGACTCGCATTTTGCTGCAACATGGTTCTTCCGCAAACATATAAAACAACGGCCTTGTTTTCGTAATATGTCTTTCCGTGCTTTTTTATCAGTAATTACGTTGCAACGAGTAGAGGTATGCTCCTGGCGACAATAAGTGCAATTTGAAACTTTAGATCTTCTCCCTTCTGAATACAACACGGCAGCCGTACTGGGTGATCTCTTTTCCGGCGAATTAGGACGCGATTTCGGCATAAACTGTGGTAAGTCCGCTTGAATGCTACCACATCTTTCACGATTTTCGATTTCTTCACGCAACAAGTCGAGTAAACGATCTAGGTCCCACTGTCCGTCTTTCACTTGTCGACCAATTAATAAACGAACATCGTGAGGTATTTTCTTCAGTAACACTGGAATAAGAAGACTTCCATAAGATGCGGTTGGTACCTTTAATGATTTTAATCCACGAACGTGCACTTCGACCTTGTCGTATAAATTTCTGAGCTCTTTGATATCACGTGATGAAAAAACTGGAGGAATATGCAGCAATGCATCGTGGTGTCCACTTACGATCACTTGATGGTCTCCGAATCTTCGTGTCAGTTTATCGATTGCTTCGTCGTAATTTGCCTCGGTCGTCTGCAGCCCTGCTATTGCAGCAGCAGCTGTACCTTCCAGTAAATCCCGTAGATAGCTGAACTTTGTGATGACGTTTAAACCGGGATTGTCGTGAATTGTACTTTTATAAATATCCCAAAATGTTAACCATTGGGTTACTTCGCCATTAAACTTTTTTAGTTTCAATTTAGGCAACTTTGAAGATGATGAGATAACTTGAACCTGTGAAGGGATTTCGTGTGAACTTTGCGTCTCAGTTCCAGTTTTCTCTTCGATATTGAGCAATGCTTCACAAACTTTGCGTCTGAATTCTCCTGCCTCTCGAATTTCTGTCATCAACTCGTCTTCATCCTCGGTAAGATCAACGATTTCGTCTTCTAAATCCTTAATAATCTCGATTTCCTCCTTTAAAGTTATCCTCAACTGTTTGAGTTTTCGAATCGTATTTTCGTCAATGTTTTCTAACAACGCAGCAGTTTCTTCGAGAGAACTTTCAACGTAATTTCGATGGCCTGCCCGAATACTATGCAACTTAGGCAGGTTTTTCCGTACTCTTTTTTTGGCTTTCGACATGTCTTCAGCTATTTACAATCAATTACAATCCGGCTCTGTGTGTCCATGTTAAAAAAGATGCGCTTAATGTTTAATCCAAGGTGAAGAATTACTCCAATAAAACTCGATATGTAGAATTGCAGGCTCTGATCTCTGATATAGATTCTCTCGTACAGTCGTACGTCTCGAAGGCTCTGAATCCAACGCGTGAAACGAAATATTTACATATGTACACCAGTATAAAAGAGGACTGTATATATTCTCTCTCCTTCCATTTAATGTTTATCGTAAAGGGTCTAACTCCATAAATTTCTCGATTTCATAGGCTCGAAGTAAAGATTTTAAATCGCGTGTTTACCTCAGACTCTCTAGGCTCGAATTCTCCCCATCCCGTGTCTGGAGAGAGAGAGATTTATTTACAGTCCCCTGTCCAAAAGCCAATATCGTTATTTACGTAAGCAAGCTAAGCACCGGGGGTTCACAAAGATTGCAGTTTATCTCACATCGAAACTCAATTGGAAATCAGCAGGAAGCAAGGAGGGAAGAACCCCAACAGCCCCAGGGAAGAAACCGTGGACCAAGGCAGAACCGAAGAGGATGCAAACAGTGTTTCAAGAATGGGCAAGGTGAAACATGCACCCACTGCTGGAAATGTGGGGATGCAAATCACTTCTCATATCAATGCTCACAGGGTCAGGGAAACTACCCTCAGCTACTGCAGCGGGACAACCAGTAGCTGGAGATACAACACGGAAGTCCCAAATTTGTAACAGTTGTGGTGTGAAGAAAGAAGCGATATTTACTTGTGGTGGATGTTTAAATATCAGCTATTGCAGTAAAGATTGTCAGAAGAAAGACTGGAACTACCATAGACCCCTCTGCGAGGCGATGCAGCAACACAAGCAATTGTATAGTACGGGAAGCTTGGGCCTAGGTGACAGTAATGACCAAGGAGTTTACATTAGCCACATCACACCCAAAGAAAGAGAAAAAGTGTCGAAGTTAGTGGGGACAAAGTGTACTGTAACTGCATTTATGAACAAAGTTAAAGTCGAAGCACTATTTGACACTGGTGCTCAAGTATCAATCATAAGTGCGCAGCAACTCGCAGACCATTTCCCAGACACTGAGATTCAAGATGTGAAGAATTTACTTTCTGAAGGTAAAGAACTTGAATTGATGACTGCAAATGGTTCGAAACTTCCCTATAAAGGATGGGTGAAAATAGATTTCCAATTTTCACACTCAGATGGAGGTTCTATTGAAGTGCCAATGTTGGTAACTGACTATAAACTTGAACAACCAATCATTGGATACAACGTGATCGAAGAGGTCATAAGAGAGAAAGGACTGACCACAGACCTGGAAGGGATGTATCAATATTATTGGGAAGCTTCCATGAGCAGTCACACAAAGACCTTATGACACTGGTAAACGTCATTAATTCATCCATAGAAGAAAACACCAGTATCGTTAAAATGTTCAAGAGAGATGTTGTTGTACGGAAAGGTGAAACTAAGAGGATTCCATGTCGTTGTGACATTGGCTTGGTAGAAAGGCAGATACCTGTCCTCTTTGAGCCTGATTTGGATGCACATGTACCGCCAGGAATAGAGATTTGCCTATCACTCGAGAGGCTGAAGAGAGACAATTGTAGTAAGGTTTACGTGCAAGTTATCAACAATACGGCCCATGATATTGCTTTAAAGGGACGCACTGTCTTGGGTACATTGCAACTTGTACGATCAATTACGCCAGCTGAGGTGCAACGCAAAGAAACCCCAGTACAGCAAGAAGCTCGACAAATTGAAACAGCAACAAGTGGTCAGGAGCAAAATGATAGTGCAGACTTTGCTGAAGAGCTTGTTCCTAACGTCTCACTAGGAGAACTCTCAGAAGAACAGGAGATTATAGTCAAACGTATGTTGTATGAAGAGAGAGACATCTTTTGTGTGAGCAAAGACGACATTGGATGTGCGGAAGGATTGAAGCTAAAGATTAATTTAGCAGATGAAACACCTGTTGCGAAGCATTATGTAGCTGTACCTCGACCATTATACACAGAACTAAAACAATACATCGAAGACCTCCTGAACCGAGGGTTCATAGAAAAGTCAAGATCACCTTACAGTAGTTGCTGCGTTATCGTAAGAAAGAAGGATGGATCCATGAGACTTTGCGTTGACTATCGAGATCTGAACAACAAGACACATGCTGATTCACATCCCATTCCAAGGATTCAAGATACATTGGACAGCCTTGCAGGACAGAAATGGTTCTCCACCATCGACCAGGGAAAAGCATACCATCAGGGATTCATGGACCCTGACAGTCGCCCCTTGACCGCATTTGTGACACCATGGGGGCTCTATGAGTGGGTCCGTATTCCCATGGGATTAAAAAATGCTCCTGCGGAGTTCCAACGATTCATGGAGAACGTTTTAGACGACTACCGAGATCAATTCTGTGCCCCATATCTTGACGACGTGATTGTGTACTCAGCATCATTCCAGGATCATGTAGAACATGTACGCCTTGTTCTAAGGAGACTAAAGGAAAATGGAATCAAGCTCAAGGCTGAAAAGTGTCATCTTTTTAAGAAGGAAGTCGTTTACTTAGGTCGTATCGTGTCAGAAGAAGGATATCGCATTGATCCTGAAAACATTCAGCCAATTTTGAAACTCAAAGATGCCATGCCCAAGACAGTGGGAGAAGTTAGGCAACTGACAGGTTTATTGGGCTACTACAGACGCTACATTGAAAATTTCTCGCGTATCGCTAAGCCTATCTATGACTTACTAAAGAGCATTTCTGGCACAAAGAAATTACCAGACAACACAGCAAGATCACGCAAACAGAAGAAGAACACAAACCAAGTCAGTTCTAAGAGTCCAGTTGTGTGGCAAGATCAACATAAGGAAGCACTACAATCGCTAATTAGCCAGTTGACAAATCCACCAGTAATGGCATATCCTGATTATTCACAGCCATTCGTTTTACATACCGATGCTTCACAGAGTGGGTTAGGAGCCGTTCTGTATCAGAGACAATCAGGAAAAATGAGAGTTATTGGCTTTGCTTCAAGAACACTAACTCCAGCAGAGCAGAAGTATCATTTCCACTCCGGAAAATTGGAATTCTTAGCCTTGAAATGGGCAATCACAGAACAGTTTCGAGATTATTTGTTCTATGCCAAGCACTTTACAGTCTACACTGACAATAATCCTCTAACATATGTACTTACAACAGCGAAACTCAATGCAACAGGTTATCGATGGGTTGCAGCATTGGCTGATTTCAATTTCACCTTAAAGTATCGGCCAGGCCATGCCAACGTTGATGCTGATTTCCTTTCACGAATGCCTACTGACATAGAAAATCTGATCAACGAGTGTACAGAGGAAACCACCGAAAGTGATATTCAGTCGACTGTGAATGCCATTAGCATATATGAGAAGAGTGATATTGGTTGGGTAACTGCTGTATCAACAAATGCTGATGCCATACGACTCATGGATGCACCATCAATGGGCAAATACACCCCTATGCCTTTGGAAAATATTACAAAAGCACAAGCAGATGACCCAATAATTGCACCTGTTTTGAAAGCCAAGTTGACTGGAGAACGCCCATTTGCTAGCGAACGTGCAGGAGAATCAAATATGACTAAGTTACTCATGCATGAATGGAATAAACTTGTCATTGGAAAAGATCAGGCACTTTACAGGAAAACTAACACGAGGCTTCAACTTGTTCTTCCAGCGAGGTATCAGAGGTTAGTCTACAAACACTTACATGAAGATATGGGACATCTCGGTGCGGAGCGTGTCATTGAACTTGCAAGAGAGCGTTTTTATTGGCCTCACATGGCCAGCGACATTGAGCATTATGTGACCAAGGTATGCTGCTGTGTGAAGCGGAAGAAACCACATTTGCCACCAAGAGCTCCTGCCCAGAGCATCGAAACTAGCCAACCATTTGAACTAATCTCGATCGATTTCGTTCACCTTGAAAGGAGTGTGGGTGGATACGAGTACATTCTAACCGTGATTGACCACTTTACGAGATATGCACAAGCATACCCCACAACAAACAAATCAGCACGCACAGCAGCGGAAAAGATCTTCAATGATTTTATTCTGAGGTTTGGCTTCCCTGCTCGGATCCACCATGATCAGGGCCCAGAATTCGAAAATCAACTTTTTCATCATCTGGAGCAACTGACAGGTATAAGGCGAAGTCGTACCACGCCATACCATCCAATGGGCAATGCCCAATGTGAAAGATTTAAGCAAACCTTGCTGTCGATGCTAAGAACCATGGCTGAAAGTCAGAAATCTCGATGGAAAGAGCATGTGAACAAGATGTGTTTTGCATATAACTGCACTCGGAACGACAGTACTGGTTTCTCACCGTTTGAATTGTTATTTGGCCGGAAACCTCGTTTACCGATTGACATAATCTTTGGACACACAGATTTATCTACAACCAAATCATATCCGGAGTACGTAAAGCATTTTAAGGATGCCATGAAAGAAGCTCATAAGATTGCAGCAGAGAAGGCAGCCATTAGTACAGCCGCAGGAAGAGACGAGTACAATAAGAAAGTACGTACTTCTGACCTCAAACCAGGTGACCGAGTACTTGTAAAGAACGTGTTGGAAAAAGGGGGACCAGGAAAACATCGCTCCTTCTGGGAAGACAAGGTATACATCGTCATGAATCGAAAAGAACCGTTGAATGCTGTCTATGAGGTACGCCCCGAATCGCAACCGGGAAGAACAAGAACTCTCCACCGGAATTTGCTACTGCCATGTCCTTTTCTACCATACGAGGAAAAACCAGATGCTACCAAATCGAAGAATGCTTTGCACAAGAAGGATCATCATATCAGGGAACCTGACGCCAACCAAGCAGAGGATTTATTTAGCACAGAAGATCAAGACGAACTGCCTTCGTTTTCACCAGAACAACTTGAGCAGGCAGAGCAATATCTCATGCCACCGGTTCACGCTGAACCTATGACAAGACCAGCCGAGGTGATTGAGCAACCACATTCACCTGACGTGGAAGGAAATGAACTTAATGAGTCACAGCAGGATCTGCAAGGGAGTGATCATGACATGTCTGGACCCGCTACAGTTGATATTGATGACACACATTCGGGAGATGGTGTTGCTGAGAGATTGGAACGCCCACAACGAGAACGACGTCAACCGACAAGACTTGCGTATTATGATTTCGGAAGGCCTTTTGACCATCAACAAGTAGTTAATACTGTCCATGTACAGCCGGCACTGTTCCCTATTTACACACGTGTTCCTGGACAGACGATGTTTCCAGGGAGAGCAGGACTACCTTCATTTCACCATCCAAATGGATCATTTTGTGGACGCTTTGTCCGATACCCGCCATATTTTGTCAGGCCAGGACCTGTAATCTATAGTCATTAACTTTTACTGAAAAATTTTGTTAGGCTGGGACCTCTAAAATATCAAATAGCATTCCAAACACCGACGTCATAGGATGTAATGTCCTCCATCGAATCTTTCAAGATTGAAGTAACAGTTACAGAGGCAAACGAGAATCGCTGCGCAGCAATATTCTAGAACAGAGAGAACGAATGTAACAATGAAGAACAATGATTATGTACGAGATTTACTCCGGCGCCGTCAAGTTTCATATTTTGATCATTGGCAGTTGTGAAGTTCGTAACTGTTTCGCACGTACAAGGAACACTTCTCAAAGTGAACATCGAGTCGAATGAAGAAAATGTCAAGGCTGACATTTAATTTTGTAGGGGGAGAGTGTGAGGCCCTCTGCGGAGGCCCCCAAAACTTTTTACATTAACAAGGGCTTTGACCCCCCGGACTGAGAGGGAGAGAAGACAGACACGAGAGAGGAAGAAGGACGCTAAGAGACTGAGAAGTTGTTGTTTTTGGGATGTAAGAGTTGTTGATTTGTCGAGTGTTTTGGAAAAAGTTGTGTTTTTCCTTCGAGTTCGTCTGAGTTACAGATAGTTGAGTTTCAGTCGTGGTGTGCGTCTAACAATATACTCGTTAGGGCTAGGCTGAGTAATGATGGAAATGGGGGGACTGATGAGAAGGGATGTTCTCGTTGTGGGAAATCTCGTTGTCAAGTGTGTAACGTTATGAGTAATAGTGAACACTTTCATTCAAACATAGATAGCAGGGA
Source organism: Aurelia sp. 4 Dawson et al 2005 (assembly GCA_964019985.1). NCBI lineage: Eukaryota > Metazoa > Cnidaria > Scyphozoa > Semaeostomeae > Ulmaridae > Aurelia > Aurelia sp. 4 Dawson et al 2005. The sequence continues at coordinate 14,565,797 of OZ026493.1, read as the reverse complement.
ATATAGGATCAACTATTCGTTTAATTGTGACTCGTCAAATGTTCTGTATTTGTTGGATTGTATTGTTTGTGGTGCACAATATGTTGGTAGCACCTGCACGCCTTTTAGGCTTAGGTTTGATAATTACAAGGCGTGTAGTCGTAAGTTTAATTCGGGGGCCTCAGTACCCAGGCGGAATTCTTCAGACATTTTACTGAAGAAGGCCACCAGGGGTGTCTGAAGGATATTAGCGCAAAGATAATTGATAGGCTAACGGGGAGAAATAGGATGCGGGAAAGCTTCTGGCATGATCAGCTTGATTGCTTAAACCCTAAGGGTTTGAACACCAGGAAGGTTGGTACATAGATTTCATTTCTGTTATGTTTTTGGTTGTTGTGTTGTTTTGGTTTTAGCACTGAGCTTTTCGATAGGGACACACGCTGTTTTTTAGGCTTTTCTGTTCTGCCTATCCACTCTCGGATCTTTCTATTGTTTGTTTTTTTTAATATGCGATCCTTTCAGCTTCGGCGAGACACAGCCACTGGCTTCAGCAGTTCTTAACTCTGCGCTTGCTTAGATCTTTCTCCCGCCACCTTTGTAGTACCGGCTATTTAACACATTTTTAATACGCATTAGAATGAGTAGGATCCCGCTTAGGCTATCGTTTTCTTGTATTGTTATTGGAATTCGTAATCTATATGTATGCTCCTGCTGATTTTGTAAGATCCCGCTTTAGGTTATTGTTTTGCATTGTTTCTTAATTTCGAGATTGATATGTATTCTTTGTCTGATTAAAAGAACAGTCATACTGATGAAGGCTTCGGCCGAAACGTTTACAAGAATGTGTTTTCTTAGTTCATATAGCTATTTCTATTACACATTGAGATTGAGCTTATGAGTATATATATATTCCCGGGTTCGATTCCGGGCAGGAAAAAGTTTTTAATTCTCCAATTGTGGTAGCCCACTCATGGAAAATATTAATTACCGTGTCAGCTAATGCCGAATGAAAAAATATACGTATGCATGGCTCTGACGAAGGCTGTAAGCCGAAACACGAAAAAAAACAAAATATGTCTCCTGTCGACGGTGTAGGACCTTAGATCTGAATGACTTCGGATTTCTCCGCAATTTCATTGAGCTTGAATGGCTCAGTGGAATTATCGGAGAGTCTGTTGACATGAAGGTTGCGGGTTCGATTCCGGGCAGGAAAATATTTTTAATTCTCCAATTGTGGTAGCCCACTCATGAAAAATATTAATTACCGTGTCAGCTAATGCCGAATGAAAAAATATACGTATGCATGGCTCTGACGAAGGCTTTAAGCCGAAACACGAAAAAAAACAAAATATTTCTCCTGTCGACGGTGTAGGACCTTAGATCTGAATGACATATATGTATATATATATATATATATATATATATATGTATATATATATATATATATATATATATATATATATATATATATATACATATATATATATATATATATATATATTTATATATATATATGTATGTATATATATATATATATATATATATATATATATATATATATATATATATATATATATATATACATACACTCAGAAAAAACACATTCGTTTAAAATATATATATATATATATATATATATATATATATATATATATATATATATATATATATATATATATATATATATATATATATATATACATACACTCAGAAAGAACACATTCGTTTAAATGTTTCGGCCAAAGCCTTCATCAGTAATAACTGTTCAAAATCAGACGGAGCATACATAAAGATATCGAAATTACAAAGAACACAAAACAGTAGCCTAAGCGGGTCCTACCTATTACAAAGCGTAATTATGATGTGTTAAAGCAGCCGGTAATTACAAAGGTAGCGGGAGAAAGATCAAAGAAAGCGCAGAGTAGAGAGCTGCTGAAGTCGGTGGCTGTGTCTGTCTCGCCGAAGCTGAAAATGATCGCACGTTACAACAAAACAAACAATAGAAAGATCCGAGAGAGGATTGGCAGAACAGAAAACCCTAAAAAACAGCGGGTGTCCCTAACGAAAAGCTCAGCGGCAAAATTAAATCAACACAACAACCAAAATGTAAAAAATTATGAAGTCTATGTATCAACCTGCCTAGTGTTTAAACCCTTAGGGGCAAAGCAATCCAGCCGATATTGCCAGAAGCTTTCCCGCATCCTATTTCCCCCCGTTAGCCTATCAATTATCTTAACACTAATATCCTTCAGAAACCCATGGTGGCCTTCTTCAGTAAAATGCCTGAAGAATTCCACCTGGGGTACTGAGGCCCCCGAATTAAACCTACGACTGCACGCCTTGTAATTGTTAAACCTAAGCCTAAAAGGCGTGCAAGTGCTACCAACATATTGTACACCACAAACGGTACATTCCAACAAATACACAACATTTGACGAGTCACATTAAACGAATAATTTATCCTATATTCCCGGATATCTATGTTCGAATGAAAATGCTCACTATTACTCATGACATTACACACTTGACAACGAGATTTACCACAACGAGAACATCCCTTCTTATCAGTCCCCCCATTTCCCTCACTATTGAGCCCTAGCCCTAACCTAACCTAACCTTTTATGACTAAAATTCCTTTGCCTATTGAAAAATTGATGAAAACTAGGAGAAGACTGAATCTAACGTCATATGAAAATGATTAGAATTTTACGCGTTATGAAAAAGCAAATGTATAAATATAAGAAAGAATATAAGTCAAGCCATATATCTAACGTCATATGAGAACAATTAGAATTTGTATAAAATAAAGTTGCAAGCGTAGATTAATTGATTTAGCCTGAAGAGTCTTTCTTATGTTGTCGACCCTCTTCTTCTTTCATCGTACACTTTTCACACACACACACACACACACACACACACACACACAATGATGAACAAAAAGAAAGACGAGACGAGTCGGAATATATACATATAAATTTTCTCTCAATTCCCAACTAGTTTCGACCGTGTGGTCATCATCAGGAGAATGAGTGATATTTTCTAATGCAACTGGTTTTACAATCTACGTTTACAAATATGACGCTAAATTAATTGTTTGAAATTACGAATGATTAAGAAATGACAAGCCACAGGGGAATAACGTAATGACAAAAAAGCGAACGTAATTCTGTGGCTTATCCATTTGTTAAAGAACTATAATCTTATGTTTTCTGGGTGGTTTAGTTTGCTGTTTAGGCCATTTGGGGATAGAGTTTTAAGGCGTAGCATCCAGTTATCCTCATGTGATTCTAAAATAAAAGTTATTTCATCTGATACATTTTTTTCAATCTTTTCTATGATGGTGAATTTTGCATCTGTAGAGAAGTCGTGGTTTGCTAGGCGAAAGTGTTGTTCGACGGGGAGCAGTTTATCGTAGGCTGTTGATTTGATTCTATGTCTATAGTTGTTGAGTCTAAGTTGAAGGGCCATTCGGACTTTCCGACATATTGTTTTGAGCACCGTGTGCGTTCTAACAGATATATTACATTTTTGCTTTTACAGTTAGATTCGTGGTAGATTTTATATGTATTTTTAGTTACAAAACTAGAGAATGAGTTAGTAGATTTAAGGTGATTACAGCAAAGACTGTTTCTAACATTACATGGTTTACAAAATCTAATAGTTTTTATTGTGGGTGTCTTACGGATGACTTTGTTATTTAAAATGTTGTTGCTACCTATCATTTCTTTAAGGTTCTTTGGCCTACGATAGGCTAGGATACCAGGTTCCTTAAAAATGTCTTTTAAGTTTGGTTTTAGTTTTAAAATATCCCAGCGGTTTTGGATGATCTTAGCCATTGGAGGGAGAATATGGTTAAATGTTGTTACAAAAGGGATGCGATTGGTCCGCTCTTTGGTCGTTAGCTTCAAGGTATCTTCTCTTGGTATATCGACAGCTTTTTTTATCTGGTTGTCTACTAAGGTTTGGGAGTAACCACGTGCTATGAATTGTTGTTTTAATTTTTCACTGTGTTTATTAAGTTCCTTATTATCAGAGCAGATCCTTCGTAGTCTTAGTGCTTGGGAGTAGGGTAAGCTTTCTTTAAGATGTTTAGGGTGGGAAGATTTAAAATGTAGATAGTTATGGGTATCAGTTGGTTTCGTGTAGAGTGTTGTTTGTAGTTGTCTCTTTTCATCAATGTATATTAAGGTGTCTAAAGATGCGACTGATTGTGTTGATTTTTCATGGTCAAATTTGATAGAATCGTGTTTCGTGTTGAGGTTTGTCAGGAATTCGTCGAGTTGGGTTTCTAGGCCTGTGTATATAAGGAAGATGTCGTCTATGTATCTGGCGTAAAAGAGACAATCATTGTTAATTTCTGGATATATGTGGGTTTCTTCAAAATGTCCCATATAAATGGTGGCATATGATGGGGCTGCTACAGTGCCCATGGCACAACCTTTTATTTGGAGAAAAGTGTCTTCCATTAAAGTTAAAGTTGTTTAGTGTTAGTATGTGGTTCATTAGGGTTGTTATTACTTCTGTAGGGGGTTGTTTTGATACTCTGTTTTCAACGCATTCTTTTAAGGCAGACATTCCATCGTTGTGCTTTATGTTTGAGTATAGAGATCGTACGTCCATTGTGACTAGAATTGCATCATGTGGTATTCTTTTGATGTGTTTTATTTTGTTTATGAGGTCTGTTGTATCACGTATATAGGATTTAACTTTCTTAGCAAGGGGCTGTATTAAGTGGTCAACGTATTTTGATAGTTTAGTGGTATGGCACTTAACTGAGGAAATAACAGGCCTTCAAGGGTTGTTCTTTTTGTGTATTTTTGGAAGTAAATAGAAGCGAGCAGGTTTAACATTTATTGGTTTTAGTGTATCAGATGTTTCTTTGTCAATGATGTCATTTGAAAGCATTTCGTTAAGTGAATTTATTATTATTCTCTGGTGATCTTCAAATGGGTTAACTGTGAGTTCTTGGTAAAATTCTGCGTTGTTTAATTGGCTATTGGCCTCTATGAGGTACTCTTCGATACCCCAGATGACTATTGCTCCGCCTTTATCGGCTCTGGTTGTGATTAAGTCGTCTTTTTCTGTGAGTTTCTTAAGGGCTTCCCGCTGTTTTTTTGTCAGGTTATCGTATGGTAAATGTCGTTTTTCGTGGTTTGTGATGTCTTCTGTAACTGCTATTTCAAAAGTTTGGATTGTTGCGTCTATGTTTTTAGGGGTAAATGAACTGTTTTTTTCTTGAAGTGATTGTAAATAGTTGGTTCATGTTTGGATATTCCAAAATGGGCTCTTAATCTTATTCTTCTAAAAAATGATTTTAAGTCGTCTTCTAATATATGTTTATCAAAGTTTGGTGGCCGGGGGCAGAAGTTAAGGCCTTTACTTAATAATTTAAATACGTCTATAGTAAATTTATGTTTGCTTAAGTTAACTATGCGTCCATCTGGGTCATCTTTAAATCTACGAGTCTTTCGAAGTTGTTTCGCAAGAGCTCGAAAGCTTGCATTGTGATGGTCAAAAGTTCTTGTATGCCCCCTTCCAAGTTTCTTGGTTGGGGGCCTACTTCGTTTTTTTGGTAGCTGTATGTGTTTGTGTTTCTTGGGGGTTGAAACTGTGTTGCTGGAGTCGGTGTTTGAATTTGTGTTCTCGCTGTCTTTGGGTATCTCCTAGGGTTATTGTTGTTGGTTGTCTCTGTAGTGCGCTCTGTCGCTGGTTTGTTATATTTTGGTTTGAGGATGTCTGCGTATGTATGTGGTTTTGTTTGTGTTGGTGCTTCCTTTGGTGTCGCGGATTCATTTCCAGGGTGTTGTTGTCTTCTTTGTAGGTAGGATTGTTGTGTAATACCATCGTTGGTTGATGTTTGCTTTTCTCTTGTTGTTTGTTGTTTTGTTTGCCTTGAGGTGAGGTTCCATCGTAGTTTCCTGTGTTTTGCAGTCTTGATTCGGTGGAGTTCCTTAATCTTTTGTTCGTTGTACTTGGTTATGGTTGTTTTTATCTCGTTGTATTCTTCTGGCTCAGTTTGATGTTTTATTTCGTCCTCGAGAGTTTTGATTTCCGATTTGGTTTCAGCAATAGTTTTCTCGCAAAATTTGACGGTATCTTTCATGAGATCCAGTGAAAACTTTTGGATTTTATCATACCAAGAGGATAGGAATGCTTCGTTGTGGTTGCCAATTGAGGGGTCTAGCTCTATTTTGAAATTCGTAGGGATAAGTTTGTCTTTAATGCATTTTCTTAGATATTTTTGATGTGATTCGTAGCGGGCGACTTTATCAATACTGCGGTTGAGTTTTATTGCTAGTAGTTCTGTATCCTCAAGTGGAATAGATTCTGCTGAAATCACTGTTCTTGCGCTTGAGCTAGATGCCGATAATTCGATGTCCGATGTTGTTCTTGGTGGAACCTGTGTCCCTTTTCCACGTCTTGATCCCATAATTATAAAGATGAACAAAAAGAAAGACGAGTCGGAATATATACATATAAATTTTCTCTCAATTTCCAACTAGTTTGGACCTTGTGGTCATCATCAGGAGAATGAGTGATATTTTCTAATGCAACTGGTTTTACGATCTACGTTTACAAATATGACGCTAAATTAATTGTTTGAAATTACGAATGATTAAGAAATGACAAGCCACAGGGGAATAATGTAATGACAAAAAAGCGAACGTAATTCTGTGGCTTATCCATTTGTTAAAGAACTATAATCTTATGTTTTCTGGGTGGTTTAGTTTGCTGTTTAGGCCATTTGGGGATGGAGTTTTAAGGCGTAGCATCCAGTTATCCTCATGTGATTCTAAAATAAAAGTTATTTCATCTGATACATTTTTTTCAATCTTTTCTATGATGGTGATACATACATATATAAATTATATATATATATATATATATATATATATATATATATATATATATATATATATATATATATATATATATATATATATATATACATATATATATATTTTCTCGCCAACGTAAAATAAATTGTTAATAATAATTAACAATAACGTTACACACTTGACGACGAGATTTACCACAACGAGATCATCCCATTTTATCAGTCCCCACATTTCCCTCACTATTGAGCCTAGCCCTAATAAATATATCCTTAAGATTCTTACATCTCCTAAATGCTATGAGCGGTGGCTCAGGAAATACCTCCCTATGCTCCTCCGAATTCGTGAGCATATGATTGGGTCTCCTGGCAACTTTCCCAAACTATTGAGCGCTGGATGGTATGTCGCAACAAGAGGAACCCTTTCCCCCCTCCCTTGGTCATTGGTCCTATTTCCCGAGTTTGCTAGAAGAGTTGTCCTATCCAACCTACGTACCCTATCTATTTGTTCGTTAACTAAAGACTCTTCGTAGCCCCTGTCCTTAAGCCATCCAGCTAACTCGCCTACCCTCTCCTTAAATTAGCGATCTTCCGAACATATCCTACGCAACCTAAGAGCCTGACCATAGGGGATCGCCTTCTTTGTGTGCCAGGGGTGACAAGACTTCTTATGCAAGTACTGATGTGTATCAGTTGGCTTGCAGAACAAGTCTGTCGAAAGGACTCCCCCCTCCCCCAAGTTAACCTGAACATCTAAAAAGCTAATCCTATCCCGTGATTGTTCGCTAGTAAACTTAATGGTTTCGTGGCTACTGTTGAGATGATTGATGAAAGACTTCAGTCTTTCTTCCCCATGCGTCCAGATAAAGAAAACATCATCGATGAATCTCATCCAGACGAGGGGCTTGTCAGGTGAAGCATCCAACAATCTCTCTTCCAACCGGGTCATGAAGAGGTTGGCATAGGCCGGAGCGAACTTCGTGCCTATAGCCGTGCCCAATTTCTGCCTATAAAACCTATCATTAAATTCAAAATAATTATTCTCCAAGACCAAGGACGCCAACCCCACTAGGGTATCAGTAGCCACGCCTGGGTTTTCCCTTCTATCCAGCGCCCCCCTGATGGCCTCTAAACCCTCCCCGTGTGGAATGCTGGGATAGAGTCCCTCAACATCAACTGTACACAACAAAGCCCCCTCTGGTATCTTACCTAACTTACTTAGCCTAGATAGAAAATGGTTGGTATCCTTAACATACGACCTACTTTGGCTAACCAAATTTTTAAGATGGGTGTCTAGTTATTCTGACATATGCTCCGTTATAGTACTGCTGTTGGAAATGACTGTTCGCCCCTTTACACTACTAAGACCCTTGTGGATCTTAGGCAACAAATAAAATCTACCTAACTTAGAATCCTTAACCTTTAAATAGTCAGTCACTTCCTCCAACCCCGGGTCCTCCCTCAGCTCATTCAACCTAGAATTAATGGTCTTACCCAAATCTACCGAGGGGTCCACCTCTACTTCTTCATAAACTTGCCTATCGTCTAATTGTCGGTTAGCCTCACTTATGTAATCCTAAAGCTACAACCGCTGATCCCTTGTCCGCCTCCTTGATGACTATGTTCGTATCACATTTAAGCTGTTTCAAAGAAAGTTGTTTGGAATGAGAAAGATTGCTAAAATTCTTATCCTCCGGCGAGATAGACATTACCTCCTTCTCCAGTAGTTAAAGATAGTTTTCCAGAACTGGGTCGTCCTTAGGGGGCTGCCACGTGGATTTGATCCTAAATATATTACTATTGATATCAGTCGCGTCCTTAGAATCACTGTCCGTAATATTGCCACCTTAGCCTCATCCTCCTTTTGTATGCCTCTAGATCTTCTTTAAGTTTTGCTTTGTCGATGTCAGTAGGAGTGGGTGAAAACTTCAGGCCTTTCGAAAGAAGACGCATGTCTTCCTCCGAAAGATCCCTCCGTGATAAGTTCACCACACTCCCACTGACAAAGTGTCCCTTCAATCTGTCATCCTCCGTTACTTGAATTTCTTCATCTTCCTTTGTCCTCATCATAGTTGGTGTCGTCCTCCTTTCGTGCTGTTGCTCCGCTTGCCGTAGATCACTACTGTCAAATAAATCATGACTGTGGTGGTCGATGGTTCTTAGGTCTTGCAGCATCTCAGTAGATAGGTTTATCCCAGAGTCCTTGCACAACACAACCACTTTCTTCTCTCTTTTCATTTGCAAGGCTTCCTTGCAGCTCCTTATCTGTCCCCTGATGTGATCCATCTCCTCTCTGGTCAGTTCTTGGTGGTTCTCTGCAAAATCGGATGAAAGAAAGCGCTGAGTTAGAATCGCTGAAGTGGATGGCTGTGTCTGTCACCCCGAAGCTGAAAGAGAACGTGGTAAACAAAACAAACAATAGAAAGATCCGAGAGTGGATTGGCAGAACAGAAAAGCCTAAAAAAGAGCGTGTGTCCCTAACGAAAAGTTCAGTGCTAAAATCAAAACAACACAACAACCAAAATTGTAACGAAGGTGAAATCTATGTATCAACCTGCCTAGAGTTTAAGCCCTTAGGGGCAAAGCAATCAAGTCGATATTGCCAGAAGCTTTCCCGCATCCTATTTCCCCCCGTTAGCCTATCAATTATCTTTGCGCTAATATCCTTCAGAAACCCCTGGTGGCCTTCTTCAGTAAAATGTCTGAAGAATTCCGCCTGGGGTACTGAGGCCTCTGAATTAAACTTAGGACTACACGCCTTGTAATTATCAAACCTATGCCTAAAAGGCGTGCAGTTGCTACCAACATATTGTACGCCACAAGCAGTTCATTCCAACAAATACACAATATTTGACGAGTCACAATTAGACGAATAGTTTATCCTATATTCCCATCTATCTATGTTCGAATTCATTCGAACATAGAAAGTTATAGTAAGATACTTAAGACACTTTAGATAGTTATGGCAAGATACTTAATCTATGCCAGTTTTGGGGCTCTAAATGGAGAATGTCATTCAATCCTGATCCAAATAAACAGGGTGTAGAAGTGACTTTTTTCACGAAAAAGAGTCAAAACAGATCATCCTGATATTCTTTTTGGAAGTGTTCCGGTAGTGAGAGTTGAGGAGCACAAGCACCTCGGTGTTATTACTAGATTCTAAGTTATCATTTGCAAGTCAATTACAAATAGCCATTACTACATCTAGACAGGGAATATGTATGATCAAATACCTCTCAAAGTATGTACTACGTCACGCGTTAAATGAGCTTTACAAACTCTATGTGAGGCCGCATCTAGATTATGGTGATGTTATCTACCATACCCCAGCGAAAATCTGTGAATTCAGTCATGATACTATGTTGAAGACAACAAGGAGTTTTTGCAACAAGGAGTTTTTGCAAATGAATGGAAAACATCAATGGTCAGACCAACATTGAAGAAAATAGGATTACAGCTTTTATTAAACTTTTATAGGCCAACTTGAAAAAGCTGTTCTGGTACAGTTAATGGATCACTGCTGCAGCAATGCTTTACTTCCAGACTATCAGTAAGCATACAGAGAAGGCTATAGTTGTGAAACAGCATAAGTCAAAATATTGATTGATATCTTATGGAAGATGGAAAAGCAAGAGGTAACAGCGTTGGTAGCAATTGATCTTAGTGCAGCATTTGATACAGTGGACCATGAAATCCTGTTAGATGTACTATCCATGCATTTTGGTATTGAAGGAGTAGCTCTTAGCTGGTTTGAATCTTACCTTCGACACCGCCACTTCAAGGTCAATGTAGGATAAGAATATTCTCCACTAAAGGATGTGATGTGCTCTGTCCCCTAAGGATCATGTTTGGGGCCAGTTCTTTACTTAATCTATGCCAGGATAATAGCAAATGTTATCCCTGAAAACCTGCATATCTATGGCTAAGTACGTCTTTTAAACCAGGTCACGAAGATGAATGTGAGGGCAACCAGCAATTACACAGAATTTTTCTTGCAGTGAAAGACTGGATGGATAGCAACAGACTGAAAATGAATGCCTGTAAAACAGAATACATATACTTTGGTGCTTCTCATCAATTAGCTAGTTGAGAGGACTGATGTAATAAAATACCTTGGAGCCTATATGGATAAACAACTCAATATGCGAAAACATATAACGGAGATGTGTCGAAAAGCTATGCATGGACTGTACAGCTTGAAACAAGTGAGGAAAGTTTTAATAGATGAAGCTGCAGAAACAATAGCTGTGGGTATAGTAATGTCCCACCTAGACTATTCAAATGCAATTTTGATAGGCCTACCACAACATGAAATCAATAGACTGCAGAGAGTACAGCTAGTAGCTGCCAGAGCTGTACTAGGAGGGAAAGCTCATGAAAGTAGCACAAGATGTCTAAAACAATTTCATTGGTTACCCATACACCTCAGAATTGAAAACAAAGTTCTGACTCCAGTTTTTAATGCCCTGAAAGGCACAGCTCCTCAATGCCTGAAAGATATGCTGAAAATAAGTAAAAGTGTTTGACTTTCAACATCAAACAGCATGTACATGAAGCTAGATATTCCCAAAGTGAAGAGAGAATCATTTGCAAACACATCATTCAGTGTAATGGGACCACGATTGTGGAATGATATACCTAACGAAATGAAAGAATGCATTGATGTTGAAACATTTAAGAAAAAGTTGAAGACATTTCTTTTTAATACGTTTTGAATAGACATAGGTTTTTAGAGACTTTTAGGGACTGTGGAGCGCACTTGATGATGTTACATCAAAACTACGCTATATCGAGTGATTTATTCGGATTTGGATTTAGATTTGAAGATCCACATGGAGAAACTAGAATCTGTTCAGTACTCTGCCTCGTTGGCAGTAACTGATGCTTGGAAAGGAACATCCCGCGAGAAACTGTACAAAGAACTCGGTTGGGAATCTTTGAATCTGTGACGATGGAGTAGACGCCTTGTTATTTTATATAAGATTGTGAATAACATCACGCCAGAGTATACAAGGCATCCTATACCGCAACTTGAACAGTCTACGTACTCTCTTTGTGAGCAACGTGTCATTGGGCAAATAAGGGCGAGAACTGAAAGATTTAAAAACTGAACGAGTACCCAAATTGTTGAACGAGTGCACAGTGATCCAGCCAAAGGAAAAAATACAAAATTTCGGAAAAATCAAATTTGGTCAAACTTCTACAGATCTACACGATCCTACGTTGAAATTTAACTTCAGGCCTATAAGTGTCCTGCCAGCCCTATCCAAAGTCCTTGAGCGAATCATGGAGAAGCAAATGACGCCTTTTGTAAATACAAGACTTTCTAGTTTACTGTGTGGCTTCCGCGACGGTTACAGTACGCAACACGCATTGTTCCGTCTAATTGAAGCTTTTTGCAGTACACTGGACAAAAAAGGCTATGTGGGAATGGTACTGATGGATTTGTCAAAAGCTTACGACTGCCTTCCACATGATCTCTTAATAGCTAAGCTGGCTGCCTATGGTTTCGGTCTGAAAAGCCTGAAACTATTTTCAAGTTACCTCTCAAATAGGAAGCAACGCATCAAATACGGCAACTCATTTAGCGAATGGCAAAACATAGAATCAGGCATCCCTCAAGGTTCAGTGCTAGGTCCTTTTTTGTTTAACTTTTTTATGAATGATTTCACATATGCCATTGCTAAATCAGAGTTTTGTAATTTTGCGGATGACAATACAATATATGCGCATGCAGTCAAAACCTAGAGCACGTTGTATCCTGTCTCAAGGATGATACTCATAGTGCGTTGTGTTGGTTTCGGGACAATTGAATGGTTGCAAATCCCTCCAAATTTCAAGTCATGTTTCTTGGGCTGAAATCAAACCAGGAGTATGTATTTGAAATTTATAAGAAACCTATTCCTGCAACCAGCACCGTCAAACTTTTAGGTATTACTATTGACTGCCGGCTAAAATTTTCCGAACATGTGAATACTCTATGTAAAAAAGCCAACAATAAGACTAGCGCGTTTTTGCGAGTAGCGGAATATTTAGATCAGGACAAGAGACGTATTCTGTACAATACATTTATCATGTCAAATTTCAATTATTGTCCTTTAATATGGATGTTCTGTGGCAAAGATGCCAATGTATCAATAAACAGAGTACACAAAAGGGCATTGAGAATAATGTGGCAGGATATCGCAGCCCCCTTTGCTGAACTCTTAGCTAGGGGTAGCGAATGCGCAATTCACATTCGAAATTTGCAAAAATTAATGCTGGAAGTATATAAATGCCTCAATTCGGAAAATCCATCTTTTATGTGGAATATCTTCCAGACAAAAGATGTTGCCTATAACCTAAGGACAAAAATCTTCTACAGTTACCGAGCACCAATACATCATCATATGGGAATGACTCATTATCCTTCAGGGGTGCCATCCTTTGGAACACTTTGCATGACTCAATAAAAAGTCTGGCAACCAGTACTAGCTTTAAGAAATCAATTAAAGAGTGGAAGGGTGACAATTGCTCATGTAAAATATGTAGATAAATTGTCCGTGGGAATTTTACCAGAAGTATATTTGTATATGATTATCTCCTGATTGTAATTAGTTTTTTCTTTTTGTGTAAATAGTTGGTCTTAATTAGTTCATATTAAAACTATTATATTTCAAACCAACTGTAAATAATGTTATAATGATAATAATAATAATAATAATAATAATAATAATAATAATAATAATAATAATAATAATAATAATAATAATAATAATAATAATAATAATGTCAGCTTACAAAGAAATTGGCCATTGCCTCTTCTGGCATGCAATTTTTTGTTTCCTTGTTATCTTTCTTAAATGTGCTTATTCTCCTGAAATTGACATCAAAAATGCGTAGTTTGAAAATTAAAGTACAAAATAGAAAAATTAAGGAAGAATATGTCTGCTAAACCTAGATTATATTAAAGTTGCACATTTCAGCAGGTATTCTGCCAAAGCAATCATTCAGGATCGTACAGGGAACAGAACTGTGTTATTTTCAGTGTGTCCTCTACCATTTTTTTGCTACTTTTGACCCCCGATTATTTTGATGTTCACCTTCAGACAAACGCAAAACCCTGTAACCCAGACTTAAAATATACACTCCTGAATGGTTCTATCCTTTTATACAAGTGTTCTGAAATAAGTGATAGAAAATTTGAATTCACTGCCTCCTCCGCAGAGGCCTTTTGTGGCTTTTTTAAAGAACAGTCTTAAGCCCTGAGAAAGCATGGTCTGAAAATGCAATTTTAGCCTTGAAAATGTACATCAGGAACATTTTTTAGGCCACCAGCTTCAAGACAAGGCAATAATATGTGGAAAATGTTATTTCGGAAGTTTTTGTATGCAAGCTGATCATCATACTTCAGTAATTGCCATAAAATGAGTTCTTATGGTGTCAAACTGACGAAACTTCGCAGTTCCAACTCTACCGGTTTTTAGGAGCTATTGCTGATGACATCTACAACTTTGTATGGATCATTTCTATTAATACAAGTCGAAAGAACAATAAATATATCATTTCTACAATATTTTTTCAATTGTATACACATAGGAGTCTCAATGGTTAAAAGGGTTCAACTGAAAAAGTACAAAAGACCTCTGCGGAGGAGGCAGTGAATTCAAATTTTCTCGAACTTATGTCAGAACACTTGTTAAAAAGGATAGAACCATTCAGGATTGTATATTTTAAGTCTGGGTTGCAGGGTTTGCGTTCGTCTGAAGGTGTACGTCAAAATAATCGGGGGTCAAAAGTGGCAAAAAATGGTAGTGGACACATTGAAAATAACACAGTTGTGTTCCCTGTACGATCCTGAATGATTGCTTTGGCAGACTACCTGCTGCAATGTGCTACTTTAATATAATCTAGGTTTGGCAGATATATTCTTCCTGAATTTTTTATTTTGTACTTTAAATTTCAAATTACGCATTTTTGCTGTCAATTTCAGAAAAATAAACACACTTAAGGAAATAACAAGAAAACAAAAAATGCGTGCCAGAAGCGGCAATGGCCAATTTCTTTGTAAGCTGACATGTAGTTCTATCAATTAAAACAAACAGAGCCAAAATCGGATAACCCTGGGCAGAGAAATTAGCAAATGAATTTGTTGTTGAAAAGAGCATTCTGTAGAAATCCACCAAAAATTACACGAAAAGTAAACAATGTCAATTTCATCCAACTTTGCAAGCAAATATCTCCGGACTCAGAAGCCACAAAAGTCTGATCTTTGCTTTATTTTGATCCTCAATATATCTTCTTTAAGACCATGTATCACAATAAAAGTTTTGAGCAAATTTGATTTTTCCGATATTTTGTATTTTTTTTCCTTAATTTTCGCATTCTAGATCACTGTGGAGTGGGACAAGCTCCTTTCTGAAGTTAGACAGGCACCTTCGCTAAGTGTTTTTAACTAAAAAATACTAGCTCTAATTCGGCCCCCTTCAAAACCAGTATATGGGATTCATGACCCCAAAGGTTTGGCTATTCTTGCACAGTTAAGAGTCGGTCTCAGTAAACTGAATTTTCACAAATCTACGCATAATTTTAGACCCTACGTATCCTGCAAACGATGGCGTCGAGGACACAGAGCATTACCTACTCTTTTGCCATCTTATGAAAAACCTAGACGCGAGCTTCTCAATGGTTTCAACGAAATTTTGCTCCCTAGTTTCATCTCTAACATCTCAAATGAATTGTTAGTTGAACTCATTCTGTATAGCAATGAAAGGTTACCACCTGACGTTAATAAACGACTCATAGAGGCTACCCTGAAATTCATTCATGCAACCAAGCGCTTTTAAATTCCTGTTGCAACCCCCCCCCCCCCAATACATGGACATATCTCTTCTTTGTAAATGTAGCTTTAGATTTATATTAATTTTGTTTAGATTTATATTTATGTGTTAAATGGCCACAGGGTTGCTACTTATTTCCGTTCTCCTTGTGGCATCGCTTTTTGTAATCTTTTGTAGTTGTGTAGTTACTACATAGTTAATAATTTATGTAGTTGCGTAGTTGTAGTTGTTTAAACGCTCTATTTTTATGAGATTATATGAAAAAAAATTTTTTTAGAATGGGGTACTCGGTTGCAGTCCCTTTTAACCAGGGAGCGCCGAAGGCGCGGGAGGGGAAACGGCCAGTGCAGCGCATTGTTCTTATGTTTGATGCAAATTCGAAACGAGGCGCGCTAATTCGTGGGTGAAACTAGGAATGGAGCACATGTGAGCTTGGAGGACTAACTTTGGAGAAAGAATAATTCTTCACAATCTTGGCTGACTTTGGTATGTAATTCCAACAATTATTTCTTTGTTGATATATTATCTTCGTTTTTGAGCTTTTGTTGCAGCAATCACTCCATTGTAATAGCTGCGAGGGTATTTCTTACTGGGGAGGTGTGTATGATAAACATTGGACTCTGTCCATTCCAACAACGGCGGCTTTTATTTTGTTCTTTCATGCAGCGTTACCCGTTGAATTTTTTGCTTGATTTCATTCAGTGAAATCTCAGTCTAACTGATGGAGTTGAAAATTTTGTTTTATTTTGTTACACTTTTCAGTTTCAAGCAGATTTATGCCGAGTGGTCACCGTCGGGCCTAAGCGTTTTCCTATTGAAATGTATAGGCCGAATCGCTGATAAGCCAATGTGATGGCGGCTTTCAATTTTCTGCCAGGTTCCCGGTTACCCGTTGAATTTCTTTCTTGACTTGATTCAGTGAAATCTCAGTCTAACTGATGGAGTTGAAAATTTTGTTTTATTTTGTTACACTTTTCAGTTTCAAGCAGATTTATGCCGAGTGGTCACCGTCGGGCCTAAGCGTTTTCCTATTGAAATGTATAGGCCGAATCGCTGATAAGCCAATGTGATGGCGGCTTTCAATTTTCTGCCAGGTTCCCGGTTACCCGTTGAATTTCTTTCTTGATTTGATTCAGTGAAATCTCAGTCTAACTGATGGAGTTGAAAATTTTGTTTTATTTTGTTACACTTTTCAGTTTCAAGCAGATTTATGTCGAGTGGTCACCGTCGGGCCTAAGCGTTTTCCTATTGAAATGTATAGGCCGAATCGCTGATAAGCCAATGTGATGGCGGCTTTCAATTTTCTGCCAGGTTCCCAGTTACCCGTTGAATTTCTTTTTTGATTTGATTCAGTGAAATTTCAATCTAACTGATGGAGTTGAAAATTTTGTTTTATTTTGTTACACTTTTCAGTTTCAAGCAGATTTATGTCGAGTGGTCACCGTCGGGCCTAAGCGTTTTCCTATTGAAATGTATAGGCCAAATCGCTGATAAGCCAATGTGATGGCGGCTTTCAATTTTCTGCCAGGTTCCCAGTTACCCGTTGAATTTCTTTTTTGATTTGATTCAGTGAAATCTCAGTCTAACTGATGGAGTTAAAAATTTTGTTTTATTTTGTTACACTTTTCAGTTTCAAGCAGATTTATGCAGAGTGGTCACCGTCGGGCCTAAGCGTTTTCCTATTGAAATGTACAGGCCAAATCTCTGATAAGCCAATGTGATGGCGGCTTCAATTTTCTGCAAGGTTCCCGGTTACCCGTTGAATTTCTTGCTTGATTTCATTCGGCAAAGCACTTATCTGCTGTAGAAGCCAAAATTTTCATTTTATTTTTGCTACAGTTTTCTGTCTAAAGCAGATTTACTTTGGGCAGTTTTGCCTGTGGGTCTTCTTTGTTGATGATCTCACTGGCTTGGCCTTATTAGGTTGATCAATGGAAATGCAATGGTGGCCTTCCATTTTCTGCAAAATACACCGTTACCTTTTGAATGTTTGGTTTGATCAATGAAGCTTGTGTCTGTTTAATAAAGCTGGTCTTTGCATTTTATTATGTTACTTTTTCTGGTTTAAAGATGATTTGTTTGGAGTGGTTCAACTTTTGGTCTTGTGGTTGCTATTGAAATGTTAGGCCAAAACCACAGGTCACAGCAGTGAGCTGCCTTTCTGTTTTCTAAAAAGTTCACTGCTACCCATTGAATTTGTTATTTCCTGTAACTCAAGCAAAACCCTAATCTGTCTGATGATACTAAAAATTTTATTTTATTTTGTTACACTAAAGGAAATGCAATGTTCGTATTTAATTTTTGAAAAAATCACTCCTACTTTCTGCATTCTGATTCCAATTTAACAATTTGAAGCAATGATAAAGATAGAGAAGGTTGAGTTACACAGCAATAACAATTTTACAATTGCATGTTTTCAACCTTTTTATTGCCAACTTAAAGGGTGTACCACATCATGGGGGCATGCAAGTTTTTTAACAGCCCTTGTTTTACATGTATCTTTATAGCAAGTGTAAAGAATCTTGATACTTTCTTGGTTGAATCTTGATTGCACCATGGTCTTTTGATTTCAAAAGACTCTGATTGCACCCACTCAGAACTCCAATATCTTGCAATATACAGTACAATGTGCATTTTGTATCTTGGTTGCAGTATGTCCAAAGGTAGATCAATAAATCACTTTCCTGTGGTCATGTAATCAATGTTGTAAAAGTCAGTTTGAAATAATTCCCTTCATTTTGTTTCAGGGGAAGGATTCACTTGATAATTGAGGATTGCATATTTCTTGCAGATGGTAGGTTAATGAGATACTTAACAGCAAGAGACCGCATTCATTGTGAACAATTTAAAAGAGCTGTTAGTACAGATAAATTCCACATGGACACCCTTTGAACATGTAACATGAATTGCATAATTCCCTATGCAAGATGGAAGATTTAATGGAAGATCAAAGAGTTTAGATTTTTGAAACTGCTTAATCTTCTGCAACTAGACACACTTGTGAACCATAAAACATCAAACCCCATGTTCAGCTCAATATCACGTAGACTACTTATTGTATAATCTTAAACCAAGAAGTTTCATGTGAATTGTTTATCATTCAATAGCAAAATTTGTTCCTCATTAGTTTTTAACTTGGGTCAGTGATGTGCTGTTTGTTTAAAATACTTTGCATCCCATAGCCAAAAATCAAAATGAGTTTCTTAACGTTGAATTGACCTCTAATTGCTTCCAAAAGAGTTTCTTAATTTTTAGAGGAGGCTACTCAAATTGGTGTTTGTTTCATATAAGCTGTTTTCATATAAAGCAACTATCAGTTCAAAAATTGTTGTAGTGTATCAAATCTTTCAAGTGTATCAGTTCCAATGCACCAGTAGATGATTACGCTAAAAATGGCTGACAGGAATTTTTTACCATGATGCTTTGTATCCATTGAACTTTCACTGATTTGATTGGCGGATTTCTTCAATACCTCAAAGGATCTTGGTTCAAAATTCCTTGATGCTATCTTTAGCGCAACCATCTGTGGGGACCTTGATGAATGGATTCTTGTTATCTGTTCTACTGTATCTGCTCATGAATCTTCATCTTAAAAAACACAGTTCTGTAATACAGAACTGTGTGAATTTTTATTATCAATTTAACACTCACAATGAAAAGCAGAGTAGGTGTGGTACTTGGCAATGCAACAACACTGTCCTTTCTTTTGAAAAAGAAGAAAGACAACAAATAGAAATAAGCAAAATGTTCTGAAAGGCAATGGAACCAATATTCTGATGTATAAAATTGTGTGCTCAAAAAGTCCTTTTGCAACCCTCTGTCAATTTTCAAAGTTTCCAAATTTTTATCATACATTCAAAATGTGAATAGAAATGTAGTCTCACAAAAACTTGGAGTTACATTGGAGTATACATTAACATTGGAGTTACAGAAGACCTAATCAAGTCTGCAACCCTTTCCATGATGCTCAAGGTGGTGCTGGGGCACTAATGTGAAGGCTATGCCAGTTGTGGATAACACTGCTGCACCATAGTGCTTTCAAGCAGGACCTCTTTGAAGAGCCGGGACTTGGGGGCAATCAATCATTGCATGGGCATGACAGCTTGAGACCAGTCAACTTCAACTTTTTGAATCAATAAATTAATGTTTTAGTTGTTGCTTGTTTGGCTTGCTCTCTCCTTTGCTTCATCGAAAACGTTTCGTCAAAAGTGCTGTATTACTCATGTCGACTTGAACTGCTATGCAATGAAACCATCTTAGTGTAAGACTCCGTATCTCCCAAAAAATTCTGTCATAAACTAGGCCTAGCCCGCATTTTTTGATAAACAAAACTAAACATGCCACAAGAATCTTCATCAAATTCTTCTTCTCCTTTGCTGCAAATACCTCAAACGACTTCTTTATTCAAGGCTACAATTCCTTGAACCCTCGATCAACAAACGATCGTGCTGTTTTCCGTTGTAAAAAAGCAGTAGCTGCAGGAAATATAGCGCTTTTCTCATTCTTCCCAACCAACGCTCTGTGGACTCTCGCAGCGCAAGTCGCCATTAACCAGAGCCTCGTTTTCAAATTCCGCATCATACATCGGAAATCAATTGAATGGCCGTTTCCCCTCCCGCGCCTTCGGCGCTCCCTGCTTTTAACAGTTCTTACTGCAAATGTATGTGCGTGTGTGTGTGTATGTATGTGTATGTGTGTGTATGTGTATATGTGTGTGTGTAATTTTATTTCAATTCGATTATTTACAATAGCTAACAACATATGAATTATTCAAATATACACAAGTTAACTAATCCAAATCTAATTTACAAAGAAATAACAATCAACAAAATGAATACGTCCAAAATACATATTAACTACGGTGCAATGAAATTACTTCCAATTTGTGATATCAGCATGAAACTTGGTATTCTTACACAGCTTGACGTGCAAAATGAGGTTGGATCAAAACCCAACTAGGTGATCACGATAGCATAGGGATCACCCCTATTCATTTTCATTCTTCATGCACGGTAGCCCCGTCGGCAAAGGCCGCTTTTCAGGGGGCCGTGAAAAATTTTGGATCTACAATTTGCAAGTAAAATAGTCTTTAAACGAGAATAAGTGATTGAATTACAAAGCTAAAGTAAAATTAAAATCTAAAACATAATTACATGATTATCATGCCATGAGTGGCTGGACACAATCAGACCGGACAAGGGAGCATATCGGACTCTACGCCCACCCTGAAACACGACTCTTCGTTGCAGCCCCTCATGGCAGGCAAAGAATCCGACTGACCCCAGTCCAGTCAAATTGCATCCCGCCATCCACGATCAAGCTTTAAAGTCGATGTTTAAGAGCATACAGAGAGGGTGCTTGCTTAACCACAGGTTCAAAGACTGTTCCGCAGATGTGCACCACGATGTGAGAATGAACTTTGCCCATTACTGGTTTTAAAAAGAGGGATGCTTAAGTCAGTCTTTGAGTTTCTCAACTTGACAGTGCCCCGTGATGAGTTCTTTGAAAAGATATTTGAGAGATACGTTGGTGCAAGACCATTTAAGGATTTATAAACGATCGTCGTTGTCTCTCGTTTTATGATTTCAGCGATGTTTGGCCACTTTGAACTTTGTATGACGGCATCAGCAGGTGCATCATAGCTACTGTTTGTTACAATTCTGGCAGTGCGATTTCGTAACTTCTGCAGTGTAAGTCTTCTGGATTCCCCACAGCTCCCCCATACAGATTGCCATATATCGAATGAGGTACTCAGTTCCATTCCTTGTTCACAGTTTTTACTCTAAAGTCCTTGCACTTTGTGATATTGGCTTGATTTACTCTAAAGTCCTTGCAATTTAGTATCCTTACATAGTTTGATCAGCTGAACATTTTAAGATCAAGATCCCTTCTCAAAATTACCCCTTAATGCTTTTTTGAATGGAATTCTCTACCGAGCTACATCCAAACGGAAGCTGAATGTGGTATCGTTGAAGTGACTACCATCTCTACTCATCACTGAAACGTTATCTGTCAGTCGTCAATGGTGATCTTTCAGACTTCGTGCAAGAATTAAGCATACCCTCTATTTCTCAATGTGACAAACTAGATTTCAGTCGCCCATTATGGCCGATTAGCAAGAGAAATTGAAATTTTGGGATAATTGAAGATGGTGATCAAATTCCAATTTCACGGGAAATCTTTGCTGACTTCTGTTAGTTTATCATAGTTTGACCTTTACTAATGCTTTGGTCTTTTTGCATTGAACCAAGACAAGATATTTTACGTTTCTTCGTACAGCACCTTGTGGTTTGAAATCTTTAAATCTAATTTGACTTCAAATAAAACTTGTAAAAGAAAAAGTGATTTCTAGTTTGGATTTAAGGCACTGAAGTCTGAGTGGCACGATTTTCGATTTTCGTCGTCCATCATTTCTGTCAGTTAACCAGGGAACTTTCCAGTGTACTGAAAATGTTGAAATAGTACTAGCAGCGACAAAAATTCGGTAAAGGCTCTTCGTAATAACTTCAAAAGTCGATGAGACCCCCGATTTATGATAGGCTGCACTGGAAGAATTGTATTTTGGTTTCGATTTTCCATACCTTTTTGTTGTGTCCCAAATCAGATCACAAGCTGAATATTTTGACACATAACAATACACTTTGATTGACTGACTGATCAATGGATCGATTGCATAATTTCTGTGTAAACAAATGTGATCAAGGCCCTTTTTCAGACCTTTTGCATTCCCCACGAAGATATGTTCATAAGGTGGAACATATCAAGTGCTAAACGCTTCGACAATACTTTGTTGAAAACGATGCTACTCATTGCTAAAAACACATAGCGTTGATTGAACAGCACAGTACTTCATACGGAAAAATTTCTTCTCACTACATAGTCCTACTGCAAAATACTACATACTTTTTTGATTGGAATAAAAATCTCAAAGTTGTACTCTACATTATCGCATTTACACAGAAAAACATAGCACATCATACTCATTGATATCATGTATTTTCAAAGGAGACCTTTTCTTTCGTGGGAAAATTCAGTAACCGAATTGGAATGTCGATTTTTTCATGAGCGATCAATCTCTTTTTCTCAAGTAAGTATCAATTTTTTTCACTAGCAAGTACCCTCTTTTTAAACTCTACGTATCAATCAATGTTATCTGTCCGTTGAAGGGAATCCCCACTAATCCTCGAATGAGACGAGGCATAAACCTCATCGAAGCAAAGATGACCACTCGCAGCAGAGTATCATTGTCGAACGCATTGCAGACCTAGTAGAAGTGCTTCAAAATCATCACCCCACCTCAGCCGGCAAAGAACTCGATCCTAAGCATAAGCATCAGTAGGACCTTGTCCAGACAATGCCCCTCTGCGGATGTTGCTGCAACATCATCAGGACCAAGGCCATCAGTTTGGCCCAGCAGGAGCAGTATAGAAACAACGAAACTTGGTGTGGAGCACTTTAAATTCTGGTAAATTTCGCTTTATATTTGAAAATGTGCATTGCGATGGTGAGCTCACAAATGCATGGCTCCAGCATATTTCCAACCCAGTGTGTCCAACAAATGATGTTGTTTAAGATACGGAACACTTCTTGTTGCTCTGCCCTTTCTTGGACCTCCTGGCTGGAATCTATGCATTATTACGACCACTTGGATATGTAGATCTTGCAAAGGAATTTTTGTCAAAACTTTAATTGCCTGGTGATCAAGGACCGCGGAGCACATTTTGGATTGGGGGGCTAAAAAGTAATAGGAGACCTGAGGGGGTCTGGGGCCGAAGCCCCCAGAAAAAATTTTTACGACCACGCCCTCTACTTTGGCTATAAACGCGACCAACGCCCCTTTCCATAGGCAAAATCGCCGTGGAAAAGACAGTTATCATCAGCATATCCAATCACTAAATCACCTTTAAAAGCATCGTTAATAGAGATGTACTGTATTGGCATTCCTATATTTCATAGCGAAAAGGCTCAGCCTAGAATGAAAGGATTAAAATTAAAAACTTTCACAGTCTCGTGGAATTATTATCTCCGAAAAATAATGATATTGAAACACAGTCTCTCTGCTTTCAGAAGCAAGCATTTTAGAAATAGAGAGACTTATGACGTAAACATTGTTTCAATGTTTAATTTTGTGGCACTAAAAATCCAATGATTTTTTTTTAATTTTTGAATATTTGTATACTGTTGTTGCATCTTTTGATAAAAATTAGTTGGAACGTCGATAGAGTTTATATTTTCTGTACTCTACATATGATTATTAAGAATTGCTAAATTATACTTGTTTGGACATTCCAGAGAGCGAAGCCGAGACCATAGACGTCTTGCTAAAAAATTATCGTTGCACTCGTTGCCGGGTTAACATTTCTGCGATTTACAGGTTTGGAGAACTCCCCTCATTAGCAATCTTTCTGGACTTGCTACAAGTCTCTCTCGCGGCAAAAACGGGAGAAGGAATAAAAGCGCTTTTTTTCCTTCTCCTGTTTTTCCGCGAGAGAGACTTGTAGCAAGTCCACAATCTTTCAGGAACTGTAATTTACTTTAAAAAAAGCCGCATATCATGAAAGCATTTGACTGCTCGCTTGCTAAAACTTTGGGTATTTGAAGCTGTGCTAACGATGATGAAACTGTTATATTTTGGCATAATGCTTTTGGGCGCGTTTCATTTCAGAAGAAACTTTTGAAAACATTTTCTTAGCTTGATTTCTTATAAATGCATGAGAAACGGTACTGTGGGGGTATACAGACACTCGCAAATCAGGGTGTTAACAATTTAATAAAGTAAGTGGCGATATTTAGTCATAAAAATGAAATTTGTTGGAAAGCTTAAAACTATCTCTAGAAAATTATTGGGAGGGCTAAAGCCCTCCCCCCCTCAGCCCCCCGGCTCCGCGGTCCCTGCTGGTGATAAAGATTTTCCTGACTTAGTGAATAGGCATATCCTTGAACTTACATTAAATTTTATCCATAAAACTGGTCGATTCAATTGAACTCTTGTACCCCACCCTTTCATAAGCCACCCAGTTGTAGCGTTGTTTTTGTATCCATTGGTTGCAACTTTAATTTTCTTTCGTCTTTTTCTTAGATATTGAAGTAGTACCGTATAGTGATTTGCAAGTAGCATAAAAAAATCAGTAAATTGTATCATAGCAGTGAGCATGATAGTCTATTTCCATGTCTTTATGTTGTGGTGATGGTACTGTCATTCATTTTTGCCCCCATGCCATCGTCCTGTAGTGTTGTATGGTTATTCAATGCGCAGTATAATGTAGCCTATGTAGTAATGTTTTTATATGGATATTGAAAAATATTTCTCGCATATTTTTGCATTTTGGCCGGTGCTATCTGCTTGATAATAAAATAAAATCCGTGTCTAGAAAAGTATCATAGACTTTTCTGCTCCCTTTGTAAGTCTGACAGCTGTAGTGATGGCAGAGATAGGCGGAGTTGGCAGGTATGGCTAATCTAGTTTCTTTGGCTAAGCAATGACATGCTTGTGGGAAAAAATTGCAGCTCTGTTTGTTCTAACCAAGTTAATCAAGGAATTCTGTATTCAAATAACCATATTGGCCTGTCTAGAGTACGGTTTGCATACCTTTTGGTGCAATTGCACCTTCAAACCCAAAATCTTGCGCGATTCAACATGGAAACTGTTGTGGCTGGAATGTGGGACAATTTTTGAAACCATCATGGTAATAGTTACCAGCAACTTAAATGGATTGAGTGGCAGTCTGCAGCATATGACACTTTTCAACGATATCTTTAGTGTGCCTCAGGAACCTTCCTCTGCTCTTTTTCGTTTATGTTGAATTGTATATTTGAATTTCTGGTGCATATGCAAGTGCTTTACCCTTGCGTGTGTGTACATCCCCCCAGAGAGGGAGGCTGCTACAATTCTAGAAGCCTGGGATCATGCTGGAGTCATACATGTGTGAGTGTTACAAATATGCTTGAGTCATACAATGGCCCCTGTACAATATGTGTTATTTCCTCATTAGACTTACAGAATTGTTATCTTGATTCTGCAAAATATGAGGCAAAAGATAAAAAATATCTTACCTTGCCATAAGACTTCCCCTTTTTTGATAAGTATCCCTTTCTTTCAACCCCAACTACAGTTAGCTACAGCAAAAGCTTTATCATTTACTTGTTTCATTTTGAAGACTCCAGGAGATCTATATTTTTTGTGTGCTATACCCTTGCACACGTGTGTACACCCCTAGAGAGATGGAGGCTTCTTTGTTTTTAGAAGGGTGGGACCGCTAAAAAAGGTTTTTACAGCTCATGTCCTTCCTCAAATCCTTAGTACGAGACGCTATTTTGCTTAAGCTCACCATCGCCATGCGTGTTTTCAAATTTAAAGCGATATTTACCAGGATTTAAATTGCTCCACACCAAATTTCGTTGCTTCTTTAATGCTCCTGCTTGGCCTACCTGATGGCCTTGCTCTTGACGATGTTGCCGCAACAGCCACAGAGGGGCACTGACTGGACAAGGCGCTACTGATGCTTATGCTTGGGGTCAAAGTGTAGAGTTCTGTGCCGGCTGAGGTGGAGGATGATTTCGCAATACTTCTACCAGCTCTGTAATGCGTTCGACAATGACACTCTGCTTCGAGTGGCCATCTTTGCTTCGACTAAGTTTACACCTCGTCTCGTTGGAAGATTGGTGAGAGATTCCCTCAATGGATAGTTAACATTGATTGATGTATTGAGTTTAAAAAAAGAGGGTACTTGCTTGTGAAAAAATTTGATGGTTACTTGAAAAAAGAAATTGGTTGCTCGTGAAAAGAAAATGGACACTTCCTTTTGGTTGCTGAGTTTTTGTACAAACGCGAAAGTAGCCTTCGAAAATTAAATTTCGGAGAGTATTTATTCCGATCAAACTAGTGTGTTGTACTTTTATACAGTAGGAAAAATAGAAAAGTAGAAAAAATGTAGCGGTAGAAAAATATAGTATTCGGAATGAAACATTGTGCTTTTAATTCAACCTTATATGTTTTTAGCAATAAGTATCATGTTTCTCAATAATGTATTTTGAAGCATTTGACACTTCATAGGAATATGCCAATAGTTTAGTTTTCTCAAAAGCTCAAGAAATGCAGAACGATGCTTTGGTCATTCGGTTGCTAATTACATTCGTACCATTTAATCCACCTAGTACTCTTGTTTTGAGTAGTATTAGTTTTTTAAATACGGGTCTTTTTCCTGGCTTACCCAGCTGCTGTCCGTTGGCTTTTAACTCCAATTCAATTTTTATCACCTTGCCATACCACTTCCCAAATTGACCAGTAGTCTTCAAAATTTTTTACTCTTTTCAGTTGAAGTAACACTCAGCTTAAATTATTTATGTAATTTGCTGTAATAAATGCATCTAAGGCCAAGCCATTTGTTTTATTTCATTATTTTCCTTGCAGATGAGCTTAAAAGATTCCTTGGCACTGAGATAACCAGAGAGGGTGTAGGAAGGTTTGTCAAATCAGTCCTTTATAGTTCATTTTTCACCTAGGGTTGCAGTAAAGTTTATTTATGGTTAGGGTTAGGGAGAGTAGATTTGATGTGTGCGTGCACAGTGAGCTAATAATGCCCAATGAGCAAGCAACCAGTCATGCCCTATAAGACACATGAAAATTAGATTGAGACTAGCTTTCGTAGTTCTCACGTATGTATTTTCCATCAATATTATTAATCAGGCATCCATCGCAGATGGGCACAGATGTGGAGATATAGGGAATTTCGAATTCTTGGAATAGACCATATCGACGATTACTAAAGGGGCTGGGGAGAGCGGTGCTCCGAAGTGTGACGTCATGTGCGCTTAGCAAGTGCGATAGTGGTTTAAAAAGAACCTGTTGCTATGCCCCAGTAATCATCCATTTGCATTGTTATTTTTGTTGTTGAAAATCAGTATTTCAAAGAACTCCATTGCATTATTAGCATTTGACAATTTCAAGAACATTTAGCTCCAATGTCAGTTTTTGTGCTTTTTAAAGTCTGGTTCACGCTAGGTCGCTTAGGTCGTTAGGTTTGTGCAAAAGACCCAAAAGACAAAGATTCCGAGCTTGAGTCCATTGTCTTTTGGGTCATTCTGCACGATCTTAACGACCCAAACGACCAAGTGTGAACCAGGCCTAACGATTTCACCTTTTCATAAATCTGTTCTTTGTTTTCATGAAACAATGATCGGTAGGAACAACAGGAGCTGACAACCAAACCAATGTCAGGTATGGGGTGCCATTACCGCCAAAAATTCAGCCCATGGTTTTTTATATGGTGTATCTCCTTTCGTAGAATTGCGCAATAGCGTCAGAGATTAAGATCATAATGTAAGTTATCAGGAACATTCCATGGACAGTGAAGACAGTGTTATAACTCTATTGTGAGGTATAGATTCATGGGAAAGTAATATCGCTGAGGGTTGGTTGGTTGGTTGGTTGGTTGGTTGGTTGGTTGGTTGGTTGGTTGGTTGGTTGGTTGGTTGGTTGTGAAAATTGGTTAAAAGCCCTGGCCTGGGAGCACCTGAGAATGAAGGCATCCCAGTTTTGGGTCTTTTTTTAGAATTTTCTTTATATTTGGGAGTGAATTTTGTCTTTGTTCAATTTGCCCATGATTGGGCTCAAAGTTGTCATTGCAACTTTGTAATGTCATGGCAGTTTGTTGTTGTGCATCTCCCTTCTTCTTCTCGTGTACCGTCTGATAGCTATAGGTGGGCTGCGATGAATTGCCTCTACTTCTCTCTTTCTTGGGCCCTTCTTACAAGCCATCCATAATGCTTTCTTCCCAACCATTCTTCGATATTGTCTATCCACATAGATCTTGGTCACCCTCTGGGTCGTCTTGATGGTTTTCGACCCTCCAATTTGACACGATGTAAGTTGTCCCTCCTTATGATGTGGCCGAAGAAAGTTAGTTTCCTTGACATGATTAAGTGCATGACGCTTCTCTTCTCTCTTATTCTTTCCAGTACTTCTGATTTTTTAGTGTGGCTTTGCCACGAAATTCTCTGTATTTTCCGCCAAACCCACATCTGAAAAGCTCTAATTCTATCCATCATATTCGTAGATGTTCAAGTTACTGCACCGTACAAAAGTGTAGTCTGCGTTAACTAGTCTTTTCTTTATTTTGATTGACAGATCTCTGGAAGTTAATGTGTTTGACACACTCCTGAATGCGCCTCGTACAATCTCTCTAAGAG
This sequence comes from Aurelia sp. 4 Dawson et al 2005, assembly GCA_964019985.1. Lineage (NCBI taxonomy): Eukaryota > Metazoa > Cnidaria > Scyphozoa > Semaeostomeae > Ulmaridae > Aurelia > Aurelia sp. 4 Dawson et al 2005. The sequence continues at coordinate 14,536,976 of OZ026493.1, read as the reverse complement.
TATGCTTTTGTTATTCCTATGAATGCTCCAATGTACCTACAGTGGTAGCCATGGATGACATTATGCTTATCAAAATGGGTTGAAGTCAGGTCCTTTTATCTAATGTTTGTGCAAGGTCTTCGCTAGTATCATGTGTATTCTAATGTTGATGACAATTCAAATTTTTCTGTAACAATATCGTGTAATAATCACTTAGCCATTTGGGTCATACTGTGCATCTGCAGGGTATTATGGAAGTTTTTTAAAAATTCCATACTCATCCAGCAGAAACTTTGCCTAGCAAGAGCAAAAGAAGCAGACTTGATCCTTTGTGTGACCCTAAAGGGAGAGGGCTTGATGCTAAAACTCATTTTTAGCCCGACTGGTATAATCTGCATAATGCACGCCACATAATTCAGATTGCAGGTTACTTGACTTGCAGGTTACTTGCCGCTAAACTTGAACGATGTCATCATATTTCTATGGTTGCCATCAGCATCAACAGAGAAAAGTCGAGGATTAATGCCTATTGTTTAACTGGATTACTAAAATTTAGGTACGATACTCCTCCCCTTCGCGTACAAAGCCCCTCCTCCCCCATCCCCCATCAGAGTGTACGAAACAAAGAATTGGGCCACAGGCAAGCTTTTATCGTCAGCAATTTTCTTCGTTTTTGTGAAATTTGTAGAGGTTAGCAGTAGGCGTGAGGAGATGCCTGCAGGAAACTGTCAGAAACAGGAATGTTCGTAACAATTACAGTTACTAAATTTTGTAAAAACTGCACTGTATATTTTCAGAATTCATGAAATCAAATTAAGTAAAAATCAATTGATTGTCATGCAATGAAAGCCGAATTTTTCGGCAACTTTCCTTTTGTTTTTGGTGTTTTATCTGCATGAACAAGGCCCATGAGATTTCCATTGAGCTCCCAAGTTAGAGAAAGGGACTGAAGAGAGCGCGGTCAATTCATCCTGACTTGGCAACAAGATGGAATGGTGGGAATCCTCTCATCCACATTGATAAGAGTGCGGCTTGGGGCTTGGTCGTATCTCTCAATAAGTTCGAGCTATTTTCGATTTATTAGCGCCTTTCAAAAGTCATAACACGGTCTATTACGCCGATTATAATACTTGTTTAGTATGGTAAGTATTTTCTCTGGATCATTTAGCTGTCTTACCCATTGGTGAGAGTTTTGGAGACACTTTGTGCCAGGCTTATGAGGCACTTTGTGTCAGGTATCTACTGGCCGCGCACTCCTCAGCAACTTTTTCTAAACTGCGACATGGTCTGTTTCCAACTACTTGTTTCTTCATTGGCATCTTTACTGTGACTGGATTGGTGTCTTTACTTTGCATATGTTTACCTTGATCATATTTCATTGCAGGATGTTCGATATGTTCCAGCATCTGAATTTGAATAAAAGGCTATTTTATGTTCAATTTGAATCAATATTGGAGTCAATGTTTCCTGATAACAAATTCTCCGAGATTTTCAAGAAAATCCACTCCAAGTCTGATGTAAACCTGATGTGACATAGACAACAGATTCAGATTTATATAATCTTGTATTTACTTTGGCATGATTTTGCAAAGTTTATCAATGATCCTAAATAGCGAAAGAAGTACAGAGTTTGTAAGACAATAGCATCAGTTGCTTTCAGTTGACTCCGAAATTCAAAGCGATTAACTATCGCAGATGAATGCAATTCTCTCAACCAATGATTCAAAACAAAGAAAGCTGCAAAAGCTGCTCTGAGACCCAGGTAGCTTCCTCGATCGTCGTGCATTCCAGGAGTGATTTTTAGGCATGGGCATATATAGAAAGGAGAAGAATACGGGAATTTTATTGGATTTTTTCAGAGGCTGAGGAGTACGTGTTTTAATTAGCCCAAAAATCCGAGAATAGACCATTTACCAATTACGAAAAGGGATTGAGGCGCGCTCGGCCAATTCCAACAGCCCTAGCAACGGTCGGAAATCCAGGGAATCCTCTCCACTACAGTATACACGACAAGCCGTGCTGTTCGGTCTAGTCGCTGTGTAAATTTGGAATATCAAATTTGGAATGTTTTGCTATCTATTTAGAATCTTATTATCTATCTATCTACTTTACTATCTATTTATCCACTTCCAAGAGTTATTTGGTTCTTTTCTGGTATGGTAAGCGTTTTACCTTGACTTTCAAACCATTTTCTCATCCTTTCACTCATTTTTCCTCTGTAAACGGTCAAATGTCAAAGACCGAGGCAGTTCTGTTTGGCATTCCTCAAGGGCCATGCTTAGGCCCCCTACTTTTCAATGTGTACCTCCATGACTTTGAGAGTTTTTTTGACTTCTCAAAAGCAAACTATGTGCCGATGACACACGCACAACAAATGGATCTAATGACATAAAGGAGCTCGAACGCATGAAAAAGAAAGATCTGTTAAATATCAGTGACTTCCTCGGCTCGAAGTCAACGATTGAAATGAGAGGATCAATATAAATCACTGACAGGAAAGTTAGCTGGTGGCTTATCATCCTTGAAAAACTTAAAGACGTTCTTCCCAATCAAAGATATGTGATGTATATCATACCCTCTTTGAGAGTCACCTACGCTACGGAAACTTAGTATGGGGTAGCATCTCTTCATCCAAATTTCAAGCACTTCAACGTTTCCAAAACAGAGCCCTATCAATTATAGAGCGTGCAAGATTTAAGGACCCATTGCCTAAAAGATGGCTGAGCGTTGTGAATCTTGTTTATTTTTATCGCTGTGTTATGGTATATAAGATTGTAAACAAACAATGCCCTGAAAGCTATGCAATATGTTCCAACAGAGATGTTCTATATCAAATTATAGAGAACCAGGAATTATAGAGATCTCCATATTCCCAAGCTAAACCTTGAATTAACCAAGAAAGGATTTCATTACTCGGCATTAAGGCTTGGAATGATATTCCAGTTAAAATCAGAGAACTGCCATCACTACGCCTGTTTAAAATACATCTGAAAAGGCATTGATGAGCCTTGATAAATGATTCAAACCCCCTCAAGAACGACTCCCTAGAAGATCAGGTTTATTTAGCTAATTTGTTTACTTTTCTTTTTGAATATACTAAAGGGATATCGTTGTAAAGAGAATTATATATGTGTATATATATATATATATATATATATATATATATATATATATATATATATATATATATATATATATATATATATTATATATATCTATCTATCTACCTATCTATCTAGCTAGCTGCTGAAAATTTATAAAATGCGCTGCTTGAAAAAGGCGAAAGCCGAAAGTAACCTATAAGGTGCTAAAAATCGAGAGAATTAAGGGGAAATCCTGGTTGCTCGCTAGCTGCTGAAAAATTATATATATATATAAATATAGTTTGGGGTGTGCTTCAAGGCACATTAATTCGACGTATTTCCCATGATTGGAAAGCGGCTCAATTTTTAGGCTATGTCAGCCGGAGACTTCTCCCTCGTCAATGGCCCTTCAGCAGGCATTGTTCCGACTGTTGTTACTTGTGAAATGGGCTCAAATGGTACAAAGCTTTGTTATGGACCCTTTGAAGAATTTCAAGAATATTTTCACCTGAAAATAATCTTTTAAATCTCCGATAGGTAAAAGAAATTCAGGATTCATTCTTCGCACAGTTGATTTTTTATGCAGAGAAGGCAACAAAATCTCCATCAAGAAATCAAAATTGAAACCTTCGTGAAGCACATTTAGGTTTCCTAGTTGATCTATGAATTTCGTAGATTGTCCTTCGAACCTTCTTTCAAAAGTTAAACACAAATCGTATTAAACTGCATCGATTAAGAAGGCCTCGATTTATACTCCAAAATGATTGAAAGAATGAAAAAATGGCTCGAAAATCTAGGGGAAACACTTAACATAGCAGAAAGGTACTAAAAAAACTCTTGGAAGGGGAAATAAATAGCAAAATATTCAAGCTCGCACAGTGACAAGACCGCTGAGTTCGGCTTACATTTCTAATTGAAGTGGAGAGGATTCCCCGGATTTCCGACTGTTATTAGGGCTCTTGGAATTGGCCTCACTGGCCTCAGTCCCTGTTCCCTAATTGACAAATAGTCTATTAAATCGTCTCCCAATCAGCAGCTGAACCAAGGAAATAAAACGCGGAATGCAGATGTTTAGATTAGATACTCATTCTTTCTTTCCGTATTTGCTGATATTTGCTCATAAAAACCAATTCTAGACTGCACAACGAATATGCTAGCTGCCTGAGTGTAAGAGCAACTTTTGCGGCTTTGCTCGTTTTAAATTGTTAATGTCGCTATGAATTTCCGTGTCAATTGAAGCTGTTTTGTTACCAAATCTGTTCTTTTTATCTAATGAATGACCACCAGTGATGACCAATTTTTCATAAAATGGTTGTTTACATTGTACTACCTTTTGCCTTGGCTCGCATTATGTATGTGGGATCGTTTAACTTAATTAAAATTAGATTGATGAACCCATTTACGGTGAGCAGAGTACGCTGGTAATGGGGGCAAACATCAAGTTTCGACTGCTTGGCCCACTGAATTTGTTTCGAGATGCAATTAGCAAGCAGAATTCGTCAGTTTTGATACACTGAAAGAGCAAACATGTCATGATGAAAATTACATAGGACTTGCCCAGGGGCGGATCCAGATATTTGAGTGACCGATGCGAATAAGGGGGTCTGGGGGCGAAGCCCCCAGAAAATTTTTGAGTGACCACGCCCTTCAAACTCTCGGAAAATATGGGCAACGCCCTTTTTCGATTTTTGTTTTAGCTGGAAGACCTTACTTCGAACATTTTTTCAGGTACAAGGATATGCACATTTACCTCAAGTCAGATCTATTCAAGCCAGTGCTTTTCGAAGTGCTGTTTACATCTTGGCCCAGACAGGCCCAATTTCGTTGTTTACTGATTTGGTGTTGCCAGGAAAGTTCCCCTCCACGGACTACTTTATTCAGTCAACCACAATTAGGTCCTCTAACACTTTGAAGAAGCGCTTAAGTGCACTGTACGCTGTACTTTCCTTTCAGGCGAGAGGAGGCGAGACAACCGAACGGTTAACAACAACAATAGTAGAGGGCAATCTATTGCTCAATAGTAACCTTTGGACTGCATCGGTCAACCGGTGCAAAACGCTGATTTTTCTCCACTCAGGGGTCTGGGGACCGATGCATTTTTGCGATCGTTTGTTGAGAAGAAAGGAGCTGTCAAAGCTGCTATGATTGACACCGATGCACTCATCAAAATTATTACGCAAGGTTCTCCTGTTGGCTTTCGTTGCCTTGTCGAGACGCGCGTCACACATCAATTGAATAGAGGATTAGAATAATAATGGGATTTACCGTAGTTGTTTTGAGGACACTTATTCTTTTGATGATAATGGGTCTAATGTTTTAATGGTCGGCCATGGCTTTCGTGTCTGAGTCTGAAGCTAGGAGGTTACTTCTAGGAGCAGTTGCACCAGAAAGAAGGGGGCATTTCGAAAGACCTCAAATGCTTTGAGTCTAATAAAAATTCTGCTGCACAGACTTCCAGATAATCGATCATGTGAAATTGACCGATGCATTTGCATCGGTTGCATCGGTCTGGATCCGCCCCTGGACTTGCCAGATTATCTAAGGTTTATACCTGGTTTTCCAAAAAGAATACGAATCTGATTGGCTCCAGCGATTTGAATTTAGCTCTAAGCGATGGCTAATCACTCTTAAAATGTTCCTTGGTAGTTAACTTGAACACTGATACCTCTTTTGTTTGCATTAGTACTTTGAAAGCAAGGATATTAATCTTGAGACCTTGAATTTATATCCACCTTCAAGCCAGGGCTTTTGCCTTTTGGCCTCAGCAAGTCCTTGAGTTACAGTGAACAAATCAATGATTGCCTTGAAAAAATTTATAAATGTTACCTCTTATTAACAATAGTAATAATAATAATAATTATTATTATTATTATCATTATTATTATTTTTATTATTATTATCATTATATTGTGTCTCTCAGTTTTTCTGCTTTTCTTTGCGGGGCCAAGACCAAACCATGGTCCTAAGGCTTTAAGTCCAGTCTTTTCTCAGGTTATAAATAGAGCTCTCCTCAGGATGTGTGATGTTCCTAGCAAGACAATCTTCTGAATTTCTTCGATGCAGATCCTTCCAGGGATCTTTGGCACGTGATCATTCATTCTCTTTCTGATAAGGCCCAGGGCTCCAACGATAACAGGGACAGTAGTCGTTTTCATGTTCCACATTTTTCCCTCTGAGATATGTATCCAGGCCTATGGTAGTAGTCTTGAATGTGCACTCTAATTGGATCAATCCACGCCCTCCTTCTTTTCTACTGATGTAAGTCCTATCAACATCTGCTTTGGGGTGGTTCATCCTGTACATAGTTAGAATCTTTCTTGTTTTCCTATCAAGTTTCCTTATTTCTTGTAATGTCCAATTAACGACATTGAAACTGTAAGTGAGAACTGGTACGGCAAGTGTGTTTATGGCAGTTATTTTGTTCCCAGCATTCAGCTCACTTTTTAGGACTAGTTTAACCCTCCGACAGTATTCCATTCGAATTTTCTCTTTCATTACAGAATGCTGGATCCCATCTCCCTCATTTATTCCCAAGTATTTGTAAGTGCCTTCTTGATCGATTTCTTGAATACTGGTGGCCTCATCTATTTCAATTGCTGATGTTTCTGTCAGCTTACCTCGCTTGAATGTTGCCTTGGCGCACTTATCTAACCCGAACTGCATATTTATGTCATCGCTAAACATCTTCACAGTGTGGAGCAGACCTTCAAGTTCTTTAACCTGTTTTTGCGTAGAGTTTCAGGTCGTCCATGTAGAATAAGTGATTTAATCTTTCTTTCTTTTTCATAAACAGTATAACCCATATTTGTGTTGTTGAGCAAATTAGTGAGTGGCGCAAGAGCTAAACAAAATAACAAAGGGAGACAGCGAATCACCTTGAAAAATTCCATTTTTAATACTGATAGGGTTTGTCACTATATTGCCGGTGGATTAATTTAAAATCATCGTTGTTTTCCATGTGCTCATGCTGTGACTCAGGAAATTTATTAAGGTTAGTGACACCTTATACATCTGCATGGTTTTCAAAATCCACGAATGGGGGACACTGTCAAACGCCTTTCTGTAGTCTATCCAAGCGGTGCTTAGATTTCGTTTCATTTTTCTGCAGTGTTCCAAAATCATTTTATTTATAAGTAACTGATCTTTACAACCATATGATCCTTTCTTGCAGCCCTTCTGTTCCATTGGTAGTAACTCATTTTCATCGAGATGCTTGTAAGTTCTATCTGCGATGATTGATGTTAAGATCTTGTATAATGTAGGTAAGCATGTGATGGGCCGGTAATTCTTAGGTTTTGCTGTTTCTTCTGTCTTAGGGAGCAAGTATGTTACTCCTTCTGTTAGCCACTGAGGACTTTCTTCTGGTTGCTTTAGAATCTTTGAGTAGCTACGGGCTATATCTTCATGAAAGCATGTCAAGTATTTTAACCAGAAATTTGGTATTTTATCTTGGCCAGGTGATTTCCAGTTATTTGTTTTTTTTATTGCTGATGTTGCATCTTCTTTCTCTATGTCTTGCCATTCCTGTTCTGGGAGATTTTGACTTTATTCTTCCTGTTCCCTTAGCCATTCAGCTACTTCATTATGATGTTTTTCATCCTCCCAAATTAGCCTCCAGAACTGTTCCGTTTCTTCAGCTGTTGGTGGTTTATCAACCTCAATTTGTTTTTTCCTAATTCTCTGTAGAATCTCTTGGTGTCAGTTGCAAATGTTCTGTTTTGTTTGAACTGTTTCTCTCTTTCTCAAACCTCGTAACTCTTTGTGCCTTTGCTTGTATTGGTTGTCTAACTTTTTCTTTTGCGATATCGATGTCATTTTCATTCTTTACTGAATACTTTCTCCTGATTTTTCTTCTTTTTCTTTCAGTCATTCCATTATCTTTAGTCAATTCTGTAAGTATTGATAGGTCGATCCTTAGTTCCTTAATTTCTTTCTCGATCTTTACTTTCCAAAACGGTTGCTTTCTTTTCCTCTGCTGTCTTTTTGTAATCTTTTTACCGATGCTTTCGGTTGTTACATAAGCTGTCGCGTAGATCAGTTCGTTTGCTTCATTGATATCCAAGCTCTTTTCTCTAGATTCTTTTATCATTAATATTGCTTTATTTGAAATTCTGATTAATTCCTTAGCTTTTCTGTTTAAATGTATCTTAGGTAATGAATTTCTATCTTTTAAATCTGTTTCTTTAATTTCGTATCATTTATCTAGTATCTTCTGCTTCATCTCGTCTACCTGTAGGCATTCCTGACTGATATCTACTCAAACATTTACATCATCAGTTGATTCTTTCTGTGCATCGCTCTCATGTTCTCTGGCCTCTCCCTCAGTTTCATTGTTGCCTTCTTGAATAGTATCAAGATTTGGTGGCGACAGAGTTAGCTCATTTTTTTCTCTAATTTGAGATTTTATTGTTTCAAGTTCTGCATCAGATAGCCCTTTATTCTTTAATTTATCTCTCCTTACATTAGCAAGTCGGTTGGCATCGATATTTGGTCTTACATTAGTGTTCATTTCTCTCCATATTCGGTAGGTATGTTTGGTGTTATTTTCCTCGGATGGCTCTAGTATTGCCTGATAATAGGCTGTCATTACTTGTTTGTACTCATCCCTGGTCCATTTCTGTCTTGTTTGTTTCTTTGGATAATTCATATTATCAGTTGCCAGGGAGCCTGCTTGAGTGGACTTCTCATTTTGGTTATCCTCTGGTGCTTGGGGGTGGGATGAGTTTGTTCCAGTACAGGAGCGGATCCAGGGACAAATCTGACTATAGCTCAAATATGCTAAAATCGATAGCGCCCGGGAAACTTTTTTGGGACGACGCCCTGTTTGAATAGCGGTAAATGCCCTAATTTTAAAAGGAAACTCGAGGAAACGACAATATTCGCTCTCAATTTGCAACAAAGTTTAGTTTAAACCCTCCTAAACTGAAACATTTCACAAACTCGATCCATTGGGTCATTTTCATGTCTTGCTAACTGCCAAAACGCAGCATGAGTGAAGACTCTACGGTCAGTGCCGAGGAGCAACAGAGAACAGAAAGCTTTCTTCTTCTTTTGCTCCTTCACACTGAATGTAGAACCGCAAGCAGGCTACGAAGCGTTCTCTGTTTGTGTTCGGTTCAGCAATGCTTTGAATTAAATTCATATGACTGCTCCTGTATATTCCTATTCAAAACACTACTAAAGTGGCATGTCATAAAGACAGAAGAGCCTTTCACACTTTCTGCCCACTAATTGTCTTTCAATAAGCAGTAGAACAATCGCACAAGATCAAAGCGATGTTCTTGTCACCTTTGTTTAAAATGCATCTCTAGAGAGGACGTGACACGCACACAATGGGTGTACACAGGTTAGAATTTGCTGTAGAAATTTTCAGGGAAAGATTGACTTCATAAAATTACAGAATAGGAAGCATTAATAACATAACCAGTAACAGCGTAACGTGGAAGCTTTCAACATACCAAACGGGACGAAAGTTTTGAGCCCTGTCTTGCCCTATATTTCATATTTCATATTTCATTTGTTTAGGGAGGGTTGCCCTTCAACCGAAGTTGTTTTTCAAGGGGCCCTCCAATTAAAAACTAATCACAATATACAATTAGAATGCCAAAAAATAAGAACCCATAATATTAAAAACCTATTTACAACTATATGATATTTACAATAAAAAAGGAAATGATCAACCCTGTATTGATTTTTTGAAACTACCCAAGGAGGATGCCGTCTTAGACTCAGCGGGAAGGCTATTCCATAGTTTAGCTCCCCGGAAAGAAAAGCATTTTTGTCCATTTGCTGATCTTTTCTTTGGCAACCTCAAATCAGTCTCAGTGTTCCGGAGGATGCGGGAGGAGCATGCTGAGTTTTTGTTAAAGAGATTACACAAGTATTGAGGAGTCAAATCATTGAGCGACTTGAAGACCATTGTTGTGGACTCATTTCCAATGAGTTCTTCAACGGTCTTCCAGCCCAACTCTGTAATAAGTGGTCTGCTTGGGGTATCAAAGCTGCTCTTTGTTATGATCCTAGCAGCGCGATTTTGAAGTTTTTGCAACTGGTTGATGTCTGTAGACCCAGCACAACCCCAGACAGAACAACAATATCGAAAGTGGGGCTCGACAATACCTGTGTAAAGAGTTTTCAAACTTGCCATAGGTAAAAAGGATTTAGCATGTTTTAAAAAGCCGATCGCCCTGGAGACCTTGGTAGAAACAGCCTTGATTTGCTCTTTCCAATCTAAGTTGCAGTCGATCTGTACTCCAAGGTACTCTGTCTTTTGAACTACCTCGAGCTCATTTTCACGTATCTTCAGTTCCAAAGCTTCATTTCGACTTCTAAGAGAGCTGCCTTTCTGCTTGGTGGATATGAGCATTGAATGAGTTTTTGCCACATTCAATGAAAGCTTATTGCCATTCAGCCACGTCTCCAGTTTCTTGAGATCGCTATTAATAGCCTCATTCAGCTGAGTCAAATCGTGAGACTGATGACAAAGACTCGTGTCATCGGCATACATTGTCACAGAGGAATCTTGGACGGCTTGGGGAAGGTCATTGATATAAATGAGGAATAGAAGAGGGCCCAGGCATGAACCCTGTGGGACTCCCACTTCTATTTCCGCAACATTTGAATCAACACCATTAACCCTACAGAATTGTTTGCGGTTGGATAGGTAAGACCTAAACCAAGACAACTCTCGCTGCTGAACTCCATATAGTTCGAGCTTTTTGCAGAGAATATCATTGTCGACCGTATCAAATGCCTTTTTAGGTCAATAAATACCAATCCCACAAGCTTACTGAGATCAAGCCCGTTGTACCAGTCATCACTCATTTTAAGCAAACAAGTTAGTGTGGAATGTAGCCGCAAAAACCCCGATTGGTCAGATGTAAAGAGACTATTTTCTTTCATATAGTGGTACAGCTGGTTGAAAACAAGCTTTTCGAAGAGCTTTGAGATGACAGGCAAGACTGATATGGGACGATAATTGGATTTTTCAGTCTTATCTCCCTCTTTGAAAATCGGAGTAATTCTAGCTACTTTCCATGAATCTGGGAACTGGCTAGTTTCAATGGATGTGTTAAACAGGAAAGCCAGAGAGTTTTCAATGTAGGGCAAAGCAAGCTTCAAAAAGTAACTAGAGATATTGTCAACCCCAAAGCTCTTTGTTGTTTTAACCTTGGCAAATGCATCCCTGATATCTTTCAACTCAATGGTCTTGAAGTTAAACTTGGTCTTATCTTTGTTAACTACATATTCACCAGAAAGAAGGGGGTTAGCGGCAAGTTGTATTTTATCCGCTAGATCCCTACCTATTGTGCAAAAGAAATTGTTCATTGCATTAGAAACATCCTTTTTGTTCCGAGTTTCAGTACCAGATTCTTTGAGACAATCAATGCTACTTGACTTTGATCTCTTGTTGAGAAGTTCATTCATTGCTTTCCAAGATTCTTTCATATTACCTTTGCATGCAGAGATCCTATTTCCAGAGACCCTGGAAATAGGATTACCTTTAGGATTACCTTAGCTTACATTAGATTAGGATTACCTTTGCATGCAGAGATCCAGAGACCCTTTCCTATGACTCTGTGTCTCTGGGAACTTTACTGTGGAAAATCGAAGGACATCACATTCGTTCTGCCCCTTTATGGCCGCCCTTTATGTCGAGGTGAGGCTCTATTTCTCCTTCCAATCAAAAGACTTTGTTTTCTTTCCATAATCGATCCCTTCTCTTCTGCTCTTACTGTGTGATGCTCTTCACAATTTATTCAACATCAAACGCTATCGAAATCGCGGCCAATTTCCTCTGACCACTGGCAGGCAGGGGACTTCTCGCAGCTTCTCGACAAAACCAAGCAAAACAAAAGACAGCTCTGGAGGCCAAAGTCCACTGTTGCTCCCGCCAAAATCGAGCATCAGTCAACTCTAATTCTGATTGGCTATCAGCCATATTTTCAAACCTCACTGTTGCTTCCGCTAAAATTTGCCTATACAAGTCCAGAGCTGACGTGCGTTCGATCATAGTAATTTGCGGACCACTTTTGCTCAGAATGCCAGCCTTTGCATCGACGGACAGAACAAAAGTAAATATCAAGAAAAGTGGTCTACCAAATATGCTTTCTCCTTCGCAGCACTTCTCGACATCAAAGCTTTCCGTACGGGTTTTGAGCCTCGTTTTTGTTGCCAGAATCGACATATTACCAACGGGTCTCTAATCTAACAACTACTTACATAAAAAATGATTACTATTGTTTTGAAAATCTGACTGATGCTTGAGCATTAATAGCAATAGTCTGGATCCGCCTCTGCAGTAGCACACTTTTCGATCTCAGCCTGGTTCCTCGCTGAGGGACGCGCTCCTTGTTGATCCGCGCGACGAGCGTTGCGGCATGAATTTCTTTTATCCGTATTCATTCATTCAAAAGAGTAGTTGATTTCAAGTGCAACAAACACCTGTAAACTTTTCGTGATACTAGCACTAGGGAGGTTGCCGACCAAGGCTGAAGAGTCCCCCCTACCCATGAGACAGACTAGCCCCCGCCGGACGCCAACCTGGTACTTCATGGTCTCGGGGAATTATTATTATTATTATTATTATTATTATTATTATTATTATTATTATTATTATTATTATTATTATTATTATCATTATTATTATTATTATTATCATTATTATCATCATTATTATTATTATTATTATTATTATCATTATTATTATTATTATTATCATTATTATTATTATTATTATTATTATTATTATTATTATTATTATTATTATTATTATTATTATTATTATTATTATTATTATTATTATTATTATTATTATTATTATTATTATTATTATTATGGTCTTCCTAAAATCCACAAAAATTTTACTAATTTCCCACCTTTGCGTCCAATTTGTAGTGGATATGAATCTTGTACCGCCAAACATCAGAATGGGTAGATAGTTTCTTAAAACCAGTGGCAAGGAAAACATTTTCTTACATCAGAGATACTACTGATTTTGTAAAACACATAGAAGATCTGGACAGCCTTGATTTTATAAATGAGGAATTTAATAATGAGGAACTTAACTGGTTTAAGTCTTATCTCGAAAATAGGCGTCAATACTGCAAGGTCAATGGTAAGGTTTCTAAAACAGAGGTCGTAAACTGTGGGGTACCACAAGGGTCATGCCTAGGGCCACTTCTCTTCTTGGTGTACATCAACGATCTTCCAAATTGTCTTGAAAAATCAAACGTGTCAATGTACGCCGATGACACTTGTTTATATTATTCTTCTGATTCTGCTGATGCAATGAATCATGCCATTAATGCTGACTTAACAGCTTTGAAGGGTTGGCTTGAAGGCAACAAATTGTCTTTAAACGTTGCTAAGACAGAAGCAATGGTAATTGGAAGCAACAAAAAGCTACGCAAGATAGATACGCCTGACGCTCCTAAGCCGCAGTTTAAAATTGGTTCTGAAGATGTTAAACTTGTAAGTGATGTAAAATACCTCGGAGTTCAAGTGGATCAAGAACTCAAATGGACCAATCATTTGAGTATTGTCACGAAAAAGATCTCCAGGGGTATTGGCATTCTTCGTTATGCAAAACAATATCTTCCGCCCACTACCATCGAAACCATGTATAGAAGCCTGGTAGAGCCCTATTTCAGATACTGCTGCCCCGTTTGGGGCAATGCTGGCGTATCGATTATAGGAAAACTTCAAAAACTGCAAAATCGAGCGGCAAAATTAATCACTAACAGCCCATTCGATGCTTCGCCACTCCCAGTCATTCGTGCACTTGGATAGTCCACAGTAAGGGAAATAATTGATCTTGAATCTGCTAGGATTGTTTACAAATCCCTGAATGGTGATGCACCGTCCTACATGAGTGACATGTTTACCAAAGTCAACGTCTCTACAACACGGTCTCTTAGAAATTCGGATTGTGACCTAAGAGTCCCTTTTCTCCGAACGACCACAGGACAGAGATGCTTCTCTTACCAGGGTGCGAAACTTTGGAATGGTTTTTCTAAAACGACTAAAAATGCGTCCACTTTAAAGAAGTTTATGAAAGCCATAAAATGATTATCAGAGACCTTCTTTTTCGTTTATTTTTAATGTATTTATATAAAATTTATTTTAGCGATTGTAATTAGATTATTGATTCGGTTTTTCACGTTACTTTGATTAAATATATATTTTTTTGTATATTTTAGCATGGCCCGCTGTAAAGCAGTCCTCGACTGAGGGGCTACCATGGGTAAAAAAGATAAAATAAATAAAAATAAAATAAAATAATCTTGTAACCATGGACGTATGCTCCTTATACCCAAACATTGACCACGAAGAAGGTGCTTTTGCTTGTAAGCAAGCTCTTGATTAACGCAAAGATAAGTCAGTACCGTCGGATTACATTTCAGATATAATTCTATTCATTCTCAGAAGCAATACGCTCAAATTCAAAGAAAAATACTTCCATCAAGTTAAAGGAACTGCAATGGGCACCCCTATGGCCGTTAATTTTGCCAACTTATTCATGTCTAAATTTGAAACGGAATTGCTAGAACACTTTTACAAAGCTCAAGGAATCAAACCCTTTTCATGGATAAGATACATCGACGACATATTTTTCATATGGAAGGGAGATCTAGTCAGTTTGCAAATCTTCCTTTCATACTGCAATACTTTTCCTGAAGGGAAAGGCTACAAGTCAAAGATCAAATTCACATCTGAATTTTCCAAAAAAGAGGTTGTTTTTCTAGATACAAAGGTAAAGATTCATGAACAACAATCACTGATCACAGAATTACACTGTAAACCAACAGCAACACACACTTACTTACACAGACTCTCCGATCATCCAGACCATATTATTAGATCCAACCCTCTCTCGCAGTTCATCAGAATTCGAAGAATTTGCAATCTGGTCGTTGATTACCGTAAACATGCATTGAACTTTATAAACTTTTATGTAAACAGAGGATATTCAAAAAGTAAACTCATTAATTCTAAAGCAATTCCGACAATAGAGTCAATGACGTAGAAAAGAAAAATCGTCAAGACCTCTTGACTTGCAATTCCGACAATAGAGCCAAGATATCAAATGATAGTGATACTGACAGGGTACCTCTTGTCATCAATTGGCACAAAAGGTTCAAAGGACTAGCTTCAATCTTACGCAGAAATTACCAAACAATGTTAGAAGATCATCCCAGACTCGCCATAATCTTTCCGAAACCACCAATCGTATCTTACCGCCGCAATCCAAACCTTCGTTCTATTATAATTTCCTGTCAACCTAGGATAAGAAGACCATCGGGACCTAGCATAAGATGCACAGAGAAGAATACAAAGAAAAGGGGTCGTCGCTGTAAGTTATGTGATCACATGGGGCAAATATACCAACTAGTAAATTCCAAGTCAAGGAGGAAATGTCAAATTTTGGGGGGCTCTTGTCAGTCGCAGAACGTTATTTATGCAGCAGAATGTGCCAAGCATAACTTGCTCTACGTTGGCTTTACTTCGACGACATTGAGCCAACACTTCAACAAACATCGGAGTGACTCAAAGCACGACCCAACAGCGACGGAATTCTGCAAACACTTTCATGATAGTAAATCGTGTAGCTTTGATAATGATTTACGGGTACACGTCTTGGAAAATGTTGAAGGGGACATTGATGCCCTCTTGCACAGAGAGAGTCAGTGGATGTCCAGGCTTGGAACTCATCAACCAATGGGCCTAAACAGTAGTTGTAATGAACTAGGACGGATTCATTGTAAATTATTTAGCAAAACGAACTAAAAGTGTATTTCATAACGCCACATTATTAGAAACTTAAATTCTACAAATCAGCAGAACGTTTAACCCTTCTTTTATAATAGAACGTTACATTCTCTCGTTGAACGTTTATTAACTATTCGATTTAAAGAACACTTGCATTTAGTGACTGAAGAAAATCTACGTAAGATCGAAAATTTTCACACAAGCAGTCCTGTTTTTATTCGTTGTTAACTGTTAGCAAGCAAGGCATCTCGATCAGTTCCTTCTCTATTATAATTATCACCACTATTATTATTATTATTATTATTATTATTATTATTATTATTATTATTATTATTATCATTATTATTATCATCATTATTATTTATATTATCATTATTATCATTATTATTATTGTTATTTTTATTATTATTATTACTATTATTCGAGTGAGATAAAGTTTCTGTCGCGCTTAATTCGGTCACATCTTACAAAAAACAGGAGAGAGTCGTCATCGTTTGAAAAATTTGACCATGATCATGAAATACAACGAGGATTTTGGTCATACGTGAAAAGAGTAATTGATGTTAAGGACGTTATCTTGCCAATCTTTAACAAAGATACATGTTCTCATTATTTCCGAAAAATTTTCAAGAGATCTGTCAATCATGAGTTCACTCTTCCTTCCTGGATACCAGAGTTCCCTGAACCAACAAGGTGTGTTTTTAACTCTAGTTTGCCGACATATCAAGAAATAACCAGAACTGTTCGACGTATGAAAGCGGTAAATCACCGTGCCCCCTGGACCAGATATCAGTTATTGTTTTATTGAACTTAAGCACAAAACGGCAGCAACATTTTCGTTTATTTGTAGTAATTGCAACGGGTGTCTTGTAAAGAAGCACTCCCATTTGCACCATGAGTAGCAGAAGTGCATACTACAGTTTTCTGATAATGTTTGGGTGATTATTTGACTATCTGGTGGGGGGTCTTCTTTCTGAGACGCCCGGTCGAGTTGTTTTTTTGTTTTGTTCTTAAATTGTTTGTATATATTTTGAAATTATTGTAAGTGGCTGCCGTAGTTGGAACTCGCTGACATCATGTCCTTTCCAGCTATGGCAGCCATAGAAAATTTAAATAACTTAGTTGTAGTTGAGATCTTTTATGTGGTATAAAAAAAAAAAAAAAAAGTTATTGTTCTAAAAAGATGTCCTTATCTGAGAACCTACTTAACTGCTATCTTTCAGAAAGTCTGGCTAACGAAGCAGATTCCTTGTGCTTGGAAAACAGCTACGACAATTTTAATTCATAAAAAAGGCCTGGCTAGTGATCCAGGTAATTTTAGGCCAATCACACTCCAGCCAATCTGTTTAAAAGTGTTCACTTCAATACTTCGAAATCGTTTATTTGAATTTGTAAAGAACAATAACTACATCGAATGCTGCATACAAAAGGGCTTTGTTCCGAAAATGTCTGGGACTTTTGAGCATACAGCTTTACTTGCACATTTGATCCGCGATGCAAAACTAAAACAGAAGTCCATTGTCATCACTCTCTTGGACCTTAAAAATGCGTTTGGAGAGGTACAACATAATCTGATTCATACCATCTTGAAATATCATCACGTACCAGACTCCTTTACTTCAATCGTCAAGAATTTATATGACGGTTTTCACACCAGTATTACAACAAAAGATTACGCAACCCCCTTCCTACGAATTGAGAAAGGAGTCTTACAAGGTGACTGCTTGAGCCCCTTATTGTTCAACTTATGCATGAATTCCTTTATCCAGTCCATCAAAACGAGGGAGTTCGAGCAGTTAAGCTACAGATCAAGCAAACTTCTAATGCCAAGGCATTAGTTACAGTTTGCAGACGATGCAGTTGCAGTCTCTGCCACAGAATTTGAAAACCAGACTCTAGTGAATGCGTTCTGCAGATGGTGTAATTGGGCTAAAATGACAATACGACCAGACAAGTGTCATTCTTTTGCCATGAAAAAGTTCAAAACTCTGATGAAGCAATATAAACCTAAGATATGTGTAAATAATAAACCTATCAGCGCAATAGAAGAAAACGAGAGCTTTAAGTATCTAGGTCGATGGTTTAGCTTTTCCATGGATAACAGTGAGCACAAAAAGGAACTCCGTGAGACACTTGAAAATAAGTTGGAAATAATCCACAAACTACCCTTGCACCCCAAGAATAAGCTCTGGCTGTATAGTAACTATCTGATTCCAAAGTTATGCTGGAACCTAACGATTGCTGATATAGATATTACTTGGATCAAACATAATCTCGATTTATTATGTCACAACTATTTCCGCAGATGGTTAAACATCCCTGCTGCCGGAACAGTTGAAATTTTACAACTCTCGAAAACAAAATTTGGGATGCAACTTCTAGATATCAGCTCTAAATTCACCCTTTGCCAAATAACAATTAGACAGTGTCTGAAAAAGTCACCGAATCCAGACATACATAATCTCTTCAAGGGTACATCAGAGAAAAATATCCAATACGATACATTTTCGACGGCTAAAGAGGCACTAAAAAGCATAAGATCTCAAAAAGAAAACACTGTAGAAAACTTTCCAGTGCAAGGCTCAGTAGTTAAAGAGCTATGGAACTGCGCATTGCCTTCTGGTCGCGAGTACTGGTTCAAGGCCCAGCATATGCTGCCACGTAACATCTACAACTACACAGTACGCTATATGAATGACACACTGCCCTCGCTCTCCAATTTATTCAGATGGGGTAAGAGTCTTACAGCCAGTTGCAGTCACTGTAGACACGTCCAAACAACGAAGCACATTCTCTCTGGCTGCTCATTTTGCTTAGACAGATACACATGGCGTCACAATTCAGTTCTCTTAAACTTGGCAAACGTGTTACAACCATTCGTCAAGAAGATTTTCGTTGACTTACCTGGAAGATTCTCAACTCCAGACATCATCACTGGACCTAGTCTAAGACCTGACATGATTGTAATTGATAAAAGTAACAGGATGTACATCATAGAACTAACTGTTGGTCACGAATCGAACGCTGAATCAAACGCAAAGCGTAAAGCAGAGAAATACAGTCAATTACTTCATGATGAAGCATTAGGTAGGTCGTATAGGAGCATTGATTTCATTAACCTGGTAATGACAACCGGAGGGGTCTTCTCTAAAGACACGAGATCATTTTTCACAATGCTGAACACTCTCAAAATAGACAGTTCTTTGATCAAATACACAGCAGTTAAAGTGACATGTATCTGCATCAGAACATCGTACTACATATTCTGTATGAGAGATAAGGACTGGTCCTCACCTGAACTTATGGAATTTTGAAACAAACTTTCCTTTCTACACGCATTAACTTTAGATTTCATACTGTGTATGCAATTCAGCCATGCCTAGTTATATAGAGAGTGGTTGTATTGAATAGGCATAAGTAGAGTCTTTTTACTTTTTTTATAGCATTTTAGAAATATATGTACTAGGATATATATTCAATGAGAAGTTTCCATTATTATTATTACTCTTATTATTATTATTATTAATAAACTAAAACCTCATCAAAATTTCACAGAAAAAAAGAAAAGAAAAACGAGACTGCTAAATTTCCAACGTTTCGATCTAAAATCTTCCTCAGTCAATAATATTATTATTATTATTATTATTATTATTATTATTAATATTATTATTATTATTATTATTATTATAGTAATAATGATAATAATAATGATAATAATAATAATAATAATAATAATAATAATAATAATAATAATAAGTAATGATCGAAATGCCTTGCTTGTTGCAGATAAAAGCAAAGAAAACAAGACGATTTGTGCGAAAATTTTCGATATATCTTATATCTTCTTCAGTCGCAAATGAAAATTCTATAAATAGATCTAAGCTTAAAACAGTTGTCTGAGAATGTGGCGTTCTGTGAATATGGAATCTAACGTTCTCTTAAACCTATCGAGCATGCAATTCTAATAATGTGCCGTAAGGCTATTATTATTGTTATTATTATCATTATTATTATTATTATTATTATTATTATTATTATTATTTTTATCAATTTACTTATCGTTGGATAATAAATACAATAGCTAAAATACAAAATAGCTAATTAATTCCAACGTAAAAAGATGTATATACAGTATTAGATAAAAGTATTTACAAGTCATCAGAATATACAATTAAAACGGATATCTAAAAGCAATCATCATCAATAGCCCAAGTTTGGAATGAAAATGCGGCATAATTTGCAGGTAGAATTTTCTCCGTACCAATTTTTAATCTCTTTTTTAAATCGACAAAGGGTTTCCGAATTTCGAATGGTTGGTGGCAACGTTTGCCACAGTTGTGGACCTTTAAATCGGAAGCTTTGTGTCCCGTTGCTGACAGATCTCACTCTGGGTTGAGTACATTCGTTATTATTTCGCAAATTGTAATGAGTTGTATTTTCACGGAAGATTTCCTGCATGAATGAAGGGTTTAGCCCATTTTTAGTTTTTTACATCTCAGTCATAAGTATTTGCAAGTTCTTTGTATGAATAGTAACTGCACAGTCCTTCTGTAATAAATCACTAAAAGTAGATTCGGTGTCCTTATAAGTAATTCTTAGAGCCCTTTCCTGTATTTTGTTGATTTTCTGGTTAAGTTGCCTGCTGTGAAACATCCAGATTAAAGCACAGTATTGAAACTGACTTGTAATAAATGCCCTCATCAAATTTCTTAGTTTTTTCTGATCCATATACGGGGATATGCGGGCTAGTGCCTAAAGTTTGTTGCTGGCTTTTTGGCAAAGCTTCGCCACGTGATGGTCAAAGGAGAGTTCACTATCAATATGAATTCCGAGAAATTTCTCTTCTGAACTATTAACAACATCAGTCTTTCCAATCTTAACTGTAACTGGATCGTCACATCTCTGCCCAAGAACCAGAAGATGGCATTTATCTGCGTTTACTTTCATAAAGTTGTCAGCAAACCATTTTAAAGCCACATTACAG
This sequence comes from Aurelia sp. 4 Dawson et al 2005, assembly GCA_964019985.1. Taxonomy (NCBI): domain Eukaryota; kingdom Metazoa; phylum Cnidaria; class Scyphozoa; order Semaeostomeae; family Ulmaridae; genus Aurelia; species Aurelia sp. 4 Dawson et al 2005. The sequence continues at coordinate 14,516,159 of OZ026493.1, read as the reverse complement.
TCATTTTCAAGCGTATGAGTTATGTTATCAAGGCTCCTATCACAGGAATAGATAGTAGTGTCATCTGCATAATTGCAGATATCTAAGTTTTGAATAAAAAAGAAAAGGTCATCAATGTATATGTTAAGCATCAGAGGTCCTAAAACTGACCCCTGAGGAACACCACGTGTTAGGTCTTTCCAAGAACTGAAGGAAGCATTTACCTTAACTCGCTGTTGTCTGTTTGTGAGGTAATCCTTAATGAGTGCTAATGCTTCTTGAGAAAAACCATAAGCATGTAACTTTGCTATCAAGAGATCATGTCTAATACAATCAAACGCCTTGGAGAGATCCATCAATACGGCCCCTGCTTTGCCACCCTCATCAAGGCTAATTTTGAACTTTTCTAAGAGCTATACCAGAGCATGTTGTGCACTGTAAGCTTGTCGAAAACCACATAGAAGTGAAGATAAAGAAGGTGTAATATAAGCAACTATCTGTTTATCCATTATTCTTTCAAACAACTTAGAGACCGTTGGCAGAACGCTGATTGGCCTAAAGTTAGTCCTAGTATTGGTTGATCCATTCTTGGGAAGAGATGAGACATCCGCACACTTAAGCTCATCAGGAAAGGTTGACTTTTGAATGCAATCATTAAATATTTGTGTCAAGGGCTCCACGCATACGTCAGAATTGGATTTAAGAATTTTGGGAGGGATATTTTTGTGCGTTGTGGCTTTCTTAGGATTTAAACTTCTAACCTCCTTTTCAACGGTATCAGGGGCAACTTTTTGAAAAACGAAGGGGTAGCATTTTGGTAGTGACCTTTGATTTTTAGAATGCTAGGATGATTCGAAAATTTTTTACTGCCTTCTGAACAGGGTCTGTGATTCCATCTGATGCATTTTCATCATTGAAGTTTTCATTTATTCCTAGAGAGTCAGTAACGGTTACAAAAAATTCATTCATTGTCTCTGCTACTTCAACATCGTTGGAAATTATTCTTTCACCGTCGGTCAGAACAATTTTATTCTGAGATTGTGATCTGTCAGAGAAGAAAGGTTATTTTATTACGTAGTCTAGAACGCAGCATGGTCGCTTTACGCAGAGCACGGGTCATAAATGGCTTATCTTTCGTGCGGACATACTTCTTCTTAATCGGAGCATGTTTGTCCAAAACTCTATCAAAGGCGGTTTCAAATGAACTGTAATTCAAATCTGATGGGTCTATCCGTTGTAACTCCTGTTGAAGATCATTTTTGAAAACATTCTCATTATACTTTTTGTAATTTCTATAGTTAATGACAGTTGGTGTGTGTGTGTAACTTTATTTTGATTCGATTATTTACAATAGCTAACAATATATACATTATTCAAACATATACAAGTTAACTAATCCAAATCGAATTTACAAATAAATAACAATAAAGAAACTAAATATTTCCTAAAATACATATCAACTAAGGTGGTAGGGATTTACAGGCACTACATTTGCATATGGGACCATTCCATTGCTTTATCAAAGTCTTGAAACTTTTTAGATTTTCTGCTGACTTTGTTTCGTTTGGTAGGCCGTTCCAAATCTGTGGCCCAATACACGACAGACTATTTGACCGAAATGTTGTTTGGTTGGGCCTAACATGGGCTAAGCTATTTGGATTTCTTAATGAATAATGTGAAGACCGCAATCTGAATATGTTCTGCATGAAAGGTGGGTTTAATTGTTTTACTGTTTTGAAAATTTCAATGCAAAGGATTCTCTGGCGAGCAACAAGCATCGTGCATTTATTTGACTTCAAAAGCAAGTCGTCATACGAACTGGTATGATCATTATAGAGAAATCTTAGAGCGCATTCTTGTATCTTTCAATTTTCTGTAGTGATTTTGAAGATGAAAAATACCACACCAAGGGACAGTAATTAAAATTTGAATAAACAAAGCTCTGAATAAGAATCTGTTTTTCCTTAAAGCCAATAAATGCCTTTAATCTTTTAAGAACATTTAATTGTGCTGCTGCTTTTTTGCAAATATTTGAAATATGTGGGTCGAAATCAAGTCTGTAATCCAACGTAACCCCCAGAAGTTTTACGGTCTCCTCAGATTTGATCATTTTACCATTTATGTTAATTTGTTCTCCACTAGTATTCGTTTGATTTTTCCTGAGCAGTATTGCATGAAATTTTTCAGGGTTTGCAATCATTTCGTTGTTTTCCAACCATGATAAGGCCACTCCTGTTTCTTTTTCCAAAGTATTTACAAGATCGGGCATGCTTTTAGAAAAATAAGCTAGTGTATTGTCATCAGCGTAATTATGGAGCGTTGCCTCATTTATGAAAAGAAATAAATCATTTATGTAAAATTTGAAAAGGATAGGTCCCAGTACAGAGCCCTGGGGTACACCAGATATAACTTCTTGAAAAGAACTATATGTGTTATTTATCCTGACACATTGTTTTCGTCTTTTGAGATAAGAATAGACAAGGACTAGTGCATCCTCATCAAGTCCATATGCATGTAATTTGGCAATAAGCAAATCATGAGGGATACAATCGAATGCTTTGGAAAGATCCATAAGGATAGCACCTACGAGATAGCCGTTATCTAGTTTAGACCTCCAATCTTCTACAAGACGTATCAAGACGTGTTGAGTTCCATATGCTCTTCGAAAGGCCGCAATGAAAACAGAAAGCGTATTGTCTAAATGCTTGATTAGTTGCTGTTTCAAGACCTTCTCATATATCTTAGAAAAGGTATTGAGAACGCTAACTGGGCGAAAGTTCCTCTCTACTGTTCTATTTGGCTCCCCCTTATCTAAAGGGCAGACTGCCGCTTTTTTTGCATCATTTGGAAAGCGGGAATTTCGAATGCTACAATTTATTGCCGTGGTTAAATTGTTTGTAAGCTCATTTGCAGCTAGAGACACCAGCTTTGGGGGTATTTTATCTTCACCGGTAGATTTCTTGCCATCCAAGGATTTTAGTAGATGCGCAACTTCCTGATTTTCTACCTCTTGAAAAGTGAAAGTGCCCATCACTTGCTCTGGGTTTTGAATAATAGCTAGCACACTAGGGTTGTATTTATACTTATCAAGAATCAAGCGAACAATTTGGCGATCATCAGAAATCCCAATGTCTTTAGTAAGGCTAATAGGCTTCTTACCGCTAGATTTCTCTACTATATTTACATAGTGATGGTTGAAAATCTCTGCCAATTCCTGGTCATCAGTTACAATGGTATCATTTCTTACAAGAGAAATATCGCTACTCGTGAGTCCCCCTTTATTTGAAAGAAAAGGTTTAACAAGATCCCAAAATTCTTTATTAGACATGATGCCATTTTTTGTTGCTTGTTTAAAATGGCTCTTGATAGCCTTCTTTCTCAAAGAGACACATTTGTTTCGTTGCTTTTTGAAATTAGTCCTATTTTCTGCCGTAGGGTTTTTATTAAGTCTTTTTTTAAGCCTTGATCTGGTATGAATTGCTTTTTGTAACTGCTGATTCATGAAAGGGGCAGTATTTCCCCTCTGAACTTTTGTTTTTAAAGGTGCATGGCGATCTACAATTTCTCGGAAAGCAGATGAAATACTTTTGTAAAACGAATCCGCATCATTTAAATCTTCTTTAAAGTCTATATCCTTTACATCTTGTAGAAACTTTTCAGGTTCAAACTTCTTATAACTACGATATTTGATCACTTTAGGTTTGAGACGGGGAATGTGTGTTTTCATCAAAGTTAAGACAAGGCCATGAAAGTCACTTAGACCAGTTTCAACAACGGTCGTATTTTGAAAACATCTAGGTTTGTTGGTGAGCATAACGTCAATTGAAGAGCTGTGATTTTTTGTGAAGCATGTCTTATCCTTTACCAAATTGGACAGTCCAAAAACATCGCAGAAAGAAATTAACTTAGTATACCCTGGATGCTGAATATCATGAGTGTCAATGTTTATATCGCCCATGATCATAACATTGTCATATTTGTCCAAAGCTTTGTTTAAGCAAGAGGACAGTTCTCTGAAAAATGGTTCCAGATTGGAAACATCTGGAGGTCGATAGATGCTAAAAATGGCCCACCTCTTTTTACAAATCATTAGTTCGGAACAAATGATCTCGATATTGGGACTTTCAAAAGTAGAAACTCTGTTGCAAACAACCCCTTTCCTAACAAACTGCATCAGGCCCCCACCAAATTCATTCCTATCACGACGGATTGGCCTTTGGTAGTTATTTATTAAAAAGATCTCCGTTTTGAGATCTGAATTTAGTTTTGTTTCCTCTATTACTAAAATATCAGGCAAGCATCTCTCCATCACCAATCTCAAATCTATGATTTTGTTACGAAGACTATTTATATTTAAGAAACCAATCAAAGGGTTGTTTGGATTTTTTGTTCTCAGATCAAAAATCTCCCCAATGTCACTGAAAGTATCTAATTGCGTGGATCTATCTGAAGATGCAGAGAAAGAACTTTCACTGATCGTATTGGAATCATTTGAAGCACAGGAAGATAAATATAGTTGATCATGTGGCCTGCCTAGGCTAGGGCTAATGGCCAAAGACCCGAATGTATTTGAATTTTCATTGTTGCTGTTTATCGGCTGTGAAGGTTCTATCTCCGTTCGGAAGTTTCGGTCATATTTAAAATAATTTGAGGATAGTCAAATACTGTTTATGTAATTTACAAAATCATTTCCCAAGACGTTTGTGCCGTCATCATTCAAGTGAATCCCATCATCATATAGGAGGTGTCGCCAATCTGTATCAAAAACTTCATGTTCAATCAGGTCAATTTCGTTATCTGCAAGTGATTTCTGTAGCATCATATTTACCTGTACTCGTTTTCTTTCCAAATGATCGGAGTCACCCCGTGCTAGTATACTTGAAACAGCCACTGTCTTTTTCGCTTGTAAGGCAACTCTGGTAATTTTTGTTGCAATTTTCCCAGGATCTTCCCTCCTCAAATCATTTGTTCCACAATGTATAATCAAAACATCGGGGTTCCTTTTCAGAGTTGGAATGATGTACGATTCCATGTCCTCTGTTGTCGCTCCAGGAAACGTTTTTACGAACGAGTTATATTTATGCACAGTTCGATTAATTTCTTGTTTTCGTATTCCCCTTACAATTGAGTCCCCGACCACAGTTATGACAGGCTTTTTACGATCCTCGAACGGCTCTTGGATTCGTGATTTTACTTGCGAATTGCTTTGCAATGTAACTTTTTTGTTTGGACTCGATCTGTTACCTTGAAACAAAGGGTAACAAAGGGTCCCAAAGTTGGTCCTTGTTTGGGGAAAGTAGTTTTAAGGACAGTAACAACCATTTTATGAAAATCTGACAGACCAGTTTCGACAGTGGTGGTTTTTTGTACACTCCTGTTTCTGTTTGTCAATACAAGATCTATACATTTTGGAGTGTGTGATTTATAACAGGTTGGCTCTTTGACTAGATTTTTGAGACTGTATAGGTCCAGAAAATTTTTGAGCTGTTCCTCAATTTCAATCATGTTAAAATCCCCTATAAACAAGGAATAATTTAAACTTAACTACTAGGCCTGATAAATGATTACTTACATCTACCATAAAGAGAACGATGTAAACGTCCAAGTTCATTCGTCATGCTGTTCAGACCAAATGGCTCACGTAAGCCCAATCGAGTCGTCCAAAGGTTTCATACTGGTCGAGCTCATCAAGTCCTCCTCTAGAACATGAACTCTGAGATCGCGCTGAAAGTTACAGTTCTTACTTTCATAAAAATGTTTTGCCAGTTCTGTGCTCGTCGGTTCGTGTCCTGCATCATGGCGGTGTTTATTAAAGCGTTGGCTTAGGGTAGTTGAGGTAATTGAGCCTACGTATAGTTTTGATGTTTAACGCACCCTGCCGCATAGATCACGTTCTTCGACTGGCAAGAACCGCCGGATATGTAACTTTTCCTGCCATTGTTGCAGTTTGTTATGAACTGCAGAGTTTGCATGGGCGCCGTCGTTTTTTTGTGTTCTTTGGTGTGAATCTGATACTTGGTCCCTTTGTTCGTAATCCCTTCTTTCGTGTTCTAACAAGAATTGAGCGAATGTTTGGATTCCTTCTGTACGAGACGATTGGTGGTGGCGGGAATGTTTCTTTCAACTCAGGATAGTCATTCATCATTCATTCATAATTTCTGTGTAGAATACGTGATAATCCTCTGAACTTCGTATGCCAGTTGATGACCAATGGTACGGCCAGGTCGAAAACACGGAACTCTCGGAAATCTTGGAACTCTTGGAACTCTCGGAAATCACACATTCCGAGGTTTCCGCGATTTCCTAGAGTTCTGTGTTTTCGAGTAGACATAGGCTATACTCGAAAACACGTAAATATTTAAAATGCACGGTGGTAGCGTTATTAAAGCCATATACCAATTTGAATAGCGTTTTGCCTTACTTGTTTCATGCATGACTTCGGCACACAATAAAAGAAAAAATAGATGCGGATAAAGTATGCGGAAACCTTGAAAGGAAGTATGTTTTTTCTGAGAAGTACACAAAGTTTGCAGAAAGTATTTTTGTCAGCATTGGCACTCCATAATACCGAGTCCTGCAATGTTCTGTTTGTTGAGCTAGAATCTCAGTTTGAGCCTTCCACGTTTTCTTTCTCCGTACACCATGCCTATTCAAGCATAGATGACATTAACATCAACATACAGTACTCATTTGCATCTTGTTCCGAGATATCCGAGATTTCCGAGATTTCCGCGTTTTCGAATATGCCCTATGTCTACTCGAAAACACGGAACTCTAGGATTTCTCAGAAATCTTGGAACGAGTTGTTTTTCAGCCGACGAACATTTTGCCTTGGATGTTTCATAACAATGCAATGATAATAATTTTTATCATTTATCTATTTGCAGTCGGTCCAGAAAATGAGAAAACTTCATTCATCGCTATAACTCATAATCAATGAAAAGTTTACTGATATATTTCTACACAAAAAATACATTCTAAGCATAGCCTGCAGGTACACTTTTCACCAGTCCATGATTTTATTTGATTTTTAAATGCTGCAAGAGTTGGACTTTGCTTGATGTTGTCACTAAGAGTGTTCCAGAGGAGACTTCCTCTGAAGGAAAGTGACTCCGAGCCATAACATTTTTTGATCTTTGGAAGTTTACAAAGATCTTTAGTCCTTAGGTCGTACGTTACTTCTTTCCTCTCATGAAATTCCCATAAATGTGAGGGGTTCAGTTTTTTGACTGACTTGTAGATTTCAGTCATTAATTTCTGGAGATTTTTAACATGTATAGTTTGGCTGTTATCTCTGCTTAATAGTAGCTGGAAAGAGGATTCAAAGTAACATTAGGACCACGACGAACATCATTTTGAGAGTCATTTCAGAAAAGACAAACGTAGTTAAATCGACATTTCCAGTTGGTTAAGACATTAGCAAAAAAATTAATTAATTAAGACATGTTCAGGACGTTTCGAGACGAGCTTGTCTCATCTTCAGCTAAATCAAAGTTACACGTGTGAGGTTTTTATAGTGATAACTATTCTAGAGATCTTGGTAGAGTACCCGCAGACAACGTTTATGTGCTCTGTTTATTTCATCGTTTGCAGCATCACTACAGAAAAGCCACACCAGGGGGCAGTAATTGAAATTCGAAAGGATTATGGTGTCACAGATTTTTGTTGCTTGATCCGGAGAGAGATATGTATTTAACCTTGCAAAAGCGCTGACTTTCTGATTGACCTTTGAACAAAGTTCGTGTATGTGTTTATTTAACTTTAGCTTGTTATCAATCTGTATCCCTAGGAGTCTCACCGTGTCTGTAGCAGGTAATTTTTTTCCTTCTATGTTGAGGCGCAGGCACCTTTGATCACTTAGACCAAGGAACATAATCTGGAATTTTTCAGGATTTGCTATCATTCCATTTTTTGAGAACCAGTCTAATAGAAGACCTAGGTCATTTTCCAATTTGATCACAATTTCTTGTATAGTATTACCACATGCAAATATGGTATTCTCATCAGCAAAATTGCATATCTCAGATTCTAGGCTCATGAGAAATAAGTCATTTATAAAGATGTTGAAAAATAATGGACCCAAGACAGAACCTTGTAGGACACCAATCTCTATTTTTCGTCGTGTACTCTTGCATGAACCAATCTTTACCCTCTGATATCGGCTTTCTAGGTAACTACATATGAGCTGAAGGCTGTCATTATCAAATCCATATGCCTCTAATTTCGCTATAAGGAGGTCATGAGGCAGACAGTCATAGGCTTTAGATAGGTCCATTAGTATCGTTCCTACGATTCCTGATGAGTCTAAGCATCTTCTCCATAATTCCAATACTCTAATCAGTGCATGTTGCGTACTATAAGACTCTCGAAAGCCAGACAATATCACTGAGAGTTTGTCTTGGAAAAATGGTGTTATTTGATTCTTGAGGACTCTCTCGTAGATTTTCGAGACATATGGTAGTATACTGATTGGCCTGAAATTTGGTTTCGCAGTAGCATCTTTGCTTTTAAATTTAGGGGAGACTTTTGCTTCTTTTAATTCATCTGGGAACCTACAGTTATATATTGCACAATTGATGCAATCAGTGAGGAAGGGGCAAACAGCCTCTTTTGTTGCCTTTAATACGCTTGTTGGAATTTTCCCACTGTTCGATTTACTCTTATCTAATGCCTCAATCTGTCTCATGACCTCGTTTGGGTTTACGTGAGAAAATCTAAATTTTTCAGTATCTTGATTTATAGCCTTAATTCGTTTGATACTTGGATGGTGTTCGTATTTTTTTACTGCTCTCACTACCATTTCATCTACGGTCATATTTTCGTATACTTCTTTGAGAGATGGATCAATACCCATCCCATCAGTAATGTTAATGAAATACTCGTTAAAACATTCTGCAACTTCCTCGTCATTTGATAGGATCTTACCATTTTCGATCAGCGTTATTTTTTCACTCGTTGGGTTCGTGTTAGAGAAAAGGGGTTTCACCGTTTTCCAAAACTGTTTATCGTTTTCTTTCGATTTAGCTTGGATGGATTTATAATATGCACGTTTTGCATTGGTGTTTACTTTCACAACAAAGTTCCTCTGTTCTCGGTATCTTTTCATATCCTCTTCTCTCTTAGTTTTGTTGGCAATATTTTTTAGCCTGGTTCTTTTCATTATAGCTTTTCGTAGCTCTTTGTTTACATGGGGCTTGTGATTGGGCCTAACAATCTTCGTTTTCTCTGGGGCATTTTCCTCGAGAGTTTTCATAAATACATTTTCAAACTGTGCGTATTCTGTTGGATGTGAAATGACCATATTTATGGTTAGTTCTTGTTTAAATTTTTCTAGGGACCAATCTTTGTAATCTCTGTATGTAATCTTTTTGGGGGCAACCTTGTCGAATGTCGATTTTAGAATGGTGTATATCATATGATGATGGTCACTAAATCCTGTCTCAAATGACTTGGAGTGCATGAAAGAATGTTTACGATTCGTTAATACTAAATCAATGCAGCGGCCCTTGGAGGACTTAAAGCAAGTAGGGTTTTTTATGAGATTGTAAAGGTTGTAGTCTTCGATTAAAGGCGACAATTTCTTTTCATTAGACTCTGCATTAAAGTCTCCAATGACCACTACATTTTCGTAACATTGGTACTGATCTAATATGTGAGATATATGCTCAACAAAATATTTAAGATCTTGGTGTGGAGGCCTATAGATTGTTACTATTAACCACTTTTGTTTCCTTAAGTTTAACTCAAAAAACACGGCTTGAATATCATGTGTCACAGTTACTTTAAGTTCCTTTGTAATGAGGCTATCTTTGACATAAACCAGGATCCCGCCGCTTCTTTCTGAAACATCTAGCCTGTATGGAGTTTTATACCCTTCGATCAGAAATTGGCTGGTTGGGAATGATGAGTCAATCTTGGTTTCTGCTATGACCAAAATATCGATGTTGTCCCTTATCACTATGGATAAATTATCAAATTTATTTCTTACAGAATTTATATTTATGTAGCTCAATATAATATTTCGTGGATATTTACGGCGGAGGGATTCTAGTTTATGGAAACAGTTAGTCTCACTTTCAGCTTCGGTATTTCCAGTTGTTAGATTTAATGTTGTCGCTGGCTTCAATAGAGCATCCTCTTCTAGGATTTTGTTATTATCACAACTGGGGCCTTCACTCGTATTATTGTGTTCTTTTAATGTTTGTAGTACTGGTTTAGTGCGTTCTGCAGTTCACAGTGTTTTCATAAAATTGATAAAATTGTTTGCAAGATAAGAGTTTCCTTTGTCATTCATATGGAGCATCCTGCGGCTGAGGCAGGATGTATCCAGGTTCAAGTTATCGATCAGTTCGATTTTCTTCACTTTTGCAAATTCTTTGATTTTCTTGTTCATATCTGAGACGCTTACCTTTTTTTCCCTGGCTGCTTTGTCCTTTCTTGTTACCACATTTGATAGTGCAATGACCGTTTCGGGAGACTCGTTTCTGATGTTTTCGATCATAGTGTTAAGGTTTGCCATTGTGTCAATTTGCTCGTTGCTTGTCAGGTCATTTGTACCAGCATGTATTATAATGCAATCTGGTTTTTTTCTGATTACTGGTTTTAGATAGTCCACAATATCCGTGGTTGTCGCTCCCGAATGGGGCTTTACTCTGATGTTATGAGCCTTCTGCAAGCCTTCTTCATAGATACCATTAAGTATCGAATCTCCAACGATTGTAACTCTTTTCCGTGTACTGCCATTTGTTTGTTTGGCTTTGGTGTTGTTGGAGTCTTGACGCTGTTGTTTTGAATTTGTGTTTGTATCCCTTTTGTTTGTATCTTTTGTGGCAGTCGGTGCTTTCGAATTCAATTTGCTACTGTCGCATGGCTTTCTCTTTTGTTCTTCGTTTGTTATTGTTTGCGATGCATTATTGTTTTGTCCGCTAGGGATTTCATGGAAGTTTGTTGTAGGATTTTGCTTAGGCCCATCGAATAGTTTTTGAATCACATATTGCTTCTCATGAAGTTGTTTTTCTAATGACAGAATACGTTCATTTAGGGTTCTTACCAGGGCTTCACGATCTCTGTCGGGTGATTTTGGTGGGTTTTGCGACTTTGGTTTGCTTGCTACATCAGCCTTTATCGACAGCATTTCACAGTGCAAATATCGCTTGAAATCTTCAAAATCAATCAGTAACCGTTCAAAATCCTGTTTACTAATAAACTCATTTTGTGTAGAAGGGTCTGTTTGGGTATAACGGCTTTCTTTGTCGTCTTCAATACATATCTTATCGTCATATTTCCGATATGACTGTTTGCCTTGAACTACAGAGGTGTACATTCTCTTCTGTTTAATTGCTTCGTCCAGAGCAGCGTTGGCGTTTTCCTGGCTCATGCAGTGCTTTGACTGACAGAATTCTAATATTTTTTCTCGATAACGGCCTTTATTCATCTTTTTCAGTATCTCTGACGCCTCAACAACTGTTTCCACATCTTTTTCCATTCTTTTGGTTTAGATTTCGACGGCTATTTCGGTATTGTAACGGAAATTTCGTGAGCTCAATTCGATGCGTGGTAAAGCCTGGTAAAGGAACACAAATAAGCACCCGAATCGCGTCGTCGTATTCAAAAAGCCATTAGAATTCAATTCATAACCAAGAAAGTTATCACTATTCCCTGAAATTGGCACTCCCCATTTGACCATATCCAACCTTAAAGACTCTCGAGCCATATTTCTGAACTGTGGCACATCATGATTCAGCATCTTGACTAAGAATGCCAGTCTTGTAGTCCGATAAACATCGGACACTCTTTTCACTCCAATACCACAATACTCCCGCGGTAAGTAAATCACAAGATTGGTTGTAGTGGTGTATAATCCATACATTTCTCTGACAGTCGTAGTAACTGACTTGTCGATATCATCCAGTTGTTCTTCCGTTAATCGTGTATTATAAAAATGATGGAGGATTTTGGCTAGGGCCATGTTATTTAATGCGCTTGTTTTAAGTGCCAAAGGTAAACTGGAATCAGAGATTTTCTTTACCAAATCGAGATACGTTTCAATAAATTCTTCAACTTGAGCACTGTCTTCACCTGACAACGAGAGAGATTTTCCTTAATACTTGTATGAATAGCTTCAACAATATGTCTCTAGAACATTCCCCTGAACAGTAATGGACGGAGTGACGTCATTTTTTCCTTTGTACCAATTATTTCCATAGCGTCGTGAGTAGAGAACAGCACATTTCTCAGGTCTAACTTCGAGTCCTGACTGAATACTAACTTCTTCGCTGACATCGAGCATCTTTTGAATATGCTTAGCGTCATGATGGGTAGTGTTAATATCGTCTGCAAATGCCTGAACCGGTAATGGATTAACGATCTCATCGTTCAAAATGTTCATTTCATCTAAAGCTCTTCTATACATAGGCCGACATACAGCATCAATCACCAGAATGAAAATGAGGGCACTAAGAGGGTCCCCAGTTTTGGTACCACGTATTATATAAAACAGTTCACTGAGTTCACATCTATGAATCACTGAGAAGGACGAATAACAATAAATTTCCTCAATCAATGCACAATAAATCAGGGGTATGCCAAATGACTTAAGTGTTTCAAAGATGAACCGATCCTCCATGCTGCCGAAAGCATCTGCAAAATCATAAATACTGACACCATTTTCGAGCTCTTATGGCGAAAATCATCAAATGCTGTTTTTAGTGTGAAAATCAAATCTTGCCTGTCACGCTTGCTGAGGAATGCACGTTGCCAAAAAGCTACTTTATCTGAGACAAAAGGAAGGAACCTGCTACACAAAGCTTTTGAAAATACCTTGTACGACGATGGCAACAATGATATATCCCGGAGGGTCGAAAGGTTATCGGGGTTAAAATTCTTCTTGGGTATCCTACTTATCACACAATGTTTCCAAAATGCAGAGACACGTTGATTAACCAAACAAGCATTAATAATATTCACAATTTCTTCATCACGATTACACTCTCGAAGATGTTTTTAATACACTCCATCGATGCCGCATGACTTCCATCTGGGGCATTGCTTTACGATTTCTGCGATTTCTTCCACATCAAATAGATTTGATTGATTTACCAAGGAGCGAGCCAAAGCTCGATCAAAACAACGATTTTCTGATTGTATGAACTCACTACGAATTGCACATTTCGGAGAAGACTTGAAATAATTTTCTTTCTGTGAAACAGTAGAACAGGCAATTATGGTTGCAGGCCAACAACCATTGTTTCTTATAACAGCGATAGCCTTCTTACGTCTGTTCAACCACAAATCAACCAGTTTTTCCTTAGAAACTTTGTTCCAATCATTCGTTGCAGCGTTTTTAATGCTGAAGAAAGGGCCTATTGTTTTCCAGATAAACTCCAACTGATTGTTTATGTAAGCAAGGGTATTATTCTCACTTTGAATAGAGTATTCATCGTATCTGCGAAACGTCATGACAAAGCGTGCTGCGTAGCGCTGCAGTGCCACGCTCCAATGGCGACCATTTGGTTGCACAAATTGGAAGTTTTGGTTCTTGTAAAATATGCCATGAAGGATTTTATGAACCTGCATCAAAAGACTAATGTCTTCCTTACAAATGAAATCGCCATGGTTTAAGCGTTTCGAAGCAATCTGGGGACGAAACTGGGATTCTTTCTCCTCAAAACTTGACCATTCAGCTTCATCGAGGACTCGCAAGTAACAACCAAAGTTGTAATCAAAACCTGCTGATAATTTCTTTCCAACGAGACATATCTTTCCACTGCGAATTGCTGCCTTGTATGCTCTTTTCAATTTCTCAATCATAACAAAGACAATCCAACTATATCACCAGCAGCATTGACGGTGGCAGCTACGACGGATTATTAAATCAAAACAGAAATGTTGGACGGAGCGCCATTAGGCACGATCGCCCTCCATTTTGCAATAATAATGCAATAATAACTCTGAAAATAATAATAATAATGATAATAATAATGATTATGATAATAATAATAATAATAATAATAATAATAATAATAATAATAATAATAATAATGGCGTCAAGTAAGATTGATTATTCTTGTTTTAAGTTGGTAATACACAGAGAAAACAAGACTTGTTTGTTTGAAAATTTTCGATCTAACGTAGATCTTCATCTGTCAAATAATGTTCGAAGAAATGCTATGCAATCTAACGTTGTAAAATATGAACGTAATCTTCCATTAATGAAAGAGTATAGAGTTCTTATAATGAAATAGGAAAAGGTGTACGATTAATTTGACGAAATTAGATCAACCTGCTAATTATGTTTGTATAGTCTGTAAAATGTCTTTCCTAGCTCATTAAGGCTAGAGTTTAGGCCGTTTGGTTCTTTAGAGTCTAATCGCGATATCCACAAGTTTTCATGGTGTTCTAGCTTGTCTCGGTCTCCCTCTACTCTTTCCAAAATGTGTACTCTTAAGTCTCTATCAAAAGTGCACGAATCACTCTCGTGAAAATGTTTGGCCAATTCCGTGGCATACGGATCATTTTTAGCATCGCTACGGTGCTTGTTGAATCTCTGACTCAATGTTGTAGAAGTATATCCGACGTAGATCAGCTTATGTTTCGCGCCTTCGGCGGCATATATTACGTTTTTGCTGTTGCAAGAGCCGCCGTCAATATGACATGTTTTCCCTGTCTTGGCATTCGTTATTTCATTTTGTTGTCCCATGTGGCTGCATAGTTTGCACCGACGTCCTCTCTTCTTTGCTTCTTCTAGCGTACAGCAAACGGAAAAACCTACCTTTGTGTTCTTTTTCAGCTTTGTACCAACGAGATGATTATGCAAATTAGGATTTCTACTGTATGAAACTAATGGTGGTTCTGGGAACGCCTTTTTGAGATCTGGATGTTCGATGACCATGAAATTGTCGTGTCTGAATAATATCTGGGAAAATCCCTTGAATTTTTGATGCCAGTCGATTACTAAAGGAACTCTGTTAACCTTATTTCGTTCAGCAACTTTCGGCTTTAAAAGGCAGTTACGATCGCGCGTTTCTACTTCGGTTGCAATATAAATTGGGACAATGGATTTGAGTGAAGTGTATGTGTTGGGTGGTCCGATAGTTTGTGGAGGTAGGCGTGTGTAGCTGTTGGCTTACAGTATAATTCCGTTATCAATTCTCCTGCGTGTTTTTTTACTCTTGTGTCCAGGAAAACAACATCAGATTTGGAATATTCCATTGTAAATTTTATGGTAGATTTGTAGGAATTCTTTGCACCGTATGAGTTACAATAAGACAAGAATTGCACAAGTTCTTCTTGATTATGATCCCATACAAAAAATACATCGTCTATGTAACTTATCCACATAGCAAGACCTCGTCGATATTCTTTCTTATAGTCGTGCAGCAAATTGGTTTCAAACTTGGACATGAATAAATTTGCGAAGCTAACAGCCATAGGTGTGCCCATTGCGGTCCCTTTGATTTGATGGTAAAGCTTGCCTTCGAATAAAAGTGTGTTGCTTTTGAGGATGAAGGCTATGAGATCGGTTATAACCTCGCTGGGAACAGATCTATTGGTGCGTCGTTCAAGTGCTTCTCTACATGCAGTTACACCTTCTCCATGGTCGATATTTGGATATAGCGAGAATACATCCATTGTAACGATGTAGGAATCGTAGATTTTGCTAGTGTTGTTTTTGAATTCCTCTATTTTGTTTTTTTAATATCCATATAAAAATTACAATACATGCTACATCTACGTTCTACTATACTTTCTAATTACTCTACAACAATACAACACTACAGGGACAAGACCACAAGGAGCAAAAGACAATGACTACCCTGTGGCCGTTAAAGCCTGGTTTCCATATAGCCGTAAGGTGCCGTAAGGTTGCCGGCGGCAATCTTCTGCCATCTTCCATCTGCCATGCCTCAGGTACCGCAGTCGAACGATTTAAATGGAAACGTCTTAAATATTGTGCTGCAACCATCGTAGCTGAAGTGCCGTAAGATACCGGTAACTATGCCGGTAACTAAGGGATAGAATGAAGACAATGAGAGACAGAACAAAGAAAGTCAATGATTTGCCGGCAGCTGCCGCAGGCAACCCGTTTCCATATCAACTTTCATGGCTGAAGATGCCGTAAGGATCTAGAAAAGTTGAAATGATTCAACTTTTTCCAGGTCATTACGGTACCGTAACTGTCATGGTTGTGGATGCCAGCGGTACCGGGAGAAATGGTTTCCATATAAATTGAAATGGTTGTGGCAGGCCGGGGGCATGCCGG
The DNA here is from genome assembly GCA_964019985.1 of Aurelia sp. 4 Dawson et al 2005. Classification (NCBI taxonomy): domain Eukaryota; kingdom Metazoa; phylum Cnidaria; class Scyphozoa; order Semaeostomeae; family Ulmaridae; genus Aurelia; species Aurelia sp. 4 Dawson et al 2005. Next base: position 14,499,919 of record OZ026493.1, on the reverse strand, counting down.
CGGCAATGGTTCCGGCAATGCCTGCGGCAGCCTTACGGCACCTTACGGCTATATGGAAACCAGGCTTAACATAAAGACATGCAAAAAAACAATTAGTAAATTGAGATTAGATACTAACACATAATGGAATCTGTTCCACATTGGATGTCAGGCCAGCATAGACGCGTGATGGGAAACGTATGCTGTTGGGTCAGGGTTGAGTTAACGATATCATAGGTCAGAAATAATAGTTTCATTTTGTTGAGAAGCTCTATTTTGTTGACAAAGTCAGTGGTATCTCGGATATATGAACTTGTCTGCATTGCTGCTGGTTTCAGAAAACTATCCACCCATTCCGATAATCTTGTGGAGCATCAGTTATATCTACTGCAAATAGGACGAAGAGGGGGGAACTTTTCGAAGGTCTTATGGATTTTGGGAAGACCATAAAAACATGGTGTCCTCGTTCCCTCTTTAAGTCTTATTTCTTCTGTTTCGCTGATGTAACCATTAACTTTAAGCTCGTCGATAATTTTATCAAGGGATATACGATATTTTGGATTTGGGTCATCACAGACTGTCTCATAGAACTCTTTATCTTGCAGTATATTTAAACATGCTTCATTATAGTCATTCGTATTCATAATTACAATGCCATTCCCTTTATCTGCTGGTTTGATTATAATAGATTCGTCAGATGACAATGGTTTTATTGCTTGTCTTTGACTATCAGTTAGGTTATTCCAGTGTTTGTTATTTTTAGAATGGATATGTTCACTAAAGTCTTTAGTGCAACTGTTTATGAAGTCAACCAGTCCTTCTGAACGTCCTTCCCGTACTGCTTCTGGGTACCAATGAGGGTTCTTAGTATTCCAATTGAGGGAACATCGATCTTTGTCAGTGTTTGAATGTTTTTCCTTTTCATTATTGAATTTTTCATCAGTTTGTGATCTTTCATAGAAGTATTCTTTTAGTTTAAGGCGCCGTATAAATGCATGCGTATCATTGGCGAATTTCTCTCTGTTAAAATTCTTTTGGCTTGGGCAAAAGAGAGGCCAAGTTCTAAGACCAACCTTTCATCTTCTGTTAATTTGTGTTGGGAAAGGTTGTGCACATTAGATTCCTTGTTGACCTTTTTGAACGGATTGTTTGGTCCCATAGTGTAGTAATCGGTGGTGTGGAGCTCATCTTGTTTTGATCTTTTATTCTTTTAGTTTAAGGCGCCGTATAAATGAATGCGTATCATTGGCGAATTTCTCTCTGTTAAAATTCTTTTGGCTTGGGCAAAAGAGAGGCCAAGTTCTAAGACCAACCTTTCATCTTCTGTTAATTTGTGTTGGGAAAGGTTGTGCACATTAGATTCCTTGTTGACCTTTTTGAATGGATTGTTTGGTCCCATAGTGTAGTAATCGGTGGTGTGGAGCTCATCTTGTTTTGATCTTTTGATGGGATTCGTTTTCTTTACGTCCATTGGTACCAAAGGAGAAAAACGATTACTTAGTTTCATGCTGTTGTGGCTCAGTTTGCCAGTAGGGACCCTGTAAACTTTTTTCGGAAATGTCCATTTCCTGAGTTTGCTGGTGGATTTTGTAATTTCATTTTCTTGCTTTTTGGAAAAGTTAATTCCCCATTTAGGAAATGGCGTTATGCGTCCTGACTCTAAGCATGAACGATAGTGACTTCGCAACTTTGTTTGGTCAAACGTTACTGTAGAAGGATCTTTGTTTGAAGCTATTTCAACTGCGTAGGCTACTGCAAACAGACCACAGTCATAAGGACCTTGTTGCATTGAAGATATATGTGTTTGAATCGTTGTTGGTAATACTTGTTTGTCTGGTGAGTAAAACTTAAGAAAAACTTAAGAAATGTTGTAATTCGGAAGAACGCTTTCAGTACTTGCTGCAATGCCTACAAGAATTTAAGAAAAAGGACAGCAAGAGTTTTGGAACGGTAAAAGCAAGAAACTCAAAAAACTCTCATGTCATCGTGTTGAAACTTGCTCTAGAAATACAGAGCCAAATCCAGTATGGATCAATCATTTGAATTTGCGTAACACGGAAAAAGAATTCTTGACAAGTGGAAAGGAACTTTGCGACCGTCTTGTTGACGCCGGGATGTCTTTGCTACAAAAACAATTCCCCCATTTTAGTTTTCAGTCTTCCTGCCTTTCATCGGATCAGCTAATATTCAATCCAGCACCTACGATTCACATTCACCACACTGGAAGAAACCACTTTGTTACGTAAACCTCAATAGGAGGCCCCGTGCGAATATTTGATAGTCTCAATCAAAAGCCAACCAATGAACTGATTCGTCAAATCACAGCAATTTACTCACCAGACAAACAAGTATTACCAACAACGATTCAAACACATATATCTTCAATGCAACAAGGTCCTTATGACTGTGGTCTGTTTGCAGTAGCCTACGCAGTTGAAATAGCTTCAAACAAAGATCCTTCTACAGTAACGTTTGACCAAACAAAGTTGCGAAGTCACTATCGTTCATGCTTAGAGTCAGGACGCATAACGCCATTTCCTAAATGGGGAATTAACTTTTCCAAAAAGCAAGAAAATGAAATTACAAAATCCACCAGCAAACTCAGGAAATGGACATTTCCGAAAAAAGTTTACAGGGTCCCTACTGGCAAACTGAGCCACAACAGCATGAAACTAAGTAATCGTTTTTCTCCTTTGGTACCAATGGACGTAAAGAAAACGAATCCCATCAAAAGATCAAAACAAGATGAGCTCCACACCACTGATTACTACACTATGGGACCAAACAATCCGTTCAAAAAGGTCAACAAGGAATCTAATGTGCACAACCTTTCCCAACACAAATTAACAGAAGATGAAAGGTTGGTCTTAGAACTTGGCCTCTCTTTTGCCCAAGCCAAAAGAATTGTAACAGAGAGAAATTCGCCAATGATACGCATGCATTTATACGGCGCCTTAAACTAAAAGAATACTTCTATGAAAGATCACAAACTGATGAAAAATTCAATAATGAAAAGGAAAAACATTGAAACACTGACAAAGATCGATGTTCCTTCAATTGGAATACTAAGAACCGTCATTAGTACCCAGAAGCAGTACGGGAAGGACGTTCAGAAGGACTGGAAGACTTTAGTGAACATATCCATTCTAAAAGTAACAAACACTGGAATAACCTAACAGATAGTCAAAGACAAGCAATAAAATCATTGTCATCTGACGAATCTATTATAATCAAACCAGCAGATAAAGGGAATGGCATTGTAATTATGAATACGAATGACTATAATGAAGCATGTTTAAATATACTGCAAGATAAAGAGTTCTATGAGACAGTCTGTGATGACCCAAATACAAAATATCGTATATCCCTTGATAAAATTATCGACGAGCTTAAAGTTAATGGTTACATCAGCGAAACAGAAGAAATTAGACTTAAAGAGGGAACGAGGACACCATGTTTTTATGGTCTTCCCAAAATCCATAAGACCTTCGAAAAGTTCCCCCCTCTTCGTCCTATTTGCAGTGGATATAACTAATGCTCCACAAGATTATCGGAATGGGTGGATAGTTTTCTGAAACCAGCAGCAATGCAGACAAGTTCATATATCCGAGATACCACTGACTTTGTCTACAAAATAGAGCTTCTCAACAAAATGAAACTATTATTTCTGACCTATGATATCGTTAACTCAACCCTGACCCAACAGCATACGTTTCCCATCACGAGTCTATGCTGGCCTGACATCCAATGTGGAACAGATTCCATTATGTGTTAGTATCTAATCTTAATTTACTTTACTAATCTTAAGTATCTTAATTTACTAATTGTTTTTTTTGCATGTCTTTATGTTAACGGCCACAGGGTAGTCATTGTCTTTTGCTCCTTGTGGTCTTGTCCCTGTAGTGTTGTATTGTTGTAGAGTAATTAGAAAGTATAGTAGAACGTAGAAGTAGCATGTATTGTAATTTTCATATGGATATAAAAAAAACAAAATAGAGGAATTCAAAAACAACACTAGCAAAATCTACGATTCCTTCATCGTTACAATGGATGTATCCTCGCTATATCCAAATATCGACCATGGAGAAGGTGTAACTGCATGTAGAGAAGCACTTGAACGACGCACCAATAGATCTGTTCCCAGCGAGGTTATAACCGATCTCATAGCCTTCATCCTCAAAAGCAACACACTTTTATTCGAAGGCAAGCTTTACCATCAAATCAAAGGGACCGCAATGGGCACACCTATGGCTGTTAGCTTCGCAAATTTATTCATGTCCAAGTTTGAAACCAATTTGCTGCACGACTATAAGAAAGAATATCGACGAGGTCTTGCTATGTGGATAAGTTACATAGACGATGTATTTTTTGTATGGGATCATAATCAAGAAGAACTTGTGCAATTCTTGTCTTATTGTAACTCATACGGTGCAAAGAATTCCTACAAATCTACCATAAAATTTACAATGGAATATTCCAAATCTGATGTTGTTTTCCTGGACACAAGAGTAAAAAAACACGCAGGAGAATTGATAACGGAATTATACTGTAAGCCAACAGCTACACACGCCTACCTTCACAAACTATCGGACCACCCAACACATACACTTCGCTCAAATCCATTGTCCCAATTTATAAGGATCAGACGTATCTGTCACCTATTGGCTGATTATCGTAAACAAGCAACGCAGTTCATTATCTTTTATGCCAACAGAGGGTATTCCATGAAGACACTTACTAAGATTGCAACCGAAGTAGAAACGCCCGATCGTAACTGCCTTTTAAAGCCGAAAGTTGTTGAACGAAATAAGGATAACAGAGTTAGATAAGGAAACAGACACACTTAGGTTTGATGATTGTTCCTTTACTACGATTCAGTTTAAGAAACTCCTTGAATTAGCGGTGAAAGAAAATCATTTCATTTTTAACGATCAGTTATATTATCAGATAGATGGTGTAGCAATTGGTTCCCCTCTGGGTCCCACTCTTGCCAATATATTTATGTGTGCTTTAGAACAAAAATTTCCTTACTAATTGCCCGTCTGAGTTTCAACCAATACTTTATCGTAGATATGTAGACGATACCTATTGCATTTTTGAAAATATTAATCAAGTCGAGAGCTTTCTTGAGTATTTAAATAGCCAGCATCCGAACATTAAATTTACTCATGAAGTAGAAGAGAACAACTCACTGGCTTTTGTAGATGTTTTGGTAATTCATGATGGCAATGGTTTTGCAACTGATTTGTATCGTAAGAAAAAATTTACAGGCCTATATACTAACTTTGAAAGCCTGTCACCGAGTAAATATAAGGTTAATCTTGTCACAGTCCTGGTTTATCGCGCGTTTCATATTTGTTCCTCTTATGCGCATTTTCACGACCAACTGTGTAAAATCAAACGATTCCTACAGCAAAACCGCTTCCCCAAACATCTTATCGACAAACTTACTAAAAAATTTTGGATGGTTAATACATACCTAAAATAAGACCGGCCACCTTATCGAAACTCCGGTAATTTTTTGTTTACCTTATTTAGGCCAATACAGTCTCAGGGTGAAAAAGAAACTATGTAAATTTCTAGGTAACGCGTACCCCCATGTCGATTTTCGCGTTGTTTTTCAATCAGCTAAACGCATTGAAAACCTTTTCCCTTTCAAAGATCGCATCCCTGCGAACATTTGCTCTTCTGTTGTTTACAAGTTTACGTGTAGTAGCTGCCAGGCTACTTATTATGGCAAAACATCACGCCACTTTGTTGTTCGTTGTAGGGAACATTTAGGAATAAACAAGAAAGGAATAAGTATAAAAGGTGCTTCTTCATCCATTAGGGACCATATTAATGAAACTGGTCATGCCGCGTCTTTTGATGATTTTTGTATTTTGGACAAAGCTAACAACAATTTTGACTTGCTGATACACGAGAGTCTTCTAATCCTGAGGGACCGCCCACACTCAATCAAGAGAACTCTTCTATACCTTTGTGTCTTTTTTAATCTCCCTGCACTTTCTTTGTTAGTTTAATTTCAATAGACTTTCCTTATTTAGATATCGTATGATTGATAATTTATTATGCATTTTCTCTAGAATAGTTATCACTATAACACCTCACACGTGTTGAGGGGGCACGTTCCCTCAGTAAATGTAAAATTCATAACAGTATAGGACAACTCGAAATAACTCTTCCATTCGCGTTGAATTTAATCTCAGCATAGAACGCGTAGCTAAACAGTGTACGTAGATCGATAGATAGCTAGTTCGAGGATAGATTTTCGAAATATTGTCCATTGATGTCCTATCGCCATTACAAATCCAAACCAACCCGAAGTAAGCAACCTGTCCCGAAGACCCTCAGGGAGCGCCTCCACGCTCCGGTTCGAGCCAACAGTCACAAAGGTCCTATTGTCTGGGCAACAAAAGGGTTCTTCGAACTGAAAACAATACCAATAACTGTTCTCTGTCCTACGCAACGTTATGAGGGGTGCAGTAAATTGCCCCTCTCTAGTCCAGTAAAAAATTATGCGGGGAGGGACCATAACATCTGGCTCCCCAAAAACATTACACAACGTTCAAATGTTTTTCTCACAGTCTTCGTGGCTCCTTCGATGGGGAATGAACCTCATGCTCTCATTATTCACAGCGTTCGTGCTCCTCTTCTCTGTAAAGTAGAACGATCTTGTTCACTGGTCTTTCAATGGGCTTTCGAGAGTCAAACTGCATACCAGTTGTCTTCATTTTTACGCTTCGAACGACGCCTTGGTCATCTTTTCGTACGTCAACGATTCGAGCTTTTGACCATTTGTTTCTCGGCAAATTATCTTCAGCGATCAGAACTATGTCATCCTTCTGGAAATTCTTCTGTGGAACATTCCATTTGGTCCTACGCTGTAAATTGATAAGGTAACCTTCTGCCATCTCTGCCAGAATTCGTTGGCAAGATGCTGAACACGACGCCAGTATTTCCTTGAATACATGTCTGCTCTTTGAAAATTTCCAGGCGGAGGCAATATTACCTTGGTCTTCATTGTCAGCAAACTTGAGGGGGAAAGTGGCAGAGGGTCATCTGGCCGATCAAGATTATCTGTCGTCAAGGGTCTTGAATTGATAATTGCAGTAGTTTCCGCCATAACTGTGCGGAAAGCCTCGTCGTTCAAGGAGCTGCCATGTGTCTTGAACATTGAAGAAAGGATTGATCGAACGGATCTGATCTGTCTTTCCCAAACTCCACCCATATGACTCGCCGCAGGTGGATTTCTCTTCCATCGAATGACAAGGTAGTCTGATCCTTCATGTAACAGGAAATCTCTGATCCTTTCATGATCCATCTCCTTAACTGCTTCTTTCAGCTCTCTCTCTGCGCCTACAAAATTTGTTCCCCAGTCGGATCTTAAGGATCTGATGTTTCCGCGAATACTGATAAACCGCCTCAAAGCCATGATAAACGAATCAGTTTCCAGAGAATTTGCTACTTCTATGTGTACTGCACGTGAATTCAGACAAGTGAAAAGAGCACCATATCGCTTGACTTCTTTCCTTTTCTCTTTGATCAGGCATGGGCCAAAATAATCGACACCGCAGTGAGTAAATGGGGGTGCTGGCAAAGTCCTGTCTGCAGGCAGATCTGCCATCTTCTGTTGGCCAAGTCTTCCTCTGAGAAAGCGACAAACTGTGCACTTTGAAATTATTTGTCGAACAATCAAGCCACCTCTTACGATCCAGTATCCTGAACTTCGAATCTCATTCGACGTTATTCCTCTTCCTGCGTGATACACTGCATCATGACAATGTCTTGCAATCAAAATTGGGATCTTTCCACTATGTGGTATGATTACAGGATGCTTCAGATTATCAGCTAATTTCGCTCTTCGTAGACGTCCTCCAACTCTCAAGATGCCATTGGAATCAAGAAAAGGATCAAATTGAAGAAGGTTGCTTCTTTGGCGTAACAAAAGTTTCTTTTTCTTTTCCGATTCTCTGTCAATACTTCCAGAATCTATGTCTTTGAGAATCTTTATTGTGCTTGCAAATTCTTTGTGTTGAATCCACTTGATAAGCTTATCTTCGGCTTTTTGTAAATCTTCAACTTTCGGTTCTTCTCTGGTGAACTTCTTTCTCTGGATGATTCCAATGACTATTGCTAGTACTCTCTTCATACGATACCAGCTTGAGATATTCTTCTCCAATGAGGCTAGAACACGATTTTCTACTTTTAAAGGCATAACTTCTGTTGTGAAGATCTTCTTTACCTCTTTATCATCCTCATCTATTTCAGTTGACACGTTTTCCGAGGGAAAATTTCTTTCTGAATCCCATATAAATTTCGGTCCCTTTAGCCAGTCTTTGGCTTCAGTAAATTGCTTTCCTGTTGTACCGCGTGATGCATGATCAACTGGATTGATTTCAGATGGCACATATCTCCATTGCTCCACATCGGTGTGATCACAGATCATCTTTACTCTGTTGGCTACGAATGTATGAAATCGTTTTCTTTCGTTGTTCAAATAGCTTAACACGACTTGAGAGTCAGTCCAATAAAATTCTTCCACCTCATTGATCCGTAGCTCTTTGTAAAGTAGATATCCAACTTTTGTAGCCACTGTGGCAGCAGTTAACTCAAGTCTCGGTATAGATGGTGCATCTTTGGGAACAACTCTTGACTTTCCCATAATAAGGGCGCAATTGATTCTATTTTCAGTGTCTTGTAGACGAAGGTAGCTTGCAACTCCATAACCAATAGTGCTTGCATCAGAGAAATGATGTAGTTGTGCTGATTTTACCTCACCAAAAGATTGTGGTGTGAAGCTTCTGTCAATCTTTATATGATGTAAGACATCAAGATCTGCTCTCCATCTTTCCCATGCTGCTCGTTGCTCTTGTGACAATGGTTCATCCCATCCTTGTTTGTCGGCTGATATCTGCTGTAAGATTTTTCTACCAGGTAGCAGGAGAGGTCCAACCAGTCCCAGCGGATCATAGATTGAGCTTATCGTTGCAAGTATGCCACGTCGTGTCAGTGGTCGATCTTTCAATGTAATGCGAAATTCCAGCTGGTCATTCTCTATGTTCCATAGCATTCCTAGCGCTCTTTCCATGGGCAAACGGTCATGGTTGAGATCCACATTCTTAATCTCTTTTGCTTGCTCCTCTCTTGGAATAGAGCCAATGACCTTACGATCATTTGAAATGAACTTGGTAAGTCTAAAACCACCAGCAGCACACATCTTTGTCACTTTGGGAATGAGCTCTAGGGCTGCCTCTGTTGTAGGAGTTGATTTGAGAAGGTCATCAACATAAAAATCATGCTTAACTACTTCAGCTGCTTCATTTCCATAGACTTTGGCGTTGTCTTCAGCTGTCTGTTTCAAGGCGAAATTTGCACATGAAGGTGAACTGACAGCTCCAAACAAGTGAACGCACATTTCATACTCAGTCAAATCATTCTCTTTGTTTCCATCAGGCCACCATAAGAAACGAAGATAACTTCTCTGTGCCTTTGGAACTTGCACTTGATAGAACATTGACTCTATATCAGCAAGAAAAGCAACTTGATTGATGCGGAATCTCATCAAAACTGCAACCAAGAGATTAGTTAAATCTGGGCCTTGCAAAAGCTCTCTATTGAGAGACGTCCCTTTATATTCACTACTGCAATCAAAAACAACACGGATCTTCTCAGGTTTTCTCGGATGATAAACCCCATGATGTGGCAAATACCATACTTTCCCTTCTTCTACATCCAATTGAGATTCTGGAACTTTTGCTGCGTATCCTTGCGTGATGATTTTATTCATGAAATCTACGTAGTCTTCATGATACTTTGAGTCCTTGAACTTATGTTTGATCCACATTGCTCGTTTTATCGCGTGTTGACGATTGTTTGGCATATTCACAGCTTCATTTCTGAAAGGGAGTGGCAACTGGTAATGGCCATTAACTGATTTAACCTCAGTTCTCATTTTCTCCAAAAATCTGTCATCTTCTTTTGAGTTGGCAGTCTCTTTAGGGAGTTGATTTCTTTCAGTACCTTGTGATATTTGCGCTTTCTTCATTTCCTTTGGGCTTGGCTCATTAAAATCGTGTTTGTACATTTCTACCAGCATTCGAGACAAATCGTTGTCTTTCACCGTTTCTTCAACTCCAAAGAAATGCTGTGTGATCTTATTTGACGGGCTATCCACAACTGCAATTCTATTGCACCGTAACGTTGACATATGCTGTTCTGCATTGGTGAGGGGACCAACTATACACCATCCAAGAGCAGTTCTTTGAGCAAATGGTCCGTTGTTTTCTTCATTGATTACTTCCAATGGTCTAAGTGCCGTGGGACAGTTGACTCCAATAAGCAAAGCAACTGGAGCATCAGGATCAATATCAGGAATTTCTTTCATGATACTTTCAAGGTGTGGCCAATGTTTCACGTTATCTACTGTAGGTATTTCATCTTTGTTGATAGGTAAACCTTTCCGGGTAAATAATCTTGGTAAACTTATCGTATTTGTGCCGTTGACATCAGAAACCATGAAGCCATCCACTATTTGTGAATCTTCTGACGTTGTGCCAGTCATGGTCTTTATACAAATTTTTGTATCAGTACCTTTGATGTCAAAGTTATCAAGCACATCTTGATTTATAAACGAACCTTGACTGCAATTGTCTAGCATGCCATAAACTTTTAATACTTTATCAGGAGTACTTTTGTGAAATAACAGCATTGGCAGCACACTCAGTGACATTATAGAACCATTTGTTCCCAAGGAAGAAGTTCCTGATTCGCTAGCCTTTGTACATCCATTACTAATTTCTGTACGATCGTTTGATTTTGCTTCTGAGGTGTGATTCTTGGCTTTTGGTTTAAACTTGTGAGTACCGTGCATTCCTAACGGATGAGATCCACCGCAACCTTCCTTGCTGCATACTCGTTTCTGTGGGCAGTCACCAACAGTGTGATCTGAGGAATAACATCCAAAGCAAAGCTTCTTTGAAATCACAAACATTTTTCGAGCATAAGATGACTTGGCAAGAAAATCTTTGCAGTCGTCCAAATCATGCTCTTTACTGCAATGAGGACAAAGATGATCTTTTACGGCTGTTTCAGCGCCGGCATCGTAATTTTCTGATCTAGTAACAAAGGAACCTACTCTTGTCTTGGAACCTCCTTTTAGTGCTTTGGACTGGTCAAGCTTTATAGGCTTTTTGTCGATCACTTTCGACAGAGCTTCTCGACTAAATGTCGGGTCGTTGGCGACTTCTGATTCTTTTCTAACAAACTCGACAAAGTCAACGAAAGTTGTTCTTCTTTGGGCTCTTGACAAAATCATGCACACATTCTCTGACCACTTTCTTTGCATTCGTTGGGGCAATTTAATGCATAGTGACTGTAGAAGAGAGCTGGTGTTTAGTTCATTAACGTAAACTTGATCCCACAGTGCACCTTGGCATTTGATTAAGAAAACATAGAATTCACGAATCCCTTTACCATCACCTTCAAAAATACGTGGCCATTGTCTCAGTTTCTCCATGTACATATTTGCAATCTTAATAGGATTTCCGTAGTTTTCTTGTAGCAAACTTTTAGCTCTTTGATAAGCTGCAGATGCTTCCAGATACAAGCACGTCTCAATTACAGACTTTGCTTCCCCATATGTATGCTCAATCAGCAAAACTAATCGATCTTTGGGATCTTTAACTCTTGCCTCAACCACTGTTTCAAACATGTTAATAAAATATTGATACTTCATTGGATTTCCACCAAACTTTTCAAGCTTGAGCTCTGGAGCTCCTTGTCGAAGCAAATACTCTCATTGTTTGGCTATTAATTGATATAACATCTTAATTGCTTCAATATTCTCTTCGTTAGACACCCTGCTCCCTGTCTGAGCTGCATTTCGAGAAGTAGGTTGAACTGTCTGGGGATCATGTGCTGCAAACATAGCAGGGCCATGTTGGAAACCAGACGGGTTTGGTGTAGCTGTATATCTCTGTGTAAACTGTGGTCTGGCAGGTGCTGTGAACTTTGGTACAAATGATGGAGTTTTAGCATCTAAAACATTTGTTTGTTTATCAATGAATCTATCTTCTTTTTTAACACAATCTATATGTGCTTCTGACTTCTTCTGGATCTTATTATCGCTAAAGCCATTGTCCTCAAATATCTTAGATGGATTTAAGACATAACTGTCCTCTAAAAATTCTCTATGAACCTTGTCAGCTGCTTGTGCTACAGTTAACTCTTTCTCCAGCCTCGTTCTATCAAGCTCTGTTTCTGCTTTTTTCTCCTTTTCAAGGTATTCTGATTTTGCTTTCAGCTCTGCAATTTTTGCTCTGTTTCTTATGACGTCATCCAGAGTACTGCTAGGTGCTCCAGATATCCTTGATCTATTGGATTTTTTCGAACGAACTGAACCCCTTGAAGACTTCGACGAATTTGAGACTGCTTCATTGCCAGTATTAAAATCTTGTAGCCATTTTGTGACACGTAACTCTGCATTCCTAACATCCGAACAAACACGCAGGTAAGTAGGATCATTTAATTTATCGTCGTCACTGTCAAATTGGCGAATAAAATCTTGGTATGTACGTGAAACTTTATTCAAGTAATCTTTGGCGATATCGATATTTTCCGTTGAAACCATTAGACTCTGAATACGAATAATATGATTATTGATAATCTCGCTGTAGTAGCTTTGATTCTTACGCCTCTGTTCGCGATTTTCCATCCAATATGCCAAGCCCTTTTCAGTCATTCTACACTCTCTTTGTGGCCTTGAGTCAAAATAAGTAAAACCAGCATGTTCTGGCAATGACCCAAAATTAGCAGGATCGTGGCGATTGTCTTTGTTGATATCCGTTGGCAATGACCGTGGTGGTGACAATATATTTTGCCCCTGAGGGTCAACTTGTGATTTTTCGTCCTTTGAATGTTCCATAGCGCAGCAACATACGAAATTGTTCGAGAATGATAAAAGCAATATTCAGGCTATCATAAAGTGTTCTCGAAAAGTGGCAATTTTGCAGCTAACGCTTCAAAGGGGTCTATCACATAAATTAGGCCATAACAGTTTCCAAAGGGGTCTTGAAAATCAAGATAAATCCTCGCAAGCGATTCGTAAACACGGGTAAATCTTGGCAAATGTTCATCATCAAGTAAGGTGAAGGCGATAATATTTCGAAAACGATGAGGGGGCACGTTCCCTCAGTAAGTGTAAAATTCATAACAGTATAGGACAACTCGAAATAACTCTTCCATTCGCGTTGAATTTAATCTCAGCATAGAACGCGTAGCTAAACAGTGTACGTAGATCGATAGATAGCTAGTTCGAGGATAGATTTTCGAAATATTGTCCATTGATGTCCTATCGCCATTACAAATCCAAACCAACCCGAAGTAAACAACCTGTCCCGAAGACCCTCAGGGAGCGCCTCCACGCTCCGGTTCGAGCCAACAGTCACAAAAGGTCCTATTGTCTGGGCAACAAAAGGGTTCTTCGAACTGAAAACAATACCAATAACTGTTCTCTGTCCTACGCAACGTTATGAGGGGTGCAGTAAATTGCCCCTCTCTAGTCCAGTAAAAAATTATGCGGGGAGGGACCATAACACGTGTAACTTTGATATAGCTGAAGATGAGACAAGCTCGTCTCGAAACGTCCTGAACATGTCTTAATTAACTAATTTTTGCTAATGGATTTGTCTTAACCAACTGGAAATGTCTTAACCAAGTGGAAATGTCGATTTAACTACGTTTATGTCTTAACCAATCGGAAATGTCGATTTAACTACGGTTTGTCTTATCTGAAATGACTCTCAAAATGTTGTTCGTCGTGGTCCTAATGTTACGATAACAGAGTTCCTCTAGTAATCGACTGGCATCAAAAGCTCAAGGGACTCTCCCAGATATTAATCAGGCACTACAATTTTATGGTCATCGAACATCCAGATCTCAAAAAAGCGTTCCCAGAACCACCATTAGTTTCATACCGTAGAAATCCTAACTTGCGTAATCATCTCGTTAGTACAAAGCTGAAAAAGAACGCAAAGGCAGGTTTTTCTGTTCGCTGTACGCTAGAAGAAGCAAAGAAGAGAGGACGTCGGTGCAAACTATGCAGCCACATGGGACAACAAAATGAAATAACGAATGCCAAGACAGGGAAAACATGTCATATTGACGGCGGCTCTTGCAACAGCAAAAACGTAATACATGCCGCCGAATGCGCGAAACATAAACTGATCTACGTCGGATATACTTCTACAACATTGAGTCAGAGATTCAACAAGCACTGTAGCGATGCTAAAAATGATCCGGATGCCACGGAATTGGCCAAACATTTTCACGAGAGTGATTCGTGCACTTTTGATAGAGACTTATGAGTACACATTTTGGAAAGAGTAGAGGGAGACCGAGACAAGCTAGAAAACTTGCCTCCATGAAAACTTGTGGATATCGCGATTAGACTCTAAAGAACCAAACGGCCTAAACTCTAGCCTTAATGAGCTAAGAACGACATTTTACAGACTATACAAACATTTATTTAGCAGGTTGATCTAATTTCGTCACATCAATCGTATTCCTTTTTCTATTTCATTATAAGAACTCTATACTCTTTCATTAATGGAAGATTACGTTCGTATTTTACAACGTTAGATTGCATAGCATTTCTTCGAACATTATTTGACTGATGAAGATCTACGTTAGATCGAAAATTTTCAAACAAACAAGTCTTGTTTTCACTGTGTAATAATAATAATAATAATAATAATAATAATAATAATAATAATAATAATAATAATAATAATAATAATAATAATAATAATACGCAAGAAAAACAAGATATTTGAATGAAAATTTTCGATCCTACGTGGATCTTCTTCAGTCATAATGAAATGTTCTATAAATAACTAAAACGTTAAGTAGCCATTGGAGAATGCTACGTTCTATCATGTATCGAATAAACAGTTCGCTAAAGTTAAGGTTCGATTAATGTGGCGTAACAGATGTAGTAAACTAAATACAAGGAGACAGACCAAACAAACCAAGGAGCCTCATCAAAAGATATTACTGTCAAATCAACCATTTACAACTTATCAAGTCGAAAACTCAACGAAGATGAAATATCTGTCTTAGAACTTGGCCTTTCTTTCTGTCCCGCCCAAAAAAACTTCAATAAAGAAAACTTCGCCAAAGACATATACCATTTTGTCCGGAGACTGAAATTGACAGAGTATTTTGCGGAGAAAGGCCAAGATAGCGAGCAAAGTCAAAAATCAGCCACTGTAACAGAAGATAGAGAAACTGATCGTTCAAAACTGGATTGGAAAATAAAGAATCCACACTGGTATCCAGAGAAAGTCAGAGAAGGAAGGTCCACTGGGCTATCAACTTTCATAAATGATAACATAAGGGACATTAGCAAGCACATCAATTCGAGTAGCAACAAAAATTGGAATAATCTAACAGAGGGACAACGAAAAGCACTCAAAGATCTTAAGATGGATGAGTCAATGATCATCAAGCCCGCAGATAAAGGCAATAGAATAGTATTGATGAACAGAACTGATTACGATGCAGCTTGCCTTGAAATACTTCAAGATGAAACATTCTATGAGAAAATGTCCACGGACCCAAACCTGAAATATCGAGAGACTTTGGACAGGAAAATCATGGACATGCTCAACAAAGGTTATATCGACGAAGTTGAAGACACCAGGTTGAGGGAAGGTAATAGAACACCTTGCTTTTATGGTCTACCAAAGGTTCTCAAATCATTTTAAAAATTTCCTCCGCTGCGCCCAATCTGCAGTGGTTATGATTCGTGTACAGCTAAACTTTCTGAGTGGGTAGACAGCTTCATAAAGCCCGCTGCAATAAAAACAGTGTCATACATCAAAGACACGACAGAATTTGTGAAGCACGTTGCAAGTCTGAACAACAAGATTAAAAATAAGAACGATATTTTCTTAGTGACAATGGATGTAAACTCTCTTTATCCGAATATAGACCATGACGAAGGAACTGCAGCATGTTTCGAAGCTTTAGAAAAACGCAGCAACAAGACGATTCCATCCAAGCTTATCTCTGATCTCATATTGTTTATCCTCAAGTAGAACACGTTATCTTTTAAGGGACAGTATTTCCATCAAATCAAAGGCACTGCCATGGGAACACCCATGGCCGTAAATTTCGCAAACCTATTCATGTCAAAATTCGAGTTAAAGTTATTAGAAGATTACCCAGCGCTGTATGGCAAGAATCCGGTCTCATGGGTCAGATTCATAGATGACATCTTTTTCGTATGGAAAGATGACTTGAAAAGCCTTAACCATTTTCTATCCTTTTGTAATTCATACGCTACGATAAACAACTATAATTCGAATATCAAATTCACATCGGAATATTCAAGCTCAAACGTTGTATTTCTTGATACAAGGGTGAAGATCCACGATGGCAGTATCATAACGGAACTATACAGCAAACCCACAGCAACACACACCTATTTACATAATTCATCTGATCACCCTCCTCATACCTTACGCTCTAGCCCACTTTCACAGTTCATACGAATCAAAAGAATTTGCACTCTCCTCAAGGACTATCGAAAACACGCATTGGATTTTGTTCAATTTTATGTCAGAAGAGGATATACGAAAGGGAGGATTACACAAATAGCCAAGGACGTTGAAGGAATGGATCGAAATGAGCTACTGCTACCCAAAGAGAAAGCATCGAACAATGTCAATCAGAGAATACCGCTAGTAATTAACTGGCATCGAAAATTCAAAGGGATTTCTAAATTGCTACAAGACAACTATAGACACATGATTAATAAGCATCCAGAGATTAAAAACGTCTTTCCAGAACCTCCAATCGTTTCCTTTCGCAAAAATGCCAACCTAAATCAATTCTAATAAAATCTGAGGAAAAATCCAGGCAAGGTGGCTATAGCGTCAGATGTACGAAGAAGAACACAAAAAAGCGGGGCCGGCCGTGTAAATTATGCAACCACATGGGACAAGTCGACAAACTGCCGAACACGAATTCGGGAAAATCGTGCCTTATTGAAGGAGGAAACTGTTCTAACAAAAATGTCATTAATGCCGTTGAGTGCAGAAGACACAAGCAGTTGTACATAGGATACACGTCCACAACACTTAAGCAAAGATTTAACAAACATAGGAGTGATGCAAAACATGATCCAGACGCCACGGAGCTTGGCAAACACTTCCATGATAGCCCAGAATGTGTAATTTTGATACAGACCTACGCGTACATATTTTGCAAAACGTAAATGGTAACGAAGACAACCTTGAATTCTATGAAAATCTGTGGATAACGAGACTAGACTCAAGGGAACCTAATGGTCTCAACAGTGCTATGAATGTATTTGGAAGAACGTATTACAAACTATTTCCAAGTCTTTGAATTTAGTTTACTACATCTGTTACGCCACATTAATCGAACCTTAACTTTAGCAAACTGTTTATTCGATACATGATAGAACGTAGCATTCTCCAATGGCTATTTAACGTTTTAGTTATTTATAAAACATTTCATTATGCCTGAAGAAGATCCACGTAGGATCGAAAATTTTCATTCAAATATCTTGTTTTTCTTGCGTGTTACTTACCAACAAACAAGACGTATCAATCTTTACTTAGACAATAATAATAATAATAATAATAATAATAATAATAATAATAATAATAATGATAATGATAATGATAATGATAATGATAATGATAATGATAATGATAATGATAATGATAATGATAATGATAATGATAATGATAATGATAATGATAATGATAATGATAATGATAATGATAATGATAATGATAATGATAATGATAATGATAATGATAATGATAATGATAATGATAATGATAATGATAATGATAATGATAATGATAATGATAATGATAATAATAATTTAGCTAACTAAGATGTCTCAACGTCAAATGTTTGTCCAGCATACTCATAAAATCAAATTTCATACTGTCCGTGAATCCCTTTGCATCGGTTTCGCCATATCATGTTTCCACATATCATATTAGATACACTGCACCATTTCATCGTAGACTTTGCCTCCTCACTCGACAGTCCTAATCCTTTTAAGTTCTTTCTTACGTCTTCATGAACAGTTCCAAGCGATCCAAAGCACAATATTCTTATATTTGTCTTTATCCCATTCCGATTCAAAATGTTTTTGAGTTTGAGTGAGTTTGAGTTTGTGAGAGGTACTTCCTAACTTTACTTTCATATGACTCTGACATGTACAAATCGAAGCATACCGTTACTTCTATGATCTCGCATTTTCCTGTTATTGATTTGTTGCAGTTCTGTTCGTAAATGTGGAAATGCTGTTTCTGCCATCCTGTTAACAAACTTGAGTGACGTTTCACTGTACCGACGAATCTTTTGATAAATGGCTTCTACTATCCTATCGTGTCGTTTTGAGTAAAGATCTTTAAATCTTTTGCAAGAGTTCATTAAATGGGCTACTGACTCTGTGTGATGGTTACACAACGAGCATCTCTTTTCATGATCTTTATTCCAAAAATTGATCAGCTGGTTGCAAGGTATTTGGTTCATCCTTGCTCGTAACACAAATTTTACTAAACTATCTGAGAGCTTCCATCCGTAGTATATTTGATGAGATATTTTCCGATCAATGGCATCTATTCCTATGAATTTCCCTTGAAACCTGAGTTCTGAGCACTTTGCTACATCAAGTTTTTCAAATTCTCGCTCGATCTCTTGCTTCAGATTTTTGTGACTAAGTTTTTTCCATTGACAACAACTTTCGCCAAATTTTCCTCGTATATGACACACCCTTTCAATTTATTCACTTGGAAAAGAAGATCTGGCCAATCTGAATTTCCACCGTAAGTTTTGTTTTTCACCAGTCTGTCGTTATCATCTAATTCATGGCCTAAAAAGTACTTTTCACCATTTGTAGCTCTTACACCCCGCGCTCTCATATCCAAACTTAACAATTCTCTTACTATATACCTTATATTTTCTTCTTCGTGGTTTAGCATGTTGACTAGATTTGCGATCCGTGTGGCTCTGTAAACATTGGATGGCTTTTTTATACCAAGACCCCCTTGTAGCCTTCCAATGAAAAACACTTTATCGGTTGTTTTAAGGTACAACCCAAACATATTTCTTACGACACAGCTAACTTTACTGTCCATCTCTCCTAGTTGTTGTTCCTCTATTCTTGTGTTATCAAAGTGATGCAATATTTTGGCTAGAGCCATGTTGTTAAACGCACAAAGTTTTAGAGGGATTGGGAGGGAGCTAGCGTCGATCTTATTCAAAGTTTCTTTGAATTCGTCGATAAAGGCTTCAACTTGGTTTGGGTCTTCACCACAAATGCTGAGAGATTTACCAAGATATTTGCATGCCTGTGCTCTCTTATATGTCTCAATCTTTTCTCCTTGAATCTCTATGGCTGGTTGTCTATCATTCTTTCCTTTATACCAATTATTGCCTGAACGCCTTTCATATGATAATGCACTTTTTGGTCCCTTCACTTTTAATCCAGCATCATCAAAGAGTGGCTCACGTATTTCTAACATCGTCTTGAGCATTTTGAAATCATAAGAAACCATTGCGATATCATCTGCATATGCTAGAATAGGTAGGGGGTTAATTTTTCTTTCATTTTGAATGCTAAGAGCTATCAAGGAATAATTGAAAGCAGGCTGTAGAACTCTATTTAATGCCATCAGAAAGATGATAACACCAAGTGGGTCTCCTGTTTTTGTGCCCCTCGTGATGTAAATCTTTTTTGATAAAGTGTTCCCACATATGACTTGAAAACACGCTCCTTTATAAATGTTCTTAATGATCTTACAATACGTAGCAGGAATATCATACTCGCTCAGTGTCTGTATCATTTTATCATGCTTGATGTTACCATAGGCATCTGTGAAGTCAATAAACAGGACGTGCAACTTTGTACTGATATGTTTGAAGTCATCTAAGGCCGTTTTTAAACTGAAAATTAGATCCTGCCTGTTTCTTCCTTGCAAAAAGACTCGTTGCCAGAATTCAATCCTAGACTCGATCAGTGGTAAAATTCTCTGGATGACACATCGTGAAAAAATCTTATAAACCACTGATGACAGGCAGATGTCACGCAGCGTTGTTAAATCCTGTTGTTGAAAATTCTTCTTCGGTATCCTTTGTATTATATCGTGTTTCCAACTGCTAGGCACCTTTTTGTTGATTAGACAAGAATTAAAACAGCTTATAATGTCTACCCCCTTGTCCTCGTATTCCTTTTTCACATCTTCATAGCGAACTCCATCAAGCCCTGCTGATTTCCCACTGGGAAGCTTCCTTAGAACACTTTGTATCTCCTCCGCAGTAAACGGCAGAACTTCATCTTGGCAGCTTTCCGCTTCCTGTTGGTGTCCTATTGGGTTGTTTTCATCCCACTCATTTTCCAAAATAAATCCCTTTTCATTTTGATAGAATGCCTCTGTTTCTGCTTGATTAACTTCTACGTGTACCTTTATTGGCCATTTGTTGTCGTTCTTTATGATTTCAATGGCTTTCTTCCTCTTGTGAAGCCAAAGATTGGTTAATTTATTTCGTGAAACTGGATCATGTGAGGCCTGTCCTTGCCCTTTTGAGAAGAACGGTTGAATTGCTTTTGTAACATAGTTAAGTTGTTTTTCTAATTGTGCTATAATTGGGACTCCCTCGTTTGATTGCGATGGCTCACGTGGCATTGAACTCAAAATCTTTAGACAGTAACTGCACGGATTTGGATCCCAAGGGGTCCCATCGATCTTTTGCTTCTGAAACTCTCCCCCCTTCGTAAAGATTCCGTTTATAAGCTTTATTACTTTTTTCCATTTTATAAAGTCCCCCTTGCAAAAAAATTGACCATAAAAGGTACCTTGACCACCGAATGATTTTCTAAATGCTACTTCCTGTTCTTCAAATTCTTTCCACTCAGCGCCGCTGAGACGTGAATACAAAATTACTCAATGGCCTAATCCATGGTGCGTCCTTCGTCGCCACGCGAACAATTTTTCCTTGCTTAATTGCATCCTTGAAACATATCTTCAACTTCTGTATCAATTGCATTGACTTTCAGTGTTTCATGGGTATACTGGACAGCATTTTCGACGGCAGTTACGACGGATTAGTATTGAAAATAGACAGCAAAGGTAGACGCGCTTCAAAGCACGCCCATCCTGCAACGCCACAAATAATAGTAATAATTATTATTAATAATAATAATAATAATAATAATAATAATAATAATAATAATGATAATAATAATAATAATAATAATAATAATAATTTTTTTCAGACGTTAATCTTTTCATTCAAAAATCTAAAGGAAGTTAAAGTACAAGATAAAATTTTAATAATACTGTTATACTACAAGCAAGTTTAAAAGTAATAGTTAAAATTTTCTACAGCAACATATTAGGTAGATCCCAAAACACTGTTCACTTGCAGTGCAAGGTCAATGTGGGAAAGGTCCTAGACCAAAGCTTAGCGAGAACACCAGGTACTTAGTAAAAATACAAACGTTCTGGGGTCACCCAGTCCTTATTCCTCATGCAGAAGATGTAGTAGGATGCACGTAGTGCACTTTCCATACATTTACTTATAAGTCTCGTGTAGTTGATGTTATTCTTCTTCGCAAACTTTGTCAGTCCATCAATATTATTCGTAACAAATCCTAAGGTTGTGATTTCAATGAAAATTATTTCAAACTTGTTACAGTGAATTAGAGAATCGTCCTTTAGTTCCTTGTATCTTCGTTTTTTATATTCTCTTGACTTGATCGAATTTGTTTCGAAACACACTGTGAGTTCCATTACTATCATTTTGTCGTGATCCACCAAGACAACGTCAGGTCTCATTGTTCTGAAACACATAGCTGGATTTCTGTAGCCATCAATATCCACAAAAAGATTGATAGCATGACCAACAAGCGGGGCCAGATAGTGAGCTATTGTCAACAGAACCGAATTGTGCCTCCAGGTATATCTGCCTTGCGTCAGAGCAGCAGAACAGTTTGACAAGACATGAAGCTGCGTTTGAGCCTTTTGGCAGTGTGTACAAAGATTATCGTTAGCCACCTTCCATCTTTTAAGGTTACTCTTATTTGGAAGCGAGAATATTAAGGCTCTTCTGCAGAAGCTGTAAATATTCTTTGGCATTCTGGATGTCATAAGATGCCACTTGTCAATCAAAGATTTTCTACAGTTTGCAACAAGGTGTTTAATGATGACATTCTGTTCTTTTAATTTTGCAAAACTTGCAGCTATTTCATCTTCTTTCCTTTTTAGTAATGTTTTGTCACAGATGGTCTTTAGGTTCACTCTGCATTCTGCTTCTGCTCAATAAGTGAACTCTCGACGATTTCATCTTCTCTGACATGTTTTGATGATGTGATGTTGTACAGTTTATTTATTTCGGGATTCTTTGATGATCTTAATATCCTTCTCAAGGTAACCTTGCAGCTTCGTAGTATGTCCGATGGTAGGCTAAGGCCAATACCCAAGATCCTTGAACGCATTCTCAGATGATTAGTGTTGGCACCTGGATGAAATTGTAGCCATTTTCTTACATATTGCAGGACTTTGCTATCGAGGGCACTGGCAACCCATGTCTCCTTGATGCCATAGATGGTAAATCGCCATTTTAATTTGCTATAAATGAAGTCTGTCACGATTTTAACTTTGTTCAGTGGATGGAGTAGTTGCTGATCTGTTTTGGTCAAGTATGACTGTAGCTCTTCATCGATGTCCTTCTGTATGTTTTTTGTATCCATCATGAAACTGAAGGTTTAATAATTATAATAATAATAATTATAATAATAGTAATAATAATAATAATAATAATAGTAATAATAATAATAATGGAAACTTTTCATTGAATATATATCCTAGTACATATGTTTCTAAAATGCTATAAAAAAAAGTAAAAAGACTCTACTTATGCCTATTCAATACAACCACTCTCTATATAACTAGGCATGGCTGAATTGCATACACAGTATGAAATCTAGAGTTAATGCGTGTAGAAAGGAAAGTTTGTTTCAAAATTCCATAAGTTCAGGTGAGGACCAGTCCTTATCTCTCATACAGAATATGTAGTACGATGTTCTGATGCAGATACATGTCACTTTAACTGCTGTGTATTTGATCAAAGAACTGTCTATTTTGAGAGTGTTCAGCATTGTGAAAAATGATCTCGTGTCTTTAGAGAAGACCCCTCCGGTTGTCATTACCAGGTTAATGAACTCAATGCTCCTATACGACCTACATAATGCTTCATCATGAAGTAATTGACTGTATTTCTCTGCTTTACGCTTTGCGTTTGATTCAGCGTTCGATTCGTGACCAACAGTTAGTTCTATGATGTACATCCTATTACTTTTATCAATTACAATCATGTCAGGTCTTAGACTAGGTCCAGTGATGATGTCTGGAGTTGAGAATCTTCCAGGTAAGTCAACGAAAATCTTCTTGACGAATGGTTGTAACACGTTTGCCAGGTTTAAGAGAACTGAATTGTGACGACATGTGTATCTGTCTAAGCAAAATGAGCAGCCAGAGAGAATGTGCTTCGTTGTTTGGACGTGTCTACAGTGACTGCAACTGGCTGGTAAGACTCTTACCCCATCTGAATAAATTGGAGAGCGAGGGCAGTGTGTCATTCATATAGCGTACTGTGTAGTTGTAGATGTTACGTGGCAGCATATGCTGGGCCTTGAACCAGTACTCGCGACCAGAAGGCAATGCGCAGTTCCATAGCTCTTTAACTACTGAGCCTTGCACTTGAAAGTTTTTTACAGTGTTTTCTTTTTGAGATCTTATGCTTTTTAGTGCCTCTTTAGCTGTCGAAAATGTATCGTATTGGATATTTTTCTCTGATGTACCCTTGAAGAGATTATGTATGTCTGGATTCGGTGACTTTTTCAGACACTGTCTAATTGTTATTTGGCAGAGGGTAAATTTAGAGCTGATATCTAGAAGTTGCATCCCAAATTTTGTTTTCGAGAGTTGTAAAATTTCAACTGTTCCGGCAGCAGGGATGTTTAACCATCTGCGGAAATAGTTGTGACATAATAAATCGAGATTATGTTTGATCCAAGTAATATCTATATCAGCAATCGTTAGGTTCCAGCATAACTTTGGAATCAGATAGTTACTATACAGCCAGAGCTTATTCTTGGGGTGCAAGGGTAGTTTGTGGATTATTTCCAACTTATTTTCAAGTGTCTCACGGAGTTCCTTTTTGTGCTCACTGTTATCCATGGAAAAGCTAAACCATCGACCTAGATACTTAAAGCTCTCGTTTTCTTCTATTGCGCTGATAGGTTTATTACTCACACATATCTTAGGTTTATATTGCTTCATCAGAATTTTGAACTTTTTCATGATAATAATAATAATAATAATGATGATGATAATAATAATGATTCCATTATCAATTGTCCTGAACAAGATGAAGGCTGGATATACGTTAGGCCGAAACAGGGGAAAGCTAAATCATCTCCTGTTTATGGACGACTTAAAACTGTGTGGAAAGAGCTTGAAAGAATTAGACTCACTGGTTGAAACAACCCAGATATACAGTAAGGACATTGGTATGGAATTTGGAATCTCCAAATGTGCAATGTTAGAAATGAAACGCGGCAAAGTAGTGGACAGAAATGGAATAGACTTACCTTCGGGAGAGACAATTAAGGCACTAGAGAGCAATGATGGGTACAAATACTTAGGTATAATCCAATGCGATGCAACAAAGAATACGGAAATGAAAGAAATGTTGTCAAAGGAATATTTTAGGCGCATCAGGAAGATTTTAAAATCGAGTCTTAATGCAGGGAATACGATCCAAGCGATAAATTCCAGGGCAGTTTCTATAATTAGATATGGGGCTGGAATTGTAGACTGGTGAAAAGAAGAATTACAACAAATGGATAGAAAAACCCGTAAATTGCTAGAAGCATGCACCCCCAAGGATATGTAGACAGGACCTATTTGAAGCGCAAGAAAGGTGGACGAGGATTAATAAGTGTTGAAGAATGTGTGATGCTTGAGAAGAAGAGCCTGGGTTTCTACATTAATGGAAAGGAAGAGCTGTTACTACAAGAGGTGGTGAAAGAAGACATTATGTCTGAAAATGAGAATCCCATAATTGTGAAAGAAAGACTACGCAGAGCACGAGAAGAGAGATATTACAGCAAGCCACTCCACTCGGCTTTTTTTAAGGGAAACAGAAGAAGTAAGGGACGAGGGCAACAGTTGCCTATGGGTTAAGAAAGGGTATATAAAGAAGGAAACAGAAGGACTGATCATGGCTGCGCAGGATCAAGCAATTAGGACGAATTGGATAAGACATAACATTGACAAAGAAGGCATTTCGCCGTCGTGTAGGTTATGTGGGGAAAGAGATGAGACTGTAAGCCATATAGATCAGAATGTAAGGAGTTGGCTCAGAACGATTATAAAAAAGCAAGGCATGACAAAGTTGCTGCAATCCTTCACTGGCAGATGTGCCAAATATATGGATTTCCCACCACTGCAAAGAGCTATGAACATTTCGTAGATAAAGAAATTGCTGTCTTAGAAAATGAAGAGGTCAAACTATTATGGGACTTTTCCATTCAAACAGAAAAAAAATTGACCATAACAAACCTGACCTCGTCCTGCTGGATAAGAAAGAAAAAACATGCTACGTTATTGATGTGGCATGCCCTCTCGATACAAGAGTTGGAAAGAAGGAGAAAGAAAAGTTTGAGCATTAGTATGAACTTCTCAAAGTTTGGAACATGGAAGTAGCAAAAGTATACATAATACCAATTGTCATTGGCGCTTTAGGAACAGTCACCAAGAATGTTGCAAAATATATCGAAAAGATTGACTTCAAATCAGGATTAGATCCTCTGGAGAAAGCTTGTTTGTTGGGTACTGCCAGAATAATTAGAGAAGTTTTGGACTACAACAAATAGGACGAAATGGAACACTAGAAGAAAAGGAATGACGGTTTAGCAAGAAAGGCTAAAGATCTATTATCTCAAGCCACGGGAGCTGGTCTGATCATAGACAAAACACTGGTATATCATCAAGACCATGAGAAGAGTTGCATAATAAAAATAGCAATAATAGTCGAATGTTTTAACAGGATGACCTATCAGTACATTATATACTGTTATCATTAGGGTCCTGATACTTAATAGAATTATGACAAAAGATCAAAAATAGCTAATTACACGAGTCCAATACAGTCCAATCCAAAGACAAATTAATTTTACATCATATAAAATGATTTTCTAAAAATCGTCTAAAAAGAAGTCTAGATTCAATCTTTCTTACACTTAGTAGCAAGTCATTAAATACTTTTCCTGCCAGATAATAAAACCTTTGCGTCCAAATTCTGTTTTCACTTGAGGCAACTTTACGAGATGTTGGTATTTGTATCTAGATGTACTCCAAGATATTTGTAGCTCAGAGTCCCTGCAATCGATGTTCAATTTACTTCAACTTTCATCTCCTTTTTTCAGTTATACCTGCAACAAAATGCAAATGCAAATGCAATGCAATCACGAAGGTAGAACAGGGGGTTGATTCCAAGCGGCTGCTCTTTCCTTTTCTGTCACACACTGTTTTGCAAACCTCTCTCTTTTCTTCGCCTTGGGACTCAAAATATTCCATAGCTCGTGCATGCACAAAAGATTTGTATGAAAAAAGATAGATACTGACTAAATCAATTTATTTCTTTGCTGAACCCCCTCATTTCATTTCATTTCATTTGATCTTTTTTATCTACGATATCCATTAAGCATACAAAAAAAAAAGAAAAAAGCTAATTACAATACAAATTTCCTAAGTTTACCCTCAATTATTAAAATATATTGCCTGATCTTCCATGGATTCGTGCGGAGCTGATTCCGTTAGCTCAAAAGGTGAGATTTTAGTCTTTTTGTTAAATCGTACGATGGAATCGGTATCTCTATTGGACTGTGGGATATTATTCCAAGCAATGGGGCCAGTGTGCAAAAAACCTCTTTTGGTGTACTCTAATTTCAGTTTTTGCACATGGAGATCCCTCCTATTCCTTGTATCATATTTTGATATGACCGACCTTTCGATAAACTTATTTTGTAGGCCTTCAGGACAGAGCTGATTGACAATGTTATAGGTCATAACTGCTCGGTCAAACGTCATCAATTGACTTATGTTAATGAGGTTCTTATTCCAAGCATCTTTCATCTTTGAAGATTCTATTAGATCGAGTGCTCTGTTTTGGTATTTCTGCAAAGTGCTTATCTTAGTATCGGAGAGCGCTCCCCATATCACGTTAGCATACCTTAAGTGGCTTTCAACAAGTGCTTGATATACATTGGAATCACTTTGTGACATATTCTCGGAATCACTTTGTGACATATTCAATCTTTCGATGGAAACTGGCCGTTTTCCAGATAACTGGAAAATTGCTAGAGTAGCTCCCATTTTTAAAGGCGGTCAGCCTAATGATCGATCTAACTACCGACCTATATCGGTGCTCCCTGTTTTAGCCAGGGTCTTCGAAAAGCTCATTTATAACCAATTGTACGATTACTTGGACAAAAACAAACATTTGTTTTCAAATCAGTCTGGCTTTAGAGCTCTCCACTCTGTTGTCACCTGCCTTCTTAATAATACAGATGACTGGTATGTGAACATGGACAATGGTAAATACACTGCAAATATTTTTATAGATCTCAAAAAGGCTTTTGATACTGTTGACCATGATATTTTGCTTGCAAAATTGCGAAAATATGGTGTTGATGATCTAGAATTTGCTTGGTTCTCATCCTATTTAACAAACAGAAAACAATATTGCAAAGTTAAT
Organism: Aurelia sp. 4 Dawson et al 2005; assembly: GCA_964019985.1. NCBI lineage: Eukaryota > Metazoa > Cnidaria > Scyphozoa > Semaeostomeae > Ulmaridae > Aurelia > Aurelia sp. 4 Dawson et al 2005. The sequence goes on along the minus strand of OZ026493.1, from coordinate 14,472,064 downwards.
GGGGTTTCTTCAAAAACTGAAGACATCAATTGTGGTGTCCCACAGGGTTCCTGTCTTGGTCCTCTCTTGTTTCTGATTTACATCAATGACCTTCCTTTTTTTCTTAAGAACGGTAAAGTGACGATGTACGCAGACGATACTAGTATTTCCTACTCTTCTAGTAGTATGGAAGATATAAATCAAACGTTAAACAATGAACTCGGTCATTTGAAGAAATGGCTGCAAGGCAACAAACTTTCATTGAATGTCCTAAAAACTCAAGCTCTAGTTGTGGGTTCCAAACCCAAAATTAAGAAAATTACTGATAATTTTGTTGCTCGTCCGCAGTTTCTCATTGGTGGCTCTCAGGTTGAAAATGTAGACCAGACAAAATATCTGGGAGTAATAATTGACAAGAACCTATGCTGGGCAGAGCATATCAATAATGTTCGTACTAAAGTTTCTCGTGGCATAGGGTTTTTGAAGTATTCCAGAAAGTTTTTACCCCAAAATACCCTGAGTAAGATGTATCGAGGAATCGTAGAGCCTCACTTTAGATATTGCTGTTCCGTGTGGGGGTGCTGTGGGGTGACCAGACTGCAGACCCTTCAAAAGCTGCAGAATCGGGCAGCTAGAATTGTTACAAGAAGCAATTTTGATTCATCTGCTGGGCCATTAATACACAATCTAAAATGGCCAACTATAAGTGAGATTATCAAAAGTGAAACTGCCACAACCATGTACAAATCGTTAAATGGTCTTGCTCCAGAATATCTTTCTAAAATTTTCGTCAAAAATTCTACTCGAAATATCAGACAACTGCGAAATACAGAAACTGATCTTCTGTTACCTATGAGGAAAACAAGCAATGGACAAAAAGGTATATCTTTTCGTGGTTCTAAACTATGGAATCAGCTTGACTATAATATAAAACAGGCACCCTCCCTTGCCACTTTCAAACGAAGATTGAAAGGTAATCTGTGAACAATAATGATAATTTATTGTCATTATTGTTCACAAATTATCATTATTATTTGTGAATTCGGGTTTTTTTCCCCATTTTTCATACCAATTCTCGGTTTTTTTTTCACTGTTTGCCACGGCCCCCTGAAAAGCAGTTCTTCACGACTGACGGGGCTACCGTGCCTAAAGAAATAAAAATAAATAAATAAATAAATAAATTGAGCAGCTGGGATTGTTGTAGGATATTTTTCAGTTTTCTAATCGATGCTAAGCCACCAACCACCTTCCCTTTGACTGATTTGTACTGTTAATCCCAGCACAACTTATCGTCCTAGGTATTTCGTTATATGAACTTGTTTGATTCTAGTATGATCCAAATAAAATGGTGGCAGCTCTGGTAATTTGCTTTGCCTACGAGGATGGTCAATAACCATGAACTCGGTTTTCTCGGCGTGTATACTTAGTTTATTCATTCTCATCCACTCGGAAATGTTTTCTAATTCAGCCTGGAAGTTTTGCATCAAGTCTCCAGTCTCATTCAAAGAGAGTGAAACTTCTGTGTCATCAGCGTACAGATTAGCCTTTAAGAATTTTAGGCAGGTTTCAAAGTCATTAAGGTATAATATGAAGAGCAATGGGCCTAGACAGGAACCCTGAGGTATTCCACATGTAACTGGCCGGGAGCTCGATTTGTTACCGTTTAAAGAGCAATATTGTTGACGGTTTTTAAGGTATGATCTAAACCATTCTACCTCAATATCCTTTATTCCATATACTTGCATCTTTCTGCTAAGTATTTCGTGGTCTACTGTGTCGAATGCTTTCTTTAAATCAAGGAATAGCGCAAAGTTGACATTGTTTTTGTCGATGTTCTCATACCAGTAGTCTGAAACACTTATCAGAGAGGTGATGGTCGAATGCAGTTTGCGATATGCAATTGGCTCATAGTCAATTTTCTGGTGGAGAGAAGGAAGTCCGATAATTGATCGTGCACAACTTTTTCAAATAATTTTGAAAATAGCCAGAGGACCGAAATGGGTCTATAATTATTTTCCTCATTTCGAGCACCGAATTTGTAAATTGGTTTGATTTTTGCGAGTTTCCAGATGTTTGAAAAGATTCCTTGTTTCAAAGATGCAATGAATATCATCATCAATGGCTTAGCAATGACATTTACAGCATCTTTTACCAGATTTGTTGGAACTCAATCTGGACCGGGAGCCTTTCCATTTTTCGGCATGTTCAGAGAAGTAAGCTTTGCTTCTTCGCTCGTCATTTTAAATGAAAATTTCTGATCGGCATCAATAGTGTGCAAATATTTTATCGGATCATCGCCAGGCTTAATCTTTAGTTTACTGACAAGTTTTGGGCCCACACTGACAAAGTGTTCGTTGAGCTTTCCTAAAATCTGATTTTGGCTCTTAACGATCGTGTCTCCATCTTTTATTTCAGAGATCGTTGTGGTCCCCGAAGTTCTGAGTAATATTTTATCGACAGTTTTCCATATTTTTTTGGGGTTATTTTTGTTTGTAGAGACAAGGTCTTGATAATACTTTGTGACTGAAAGTCTTAAGTTATTTGTCACCTTATTACGAAGAATCTTGTATCTAGGCCATAAGTTTGGATCCTTCAACTCTGACACACTGACACTCAACTCAGGCCCAGTTTTCTTTCACTCCAAACAGTAGCATTTTCCCAATCAGCTAATCAGACATGAAGCAATGGCACTTAGTGTTACCTTATTAAAGAAAATCGCAATCTGATTGGTTGCACTGTGAATGCGGCGGACTTGGCCTAAATAGTCCCTATATTGAAGCGTAAGGACAAATGAAACGATAACAACAACAAGACTAAGCGTAAGTTAGAGGGACTTATGAAATGTATTCTAGCAACGCAACAGTTACTGACTCTGTGAGAGCTCTGTGAGAGGTTTCTAATGTACGCAAGGGCTGCTAGGCTAGACTAGCTCAACAGGAATAGAACAAATAGGCAAGCTTTGGAAACTCCGACATGTCCCAGCTTTCTGAAATACACGTCTCCACCATCATCTTCTACGACATTTCTTCTTTTCACATTAAATTATTATTGGCATATGCCTATACTTAGAATTTATTTTCCTTTGAGGTGGAAACTTTCAAGGAAATTGTCTCTAAAATTGTCGAGAGGAAGACAAGAGAAACGTGTGAAGATTTTTCTAAATTTTACCTTCCTTCATAAAACGCAACCAAGACAAAAACTGCTTGAAATATCCCGAATTTTCTTGAAGAAATCTACTCTCCATACGTTCGGGCCTTCAAGTTTGGATGCCGGTCAAATTATCTCCCGATTCCAACGTGTTATGGCGCCTCAAACTCGTGACCTTTGTTCGTTTTCAGCATTTCTGAGCTTCTAGCATTCTTAGTACTCAATTCATTCCTAAAAAGTCTTCTAAAATTTACCTGAAACATCACTGATTCTCATAAAGTCGATACAGTGGGGTTGGGGACCCTTTCTTGCTTTGCAGATGAGCAAATCTGACACGCTTTCCATGGCGTCCAAAACATGGCCTAGCTCTAAAATGTGCTATATTATACTTTTGAGTAAGAAATTGTAAGGGTACCCACCTCTTTTCGTTTGTTCAAGGCACCCCGTAGTTCTGTGTATCAACCGGACTGCGCTTGGTCTCCATTTGACGATTTTCTTCCACAAATAATACAGTAAGCCGCAAGATAAATGTAAGTTGCTGTGTTTCTTCGACCAAACACTCACCCGTGTCATCACTAATCAGAACATGTGATCACGTGGTACGTGATGATTTGACGTCTTCCCGCCACTTCCCCAGGCCTCGCAGAACGCAGCAAGTGTTGTGATTCGTGAAACACTTGATTCCTATCTTGCTTGTGAGGAGCTCGTCTTTCCTCCCGCTATGGATTTACTCCAACGTGAATCGTGGAGAAAATTAGAGGCTGAAATTTTCTTTAAAGAGCTCCCAGCAAATGAAGAAAAGTTTCTGAATAAAAAAGGAGATATTTCAGATGATGTATCCATCTGCAACGCCAAATGAAAACTCTCTCCTATCAAGGCTATTGATGCCAAGTGACATTTGGATGCACCTATGGCCGAAAGCAGTCTTCAAACGATCAAAAGTAAGCCCTGCTTCCAAAAGCGATTAGATGATAAGTGGATGCAAAGAAATACATTTCCAGATTTCAGCATGCCATGCCAAGTAATTTTTCAAGTTTTGGACTGGAAGAAAGACATTCTCGCAAAAAACATGGTATCGATATTCCTAACATTGTCACTTTTGTAAAGAAATCAACCTTAAACCTGAATACGGCCTAGAATCTTCAAAGTACCCTGAAAATTTTTCCTGCACGAGTCTGTACGAATTATTTGGCAAAGATGTTCCCAACAGATCAAATTTGATTGTAGTATTTTTGTGCTAAGAGTTAGATTTTGTTATATTTTTTGTTTTCATTAAAAAAGACGAAGTTCTGATTTTTTCCACTGTTTTTGAGCCTAAAAATGCCGTACTCAATTTCGAAAAAGTCTATTTTAGCTTGAGATTTTAAAGATTTAACTTGCATATTCACAAAAAGCAGATATGTATCTGCAAAAAAGTTTTGAAAATCGGCCATCTCGTTGAGGATATATAATAATTTCAATTTCTATGCTTTAATCGATGCCACAAACATTTGGCCAAAAAAGGAAATGTAAACAAAACTTGGCATTATAAGCCAACTTCAAAAATCATAACTTTGGACTCACAACTCCGATTTGAAAAATTTTTGTTTTGGTCAATAGTATCATGTCTCTTCCATATGATAAAATTATCAAATAGCTTATACTCGAATTTTCATTTTTGTTATTAATTCCATGCCTGGATCACAGTGCACCGGCATTGATGCTGTAACACATTTATGTTCAGTCGAGTATTGTGCTGTTTGTTCCTGTCTTTTGTTTGGTATATCGCATTGTCTTCTTGCATTGTTATTTGTTGTATGTTCTGGCTTTTGTAGCGAACACTATCACCGACTATTGAGTAAGGGCCCCAAGAGAAGGTGTGACTTCGAGCGCAACATGTTATAATGAGGTTGTTTATCGTTTTTGAAGTTGGAGTTGGTTAACGCGTTGAAAATATGTCGTTCGTTTTGATTTATCCGTAGTTCGGTTTCTTGGTTGCAAATCGTTTTAGGCCACTCATGACAAAGGCTTTGAATGACGTTCTAGTTGTTGTGATGGAACGGTCATCGCCACACCTCTTTAACAAATCTAAAAGACCTTGATGAGCCTTGATAATGTCCAATGTCCCGAGTGTCTCAAAGTATCTAAAACATTTTTTTATATAAATATAAAAACTTTACAATACATGCTAAATTCTACTATACTCTAACTACTATGCAACACTACGAGGACGATACCATGAGGAGCAAAAGACAATGTCTACCCCATGGCCAACACATAAAGATATACAATTAAATAGACAACTAAATAAACGCCTACAAAAAATTACACATACGATACGATACTATAAATGGTGGAAACTGTTTCACATTGGGTGCCAGGTCAGCGGAGGCGAAAATTTCACTGCTCAAGACATCGCCTCTAAGTTATCAGGGTCATTTTATGAAGTGTTAAAAGTAAGTTTGGAATTGTGTGTTTTAAAGCGCTGTTTGAAAAGATAAATAGTTTCTGAAGTCCTAACTTCTGATGGAAGAGAGAGGAAGAGAAGTTTAGGCGCACACACTGAAAAAACTCTGTCTCCACAAGTCTCCAGGTGACATCGTCGCTCACGAAGATTGATACCATTAACAGCGCGTAATGAATACTTTGACTCTTTTGACTCAATCAGATCATGTATGTGTTCTGGAGCCGCATTATGAACTGCTTTATAAACAAAGGCCATGGTCTTGAATTGAGGCTGATATCCAATTGGTAGCCAGTGTAGCTGATGTAGAGGTAGAGTGATATGTTCAAATTTGGATAGACCGAGTATTAGTGTAGCAGCAGAATTCTGAATGTTTAGCATTGGTCTTATGGTCGAGTCTGGAGGTCCAAATAACAAAGCATGACTGCAATCCAGATGCGATTGCACCAAGGCGTTGATAAGTAAGTCTTGTAAGTGATTCACGACACAGATACTTTTTTATTTTCCTGATGCTGTATAGTTTTAGAGATGCAATGTGACATCTATCAAAGACGGTGAAGCCACCCCAGCCGAGCCGATAGCCGAATTATGTAATCTCTCAATCCTAGAATCAAAATTTCCTGACGGTTGCAAACAAGCAAAACTGAACGATCAGGACAATCATTGAGGAATGTCTTAAGCAAATCTGATCCGTTTCAAAGTGGTTCTTGCGGAAAAGATACCTGCAAAGTATGTAAAGCAAACCCAAAAATAAACTGTAAAATGAGGGATGTCGTATACAGAATAAAATGCCTCGGCTGTACAGAAAACGACCAAATAGAAGGAATGTATATTGGAGAAACGGCAAGAAGCATCGGAGAGAGAGCAAGTGAACACTTAGTGAAATATGAACAAAACGAAAAGAATTCGGTGTTTTACAAACATATGTTAGACAGGCACGATTCCATTCCACAAGACATAAACCTAGATATATTGGCTATGTGCTCTGGTGATGCGATGCTCAGGCAAGTGACTGAAGCAGTTTTTAGTTTTTATCAATGAATGGAACCCAACACTGAATACAAAAGAAGAATGGGGAAACTCGAACAAATTAAGAGAACGACGTAACGTATTCGAATTCATCGATTTTGCGAATCAAAATGTTACGAGCAGTACAAGAACGCAACGTTCGGGAGAATCAAACATTCTCACTGAAGAGGCCGCCGAAGGGCGGTGAAAATTTTGAGGAAAACAAAAACGTGTAAGTGTGTTTTCAATAATGGTTTTGAACAAAAAGGTATGAAATTACCAAAATATAATTTAGGGTACAACACACGGGATCAGTTGAGATCGCTAGCGATAAGCGCTAGTGAAAGAAAACTAAAACCACTTTTTAAAACAGGATCGACAGATGATCCCAAAAACTATCGACCAATTCTTTGCTTCCACAACTCTCCAAAATTATTGAAAAAATCCTCCATGGTCAAGTACAACATTACCTGGACACAAAGAAAAAATTGTAGATATTGCATAGTTAGATATTGTATAGATATATATTCGGGTCGTCACGTGCAGCGTTCAAGATTGGTCGTATTGTGAGTTCGGTTATCTTGAAAATTTTGAAATGGTGGCTTCTGTTTTCGCGAATGAAGTAATTGAAACTGACTCAGGGTTAATATTAGGACAAGCTGAAATGGAAGAATTGATTCTTGTGGATACGAGGAAGTTGCAAGATAACAGACAGCGTGCCTAGTCGTCGAAGATCTGCAATGCACTTCACAAAACGCATGGCCTAAAGATAGATGTGGTTCGAATGTCATTGAATTTCATGCTTAAAACAGGAAAAATAAAAGATATCAAGCACGCTGGTCGTGAATCATTAAAACTGCAAGTAAGAGATGCTATGGACGAAGTGGAAATAATCCCCGAACAGGAAATATAGCATAAGTTTCGAAATATTCGAAATATTCGAATTCGAGAGGAGCTTCGCGATATGGCGGCAGGTCCGCGGGTGATTGAGATGAACAACAAGATGAAGATATTGCATGTGAACTCGAAGGCAAAGCAAGGAAAGTATTGAACGACGAGGAAAGGATAACATAATTAAGAAGAGAGTTGAAGAACAGGGCAGAACAAGAGGAGAAATCAATTGAAACGTTGGACGAAGATGCTACAGAAGATGATGAAAGTCTGTCAGATTATAGCGAGAGTGATGCGACTGAGCTCACGGCCAAAGAAGAGGACTTGCCATCTGAAGCCATCTCAAAAACATTCGAGACCGACCACACTGCTAATCGTTTGGATGAGATTGAGAGAAAATTGGAAATAATAGGAGCAAGGATAAATGAGAAGGATAATGAGCAGGATAGTGAAAGGAGAAAAGAGAAGGATAATGACCAGGATAGTGAAAGGAGAAATGAAAAGGATAATGAACAGGATAGTAAAAGGAGAAAAGAGAAGGATAATGAGCAGGATGGTGAAAGGAGAAATGAGAAGGATAATGAGCAGGATAGTGAAAGGAGAAAAGAGAAGGATAATGATCAGGATAGTGAAAGGAGAAAAGAGAAGGATAATGAGCAGGATAGTGAAAGGAGAAAAGAGAAGGATAATGAGGAGGATAGTGAAAGGAGAAAAGAGAAGGATAATGAGGAGGATAGTGAAAGGAGAAATGAAAAGGATAATGAACAGGATAGTGAAAGGAGAAAAGAGAAGGATAATGAGCAGGATGGTGAAAGGAGAAATGAGAAGGATAATGAGCAGGATAGTGAAAGGAGAAAAGAGAAGGATAATGAGAATGATAGTGAAAGGAGAAATGAGAAGGATAATGAGCAGGATAGTGAAAGGAGAAAAGAGAAGGATAATGAGCAGGATAGTGAAAGGAGAAAAGAGAAGGATAATGAGCGGGATAGCGAAAGGAGAAAAGAGAAGGATAATGAGCAGGATAGTGAAAGGAGAAATGAGAAGGATAATGAGCAGGATAGTGAAAGGAGAAAAGAGAAGGATAATGAGCAGGATAGTGAAAGGAGAAATGAGAAGGATAATGAGCAGGATAGTGAAAGGAGAAAAGAGAAGGATAATGATCAGGAAAGTGAAAGGAGAAAAGAGAAGGATAATGAGCAGGATAGTGAAAGGAGAAAGGAGAAGGATAATGAGGAGGATAGTGAAAGGAGACAAGAGAAGGATAAAGAGCAGATAGTGAAAGGAGAAAAGAGAAGGATAATGAGCAGGATAGTGAAAGGAGAAAAGAGAAGGATAATGAGCAGGATAATGAAAGGAGAAAAGAGAAGGATAATGAGCAGGATAGCGAAAGGAGAAATGAGAAGGATAATGAGCAGGATAGTGAAAGGAGAAAAGAGAAGGATAATGATCAGGATAGTGAAAGGGGAAAAGAGAAGGATAATGAGCAGGAAAGTGAAAGGAGAAAAGAGAAGGATAATGAGCAGGATATTGAAAGGAGAAATGAGAGGGATAATGAGCAGGATAGTGAAAGGAGAAAAGAGAAGGATAATGAGCAGGATAGTGAAAGGAGAAAAGAGAAGGATAATGAGCAGGATAGTGAAAGGAGAAATGAGAAGGATAATGAGCAGGATAGTGAAAGGAGAAAAGAGAAGGATAATGAGCAGGATAGTGAAAGGAGAAATGAGAAGGATAATGAGCAGGATAGTGAAAGGAGAAAAGAGAAGGATAATGATCAAGATAGTGAAAGGGGAAAAGAGAAGGATAATGAGCAGGAAAGTGAAAGGAGAAAAGAGAAGGATAATGAGCAGGATATTGAAAGGAGAATTGAGAGGGATAATGAGCAGGATAGTGAAAGGAGAAAAGAGAAGGATAATGAGCAGGATAGTGAAAGGAGAAAAGAGAAGGATAATGAGCAGGATAGTGAAAGGAGAAAAGAGAAGGATAATGAGCAGGATAGTGAAAGGAGAAATGAGAAGGATAATGAGCAGGATAGTGAAAGGGGAAAAGAGAAGGATAGTGAGCAGGATAGTGAAAGGAGAAAAGAGAAGGATAATGAGCAGGATAGTGAAAGGAGAAATGAGAAGGATAATGAGCAGGATAGTGAAAGGAGAAATATAAGGGTGTCAGATGAAAAGTATGTTCAGTTGATCAGGTCAAGATACAAAGGTTAGAGACAGAAATAAAACGTTAAAAGATGAAATTATGGATTAAGAACAAAAATTTTAGATTTACAGAAAATGCTTGAAACCCTGGAAACAAGACTTGTATCGATACTTCTTCATAAGCTTCCATGATGAAGCCCCAACAGGTACCCCTGGTTCAAATGTTTATGGGGATTTCCAGGGAAAACAACGTTTTACTACAATTAATCCAATAAAATTATTCAGCCAGGCATGAGAAACGATGCTGAAAATTCAAATTTTAAAGAAAATCCGAATAAGAGAAACCAACCTTTGGGAGTTTAATCTAAGGAAATTATAATCAGCAAGGTATCTGGCAGTTGAGTGATGATGCTGAAAATTCAAATTTTAAAGAAAATCCGAATAAGAGAAACCAACCTTGGGGAGTTTAAACTACGGAAAATTATAATCAGCAAGGTATCTGGCAGTTGAGTGATGATGCTGAAAATTCAAATTTTAAAGAAAATCCGAATAAGAGAAACCAACCTTGGGGAGTTTAAACTAAGGAAAATTATAATCAGCAAGGTATCTGGCAGTTTAGTGATGATGCTGAAAATTCAAATTTTAAAGAAAATCCGAATAAGAGAAACTAACCTTAGGGAGTTTAAACTAAGGAAAATTATAATCAGCAAGGTATCTGGCAGTTGAGTGATGATGCTGAAATTTCAAGTTTTAAAGAAGGTCAAACGAAGAAAGGTCAGCCTTGGTGTCTCCCAATGGAAAAAATCTGTTCTTTGTCTGAACAGAAGGAGATAGGAGCTCACAGTGAACAAAATATCCGGCAATTCCCAAAACGATCTGCAACAACGCGAAGAGAAATACCAACACAGGCCTTTTATGACACCAGAATTGAACATGCCATATGCACTCGATCTAGGTTGAAAAAGAAGTTTAACAAATATCCTACAAATGAAAATAAGACAAAGTTTAAAAAGCATTGTAATAAATGTCTTTGATTACGGAGAAAAGCAATCAAAAGTCATTTCAAAGAAGCTACTACAAATGGGCTGTTATCTAATTAAGCTTTTTGGGATCTTGTCAAACCATTTTTATCAAATAAAGGTGCTCTAGTTCGATCAAACATATCAATAGTAAAAAGTAGCAAAATCATAAGTGATGATCAAGAATTGACTGAACTTTTCAATGAATATTATGTAAATATTGTAGAAGAACACTAGTGGTAAGAAACCTTGTGGTGTTGCTGATACAACAGACATTGAAGATGATAGGCATATAGTTAGATTGATCTTAGAAAAGTACAAAAACCATCCAAGTGTTCTAGCCATAAACAAAACCCAGACTGCAATTTGGAAACCTTTTATGTCAACAAAGTGGAAGCTCGAGATGTTGCATTATTCTTAAAAAGCTTGGTAGTATCTCTGGCTGCTAATGAGCTTACAGTTCCATTCACTAATGCTATTAACTGCAGTATACGCAATTTTGATATTCTAGAAAATACGAAAAAAGCGATCGAAATTTTCGTCCAGTTAGCGTGCTAAGTACTTTTTGAAAAATATACGAAAAAACCCTAAAAAAGCAGCTTATCTCTCATCTAGATAAAACGCTCTCTATATTTATCCCAGCTCACAGAAAATCACACAGCACACAACACGTGCTGATTAATCTAGTAGAAGATTGGAGGGCAAAACTTGACAAAGATTTCGTGGTAGGTGCTATCTTCATGGATCTCTCAAAGGCTTTTGACTGCATCTGATCATAGCAAAATTGCATGAGTAAGGTTTTGATGAAAATGCGTTAGTTCTTATCTATTCCTATTCAAAACGTCGAAAACAGTGTGTCCGAATAAATAACTCAACTAATTCCTTTAAGAATGTTGTATCAGGAGTTCCACAGGGCTCTGTACTTGGTCCGATTCTATTTAATTTCTTTATAAATGACCTCTTTCTCTTTATAAAGCAGGCAACCCTTCATAATTATGCTGATGATAATACACTTTCATATTTTTCCAATGCTGTGCCTGATCTCGTCTGGGTTTTTGAGAATGAAATCAATGTCGCTTTTACTTGGCTAAACCGAAATGAAATGATTGCAAACCCTGATAAATTTCATGCTTTGTTGGTCAGAAAAGATCGGGAAAATACTACTGGACAAAGTATAAGCTTTCTAGGTCAGGCCATCAAATCAGAAGAAACTGTAAAACTTTTGGGCGTTACTCTAGATAATTGATTGAATTTTGATACACACATATCAAGCCTTTGTAAAAAAAGCTGCTACACAGCTAAACGTTCTGAAAAGGTTAAGATCATTTATTGGATTTGAGCAGAAAAAGGTACTTGTACAGAGCTTTGCTTACTCTAACTTATTGTCCATTGGTTTGGTATGTTTCTTCTATGAAGTCGCTTCAGAAAATTGAAAAGCTACAAGAGCGTGCACTAAAGTTTCTTTATAATGATCATAAGAACTCAAATAGTGCCTTACTCCTTATACCAGGAAGATGCACTATGCAAGTCTCGCGTCAAAGAACTCTTTCTATTGAAATTTATAAAACGATGAATAATCTAAATCCACCATTTATATTTTATTATATTTTATTAGATTATATTTATCACTTAAAGCATATGTTACCAAATCAAGTAACTTTCGGTTCAAACAGTCTTGAGTCGGTTGGACCTCAATATGGAATGGTTTACCAAACAAAATGAAATCTGCAGAAAACTTGAAAACTTCAAACTTATGATAAAGCAGTGGAATGGCCCAGAATGCAAATGTAGTGACTGCAATAGTTTTATTTTTATTGAACAACAGATTTTTTTAACAGTTTAATTTCATTCGATTTAGATCAGTCAATTTTGTATACTGGGTATCCCAAAAAAGTATACAGATTTGGTCGACCATAGGTAGGTAGGTAGGTAGGTAGGTAGGTAGGTAGGTAGGTATTTATATTTAACGTGGCTAGCCCGCGAAAGTCTGAGAGACTTATTTCCAGCAGGGGCCACGGATGTTTTACCATCAGTTCGCCGCAGCTACCCGCCGCGGCTACCAGATTTCCCTCACATGGCTCTGGTCGACCCGGGCTAGAGTTACGCACAGCGACCAAACTGTCCAGCGTGAGATTTGACCTTTGGTTTACAAGTCAGACGCCTTAACCACTCGGCTACGCGCCTCTATGAGGACATACCTCGATAGCTAACTTGAACATGGATACCTTGTTTGTTGATATCGGTGCGTTGAGAGCGAGGATCTTAGCCTTCGAAGGACAAATTTGCCTCCACCTCCAAACCAGAGCTTTGACGTTTTGGCCTAAGCAAATTCTTGAAGCTCAGTGAATAAAATCAACAAACTTTGAAGACGGCATAACAGATGTGTTTTACAAAATACAGCTTATGCAAGACTTATCGCCAAGGGAGCTGCGAAATCAGCTTCATTCACCTTTCAATATCGACAATCCATTTTACACATGCTGTGAAAGTAATTTCTTGAGTATCAACACACTCTTGGAAACGTCGAATCATTCCTTGAAAAGAATTTGTTATGAGATCTCTCGGGAGTCAAGACAGGAAGGTCTAGAGAATCTTTGGGGGCAAAAAGATGTCTCCTCTCTTGTTGATACCCACCTGCAGGGAATTTGAAGACAAGTCATGATCAATCTAATCTCGAGAGATCTGATAAAGATTCTTTCAAGGAACCATTCGACGATGTCAAAATTGCGTTGATCCTCAAGGGAGTATTTTCACCGATGAACATTATGTTTAAATTAGATTTTCGATATGATATTGATATGAATTAAACTGATTTCGGAGCTCCCTTAACGATAGGTCTCACGTGGGCTGTATTTTTCTAAACGCATCTGTCGTGCCGTATTCAAATTTTGTTGATTTTATCCACTACGCGTCAGGAATTTGCCTAGGCCAAAACGTCAAAGCTCTGGTTTGGAGGTAGAGGCAAATTTGTCCTTTGAAGACTAATATATTTGCTCTCAACGTACCGATATCAACAAACGAGGTATCTATGCTCAAGTTAGCTATCGAGGTATGTTTTGACAATCATTTTGGGTTGATTCGCACTATATTCTTATCACTGGGGTCGTCGAAAATCCGTATACTTTTTTTGGGACACCCGGTATATTGTAAGCATACCAATCTGGTTTTCGCGCTCATCACTCACCGGACGCCTGCCTATCTTACTTGAATGATAAGATCCGTCATGGATTTGAAGCTAAGATGTTTACAGGCATGATATTAATTGACCTTCAAAAGGCAATTGACCACGAAATTTTCCTTGATAAAATGGCCAAATTCCTGGGAAAACACGAAATTTTCCTTGGCTTTAGTAGCTCTGCCATATTATGATTTAAACCTTCAGGACCGATAATTTACTGTCAACGTAGGAAAGGAATATTCAAATCATGGAAATCTATCATGCGGGGCTCCTCAGGGGTCAATTCTTTGTCCACTAGTATTTCTTCTGTACATGAATGATATGGCACGGGTAGTTGACTGTGACCTGCTTTTGTACGCAGATGAGTCTTGCTTAATATTTAGAGACAAAAGCATCCAGCAAATAGAAATCAATATAAATAGAAATTTTAACACGCTCTGCGATCGGTTCTTAGAAAACATGCTGAGTAATCATTTTGGAGAAGACAAAACTAAGTCCATTCTCTTTGGGCGTAAAAATGTCAAGAACCTTAGGAAACTAGATATCAGGAGAGGTGACATAATGATCAAACAATAATGATCCTTGGAAAGATAAATGGCAAGCTAAAATTACGCATGCACCCCGTGGTACCAAATGTTGAGTAAGAGTCTATCCAAAAAAAATCCAAGCTGCTCAAAACAAATGCATTCGCTTTTACCTGAATTTAAAGAATACAGCCCATATTGGCCCCACAGAATTCAAGTCTATGAATTGGCTCCCCACAAAGAATAGGATGGATCAATGTGTTCGTGTTAATGTAATGAAGTTTTTAATGGAACTGCCCCAGCTTAGAGTGCTGAGATATTCCATCCAGCCAAGCAAGGCCGTATAACGCGAAGATCTAAGTTTAAATTAGCATTTCCACTTCGCAAAAGTACTTCTGGACAAAAATGCTTATCTTACCTCGGGCCGAAAATATGGATAGCCTTACATCTGGCTTAAATCATCTAACAATCCGAATACTTTCAAACATAAGATCGAAGAAAATTTTTTCCAAAATACGTCTTCTGCTAAGGGCGTATTCTTTTGGGCATCTGAAGCCTGCGAAATCTTCTGAGAACGGTAGGCTTTGCAGAGAAAAATGCCAAAAGAATACGGATTCTGAAAACGGTAGGGTTGGCAGACTTCGCAAAGAAAAATGCCAAAAGAATGGGAATGGAATGCTGAAAAAATGAGAATTCGAATGTTGTTGTTCGACCGAGCGAATTGAAACCATTGCAATGCAATTTACTTTTGTTATGCCAATCGCAAGAGAAAAGGATCTGCGAAGTGTCATTGGTTTTTCGAATGTTTTTGAAAACTTTCATTCACGAAACAATGCTCTCTGCGCTCTTTCAAAAGTCTGCCAGCTCAGGAGTAGAAGGTTTCCGAAGCCTCGGATCTCTACCGTTTTCAGAAGAGCCCAAAAGAATACGTCAAAAATCTCTCGGAAGTCTACCGAATCAGAATGACCAAAAGAATGGGCTATTTATAAAAAGCAATCTGAAGTCTGGGAAATCTACCGTTTTCTATGAAGTGTGATCAAGGCCAAAATCAAACCTTGATTGTGAAGAGACAATCGTGCACTTTTGTTACAATCATGCACTTTCGATCATGCACTTTCCATCCTTGTGCTTACCATTCATGCACTTTATAATCACACTTTCAAATCATGCACTTTGCAATCGTGTACTTTCCAATCATGCACTTTGCAATCGTGCACTTTCCACTTTCCAATCATGTACTTTGTAATCGTGCACTTTGAATTCATTTCACTTTTCATTCATGCACTCATAAAGATAATCGTGCACTTTTAAGACACTCTTGCACTTTTTAATCATGCACTGTCTAATCTTACAGTACTTAGTAATCTTACACCTAATGCAACCATAATGCAAAATTCCGAGATCAATCAACCCCTAAGTGAAACATAGCGCGCTTATAAAATTGACGTTTGCTTTAAGCGCGCTTGCTGTTTGTCATCAGTCTGCCGGTTAGAAGAGAACTGCACATGGCAAATGTGAGAAAGTACGGCTAACTTGGTTGATCGAGCTACATTTATCACTGAGAGATATTCAAGATGCAAACTCTTTCCTCACATGCTCTAGCTGTAACCCAGGGAGATAAAACATCAACGTTTACTTCCCATATTACTATGAAAACCATATTAATTTATCACTTGTAACTTTGTTTATGCCCGTCATGGTCTGCATCTGATCGCCAAATGTTCGAACTTCGATCTACTTTCTGCTTTGAAAACGTTAATTAATAATCTCAGGAAATACTTTAAACAAATTTCAAACAGATTTTCTTCATTTTAGCCTGTACTTTAAAGCTTTGAAGGCAGCTATTGCGTCTTCTTCTATAGAAAAATGATTACAGTGAAGTCCTGCCTTCATGAGAAACTCACACATTTTATTTTTACAATACGCTGAGGTAGGAGGTATACTGTATAGTGCCTCTGCACACGGGCTGTAGGTGACGGGTGAAGTCCACGACCTATGCAAATTGTGGACGAGTGGATCTATGCTACAACAAACAGCTTCAGTGTTGTCGTGAAACTTGATCCCGGATCGATCGCTGGCATCCTGATTACGGTTGAGTTATTGTAGAAACTGCCCGCACTATTTGTTCACACTTGCTTTTGAAAGGCGTGGCTTGATGTATTCATGAAAAGATAAAATGAATGAAAAGAAAATACATGCATTTTTGTAAGAAACTAAGAATTAGAGCCTATCCTGAAAGTTTCCTAAATTTTCATATTTTTAGTACTCAGAGTTTCTTACGAACAACAAGTCCCATAACAACATTTATGTTTACCTCCTGTGCCATCGTGGAAATTTCAAAAGGAAGTTTTGAAGCCTTTCCAATGTTCAGTCATTATTCAAGAACCTATACGTATTTTTTGTAAGACGCTAAAAATTAGGGAAAGTACTGATTTGAGATCTCAAACTTTCTTACGAGAAATAAATTATGTCCTTCCTTGATTTCCTTTATTAAGATAATGCTTTCTTAACTTATATTTTCCCAGTACTGTAGCTTCTTAATTTTGAGGCTATCTAAATATTGAGTATCTTAGCAGATTTTTAAATCCCCACAAAAATACGTTTAAAGTGAGACAGGAAGCAAGTGAAAATAAAGTAAAAAGACGCATGTTTTGAAAGAAACCGTTCTTAAGAAACTGTTGGCTCACTTTTTTTAAACTTGCAGTTTTGATTTTTCCAGGTCACTTGAAAATGTTTTGACGCTTGTGCACAGTAAATGTTTTTACATTGTCTTGAGTGAGAAATGAATTACAACATGCTTTGAGATTGCTCAAAAAATCATAATCATCTTATGAGATCATAAAGATGGAACGATATGGCACAAGGGACAAGGAATAAATTTGGAATTTAATTATGTATAGGTATAATCGAGATCTTCCAAAGCTGCAAAGAACCTGTGCATCAGTGCGATAAGGTTCGTTATATTTCATCAATCCACTCCCGATGGGTTTCCTAATTTGCCGGCAGACTGATGACAATTACCAAGCGCGCTTAAAGCAAACGTCAATTTTATAAGCGCGCTATGTTTCACTTAGGGGTTGGGTGATTTCGGAATTTTGCATTATGGTTGCACTTGGTGTAAGATTACTAAGTACTATAAGATTAGACAGTGCATGATTAAAAAGTACAAGAATGTCTTTCAAGCACACGATTATCTTTATGAGTGCATGAATGGAAAGTGAATTGAATTCAAAGTGCACGATTGCAAAGTGCATGATTGGAAAGCGCACGATTGCAAAGTGCATGATTGGTAAGCAGAAGGATGGAAAGTGCATGATCGGAAAGTGCATGATTGTAACAAAATTGCATGATTGTCTCTTCACAATAAAAGGTTTGATTTTGGCCTTGATTACACTTCATAGTTTTCGGTAGAAGGGTACCACAAGAATGGGATTTTATCTTCTACCAACTGTACCGTTTTCAGAAGATGCCCAAAAGAATACGCCCTAAGAGTGCCCTCACATGAGCAAACTCAGACCGGTCTGAGTTTCAGATCGGTTTGAAACTCATTTCGGTCTACGGTCGAAGCCCTTAGAGCGCTCACATGATGCAAACGAAATGAAACCCAGGTCGACCTGAAACTCTTTTCGCTTTCTCAGGTATAGGTCTGAGTTTTCAGGTCGACCTGAAATTTTATGTAAGCAGAAAAATTTTTCATTTCGGGGCGAAATGACTTTTCGAAGCACGTGTGATTGACATTCCATGAGTTCCTTTGGCAATCAAAATAATAAAGATTTCATTCAAAGTCAGCCAGGTGAATCTAAATGTTATGGAACAAAGCCAATATCTTCCACAAAACAATCAAAATTGTTCTAATTGTGGAAGGAAGGCATACATTGTTTAATATTCTCAAACCGGTCTGAATATGCTCATGTGATGGCGAGACAAATAAGCAGACATAGCCAAATTTCAAACCGATCTGAAAGTCAGATGATTCAGATCGGTTTCAATTTTCTCATGTGAGGGTAGTCTAAGACCCTTCCTCGTCTCTCCCAACCATTTTTTGTCGCAAAACCGTGTTTTGTACTGATAACAACGACCGTAATTTCCTGTTTTCTTTCTTTCATCTTTTTCTGTTATACCAGCACCTTTAAGGGGACCATTATGGAAATAAGGTCAGCTTGACCCTTTAATACTATCACTGCAACTGTAATTAGGAGTGTTTTCCTTTAAAGCATTGAGCCTTAAAGTATTTTATTCTATCTATTTTTACATTTATTATAACAACTTGTAAATATTTTTTATGTGGCAAATATATACATACATACATACATACATACATACATACATACATACATACATACATACATACATACATACATACATACATACATACATACATACATACATACATACATACATATATACATACATACATACATACATACATACATACATACATACATACATACATACATACATACATACATACATACATACATACATACATACATACATACATACATACATACATACATACATACATACATACATACATACATACATACATACATACATACATACATACATACAGAGCTCAACAATTTTGTTACTGATTGTACCGGGTGACCCAGAAAAAGTGATCCGACGCGATCTGTTCTAGAAAAACAAATAAGAGGCCGATTGAGATGATTCAAACGTAGTTCTGTCGCTGAAAGGGGTCGTTAGCTACATTATGGGTATTTTTTCGCAATAGTTTTAAGCACGGTAAATTTCCAGAATTAAGGACTTTGAAGGAAATGGCAAGCTTGAAATCCTAGAAAAGTCGTCAAAAACAGGGGATCGATTTACAGCCATTTCAGATCTTCAAAGCAACGAGGAACGTGCTTTATTTCACGCTGGGAATAGGCAACTCATTCGAAAATTTTTCAAAGCAAGTTCATTGTCCCGAGGTACCTAAAATATTCTTGTCTCAAGGGACAAGGATACTCCTGCTTTTTCTGCAAATATTTCTTGAAGATTTCTATTTGCGTGGAAAATTTAACATCTTTAAAAATCCATGGGCTACGAGGCAAATTAATGCCAAATGCTTATGCACCTAGGGACCAGCAACGTTCGCTAGAAACTTTCGACTGAGATGCCTATTCCCAGCTTGAAGTAGAGCACGCTCGTCATTGTTTTCATGATGTGAAGTGGCTTGAAATCGATCCCCTGTTTTTGGGGACTTTTTCACGATTTCAAGCTCGCCATTTTCCTCGAAATCTTTAATTCTGGAAATTTACCGTGCTTAAGGTAACTCTGCTTTCCACTCCGTTGAGCAGCGAGTTGCCGTTTTGCAAAACCACTCTCCTTAGAAAACAGTTAATTTCTTCAATACTATTCGGTCGATCGAGAATCGGTAAAAAGGACGTTGTTCTACATAGTCTTGGCAATCGAAAGATATGCAAATCGCAATGTTTCCGTTAAGGCTGGCTTTGTAAATTATTTTTCAAAACCTTTTGTTGATTTCAGAAAATTGGATTTATCTCCAAAACTACTCGAAAAGTTTTTGGTTTTCTTTCGCTATATCGTTAGCTAGATTGTTGATCTACAACTTTACCGAGTCTGATTGAACAAGCTAGGCTAGATTTTTCGCAATCGAACTTTATATTTCTGTTTGCTTTTCGACACTGAAGGGTAAAAACCTTGGTCAACAGATTACCATGTTGCGAATCACGCTTTCAAACACTCAGCCTTTGGCTGCATTCACATTGCACAATCTTTTGTAAGCGCGTAGACGCTCGTGCAAAAATCCCCATACTAATATTTTGCAATCCGAACACTGCAAGAGATTAGTGTGGCGGATTTCTGCACGAGCGTTTACGCGCTTACAAAAGATTGTGCAATGTGAATGCAAACCTTATAACAACTCTCTGAAATGTTTCCATTGGCAAAAGAATGAACGTGATCTGTTGGGAATGCTGTACTCAAGTCTCAATAGACATCATTGGAGCGCTTGTGAAAGTATCATTTCTTGAATGCTATCATTTTTTACAGCCTTCCGTTTCATGTCCTTTGAGACTTTCATGTGCATTCACAAATATCAATTTCTTTAAGAGTCCACAATGAACAGGCATCTGAAACTAAACTTTTTACAAAAGGGCTCAACTCTTTCTTATGTCCTAATCAGTTGACCAAGGCTTCTACCTTTCGTAGTCACAAAGTAAACCGAAGTATTAAATTCGATTGCGAGAAATCTAGCCTAGCTATTTCAATCAGACTTGGTAAAGTTGTAGATCAACGATGAAACTCAGGTCGACCTGAAACTCATTTCGCTTTCTCAGGTATAGCGATATAACGATATAGCGAAAGAAAACCGAAAACTTTTCGAGTAGTTTTGGAGATAAATCCAATTTTCTCAAATCAACGAAAAGGTTTGAAAAATAATTTACAAAGCCAGCCTTAATGAAAACATTGCAATTTGCTTATCTTTCGATTGCCAAGACTATGTAGAACAAGGTCCTTTTTACCGATTTTCGATCGACCGAATAGTATTGGAGAAATTTACTGCTTTCTGAGGAGAGTGGTTTCGCAAAACGGCAACTCGCTGCTCACTGGAGAGGAAAGCAGAGTTACCTCAAAAAGTCGCGAAAAATACTCATAATGTAGCGCAGTCTTTGAGCGACAGAACTACGTTTGAATCATCTCAATCGGCCTCTTAATTTTGTTTCTATAACGGATCGCGTCGGGTCACTTTTTTGGCTCACCCGGTAGGTATGTTACAGCTGAAGAAACCTCAACTGGCCCATCTCCAACACTAATTGATTCAACTGCCAAATTATCTAACATCTTAGGTCCCCGGGGGGGGGGGGTAACATAACATGTTGAGGGTACAGGTATGTGCCACCCATATGGGTGGATTTTGGGTCCAAAATTCTCGAAACAAGGGTCCCCTTTTCGGCAGATTTTCCTCAAACATGGGTGGGTTTTCCAGAAATTGGCAAAAATTTTGAAAGATCGGCAGTTTTCCACCAAAATTCATCATAAAAGAGGGTATTAACGCAACTGCCGGTAATTAGAAGAGGGTAGCTTTCTGAAAACCGGGCGCAGACCCCTGTCCATCTGCAAGTCATATACTCCCCGGGGTTACGTCTCCCAAAAGCTACGATCTATTTTTCCTTGTGTACTTTAACGACCTTACTGAAGATTTTAGGTGCAATGTTAAGCTTTTTGCCGATGATACTTCGTTGTTCACTGTAGCTGAATATTCCAATGCAGCAGCAAATGACATGAATCATGACTTAAAATTGATAAATCAATGGGCTCATAGCTGGAGGATGTCTTTTAATCCCGATCCACAGAAACAAGCTCTTGAACTAATATTTTCAAGGAAGATAAATGAAATGGATCATCCAATCGTTCTCTTTAATGACACACCTGTGAAGAAAGTAATTTAACACAAACATCTGGGGATTGTTCTTGAATCCAAGTTGTCTTTTACGCTAACATCAAAGCAGCTATCTCTAAAACAAGAAAGGGTATTGGTATGCTTAAATTTCTCTCCAGGTATTTGCCCAGACATACACTTAATGAACAATATAAGTTGCATGTTCGTCCCCATCTAGATTACGGAGACGTTATCTACCACACCCCAGCAAAATTATGCGAATTTAGTCGCATAATTATCGCTTCCAAAATTTTGAGCCTAGCAATTGAAGCCAAACGGAGAATAAAGCATGTAGCTGTTTCAAGCTTGATAGCAAGGGGAGATTCTGACATCATGGAAGAGAAGAGAAATCACGTAAATCAGATCCTTGAGCGTTCATTGGTTGCCTATGACATATGTTTCATTAAACACAATAACATTGACATTGATTGGAGAGACTGCTTATGGAAGGACGGTATTCACCTTAGTGACCATGGTAGTGCGAAATTCACAGGTAATTTCATAAGGTTTTTAAATGATCCTTGACTATTCAATGAAGGTATTTACATTGACTGTAACCGGTCAGAGATGCAATCCAAAGAAGCCGTAGAAATTAATTCCGTAGAATATAGCACTGTGTCTACAGGGTCCCTAGGTATCTCTTCCTCTACAAACACACTTTCCACCAGTTTTTCTGAATCAGACAAGTCTTTGCCACAAAGGCAACATTCCGAAGAGCGTCTTACACCTTCAACTTGTCTCATTGTTTCTTCAATATCTGATCCTTCAGATGATTTGGAAAATCTTTTTGGATTAAGAGCACAGTACCATAACCATCCGCTCATTGGTTTCTTGAACATAAATAGCTTAAGATACAAAATTATCGATCTTAGGATAATTGTTGAAAAGTTCTTACCTGATATTCTCGTTATCGAAGAGTGGCCAGAAGAGAGACAATAATTACCTCAGGGACGATGATAAAGAAATTAGGCCATCCATAGAGCACTAAAGAATATTGACATTTATTGTAGTTGCAGACTTTCCTTTTCCAGAACCATCGATTGTAGAGTAGTTAGCCATGTTTAATTTAGTAATTGTAGGTATTTCGTAACGTAATGTAACATTCCTTGCTGTGTAATGATTAAGAAGCTTTTCGAAATTGCCAGATCGACATTCTCGAACATTACAATTGACACTTAGGCCATTTAGCCTCGTTTTCATGTAAATAGTTTCAATGAATGACGTAATAGTTTTTCGAGAGCCTTCTCGATTATAGCTTAGTAATTTAGAAATATCTTGTAGTAAGAATGACGTTGTAGTTCTAGAAGTTTCGTAGCTTTAGGTATAAAAAGGACACATTAAACATTTTTATTCAGCGAATTAAAAGTAAAGCAAACGTAAAAAGTTATAGAGAATTAGAGTCAAGTTAAGAGTTAAAAGAGAGAACAAGTAATAGTAGAGCCATATTCGGGCTCAACGATGGTAGCAGAGTAAATTGTAGAGATTGGAATTAAAACGAAACATTATAGAAAGAGTAAATTGGAGTTTATTCGTTTATTGTGGTTATCTTCGAACCATATTGGTAGCAGAGGGTAGTTGGACACGTCTATACGAAGTCACTGCGTCATGTCAAAAAACAAGAAGAAAAATCGTAAATCGGCTGCAGAAAGATTTGAAGCAGATCAAGAAGAAAGAATTGAGAGTATAAAGATCTCAAAGGCAAAATCAAAATCTCTATTTACAAGAAGGAAAAATCAGCTCTTGGATTTACTCGAATCGGGAAATGCTGGCAACAATGAAATAAGACAATTAAGAAAAAAGACAGACGAAGCACTGGCAAGCGTTTTGGAGGATTTGGCAATCTTATTCGAATATCACTCCAGTGCTGAAGAACGGAGGAAGACCCAAGTAGAAACAGAAAGAATAGAAGCGGAGTACGATTCTGTCCAAGCTAAACTTACACAATATTTGGATTCTAAAAAGGAAGAAACCCAAAGCCAGGTCAGCGGACATTCCTCGCAGTTGAGTGTGACGGGAGAAACAGCGAGTCCCTTGCATTATCAAGGTTCAACGGCAAGACAGCATTTGCTTGGGACTGAGAGAAAATTCCAAGAGAAAGAAGAGTCTATTAGGCTAGCTCGAAGAAAACTCGACGAAGAGTACCTCCAGAGACAAAAAGAGCTAGAAGAAGAGGTGCAACAAATTCATGGAGAATTGTCGACAGTGAAGAGCGACGATAAGTACAAGTTTGGTAAACTAAACAAAGCCTTAGACGAAGAACTCGGGTTACCAACACCTTATTTGCGAGACAGAGCAAAAGCAACGGAGCCGGAACAACAGTCACCAGCGGTAGAAAGATTGGATCTGGGAAAAGATATGTGGAAACAACTAACGAGAGTTTCGATCCCAGTTTTCAAAGGTGAAAAAAGGTCCTACGAAAGTTGGAAAGCAGCGTTTATGGCATGCATCGACCAAGCCCCAGCCACGTCAGAGTATAAGTTGCTGCAATTGCGACAGTATCTAAGCGGAGAAGCCCTAAAAGTAGTCGAAGGTTTGGGGCATTCAGCTGCAGCCTATCAAACAGCAAAAGATCGTTTGGAGCGAAAGTATGGAGGACAACGGCGTAGAGTAAATCTTTATCTTGACGAATTAGACCATTTTCGATCAGTGAGACCAGGAAATGCAAAGGATCTGGATAGTTTTGCAGATTTATTGGATATGTTGGTTGTAAACTTGAGAGAATCAAAGCGATTAGAAGAATTGGGAAATGGATCCTTGTATCTGAAAGCTCAGAAGAAATTGAGTGAGACGATGCTGGTAAATTATCATAGATGGATATATGAGCAGCGTAAACCAGAATGTGTGGAAACTTTACGTGAGTGGGTGATCCAAGAAGCAGAATTTCAGACTGTTGCATCAGAAACGATTCGCGGATTAACTTCAAAACAAAAAGAAGGAGCAAAGACTTTCTTTGGACAAGCTGAGGTTAAAGACAAGCTTCCCCTTTGTAAGGTGTGTAAGAAGAACCATCCAATATGGCGATGTGACGAATTTAAAGCAATGGATGTCTCTAAGCGTTGGTACACAGCAAAAAAGTTGGGATTGTGTTACCGCTGCCTCGGTGGAGATCATATGGGAGGCTACTGTACCAAAGGAAGAGTCTGTGGAATCGACGGTTGTCAAGAAACCCACAACAGATTTCTGCATGGTGGCAAAAATATCAAGTCAGAGAGCACCTACAACAAAACAGCTACGACTACAGCTCCAAAGAAAGATGTAGCAGAGTCCCGCACGGAGGGAGAGAAAAAACCTACAGCAGAAAGGTCTCACACAACAATGGAGATAGCAGAGCAAACAAATCGAGCTCATTTTACAGCACTTCGTACTGTGCCAGTGAAGGTAAAAAATGGAAATCAAAGCATAGTCGTAAATGCACTGTTGGATGATGCTAGCACAAAAACCTACTTGAATGCAGACGTTGCTGCAGAGCTTGGATTAGTTGGAGAAACAAGGAAAATTACAGTAAATGTATTAAATGGTGAAAGGGATTCATTCGAAACGATGCCTGTTGAATTCGAATTAGAGAGTCTGGATGGGAGAATCAAGGTGTCAGCTACAGGGTATACTACAGAGAAAGTAACTGGCGACTTACAACCGGTGGATTGGAATCAATACGCAGCTAAATGGAAGCATTTAAGAGGAATAAAGTTCCCGAACCTCGGATCTCGACCTACAGTGGACATTCTGATAGGAATAGATTTGGCAGACTTGCATTACTCAATACAAGACATTCGTGGAAAGCCAGGAGAGCCGGTTGCCAGATTAACACCATTAGGCTGGACATGCATTGGAGGAACAGCGCATGCAGCAAATGATCCTTTTAACACCAACTTCAACAGAGCTTACTTTATAAATCAAGCAGATACAGATTTAAATCAAACCTTACAGAAGTTTTGGGAAATAGATTCAAGTGGTTCGTTTGCAGAGAAAGAAACAGCATTGTCACCAGAAGAGTCATACGCAATGAGAGAAGTCAGCCAGTCATTAAAGTTCAAAGACGGGAGGTATGAAGTTGCAATGCCTTGGAAACCAAATGCACCAGAGTTGCCAAATAACTACGACATGGCAATGAATCGTTTGAAAAGTACTGAAAGGCGCTTATTGAAGAATGAGGACATAGGCAAAGCATATAACGACGTAATAGCGGGACATTTGAAGAAAGGATACATCTCGAAAGTTCAAGAGAAGAGAAATGAAAAGAGTTGGTATCTACCACATTTTGCCATCGTTAGACCAGGCAGGGAAACTACCAAAACACGTATTGTCTTCGACGCATCTGCGAAGTGTAATGGAGTATCTCTCAATGATGCCATATGCCAAGGACCAAAGTTGCAACGGGACTTAGTCGACGTGTTACTTCGCTTTCGTCGATTTCCAGTGGCGCTAGTTTGCGACATTGCAGAGATGTATCTTCGCATTGGGATATCGCCGGTAGATAGGCAGTTCCACAAGTTCCTTTGGAGAGATCTGGATCAGTCGAAAAAGCCAGAAGTCTACCAATTTAACAGCTTAGTGTTCGGAGTAAATTCCTGTCCGTTTCAAGCGCAATTTGTCGCTCAAGAGCATGCCAGAAAAAGAGAAAGCGATTTTCCGAGGGCTGCGGAAACGGTATTGGAATCCACGTACATGGACGACAGTATGGATTCGGCTGTAAACGAAGCAGAGTGCATAAAATTGTACAGAGAGCTATCAGCATTGTGGGAATCTGCAGGAATGCACGCAAGAAAATGGCTGTCAAATTCAAAAGATGTTCTGCAGCAAATTCCTGAAGAAGATAGAGCAGCAGAAGTGGATTTGGATAAAGGAAGCTTACCAGCAATCAAAACACTTGGAATATTGTGGGTAGCTGAAGAAGACATCTTCACATATAAAGTTAATCCGCCAGAAGAAAGTTATTTGCTGACAAAGAGGAATTTTCTACGAAAGATTGCTACACTATTTGATCCTCTGGGATTCCTAAATCCTTACGTGATAAGAGCGAAGATTCTGTTGCAAGAGATGTGGACATCGGGATTAGACTGGGACGATCTGCTTGACGAGAATGTTGCAAGAAAGGCGAAAACATGGTTTGCAGAGCTTCAACAGTTATCAGAAGTAATAGTTCCTCGTTGCTTACAACTGGAAAAGAGAGTTGTTACAACAACCATTCATACGTTCACAGATGCCTCAGGAGAAGCATATGCCGCTGCGATCTATGCAAGACAACAATACGAAGATGGTTCAACAAGTGTGCGCTTGATAGTGTCAAAGAGTAGAGTAGCACCACTGTCAGCAACAAGTATACCAAGACTGGAGCTAATGGGCGCAATTCTTGGATTACGATTAGCATTTTCGGTAGCCAAAGTCCTGAAAGTTGACCAAAAATCATTAATTTTCTGGACCGACAGCATGAATGTTTTGTGGTGGATAAGGAAACCAAGTCGCGGATTTAAGCCCTTCGTTGCAAACAGAATAGGGGAGATACAGAGTTCAACAAATCCAGAGCAATGGCGACATGTCAGTACGAAAGAGAATCCAGCTGATTTGCCGACAAGAGGAACTTCGGTAGCGAATTTGAAGGACAATGTATTGTGGTGGAGCGGTCCAGAGTTTCTGAAATCTGACGAGAAAGATTGGCCAAAAGTGAAGATCGAAGTGAATCAAGAAACCTTGTCAGAAGTACGCAAACAGGCAAGAGTGCAAATAGAGACAGAGAATGAAGAAGACCTAACTTTGCTTACAACAACACACGAAACAGATTGGCGATTACAACCAGAAAGATATTCGAATTGGAACAGATTAGTCAGAGTGAGAGCATGGGTACAAAGATTTATCGAGAACTGTACACGTAAACTAGAAGATCGATGTACGGGAGACATAACGTATCAAGAGATAGCGGATGCAGAAACCGCCATAATAAAGGAAGCACAGCGGCAAGCCTTCAGTGAAGAATCCAAAGCATTAACAAAACAAAGACCCATTCCACTAAACAGCAAGCTTTTGACACTGAAGCCCGTAATTGATCAAGAAGGTCTATTGCGATCGGACGGAAGACTAACTTATGCAGAATACTTGCCCTTTGATGTGAGATACCCCATAATTTTGCCAAGGAAACATTGGGTAACCAAGTTGATAGTCAAGAACTTTCATGAGCAAAGCAACCATTCAGCAGGTACGAATCACACATTATCCAAGATATCAGCACGTTTCTGGATTATGCAAGGCAGAGAAGAGATTCGAGAATGGGAGGCAGAGTGTTTCGAGTGCCGCAGACGTAAAACAAAGGCTGCAAGACAAATCATGGCTCCTTTACCAAAGATACGGCTGAAGTTACCACTACGGGCATTTGCACGGACAGCAGTTGATTACGCAGGGCCATTTATAACAGTACAAGGTAGAGGGAAGAAGAGAATGAAGCGTTATCTTTGTTTATTTACATGCCTAACTTCGAGAGCTGTGCATCTGGAGATGGCTTACGCGCTGGACACAGATTCGTTTCTCAATGCATTTTATCGTATGGCAATTCGAAGAGGCCTTCCGGAAGAGGTAATTTCAGATAACGGTAGTAATTTCGTCGGAGCTGAGCGAGAGCTTAAAGAGTTGGTCGAGAAACTAGATCAAGAAAAGATCAAGAAGTCAGCTGCAAATAAAGGTATCAAGTGGTACTTTAACCCGCCATTAGCACCACATTTTGGAGGAGTGCACGAAACTATGATAAAAGCCGCAAAGAGAGCAGCATACGCGATATTGAAGGGTGCAGACGTTACCGATGAGGAACTAACGACAGCTTTCATAGGTGCCGAAGGACTCCTGAACTCAAGACCCATAACGTATCAGTCCGCCAATCCGATGGATGATGTACCCCTTACACCAAATCACTTCTTATTTGGACAAGTAGGAGGTCAATGCGCCCCCGAATCTGTCGACACAAGCCCATACGACCTGAAAAAACGTTGGAGGAGAATTCAGGAATTAGTACGCCATTTCTGGCATCGATGGCTTCGTGAGTGGCTGCCATCATTGAATCGCAGAACGAAGTGGAAGACTGAACAAGATGACATTCAAGTCGGCGAAGTAGTTTTAATCATCGCACCTGACACACCACGTGGACAATGGCCTCTTGGAAAGATTGTAGAGATATATCCAGGACCAGACAATCATGTGCGAGCGGCTAAAGTACAAATCGGACGCAACACCCTTATCAGGCCAATTACGAAGATATGTCCCTTGGGATGCTTCGAGGAAATAGAGAAACCGGATGGAGACAAAAGACCAGATGAATGATAGTCGATGGGTCACTAACCCATCGAGGAGGGAGAGTATGGCCAGAAGAGAGACAATAATTACCTCAGGGACGATGATAAAGAAATTAGGCCATCCATAGAGCACTAAAGAATATTGACATTTATTGTAGTTGCAGACTTTCCTTTTCCAGAACCATCGATTGTAGAGTAGTTAGCCATGTTTAATTTAGTAATTGTAGGTATTTCGTAACGTAATGTAACATTCCTTGCTGTGTAATGATTAAGAAGCTTTTCGAAATTGCCAGATCGACATTCTCGAACATTACAATTGACACTTAGGCCATTTAGCCTCGTTTTCATGTAAATAGTTTCAATGAATGACGTAATAGTTTTTCGAGAGCCTTCTCGATTATAGCTTAGTAATTTAGAAATATCTTGTAGTAAGAATGACGTTGTAGTTCTAGAAGTTTCGTAGCTTTAGGTATAAAAAGGACACATTAAACATTTTTATTCAGCGAATTAAAAGTAAAGCAAACGTAAAAAGTTATAGAGAATTAGAGTCAAGTTAAGAGTTAAAAGAGAGAACAAGTAATAGTAGAGCCATATTCGGGCTCAACGATGGTAGCAGAGTAAATTGTAGAGATTGGAATTAAAACGAAACATTATAGAAAGAGTAAATTGGAGTTTATTCGTTTATTGTGGTTATCTTCGAACCAAAGAGACGAAACTTAACTCAGAATTCAAGAATAAAGAGTTTTTGATGAATAACTACCAAAAACCCATGCGCCGTGATAGAAATGAATTTGGCGGAGGCCTAATGCAGTACGTTCGTAAGGGTGTTGTTTGTAGTCGTGTTCCTGTGTTTGAAGTCTCAATTCTTGAACTCATCTGTTCCGAACTGACAGTCAATAAGAAAAAGTGGATTATCTATAGCATTTATCGACCGCCTGAACCCAGAGACATAGATTCGTTTTTCTCTGCTCTTTCCATTTCCTTGAATTCAGCTTTAGACAAATATGACAATGTGATATTGATGGGAGATATCAACATTAATACTCTCGACAAAGAAGATAGTGCATACCAGAAGCTCACAAACTTTTGTGATGTTTTTGGGCTTGCTAATCTAGTGACTGCCAAAACTTGTTTCACCAAAAATAGCAGCTCTTCCATCGATGTTATTCTCACAAACCGAGTAAGAAGTTTCCAGAAAACCTCAGTTTTTGAGACCGGTCTTAGCGACTATCATAGTCTTGTTGTTACAATTCTTAAATCACATATCCCCCGTCTTAAACCCAAGGTGATAAAGTATCGTAATTATAAAAATTTTGACCCAGTTAAGTTTCTTGCTGACGTTCGTAGAACTAATTTTGATGCCTTGGAGGACCCCGATGATTGTTATGATAATTTTACCAACAGCTTCCGAAATCTAGTGGACAAACATGCTCCTCTGAAGACTAAGCTTGCGCGAGGAAACAGTGCACCTTTCATGACTCGTGAACTAAAAAAGGCAATTTATACTAGAACGAGATTGAAGAATAAATTCAACAAATGGCCAACAAATCAAAATGAAAAAAACTATAAAAAGCAGCGTAACAAATGCGTTTCCCTACGAAAGAAGGCAATCAGACAACATTTCAAAGATGCAACAGCAGGTGGTTTAATTTCTAATCAAGACTTTTGGAAACTAGTTAAACCTTTTCTTTCTAATAAAGGAGGCTTGGTCGGTGATGATATTTCCTTGGTACATAACAACCAAATTGTAACAGACGACTACAAACTGACTGAGATTCTCAATATTCATTACATTAATATTGTCGAAAAAACAAGTGGGCAGAAACCTTGTAACATTGCTGACACTGTTGAAACTGATGACGATCGACAACTCGTTAGGCTTATTCTCGACAAGTATAAAGATCATCCTAGCGTTCATGCCATAAGGGAAGGTAGTGATATCTCAAATTCTTTCTCTTTTCATGAGGTGCAACATCATGAGGTCTTGGCTCTACTAAGATCCTTGGACGGAAAAAAATCAACCGGTGAAGATCAAATTCCGCCTAAACTAGTACATTTGGCTGCAGATGAGCTTACTGCCCCCCTAACCTTTGCCATAAATAGCTGTTTACAAAACCATAGGTTTCCAGATAGAGGAAAGCGTGCAGCAGTTTGCCCTTTGGACAAGGGTGAGGTAAATCGCACAGTTGAGAAAAATTTTCGCCCGGTCAGTGTTTTAAATACATTTTCCAAAATATATGAAAAGATTATGAAACAGCAATTAGTTGTCTATCTGGACACTACGCTCTCGGTTTTTATAGGTGCGTATAGAAAAGCATACGGCACGCAGCATGTTTTGATAAGACTCCTTGAAGACTGGAAGACCAAACTTGATAATAATTATATCGTGGGTGCTGTATTAATGGACTTGTCAAAAGCATTTGATTGCATCCCACACGATCTGCTGATTGCAAAATTAAATGCGTATGGCGTAGATGAAAATGCCTTGGTACTAATCTATTCTTATCTTAAACGGCGCGAGCAATCCGTGAGGATAAACAATACATATAGTTCCTTTCAAACAATCTTATCTGGTGTCCCCCAAGGCTCGGTGTTAGGCCCTATTCTTTTTAATGTATATATAAATGACCTTTTTTTGTTTATTAAGCAGGCAACACTATATAACTATGCTGATGACAACACGCTGGCTTATTTCTCTAGGACTCTACCAAATCTGGTGCGAGTCCTGGAGGAAGAAGCAGGTGTTGCACTAGATTGGTTGAAAGAAAACCATATGATTGCAAATCCATCAAAGTTTCATGCACTGTTAATCAAAAAAGACCAAACGAAAACCAGTGGCGAGAAAATAAGCATCCAAGGAAAGACTATTGAGTCAGAAGATTCAGTCAAGCTTCTCGGAGTTCAGCTAGACTATAAACTAAATTTTGATCCACACATTTCAGAGCTTTGTAGAAAAGCTGCAACTCAACTTAATGTTCTAAAGAGGCTTCGATCTTATATTGGTTTCGAAGAGAGAAAAGTCCTTGTTCAGAGCTTTGTTTATTCAAATTTCAATTACTGTCCTTTAGTGTGGCATTTCTGTTCATCAAAATCCACGCACAAAATCGAAAAGATACAAGAACGTGCACTTAGATTTCTTTATAATGATCACGGCAGTTCGTATAATGATCTTCTACTGAAGTCGCAACGATGTACGATGCATGTTTCCCGACTTAGATCTCTTTCTTTGGAAATTTTTAAAACTTTGCACAATTTGAATCCATCCTTCATGAAAGATATTTTTCAAATTAGAACCTCGAACTATTCTTCGCGAAATCCTAATAATCTTATTCACTATAGGCCAAATCAGGTTACTTTCGGTACAAATAGTCTTAAATCCTTGGGACCTCGGATTTGGAACTGCTTACCAGAGGAGTTAAAATGTGTCAACAGCCTCAATATATTCAAAAGCTTAATAACTCAATGGAATGGTCCAACATGCAACTGCAATGCCTGTCGTTTTATTGTAAATATTGTATAAACTGCATTGAAAATAATTATTAGTTTTATTTCATTTTTTATTAATTGTGTCCATCGATTTTGATCAGTTCGCTTGTACATATGTATATAGCTGACTAGAAAAACAGTATTTTTGTAAAAATAAATCGATGTAAAATAAAGTCACAACAACAACAACAACAACAACATTAGTCACAACGAAATTTTAGTAAGTTCTATGGAAAAGCTAGAGTCCGTTCAGTATTCTGCTACCCTGGCTATAATAGGGACATGGAGAGGAACTTCGCGAGCAAATCTGTACGCAGAGCTTGGCTGGGAATCACCGAATTTACGAAGGTGGAGCAGACGCCTCACTCTGCTCTACTAAAGAATTGTAAATAATCTAACGCCTTCGTATATGACAGAACCAATCCCCCCTCTTCTGCAGTCGAATTACACTCTTCGCAATCCAGATTTCATAGGGCGAATAAGGGCAAGAACAGAAAAATTCAAGTCTAGTTTCTATCTTAGTTGCCTTACTGAATGGAATGAACTTGACCCAGAGATTAGACTTTCACCGTCTGTCACTGTTTTTAAGAAAAAACTCATGTCAATTATCCGTCCCCCTGCAAAATCTGTTTTCGGGATTCATGACCCAATGGGATTATCACACCTTACTCAGCTTAGAATGGGTCTCAGCAAATTGAATTTTCACGAATTCAGGCATAATTTTAAGGACACTGTAAACCCAAGGTGCCCTACGAACGATGGTGTTGAGGATACGGAGCACTTTTTGTTGCTTTGCCCATCTTGTGCAGTTCAACGACAAAACCTTCCTGCTGAAATTCCTCCACTGTTACGACCATTTGGATATGCTAATCTTTCAAATGAGGTTCTAACGCAGCTCTTATTTTATGGTGATGAAAACCTCTCTAATGATGTTAACAGGAATATACTCGAGCTAACATTACAATTCATTAAGGAAACCGGTCGTTTAGATTAAGTTCTTTCCAAACTCTGCTACAAACCACGCAGCCACTAAGCACTCTTTCTTTGCAACACCTTTTTGCTTAGTTTATTTTTTGTTATCTATATCTTTCTTAATAGTTATGCCTGGTTTTCGTTTAAATGTTTTTCTTTTTAATTTTTCTTCTTTTTAAGGCCTCGGGGTTGTCATTGTATTTTGCTCCTCTTGGTATCGTCGTCGTAGTATTGTAGAGTAGTTTAAGAAGTGTATTAAGTAATTTTGTCATGTAAATTTTTAGATTGAATATAAAAAAAGCTACGAACTCAGTTTTTTCTCATACATCATTAAGTGATTTCTGCCCATCCACTCATTTACTGTTTTAAGACAAATCTCAATGTTTGCAATTTTTGTTGATATTGTTTCTTCGTCAAGACAAGATGAGTACCAAAGGACGGTTTTCCTGCATATACTTCCTTCATATACTTCATATAAATTTCCTTCCTAATAGACCTTCCCCCTTGAATTTTGCTTTTGGAGTATTTAAATACTGCATATTTCGACACAATGGATAGCTCGTTTCGTTCCGCGGGGAGGGTTGGGGTCTGACAGAGTGGGGATGGTTGTTTCCGGTTCTCTTTGTTTTGTTTGGTTCGCTCCCTTGAATGTTATAGCCACATAAAAGTCATTTCCGCAGAATACCCCTTTTTCCGCGCGATAGGAATTAACTGTGCCGTTAGTATTTGATTATTTGGTTTAAGTCTTCCCCTTTCATAAATATTCTTTATCTGAAAGGTCCTTTTTTGCTCCCAAAGGGAATATCTGCGGCAACGAATCAAAAAGATAACACTACATCTCCTTGGAGACACAGATTATTCTTATTCAAAGCTATTGCACAGAAGCAGGTCTCTTTGTCCAGCAAATCCAGCTTTCTCGACCAAACACATCTCCTTGCAATGACTTTTTCTCATACTTTCCTCAAAGTGAACCTTCTAGTTTGACAATTTTTGTTTTTTTGTCTTTTATTCTTCTCTTTAGTAGCTGCATTTCCCTTGATAGCCTTGAATACGGGTTTGCGATATGTCCTCGTTTTCGGTGCACCTGTCAGAGAGATCTTGCGTGGAGTAAATGCCGATAGGAATAATTGAATGGCGTGCAGGAATAGCATCAAAGCTGAAACTAAGGACAACAGTTTCCAAACGCGTGACATTTGTAGGATTTTTCCTCACAGGTTGCATTGTTTGTGAGTACTTGTGCCTGTTCATCCATGTCTCCATGTTGTATTACCACTTACTGTTATTGTTCAATCTTTCTCTTCTCTTTTCAGCCCTGAAATTTCCCCACTTACGTGGCTTTTGCAACTGTACCATTGTTAGTTTCTTTAAACTTATGAATCAGACGTTTTCTTATGGGTTTTTCTTCCTTCAGGTGCTCTTCACCTTATTCATTCTAAACAAGAGATTGTTGTATGGCTGCCCTGATTATCGGAAGGAACTACTAGGTATTACAGCGTTTCATTCAAGCAGTCCTCCTAATGCAAGTTTCTTGATATACTGATTTCAGATAAACACTTCTCCATTAGCATATTGTTGTTAATCGCTGGAGATATTGAATCTAATCCCGGTCCTACCAGTCATATGCCTTACTAAAATTTTGCCATTGGAATTTAAACAGCATTTGTGCCAGAGGACGTATAAAAATCCCTATTATTGAAGCATTCTTTTCTTATTGAAGAATTCTTTATATCATTACAACATCATGGCTTTGTCTGAAACCATGCTTAACAGTTCAATCAGCAGTGAAGATATCCACATAGAAGGCTTTAGTCGCGAAGTCTATCGTAATGATCACCCAAGTAATTCTAAAATTGGTGGTGTTTGTATTTATTTTCGAGACGGGCTTGCCATCAAGCAAAGCAGTGATCTTGAATTGATGCAGGAAACTTTTGTCTATGAAGTTAACATTTCCCGCGAGAAAATTTTTTTCGTCACAGTTTATTGAAGTCCAAGTCAAAACAGTGAAAAATTTGAAAATTTCATTAGTAGTATGCAGATGATGATAAATCGTTTACAGATGGAAAGACCTCACTCAGTCGTTCTTACTGGGGATTTTAACTGTAGGACTTCACAGTGGTGGACTGAGGATGCAGAAAGCGCTGAGGGCATGGCATTAGACGAACTGATAGAAATTAATAACTTGTATCAGCTTATAAATGTACCTCACCGCTGGTCTTTTTTGTATTATTAAGCTGATTGATTTCATTCCGAACCGAAATTGGGTTGATGTTGGAAAATTCAAATTTATCCTCCTCCAAGGCTTTTGACAGAGTGTGGCATGCAGGTCTACTCTATAAACTTGAAAGTAATGGTATTTCGGGCAATCTTCTGAAACTAATAAGAAGTTTTCTTTCACAACGACAGCAGCGCGTGACTTTAAATGGGTGATCCTCTGAAAGGCGGGAGGTTTCTGCTGGTGTACCCCAGGGCTCGGTATTAGGTTCATTATTTTTTCTTATTTATATCAACGATCTAACAGATAACTCGCAGTGCGACGTCAAATTATTTGCTGATGATACATCTCTGTTTACAGTGTTTGAAAATGAAACCGTTTCTGCTTTAAATATGAATTTCCCTGTGGGCATGGCAGCGGAAAATGCACTTCAATGCTGACAAGACTGAAGAGTTACATTTTCCGTTAACAAGTTGCGCCCTGTGCACCCTCCTTTGAGACTCGGAAATGAAGAAATTACAAGTAAAACAGAGCACAAACATCTTGGAATTAGTCTTGACCCCAAATTGAGCTTTAAAAGTCATGTGAATGAAGCTATTTTGAAAGCCAGGCGGGGGATAGGGTTGATAGGACACCTGTCACAATACGTATCAAGGGATGTACTTGATCAAATGTACAAGCTGTATGTGCGCCCCCACCTAGATTACGGGGATATAGTTTACCACAAATATGACCCTGACTTATCATCAGTTATTACAAAGCACAGGGCCGCCGAGAGCGAGGCCGGGCTCCGGGGCAACTAGTGGATACGGGCCCCTTGCTTGACACTGACACATGATAATTCAATTTTCAACTCAATTTTATTCGCAAAATGCAAGTTGTTACAATGCAGATTAAATCTATAAAAATTTAGTTGTATCCTACGTGACCCAAGTAAAGCAATGCTTATCTAGCTTATAAGATGATAAAATTAAGATAAGCACAAACGAATGATATCGTTTAGTGGAATCCAGAGTACCCTGGGTACCAGACTATCTCTAAAAGGAACTTTCATTTTAGAGAGAGTCTGGTACCCAGGTAGATACAGAGCTACATGAAGATATCTAGATTTGTGAGGAAGGAAATGGGTTGTACGATTATTGCTACGGAATTTGCACTCTTTCAGTTAACATTTGTTAATGAAACTTTTTTAAAGTTTCTTAGCGAAGGTTTAAGGGTTTTAGATGTCTTTAATCGGAGAGGGAAGTTCATTCCACAAACATACTCCTTTATTGCCTATCATTCACCCATGTTTTACTTACTCGAAACATTTTATGGTCGTTACTTGAAAGGTTAGATATTCATGACTACTTTCAAAAATAACGCACAGGGAGAATTTTTTGAAGATCGTGCAGCGATGTAGCTAGGGCAAATTAAGTGAAGACTGTAAAATGAATGGTGTCTGGGGGCGGATCTGGGGGTGAAGTCCCCAGGAAACTTTTTGAGGCCACGCCCTTTACTTTAGCTTAGAATGCATCTCCCAACATCATGCTCGCCATTGGCGATAAAGAAACGTAGAGACTTTTGTGACAATTATTGTATAAATCAAAGTGTGATGACAAATTTTTGAAGAAGCATCGGATTTCACTCCCAAAACTCTCGTACTACTATTGCAAAAATCAGTTTGTTTTAAAGAAAAATCAATCAAAAATCCGTAAAAGTCCTTTTGTTCTCCAGTGCTAAAATTCAAGTCTTCTTCCAGCCCTTCTCATCAGAGAGAAAAATTCTAACCAATGCGCCACCATTTCTCTTCGGTTTTAAAGGAATCTCGAGGACCATCATTCGACAAGCGGGGGGGGGGGGCAATTGCCCCCTCATACCCTCCCTGTTGCGATGCTACTGAGATCGTGGATCTATTAATAGAATTTGAGACTAATAGTGTACAGCAATGTCGATCATGATTAATTTCTAGCTTCAAAATAATGTAAGGCAAGAACTCATATTTAAGCTACTTGCTTTCTGACAGAGCTTATTCGAAAACATAGGTAATAGCATGAGCAATAGTTCCTGCGTTCGTTCTCAATATGATTTAGCGAAATCTCTGGAATAAATAATGGATTGAGGCCTGTGATATTATTGCAAAGTGGAAAGGACGTGGACAAACGTCGTAGCATCTTTCAATATGATGAAAGATCTATTAGGTATGTACTAGCTAAATCTTGTAACAACATTCCCTTGAAAATTAAACAATCTCCTTCAGTGATGAGTTTTCGTCGTCAACTAAAATTGCACCTGTTCTCTTCGAATTATCAAGTTTAGGATTTTAGCTGTTTCACATCAATCAATCTCAAAATGTTTAAGATATTTCAAATTGAATGATAGGCTTTTAACGAAGGGGGTGCTCTCTCCTTGATTGGTTTATCCACTGAGAGAGCTCCTCCTTTAAGGAAATTCTTCTCCATAAAACTTTTTTATGTTCTATGTAATCTTGTTGTAATTTTGTCATCTTCTGTGGTTTGTTATATTGTAAGATTTGTAATTTCATTGGTTTAAATGATTTTTGTATGTAGTTGAATTTTCTAAAATGCAGCTAAACTAAACTCCAGGAGAAAATTCGATTTTACGAGCCCCTTGCCGGGCCCAGCTCGATGATATCATTACAACATACAATGAAAATGCAAAGCTCCTCTTTCTACGGACCCCTCGCAGGGCCCGGACCCAGGGGTAGTTGCCCCGGCTACCCCCTCCCCTCTCCGCGGTCCTGATAAAGCGTCTCGAACAAACGCAGTATGCATAAACGGATAGAAACTCGGAGTATGAAACACTTTAAAGAAGATGAATTCTTGTCTGATGTTTCTGACATTTGTTGGGAGCATTTTTTTCAACAGACTGATGATATTAATAAGCTTGTTGATGACTGGTCAACCTTGTTTGCTTTAATCATAGAAAAACATGCCCCTCTATGGGAAATGCGTGTTTCTGAAAAATATTGTCCCTGAATTAACAAAGACCTTAAGAGTCTGATGCAGACTAGGGACAGACTGAAAAAAGCTGCTCTTAAGAGTAAGTCAACTGTTCTAATGGACTCGTACAGACAGGCTCGAAATAAGGTCAACTCTGTCAACATCAAGCTTAAAAAGCAACATTTTTCTACAAAAATCTCTGAATGTAGAGGGAATATGAAAGAGTCTTGGAAAACAATCAATGAAGTCCTGAACAAAAGATCCAAATCCTGCAACATTAATTGTATTAAGGATTCTGGAGATGCAATTGTTAATAAAAAAGACATTTCGAACGCAATGAATAGTTTCTTCTGTACAATTGGTGAGAAATTAGCTAGTAAAATTGATGCCACCCCTGGCCCACTGCTGTCTGGGGGCTTTACTGAAAGGGGTAACAATGTCCAGTTTCAGTTTCAGACCATTGGAGTGCAGGAAATCAGGGATGCAATTGCCAAGACCAAGACTTCAAAGAGCTTTGGGAGTGACAGTATCTCCTGCTATTTCCTGAAACTAGCTTTGCCCTTTATTGAAAATTCATTGGCATGTTTGTTCAATACGTCACTTGAAACAAGCCAATTTCCAGACTCATGGAAATTGGCCAGAGTTACACCAATCTTCAAAGAAGGAGACAAGGCAGAAAAGTCAAATTATCGCCCTATTTCAGTTTTACCTGTCATCTCAAGGCTCTTTGAAAAACTTGTGGCCAACCAATTGTACCAGCACATGTATGATAATGGGTACTTTTCTTCAGAGCAGTCAGGCTTTTTGCGCCTTCATTCTACTGTAACTTGTTTGCTTAAAAACACTGATGACTGGTACAATTGGCTTGATCTGGGAAAGCTTGTGGTACTCGTATTTATTGACCTAAAAAAGGCATTTGACACAGTTGATCATGGCATACTCTGTAAAAAACTAGAGTATTATGGTATTCAGGAGTGGCAATTAGCATGGTTCAAATCTTACCTTGCCAATAGGAAGCAATTTTCTAGGGTAAATGGCATTGACTCAAAAGTTGAGGAAATAAATGTTGGTGTACCACAAGGCTCATGTCTTGGTCCCCTTCTTTTCCTCATTTATATTAATGACCTCCCCCGATCTATCCCGGGATCAAGAGTGTCCATGTACACTGATGACACGAGTATCTACCATCAATCATTCGATATCACTCAGATGAATGAGGCCATCAACAGTGACCTTGCACAAGTTGAAAAATAGCTCAAAGGTAATAAACTCTCTCTTAATGTAATGAAAACACATGCCATGCTCATTTCTACAAAACCGAAACATAAAACTCTAAAAAATCAAGGTGAATCCTTGAAGCTAAAAATTCGGAATGGTGAGCTCGATGTTGTGCAAAAAACAAAATATCTTGGGGTGCAGATTGACAACAAGTTGGATTGGCAGGAACACATTGAGACAGTTTCCTCAAAGGTCTCAAGGGCAATTGGCTTTTTGAAACATGCGAAATCATTTTTGCCAGAAAAGAGTTTGAGAACTATGTACACAGGAATTGTTGAGCCACATTTTCGCTATTGTTGTTCTGTTTGGGGCTGTTGTGGTCTGACTGAGATTAATCGGTTGCAAAAATTACAAAACAGGGCTGCACGTATTATAACTGGCAGTCGCTTTGATTCAGCGGGCCTGCCACTTGTAAAAAGACTTGGCTGGAAGACCATAGATGAGCTAATCAATAGTGAGTCTAATATCATGGTCTTCAAATCCCTGCACGGCCTTGCTCCACCATACATGCGCAACCTATTCACAAAGACATCCCAGTTAACCTCGCGTAATCTTAGGAATTCGGCAACTAATCTAAGGATACCAAAGAAAAATTCAACAAATGGGCAGAAATGTTTCTCTTTTAGAGGTGCTAAATCTTGGAATGGCCTCTCAGCCGAGCGTAAGCAGCCATCCACTATTTATAAATTCAAAAAACTCGACAAACAGTAGGTGTAAATATGTATTTGGATTTCATTTTATTGTTAATATTTATTTTAGATCATAGGGTTTTATTAGTATTTATGAAAGTTGTAATTAAGTTAGTTTAGTCTTTTTTCTATTATATTTTAATTTGTAAATTTGATAGTGGAGGGCCCCTTGAAAATCATCATTAATAATGATGAAGGGCTACCCTCCTTAAAAATTTGAAAATGAAATGAAAAATGAAAATGCAGCATCTTTGGCTGTGACTGGGGCATGGAGAGGTACAAGTAAGCAAAACCTTTACGATGAACTTGGTTGGGAATCTTTGTACCAGAGTTGATGATATAGAATACTATGCCATTTCTTCAAGCTAAAGCTGACACAGTAACCAGCATATCTTTTCTCTTTAATTCCTCCTGAACGGCAGATATCATATGATCTGCGTGATCCTCAAGCCTAAGCCCAAGATAGAGCCAGAACTGATCGCTTTTCCAATTCCTATTTTCAAAACACCTTATATGAATGGAACAAACTACCAACTGAAATACGCGCTTCTAAATCCATTGTTGAATTTAAACGGAAACTGATTTCATTAATAAGACCGGTTAAAAATACTATTTATGGAGTATCTGACTTAAAGAGTATTAGAAATATAACCAAGCTTCGCGTACAATTCAGTGATCTAAATGCGCAGAAATTTCATCACAATTTTGAGTGCCTGAGGCCTATGTGTAATTGTGGTGTGGCTAACGAGGACAACGAGCATTATCTCCTGCATTGCGCCCGTTTTAATCAATTGCGAGAGGACCTCTTTGGCATCGTCACTGAAGTGTCGGGTATTGATATCGCAAACCTGGATTCAGAAACCTTGTGCTGCTTGCTTCTTTATGGCAGTTCTAATATGAATATGATTGACAACAGGATAATAATTGAAGCAAGGATTGAGTATATCGAGAAAACAAACAGGTTAAATTGAATGTGGGTGCTGGCGTGTTGCCTAGGTAGGAATGGGGTTTCCTTGTCCTGCCACTTGGGTGACATGTTAGCATCTGTTGATCAGAATGAGATAAATCTAGCATAACACAATTATCTAGCAGCTCTCCTCTCCTTTCTATCTTCTATACAGTTCCACACCAAACCATCCAAATGCTCCCATAGTGCTTTACTTCCATCGTCATTGTACCATCAGTTTCAATGTGATGGTTCAAAACTGATATTAGACCTGTGATATAGCTGAAAGGTTAGACCCATAGCATGGTTTGAGCTTGATGTGGAACTGCCAGTCCCTTTCTTTCCTTCCCCCTTTCTTACTTTCTTCCTTTCTTTCTTTCTTTCTTACTTTCTTTCTTTAATTTTTGCTGTTTGTTCTTCCTTACTTTTGAAGATGTACTTGGAAATTGTAAGTGCCATTCTTGGTGTAGGCCAGATGACCTTGTGTCTTCTTACACCAAGAGCGGTACAGTATTCATGTATTTAAGTTAATTTTAGTTTTAATTTTTCATGAATAGAAAAAAAGATGAGTACAAAGCATGGTTGTCTGCGTAACCCAACCCATTACCATTACCGATATATCAAACTGTTCGAAAACTTCACCTAGGGTACTTGCATACATAGTCTAAAGGACAGGGCCAGCTCATGAACCTTGAGGCACCCCGCATTTCAACTTCATGATATCAGAGAAAGTGTTATCAGTCTTGACCCTTAGTTATCTAGATTCAAGGTAAGAACAAAACCTTATCTTATCTACTGATATGTGCCAACCCAGCTACTCCAAATTGCCTTTCAAGAATGTTCTTCAAAAATGTTATGATCTATCCCGTCAAAGGCAGCAGATAAATCCAAGGCTAAAAAAGATTATACTTTTTGGTTGTCCATTGCCAGGAGCAGATCATTATGTACTTTGTGGCCATCTCAGTGCTAAAATCTTCTCTACCTGCAGACTGATATCCAGGGAGAAGCTTATTTTTATTCAGGTGTAATTTGAAACTTGATAGAGCAGCTTTTTCAGTTATTTTTGACACAAATTGCAGGTTACTAACTGGCCTGTAACTGTTCTTAACTAGCTCAAGTCCATATTTTTTTCCTTGGTATTTCTTAAAATTAAGAGCTTTATACGCAATATAACGATTTAGATAAATTCACGACTGAACCACGACTTTTTTTTTTATTCAAATATAAATATTTACAACATATCCTACATTAAACTATACCTTTCTAATTACTTTACGACACTACAGGTACGATACCATGGGGAGCAAAAGACAATGACTACCCCATGGCCAATATAAAAAAGAGACACGCAACGTTAAACTAACATACAACTACACTACAAACGATTAAAAACTAATTGATACTGCATTAGATTCTTTTCCACATCAGACGTCAGTTAAGGGTTGCAATTATGGTGTCACAAGCGCAACTCATTTTTGGATAGTTAGATAAAATGCCTAACATCTGATGTGCAAAAGAATTTACAAGTGAAACGAACATAAAAAGGGGCTAGGTGGTTGCTTAGTACTGAAGTCCTAAAAAGACTTAATCAAGCCGACCAGTTTCATGGATATAATGTAAAGTTAATTTGAGTATTTGTCTGTTTAAGTCATAAGTAAGGTCTTGATCACCATATAGTAAAAGCTGTACCAAAGCATCATTTGAAAGATCGGTGATTTGTAGAAATGGTCGTAATAATTCAACAATTTCAGCGAGAAGATCTTGACGTTGAAGATCAAAAGAAGGGCAGAGCAACAGAAAGTGCTCCGTGTCCTCAATGCCATCGCTTGTTGGGCACATTGGGTTAATGGTATCCCTAAAATTATGCTTGAATTTGTGGAAATTCAATTTGCTGAGACCAACCCTGAGTTGAGTAAGATAGGATAATCCTTTTGGATCGTGAATTCCAAAAACAGATTTTGCAGGAGTGCGGATCATTGATAAGAGCTTTTTCTTAAAAACAGCAATAGAAGGTGCAAGCCTCAATTCTGGCTCAAGCTTATTCCATTCGGATAGGCAGTTAGGATAGAAGGTAGATTTGAATTTTTCTGTCCTTGCCCTCATTCGCCCAATGACATCCTGGTCACGAAGACAGTACTGCGACTGATATAGTGGGGGAATTGGATCTACTGTATACTCAGGACTAAGATTATTTACAAACTTGTAAAACAAGGTAAGACGTCTACTCCATCTTCGGGAACTGAGTGACTCCCAGCCAAGCTCGGTGTACAACTTCTCTCGAGATGTTCCCCTCCATGCACCTGACACAGCCAAAGCAGCAGAATACTGAACAGACTCTAATTTTTCCATTAAATTCGGCAAAATGATGTATTGACTGAAATCACATACTTTTTCAGGAATATGGTAAATGACATCACCATAGTCCAGGTGGGGTCGCACATAGAGCTTATACAGTTCGTTTAGGGTATGCCTGGGCAGATATTTGGAGAGATATTTCAGCAAACCGATGCCCTTTCGTGTTTTAGAGATAGCTGATTTGATATGAGCTGAGAAAGAAAGCTTTGAGTCCAGAATGATTCCTAAATGTTTCGCTGGATGATCGATTTCAATTTTCTTCCTTGAAAATGTTAATTCAACAGCCTGCTTCTGCGGGTCAGGATTAAAGGACATTCTCCATGCATAAGCCCACTGACTTATCAAATCTAAGTCATGGTTCATGTCGTTGGCAGCTGTAGTGGAATCTTCTACCACTGTGAACAATGATGTATCATCAGCAAATAACTTAACATTGCACTTCAAGCCCACAGCTAGATCACTTATATACACAAGGAAAAACAAGGGTCCTAGAATAGAGCCCTGGGGCACCCCTGCGGAAATATCTCCCCAGTTAGAACTCTGTCCATTCAGTACAGTCCTTTGCTTTCGATCCTTGAGAAAACTTTGGATTAGAAATAGAAGTTGTCCTGACA
The DNA here is from genome assembly GCA_964019985.1 of Aurelia sp. 4 Dawson et al 2005. Taxonomy (NCBI): domain Eukaryota; kingdom Metazoa; phylum Cnidaria; class Scyphozoa; order Semaeostomeae; family Ulmaridae; genus Aurelia; species Aurelia sp. 4 Dawson et al 2005. The sequence goes on along the minus strand of OZ026493.1, from coordinate 14,427,561 downwards.
CACCACATCGCTTTAATTTATAAAGTAGACCATCGTGCCAAACCCTATCAAATGCCTTGGAAATGTCAAGGTATACGGAACGAACATCAAGAGGAGGATTACAGTCTAAAGCTTTAAATATTGTATGTGTTATTGAGAGTAACTGGTTAATTGTTGAGTCGCCTGGGCGGAAACCTGATTGATTAGGGTTAAGTAGTTCATGTGATACAAGATGTGAGTAGAGAGAATCGTACATGGGTTTTTCGAGTATTTTCCCAAAAATTGGTAACAGAGAAATAGGACGGTAATTTTCCTTCATATTTTTCTCATTTTTCTTATGAACCGGCACTACGTTTGCATATTTCCATACTTCGGGAAATAAACCACACCTTAAGCAATTTGTGAAAATTATTCTAAGTGGCAGAACCAATGCAACATCGCTTAACTTAATCATCCTCACCGATATTTCATCCCAGCCATGCGCTTTATTGGGGTTAAGCGATCTTATGATATCAAGAATCTTTTCGTCAGAAATGACAAAATCACTTATCAGAGCTGTAGTTACTGGAGTATCCTGTGGAATTTGACTGCCTGTGTTAATGGTCGTGCATTGAAGAATGAAGTAGTCATTAAATATCTGTGCTTTTTCAGTGAAATCCGTTACAAATAACCCGTTCTCGAGAAGAGGTGGTATCATGGGGATCTTAACTTTGTTTAGAACAGTATTTATCAAAGTCCAATATGTTTTGCTACTGGTCCCAGGATTGGCCAAAGTTTTCCCTGCCTTAAGGAAGTAATTCCGCTTAGCTTCCTCAATCAATCTCGCACCTTCAGATATCATCTTTTGTATACCTTCAAGTTTGTCATTTGGCCGACCGTTCCTCACGAAACTTTTATATGCGCGGTTTTTCTTCCTAAGAAAGATTTTGACTGCTTGTGTTATCCAGGGAGCTTGACGAGGCCTAATCGTTTTAAACTTTATTGGGGATGAAATTAGAATAAATGTTCAAAAGGACTTCATTGAGAAGACTAACCTGTTCATAAGGGCATGTCATGTTGTCAAGATGTTTGCGCCAAGCAAACATTTCAATGCTTTTCCTGATTGCTGCGAAGTCTGCCTTATCATAGTACCAGACCCTACGGGTGTATGGAGGTAGTACTATATTTGAGACTGATAATTTACCGTAAACAATTTGATGGTGACACTGCTCATGTAGTGACGGATGAACACCAGACTCAGTTATGAGGTTAGGTTGATCAGTAAGTATTAAGTCAATGCAGGATTTAGACTCACCCATCAAATGGGTTGGTTCTGAGATCAGTTGATGAAGACCATTATCCGACGCTAGTGGCTCAAATAGTCTTCCCTCGTTATTTTCGATATCATTCTCCCACCACTGAGTTGACCTACAGTTAAAATCACCCGTAATGATAACGCAGAATGGATTTTCAGCATGCATTTTGGACAACATCAACTCAAAGTTTATTGTAAAGTTATCAAACTCCTCAGGGCCCTGACTTGGGCTTCTATAGATTACAGCAAAGAAGTACTTTTTCCTGTTTAATTGAATTTCATACACAATACATTCAGGAAGAGTCACCAGGTCAGATCGATTTTTTGAAGGAAGGGAATCTTTAATGTATAGCCCAACACCACCACTTTTCACATTTTGAGGATGATTATCTTTAATAAACGTATATCCATCTGGTGCCAGCCTATCTTTATCAACGGTGCTGTCAAGATGGGTTTCAACAATGCCAATAAGGTCATAATTATACACCGAGTTGTAAGCTTCTATAAGAGAGACTCGTAAAAAATCATGGGCTGTAATACTGTTCAGGTTCCAAGTACAAAAATCGAGTGTATCAGGGCCAGGATTAGTTTCTACATCACCACTCAACAGAATGGTCCTTAGAACTGACCATTGTACATGTAGAGAGCAACATGCTACGCACGCTATATAGAAGTAGATATATCGAGAATGAAAAAATTTACATCGAGCAATAACGATGACACCTAGTGGGATTCGCTTGAAAAGTTCTACGGAGACGTGAAGTACTATCTTCGAAGACCGATGCATGCAGGCGAACAAAGGCAAAAAACATAACTCAGGTGCAACAGAGTGAACTGCGAGAAACTGCACGGTCAGTGTAAGTGGCAGAACAAGAATTGAGACTGCGATAAACCAAAAACAAAACCAATATAACTTAAAAATTTGAAAAAGAATGGAAAAGGGCCTAACATTTCTACTCAGAGGGAATATGATTTTCACAGAGACACGGAAACACCCTATTGATGCTCGCCACTGATTGATTTCAACCGGCATCATCGTACGGAAACCCCCTCGCAGCTCCTATGGGACAATCAGTCGCAATGCAACCACCATAACAAAATAGGGAAAATGAAAGTGACAAGACATAAACTAAACAAACATACACTCTGCTAGAAAGGCGAATTAAGTAAACACAAACCTTAACACAATGATCAATAAAAGAAAACATAACAAGGTGGCCTCTAGAGACCTTGAAAGCGTAAAAAAACACAAGCGCGTTGGTTTTCAAATCGTGGAAACTTTGCGGAAACAGTTGAAAAATCCAATTTATTTGATATAATAATAATATAATAATAAATAAATAATTTGTTTAAAGTTGGCTTGATTCAATAGCTCCGTAAAAGCTAATTAATGCCAACTATCTATAAGTAATATCTAAATTTAAATAAATGAATATACATATGTTACAAGCTAAATAAAACCTAATCCAGAAATAAAGGTTGATTAGGTCATTTTGAGAGAAAATATCAATAAGGCAAAACCCTTGAGACTCCTATAAGGTGACTTTACTACTTGCCAATAGCTCAGCTATTTTAGAAAACTTGACCGTAATCCCAAGGGGAAAACATACTTTTTTTTAAGCATGAAAATAAGTTAGTTAGGCCTAGCAAAAAAAAAATTGTTAGAAAAACACTGTTTGAAATTATGGTAACAAAAACTGAGGCGAGGGGCACATAACCCTGTGAAGATCTCCTAAGACTTTACAAAAATTCTCGATAGTATTTAAGAGGAAAGAAAAACCAAAAATGAAAAACCTTTGTTGTAAATCCTGCACGTTTCCTCAAGAGTGACACGCCCACGGTCAACAGGGAAAATCCTGAGAGGGGATATTTTTTAACAGGAAATAGCTTACTAATTTTTCCATGGATGGCAAAGAACTTTCCCACCTTAAATCAAGCACCACAAATAAAACACTTGGGCAGGAATACTCCCATATTAAAATAAAGAAAAAAATATATATATATATAAGGAAAAACACAAAAAACCTGTCCCGGTACTATGAGAACACAAACAACGAAGATCAGAAAGTCAAAAGTTGGCTAAATAATACTTAATCATCCATTTCTGTAGCTGTGTCTGAATCCTCTTCTTCAGAAGTGCTCCTCTCCTCCTGCTCCTCACCTAATTTCTGCTTGACAAGGTCCTTGAACTCTGTTTCGTCCTCAAAATAATAAAAGCCATCATCCAGTTTCGCACACAGTCGACAGTTAATATCTGCAAACGTATAGCCATTTAAATTTCTGCCCTTCAACATTTCATTCGTTTTTCCAATCAACTTCATTCTTTTCTTCGTTAAATCCAGTCGAACTCTATACTTATCCGAGTTTTTTCTCGCCTTATACACCATTGTTCGGTGACGCCAAGTTGTAACCACGACTCAACATAACGGCGATAACAAACGAACGAAAAACTAACTAAGCAAGTGTCATCTCACAGCATGATATGAACGGAAGTAATAACGTCATTTTTCGTAACAAACAATAACATAGCTCTATTTTTCGTATATTCTAACACTCCCACTCGAAAAATAGATCTCAACAGTTAAAACAGAAGTTGTTCAGAAGTCTCTTCTACTCAAAATCTGTTTGTTACGTTCATCATCATTCGAAATTTTTCAAACAGTGTTTTTGGTAGTGCCTTAGTGAGCATATCTGCAATCATATCGTTAGTAGGACAGTATTTTAAAAGTAACTCACCATTTTCAACTTTGTCTCTGATAAAATGATGCTTGACGTCTATGTGCTTTGTCCTCCCGTGATACTTTGGATTCTTTGACATCGCGATTGCTCCTTGATTATCCTCTTGAACAATTGTAGGTTTATCTTGAACAAAATTCAAGTCAGCAAGTAGTGAACGCAGCCATACTGCCTCTTGAGTTCCTAAACATGCTGCAACATACTCAGCTTCCGTTGATGAGAGAGCTACGCTTGTCTGCTTCTTGCTTGCCCAACTTACAATTTCACCACAGATTGTAGACATGTAGCCTGATTGAGATTTACGTCCATTGACATCATCTCCCCAATCTGCATCGACGAATCCGTTAAGATGCACTTCCTTTTCTTTTGAACCATCAAATTGAATTCCCCAATCAAGTGTACCTTTGATGTAACGTAGGATGCGTTTAACGCTTTGCCAGTGCTCTGCACTTGGGTTGGAACTAAATTGATTAACAGATCCTAAAGCTTGTGCAATGTCTGGTCTTGTTGTTGTAACTGCATAAGTAAGACTTCCAATAAGCGTTTGATATCTCTGCTTATCAACAGGATCACCTTCATTTGCAAAAAGTGTTGAACCTGTAACTTGTGGTGTTGGTACTGCTCTGCAATTCTGCATTCCATATGTCTGCAACAAATTCTTAAGGTATGTGCTTTGATGAAGCAACATCTTCTTCTCTGCTCTGTTACGCTCGATTTGGATCCCAAGACAATAACGAACTTCCCCCAGATCTTTCATACAAAACTTCTTTCGCAGTGCTTCTTTCTCATCTTGCAATAGCTTCGTACTGTTACAAGCTAATAGCATGTCATCGACGTACAATGCAATGATTATAAACTCTGCTCCCACTCGCTTGGCATACAAACAAGAATCAGCCTGACATTGCTGGTAGTCATTTTCCTTCAGGTATGCATCCATTGTTTTGAACCAACATCTTGATGCTTGCTTCAGTCCATAAAGACTTTTATTCAACTTGCAAGCATAATTTTCTTTGCCTTTCTCTTTGTACCCTTCTGGTTGTGACATGTAGAGATTCGACGCTCTAACTCGTTGATTCAGGTTTAATCCTATTCTAAACGACAGAGTTTACTCAAAGAGAACAGCAATCTTCACGTTTTCTGCATCATTCAAACGGCACTCTTAACGTTCAACGTGTAATTCGCAATCTTTGAAATCTAAAGGCTCTAACTCATACAATAACTTTTATATCAACAAACAAGGAACTTCAGTTTTAACTAACCAATCAGGATTAAGAATAACAACTAGTCAGCCCAATCAAAATCAAGGTGACCAAGCCATTATGTATGCTAGGAATAATAGTTTGACGTTCTGTTAAGTTGTTAACTAGCAATAACCTGAGTCAGTTTCCTTGTCTCTACTTGATACTGAGGCTCTTACGCACTCAAGCTATTCCCAACAATACAAAAGTAAAATTGCTTGACTCACAAAAATGTCCGCTTGTCCTGTAAAATATATGAATGAGCCTTCTTGCTATACTAAGCAAGTTTCTAAATACAAAATACACATGAACATTATAAGCGAGTGTGAGGTTTCTCAACATACCCCCCTCCTTGACCCAGGTTATGGGTCAAGCATGAGTTTGGACTTCCAGCGCGCATCCTTAGGTGCTGCACGGCCCATGTGGCTCCTTGTCCCACAATCATTCTCCAAACTTATTTTCTCTCCATCAATTTTTGACTCCACTCTCTCTTTTGTTATGCATTCTTCATTTCCATCTGTTTTCAAATGGTCTCTAGCTGAAATTTCTAAAGGGAAAAGCTTCTGTAAAGGTCTAATAAGAGTTTCTGGCTTACCCTTACCAGCCTTGCGCACAACTGCACCTCTTATCTCACCATCTTTCCCATTTATCAGGTTTTCAACAACAGCTGTTTTCCATTGTCCACGTTTGGTGTTGTCTTCTTGTAACAAAACAAGATCTCCAATCTCAATTGGTACTGCTTTCCTGCATTGCATCTTATGAAATTCCCTCAAGTCTGTCAGGTATTCCTTTCTCCACCTATTCCAGAAATGAACATAATAAGCGAGTGTGAGGTTTCCCAACATGACATATATATTTCTTCTTCTAGTTCTCCATTGATAAATGCTGTTTGTACATCCATTTGATGCAATTCTAAATCCAATTGATTTGCAATAGCAAGTACTGAACGAATTAATGTGTATCTTGCTACAGGAGAATATGTCTCTTCATAATCATTGCCTTCTTCTTGAGAATAACCTTCAGCAACGAGACGTGCTTTGTATCTTTCAATTGATCCATCAGTGTTGTGTTTAACTTTGAAGACCCAACGACACCCAACTGATTTACGTCCTTCATTGAGTTTGACAAGATTCCAAGCTCTATTCTTGATTAGTGATGTGTATTCACTGTCAAGAGCCTCTTTCCACTTTTCTTTTGCAGATGAATTCAATGCATTTTGAATTGCTGCAGGCTCTTCTGGATTCTCATATGCATCAGCATTTAATGACTCTTCAAATTCCCACCAATCACCAGTAATTACACCATCTCTTTCTGGAGCCTTTCTCACTCGATTTGAACGACGAGGTTGTTGCAGATCTTCAATATTTTGATTATTTTCTTCATCTAAATCAGGATCACTTTCAGAGTCATTGATATTCTCACCATCATCAGTTTCGTGGTCTTTTTTTCGTCAGACGTGATGACTGGTTCTGAGACATCAGTAGCATCTACCTTCTTTGCATCAGCTTTCTTCATTTGAGTACGATCTCCAAATTCATTTCTACGAACACAACATCTCTGGATTCATGTAGTCGCTTTGTTCTTGGATCATACAGTCGATAACCTTTCCTGTACAAGCTGTATCCAATGAAGATGCACTTTTGAGATTTTGCATCCCATTTTTTCCTGAGTTCCTTTGGAACATGCATGTGGGCATCACAGCCAAAAACTTTCAAATGCGTGACATCTGGCTTTCTTCCATTGAAACATTCATACGGAGTCATGTCCTTTGCTGCAACTGTTGGACTGCGGTTTCTTAAGATAACTGCTGTTGCAACTGCCTCACCCCAGAAGTCATCTGATAATGCAGCACCGTGTAACATTGATCTTGCAGTTTCTTGAATAATTTTGTTCTTCCTCTCTGCAACTCCATTTTGTTCTGGTGTTCTTGGAACACTTCTCTGCTTTTTAATTCCTTTGCTGGTCAAGAAATCATCGAATTCCTTTGAACCGTATTCCCCTCCATTATCTGAGCGCAGATTTTTGATCTTCTTATCAGTAGAATCTGATGCTGTCATTGATTCGATCTTGTTTCCGGTAACAGTGGTTGCCATAGCTTCACATTCTCTGAATTTTTCGAGAACTTGATCTTTGCTCTTCATGAAGTAGATTGCCGTGTATCTGGATTTGTCATCGATGAAAGTCACGAAGTATCGATTTCCACCGATATGGGGTGAGTGGCCGAGTGGCTTATACAGTCTTCGTCAGGTGACTGAAGTTAAGTTTGGCCGAGTGAGGTCAGATTTCGGATGGGTGACCACTGAGGCCTGACCTCGCAACTCACCTTGCCGTCCTTCGGAAGGGACGTTAAACTAGGGGTCCCGTGCCTGGATGCGGCATGCACAGTGGGCCTAAATTAGCTTTCAGTAGCTAGAAATCCTGACAAGCCCACTCAAAATAAATTGAAAACAAACAAACAACCGAGGCTTGTTGTCTGCATAGGTCCGCAAACATCACTATGCACGATTTCTAGCAATTCAGTAGCACGAGTAGCTTGCCCTTTAGGAAAGGAGTTGCTTTTTTGCTTTCCTTTCACACAACCTTCACAAAACTTCATGTCCTCTGAATCATTAAGCTTCATTCCATCAACCAACTTCTGATCATGCAACAATTTCAAATTCTTCACTCCTAGATGGCCAAACCTTTGATGCCATAATTCCAAGGATTTTTCATCAGCAGCACTATTTGCTTCATGGAACGATTTGCTCATTGGCGTAGAGTCAAGGATAAACAGCTTTCCATCCTTTTTTCCTGAACCCATCATTCCATCATGATCATTCATTACGTGACATTTGTCCTCCTTGAAGACGAGTGTTAAGCCCCTCTTGGAAACTGCACTGACAGAGAATAAATTCTTTGCCAAGTCTGGAACATACAAAACTTCCGACAATTCTGCAGGTTTGTACTCTCCTCCAGCTTCAACTTTGAGCCAAACTGATCCTTTGCCATGGGCGTCTACAGTCCTATTATCACATAAGCGTACTTTCTGCGCTACAGGAAAATCTCGATAGTTTTCCATCCAATTTTTGCGACATGACATGTTGAGATGCACCAGAATCTATATACCATGTACTAGTTGATTTCTTGCGGTCTGCGTCTGCTGCTGTCCAAAACAGCGCATGCGTATCTTTTGCTTCTGTAACATTTGCCTGCTGCTGGTGCCTCTCGTTCGACTTTTTGGGTTTTCTACACTCTCTAGCTCAGTGTCCTTTAAACCCACAATTGTAACATTTTCCCTTCTTTGTTCCGGGTTTCTTTTGATGTGTTGCACTATCAAACTTTTCTTTCGTAGTAATGAGGGCCTTTTCCATCCCACTGCCAAGATCAACTGAAACTTCAGAGCGCTTTCTCTCTTCGTGTAATAACCTAGCAATGAAAAATTCCAAATTTAGATCATCAGCTCGCGATTCAAGTGCAACAATAAGATTGCTGTACGAATCCGGAAGACTACACAAAATAGTAGCAACTTGGTCATCCTCTGAAATTTGTGCTCCCACTGCGGCTAGCTGCTCAGCTAAACTTCTCATTTTGATGATATGTACCATCATACTATCACTTTCTGCCATGCAAGCCGTAAAATACCTTTTGCGAAGAAACAATTTGTTAGCCAGTGATTTAATTTCATAATGACTCTCCAATTTCAGCCACGCTCTTGCGGTTTCTGCTGTGCGAACCAAAGACAATTGATTGTTGCACAAAGACAAACAAATGGTCACCATTGTCCTTCTGGCACGCTTTCGAAATTTCTGTAGTGAAGCTTCCGTGGTTCCTTCTCCAACAGGTTCCACTTCTTCGCCCGAACAATGCTCCAAAGATCCTTGTCTTCGAGAACCATTTGCATCTTAAACTTCCACAAATGAAACTTCGTGCCATCGAATTTATCAATGTGCTGTGACACAAACTCCATCGGTTTCGCAGCCATAATCAGGGACGCACATTAGGGGGTGTGGGGGGGGTGAGACACCCCCCCCCAATATTTTCAGAGTCGGTCCAAAATTAAACGAAAAGTCGGTCCACGATAAAGCTTCGATAGCGTGAATCCAAGTTGGTCCGACTTCTGAATCTTTAGAGCAAAGGTCGGTCCATGACGACAGTCAACCATTTCACAAGAAATGTTTGACACTGTGATCGGGAGAGTCATTCTAAGCCAAAGAGGAGGACGGAATTTAAAAAAACTTTCCCAGACATGCTATTTTCCCAATACAGTTCAATGGTACTTGGATGTCGGTAATGGCTGAGAGGGGAGCAGTGTACAATTTGCCCATTTTCTAGTGGGCCTCGTATTTGAAGACTTGTTATCATTTTGACTACAGGAAATGTCCTATAATGCATTTTAGGCCATTTTAAGCTAATCTAAATGGCATGATGGTGAAAATTTTCTGCTCGCTTTGCTTGCAGGGGGGCCTCATTTTTCACAGATTTGTTCCCGGGCCTCCAAAACTTCTCGGCGGCCATTGTGTTGGACTTGCTACGAGTCTCCCTCGCGGCAAAAACGGGAGAAGGAATAAAAGCGAGAGAGACTTGTAATACTTGGCAGCCTGGGTCGTTGGCATCCTCTTACAAAAAGCCAATTTCCAATCATATGCTTAGAAAGTACAATGATACAACAGAGCGAGGTTCTGCGATGATCTCCGACAATGGCAGACTCAAGCTTCGATGAAACAGTTGACAAGAACCCCGTAATTTTTGAAAATGGAAGCAAGGCTCGATTGCTCATGAATATTAATGAGCATGCCAAGTATTAAAAATCTCTCTCGCTTTTTTTCCTTCTCCTGTTTCTTCCGCGAGAGAGACTTGTGGCAAGTCCACCTTGTGTCGGTGGTGGAATAGGAAATCGGACACTTCAATGAATCCCAAAAATTGGAGGAAAAGTCGGTTATGAATTTTATCCATCAAACGTTGTTTCTGTATCAACTAAACGCTAGCATTGTAGATACTAAAAATCACGAGAGGATGCTTTCTTGAAAAAACATGCTAAAACCAGCGCTTTTGCTGTGCTTTGCTGCAAAGATGTCATTTTATTGAAGATCACGCCATTATTTGAAGCTCCAAATCCATGATCAAATGCGTCAAAAATCTCAACCGAAGAAATTTGATGTGTGACAAAAGATGGTGCTTAATACAAACAGTATTAGTGAAATCTCCAAAACATCATAACAAGAACTGCTATGCGGCATAAAATAGTCAGTAAGATGAAGCAAAAGGGTCTGTAGACGGAACACATTGCACATTGCAAGTATAGCTACATACTGTCCGAAAACCACCGTCTAACCTGACAGGAAAAAGTCTACTGCAAAACCAAAACAGGCAAAGTCGAATAAAAAGACTTTGAGAAAATATATAAGAAGCTCCTCTTTCGCCCTTCCAGCGATCTTAGCTTTGTTTGCAATTAACTTTTTTGCAAAAAATCTGCTCATCTTCTATTATTTTTATTATCTTTATTAAGAATCTATTCACAGTAGGCTAAAAACGAAAGAATAGCTAAATTACAGCTAATTAAGGCCTACAAAGCCCATCTGAGCCAAAGAAAGTGGTGTTTACTTGAAATATATCCGTAAGATGCCAATTTATGACAAAATACCTGTTACAAACCGGTAAAAATTCTCTCTTGGAACCGGCGAACATCTGATCACTAAAGGTGTTCTAAGGCAAAGTAGAGAGCGTGTCTTCAAAAAATGTCCTGGGGGCTTTGCCCCCGGACCCCCTTCTTTTAGAACCGTCTTTAATCTCCATCGCTTGTACCAAAGTTCCCAAAGAGTACGAACAGCCCGTATACGTTCAGTCGGTCCGAAAAATTTAGTCGGTCCAAAACATGCTGACACCCCCCCCATTAAAATTTGAATGTGCGCCCCTGGCCATAATTCACGTGAAATCGCACTGAATTAAATCCCGTTGAAAGTCAGCATCGTGAGAAACTTTTACTCGAATTTATCATAACTCCTGGGCTCATAACCTGTTAAAATCAAGAGCTTTATACGCAATATAGCGATTTAGATAAATTCACGACTGAACCACGACTCAACATAACGGCGATAACAAACGAACGAAAAACTAACTAAGCAAGTGTCATCTCACAGCATGATGTGAACGGAAGTAATAACGTCATTTCTCGTAACAAACAATAACATAGCTCTATTTTTCGTATATTCTAACAGTATTATCAAGGCTTCTTTCCAGTTACTTGGAAAATGACTAGTAGACAAGGACAGATTAACTATTTTTAAGATCACAGGAAGTAATATATCAATGAATAGCTTTTATGATGCTACTACACTTTGATACAATAAAATCGTAATTATTAATGAATCTATCGTTCGATATCTCTAAATCGGATACCTGTCACCAGCCACTAAAAATGGACAAGCTAGCCAAACATTTTGCTTTAAGTAATATATCAATGAATAGATTATATGCTTAAAACCATATGACTTGGAGATCCTGTAAACTTATGGTCTTAAATGAAACCCAAAATCTAAGAGAAACGAATAGATTAAATCTGCAGCCCCTGAAACATCTCAAAACCTGAAAACCCTCACGTTTTCAACGTTAAGCCAGAAACTCGAGGGCAAGATTTAACAAATTCGCATCTCTCGAAACTCCTGAGTGCTCCTCTGGAAGTGGAGTGCCCTCATTCAATTCGATAAATGCAAGGGATACTAGGACTGGGGTAGTCAGTAGAACTGGGCACACTTGGTGATTGGGCATCATGTACGACGCCACTCTATCAAGTAAATCCTTATTTTAGTGCTTAAGCAAAGGGTGTAAATCCATTACCCATCTGAAAAGTTATCAGAGGTTTGCCACAAGCCCTCCCAAGTGACAATGTCAAATCTGGCTTGGAATTATGTGAGTAAGGATCACATCGATATAGATGGTCTAGCAAACCATATACGGCCACAAGCCTGATACCCTGCCGGATGTAAAGATCCTCTGTGTCAGTTATTAGTGGCCAGGCAATCTATTTTCGTCTAATAAAATGGTTGGCTAGCCTGACCATTTTTAGTGGCTGGTGAAAAGTATCCGATTTAGAGATATCGAACGATAGATTCATTCATAATCACGATTTTATTGAGTGATCGTTGGTTGATGGCTATCAAAGTGTAGTAGCATCTGTAGTTGCAGTTCAAAGGGAGACAGCTTGCAGGTAAGTCGCTTATCAATGTCACATATTTAACAGAATTTTGAATCTCGAAAATCTCATTCCAGTAATTAATTTAGTGTTTTCCTGCAATAAATCCTGGGTTCTTTGACTCTCTTTATTAAGTAGGTCGTGTGCGATGTTAGATGAAACAGTAGCAGTTTCTGTCGATGTTGATGCACGACAGTGACACAGGGCGTATGGGCTGGTGGGTCTCAAAATCTAAAACGTCAGAGAATTTCATCAGCGAGATCTTATTTGGTGAAACAAATTCAATTTTTTCAGATTCAGAATCCTGCTCATCTCGTTCATCAGACACATAAAATGATTCTCTACCGCCATACATTTTAACCACAATCTCTCCAGAGGCTATCACCTCATTCATTACTTTCGAAAGGGTGCTGTCTGGTAGGCCTAACCACGTGTTGAGTGCTTTGGCAATCGAAAGTGAATCTGAACGGTTGTTGTTTTCTTCAGCTTGTCTATCGCATCTTTGATGCTTCTCTCGATTTCTGGAAGATCGTTTTTTGATTTCATTCCCGGTTCAACAGATGGAAGGTTGCCAATTGTTGGTTTAAGGGCATAATCATTCAAGTCGTTCGCAACTGCCTCCGCCATGATTGATCTTCATGTTTAAAAAATACATCAATCATGACAAAATCATGACATCCCATAAGCTTCATAATTAGCATTCTCAATGACCCCATTAGGCTTGTGGTCAAATCATTTGTTGGCTCTGTCCAGTTCATATTTTTACAAAGGTGCCAATGTAAATACTTGGCAACATTATCATGCCTCCGTTTCTATTCCCTCTGAGCTGATACTGCATTCACTTATGATATGTGAAACCGTTTTATTTTATTGCCACACATTCTACAAAATGGGGAGTCAATGGTTTTATCAATTTTAAATTTGGTGTAATTTGTTCGGAGAGCTTGTTCTTGTGCACTGCAAATCAGTATCATTACTATTATTATTGTCCTTTCTTCACTCCTTTGTGGTGTTTGGGGGCATTTTCTGGGCAGCGGATTGAATCCCTCAATCTTAGGTGTCCAGCGTCCTTCTTATTATCTTTGCTGTGCCAAGTATACAAGTTTTCTGTAATAAAGACGTCATCTCTCCCATTTCAAGTTGCTCAACATATCTCTTAAAGTTTTTGCTCAGTGTACCAGGAGCTCCAATGATGATTGATATTATCACTACTTTCCTGACACTTCATAGTATTGTAACTTCTCTTAGTGCTTTTTTCTCTTCTCCTCTTCTCTTTCGATCACCATTCCATCAAACTGGCAAGAAACGCCCGTGATGTTGAATTCATTTTTCTCTTTATCGTGTATTTTATTACTATTATTATTATTATTATTATTATTATTATTATTATTATTATTATTATTATTATTATTATTATTATTATTATTGTTGTTGTTGTTGTTGTTATTATTATTAATATGTAAACTAAACCACCATAAAAAATAAACAGAACAAAGAATATAAAAACACAACTGTTTATTAAAAGACGTTTCGATATTAAAATCTTCTTCAGTTAAACTAAACAAGAGGACATCCGAGTATTTATACATGTTGAAAACCTATTTACAAAACAATGTATTTACAAGACCTAAGCTAAAATTATTCCAAAATGATATTGCCAACAATGAAATTGCATTAAGACTGGCTCACACCGGGCCCTCCGGGCCGCCAAGACCGCGCAGAAAGAACCACAAGACAAAGAGTAAAAGTCTCAGTGCTTTGTCTCTCAGGTCTTTCTGCACGAACTCAACGACCCGAAAGACCCAGCGCGAACCAAGTTTCAAAGTATCTTAAACTTTTATGACTCCCATCCCAGTAAACAACCATATTGAAATTCATGCGTGGCATTGTTTATTAATGCACTTGGGACTGGAAACTCTTCTGTAGTTGGAGTAAAGACCTTTAAGGAAAAACACCCGCCCAGTAGCCCTCTAAGGATTTGCAAAACAGCTAAGAACTATTTTAGCTAATGCTAAATCCCAGATGGCAAGGAAGGGGATTCCACCCTTCCGCCATGTGCAGAAACACAAAGCCAAAGGTCATTATTATCATTTCAAATACGACATGGCCTAATGCCAGAACCATACATGCCAAATGTCAAACTCTAACAAAGAGTCTTAGACAGCAAGCACTTTCCTCAAGATATGAGCTGTTCCGAGTAATGCTGATTTTTGAAATACTTTGATGTTATGCTTGACGTCGAGCTCCTTTAGATTCTCTTCAAGTTTCTTTGTGATCGAACCTAACGCACCAATAACAATAGGGATGACTTTAGTCTTTGTTTTCCATATTCGTTCCAGTTCCACCTTCAGTTCCGCGTAATTCATTATCTTCTCCGCCTCCTTCAACGCCATGCGGTGATCACCTGGTATAGCAACATCTACGATCAGGCATGTATTTTTGGTTTTGTCAAGTATAACAATATCTGGTTTTCTATGCTCAATTCGTCTGTCTGTCTGAAACAGGAAATCCCATAGGATTTTTGCTTTATCATTTTCTAACGTTAATTCTGGTTTGTGTTCCCACCAATTCTGACTACACTCAAATCCGAGTTTGATGCACAACGCCCAGTGGATATTCTGGCACACACCTTATCGTGCCGTCTTTTATATTCTTTCTGTGCAAGCATTCCACAAGAACTGACTATGTGTGTGACGTTTTCCGTTTCTTTTCCACATAAACGGCATTTATCTGAAACGTCTAACTTGTAAATGGACTTTTTAATTGAGTTTGTATTCAACGCTTGGTCTTGCGCAGCGATAATAAGGCTCTCTGTTTCTCTCTTTAGGTCTCCGTTTGCTAGGCACATCCAGGATAAATCTTTCTTCTTACATTCCTTTGTATCTCTCTCAAATTGACCATGAAGCGGTTTATTCTCAATTGCAGCAAGCGTTTCCCTCTCAACCCTTATCTTGTAGCTTTCTTTTGTCTCAGTTGCAACAGCACCGAGTCCCTTCTGGTCACTGATAAACTTGAATACCTCCTCTTCACTACTTCTTAAGTACTGTTCAAGATTCAATCTCTCCAATTCTACACATTTAGCAATACTTATAAGTCCTCTTCCTCCAACCTTTCTCCTGAGATACAGACGATCTACATCCGCTTTCGGGTGTACACCACCATTCATTGTCAACGCTTTCCTTGTCTTTCTGTCCAGCATATCTATTTCTTCTTTTGTCCAGTCAAGAAAGCCGGCACTGTATCTTACCACAGCCACTGCCCATGAGTTAATGGCTGTGATTAAGTTTCGTGCATTAAGTTTTGTTTAAGCAGCAACTTCAATCTTTTCTTGTATAATGCCGTCACGTTTTCTTTCATTTCCCTGGTCAAGATCTTGTCATTTTCCAAAATTCCCAGGTACTTATATCCACCTCCTGCAGGGTCACCAAGTTTATCTCCAGATGGTAAAAGCACACCATTACTTTCTATTTTCCTGCCTCTCTTCATTGTCAACACAGCACATTTGTTTACTCCAAATTCCATTTTGATATCTTGACTGCAAATTCTGACGGTCTGGATAAGTGAATCGATCTCATTTTCTGTCTTCCCGAACAACTTGATGTCATCCATGAAAAGGATGTGGTTTATGAACGGACCTCCCTTAGCTAAGCTGTATCCCATCTTGATATCTTTCAAAGCTATTAAAATTGGGTTTAATGCCAACACAAACAACATTGGCGAAAACGAATCACCTTGAAAAATTCCACGTGATATCTTTACTCTCCCTAAAAGCGTATTATTAGCGTAGATGCATGTCTTCCAGTCTGACATACTGGCTGTTATTAGTTTAACCAGGTTGTCTGCGATGCCAAACATTTTGAGGACCTCAATGATCCACGAATGTGGAACCATATCATATGCTTTTTTGAAATCTAACCAGCCCATAGATAGATTGGTTAGCCGCCGCCTACAGTTTCTCAACACTTCTTTGTCAAGTATTAGGTGACCCTTTGTTCCTCTAGTATTCTTTTTGCACCCTTTTTGCTCATCAGTTAGTAAACTGTTGTCGTCAAGGTGTTTGTACGCTTTCTCTGCAAAAATTCCTGTCAAAACTTTCCACAAAAGATTTAAACAAGCTATGGGTCTATAATTTGCAGCATCTGTTCCTCTCATCTTGTCTTTCACAAGTAACGTTGTCTTTCCTTCAACCATCCAGTTAGGTACACTACCTGCTTCCAAACAATCATTGAGATGAATGCTTATTTTCTCATGCAGAGCTGTACAATTTTTTATCCAAAACCCACTAATCCCGTCTGGCCCTGGTGCCTTCCAGTTTGGTAATCTGTTAACTTGTCTTTTGGTATCTTCTAATGAGATCGTGATATTATCTTGCTGATCAGTATTCCGGACTTTTTCTCTTATATTTTCAATCCATTGTGCCTTATCGTTGTGCTTGGTTTCTTTGCTCCAGATGTCACTCCAAAATTTTATTACTTCCTCTTGGTTTGGGTTTTCCGCCATAATAGCACCCCCTTCTAAATTCCTATAGAATTGTCTCTGATTCGTGTTGAAAAGGTGATTATCATCAAATTGTGCTTTCCTTCCCTTATATCTTTTTAGTTTTGACGCCTTTGCAAGGATTCTTTGTTTGACAATTTCTATTACTGTATGTATTCCTTTCTGTTTTATTCCATACTTTCTTTCAAGATCCTGTTTTACTCTCTGTTTTGGACGAGTCCACAGCCCTTTACTCCATGCATCAAGTCTACTTAAGTCCTTTCTCAACCTACTGATATCACCTTCAATTCTCCTCATCCACCAAGGTCTTTCTCCTCTCGTTACTGTGGTATCTTTCACACCTAATCTCTCACAAATTACAACTGCAGCTGCTTTTAAAAGATCTCTTGTTTCCGTGATGTTTTTCGTCTCGATATGTTTCAAAACTCCATTTACCTTTGCAGTTTCACTTCTCAATTCAAGCTTATTGATGTTCCTTAGGCTCTTGACGGTTCGTATGTTCCCTTGCATGCGGACTTCTTTAATTCGACTTACAATTGCATTCTCCTCTTCTGTTAAGTTGCTGTTGTCTTGATCTAGGTCTTCCCTCTCAATTGTGTCATGCTGTTCATTGGCATTTCCACTATCGCTCTGTGGAGTTTCATCACCCACGTCAGTTTCGACTCCTTCCTGACTTCCATTTTCAATTAACCGCTTCATTTCCTCAATCTCGACACTTGTTAACCACTGTTTCTTCTTAATGACTCTGATTTGATTCATCAGGTTATTTTCGCTAATATCAAACATACCTCTATCTAACCACAAATCTAGCGTCCGCTTTCCTACTCCTCTCCCGCCTTTTTGTGCTCTTAAAAAGCATTCCATAGCGACTTTATAATCAGCTTTGCTCCATTTTCTCTTCACTATCTTCACTTCTATTATTATTATTATTAATTATTATTATTATTATTATTATTATTATTATTATTATTATTATTATTATTATTATTATTATTATTATTATTATTATTATTATTATTATTATTATTATTAAAAATCTTCATCAGCCTAACTTTGCAAACAAGCAACCGAGCATTTATAACCTAAGATAAACAACCTAAATTAAGATACAATAAAGAAGAGCCAAACAATTAAATCTACACCAAGCCTGACAAGAACGCCCAACTTCCATAGAAATAAAAGCCCAAACGGGAATTTAAAATGAAAGTTTAGAAAATAAATAATCGCAGTGGGTAAACCAATAACCTACCGAACCCCTGAGAGACCCAAAACCTCACCCTTCCAAGCCTGACTTACATTGAAATAAAAGCCCAAACGGGAATTAAAAGTAAAAGGTTCTAATAACTGACCAAACCCCCACGAGACCCAAAAACCCACCCTTGGAAAATACCTTCATTAAAATCCCCTAGGAGAAGAACCTTAAAGACAAACTAGTGAGGGCAAAATTACCTAATTCGGATGATGGAGGTTTGTCGGTTAAGGGCTGTTACAAATGCAATGGCAGGAAAAGTTGTCAGATTTGTGGTTTGATCAAAGAAGGGGACAGTTTTGAAAATTCTGATGAAAACAGATGTTTTACTATTTTTTCGGGTAGGTACAACTGCAATTCAGAAAATGTTGTTTACTTGTTGCAGTGTGAATGCTGCCGCAAAAAGTATGTGGGTAGCACTAAAACCAAGTTTCGGCAGAGATTTAATGTTTACAAATCTTATTTTAGGTCATACGCACGCAGACGTGACCAGGGTACACTGGACAGGGGCAAAATAATTCCGCAGGCGAACTTTTTTAGCCATTTTTTCGAAGCGGGTCACAACGGGAAATTTGATGTTACCATAAAAATCATCGATGGGGCAGAAAACGTATTTTCACTGCGCCGAAAGGAATTGTTTTGGCAATACAGGCTGGGAACATTTTTGCCAAGGGGACTTAATGA
This sequence comes from Aurelia sp. 4 Dawson et al 2005, assembly GCA_964019985.1. Classification (NCBI taxonomy): domain Eukaryota; kingdom Metazoa; phylum Cnidaria; class Scyphozoa; order Semaeostomeae; family Ulmaridae; genus Aurelia; species Aurelia sp. 4 Dawson et al 2005. The sequence continues at coordinate 14,408,716 of OZ026493.1, read as the reverse complement.
ACGGGCTGCAGATGTGGAGTTGGACATGTTTGCGTGCGGGATGGCCTAATTCCTGCTGTTGCATTTGTATCCGGTGGATGTGCATGGTGGGTGTGGTTTTGCGGTTTTCTTCTATAGCTTCGTGTGCGGATACACGTGGTGTTAGGGTGGAATCCCCTATCAGGCCATTCCTTACTCAGCAAATAGCGAGTTATGGAAAGGTTATGGGGAGGACCGCGGGGCTTTTCCCACTCATTCTTGTTGTTTGCCTCCTCGGTGTGTCCAGACTTCTCCTAGGGGATTTTAATGAAGGTATTTTCCAAGGGTGGGTTTTTGGGTCTCGTGGGGGTTTGGTCAGTTATTAGAACCTTTTACTTTTAATTCCCGTTTGGGCTTTTATTTCAATGTAAGTCAGGCTTGGAAGGGTGAGGTTTTGGGTCTCTCAGGGGTTCGGTAGGTTATTGGTTTACCCACTGCGATTATTTATTTTCTAAACTTTCATTTTAAATTCCCGTTTGGGCTTTTATTTCTATGGAAGTTGGGCGTTCTTGTCAGGCTTGGTGTAGATTTAATTGTTTGGCTCTTCTTTATTGTATCTTAATTTAGGTTGTTTATCTTAGGTTACAAATGCTCGGTTGCTTGTTTGCAAAGTTAGGCTGATGAAGATTTTTAATCGAAACGTACAATTTTAACAGTTTGTTTTTATCTTTTATTTTCTGTTAATTTGGATTGAGGTTTTAGTTTATATATTATTATTATTATTATTATTATTATTATTATTATTATCATTATTATTATTATTATTATTATTATTATTATTATTATTATTATCGATTTATTTCAAGTTGGCAACTTACATAGCTATGTGAAATTAAAAAGCTAATTCAAGCCAACAAATTAAATACAATGTTACATAAATATATACAAGGAAAACAAGTCAATAAAATTACAAAAATTCATATCAATGTAGAAAGTTCATATTAAAAATGGTGTAAAACTATAAAAAGCCGAGCCGAGGAATATAATGCCTGCAAAGTCTGCAGTCGCAGTCTTCATTGGTCCAATATTTGATTTTATTCTTAAATTGTTGCACAGAATTTGAATCCTTGATTTCCTGTGGAAGATAGTGCCAAATACGCTGCCCTCTGTATCGAATTGTTTCAGTAGCACAATTAACTGTATGTACCATAGGAAGTAAAAATGTATTGGTATTTCTCAAATTATATCTAACACTTCTTTTCAAAAATATTTCGTCCATAAAACTGGGGTTTAAATTATTTATAGTTTTGAACATTTCAGTCATTAGCAATTGCACATTTTTCTGGTGTATTGTTACAGATCTATCTTTTTCCAACAAAGATTCGAAGCTGGAAGCATAGTCTTTATATGCAATTCGTAAGGCTCCTTCATGCAGTCTATTGATCTTGTTATTCATTTTTCTGTTATGGAACATCCATACCAAAGGACAGTATTGGAACTGGCTAGTTACAAATGCTCTAATTAACAGTCTTAATTTATCAGTTCCTAGATATATGGACATGCGTGACAACGCAAATAGTTTGTTTCCAGCCTTTTTACAAATATTGCTGACATGCTTTTCAAAGTTGAGATTTGAATCAATCAAAACCCCTAAAAGTTTCTCTTCTTGTGAATTATTGACGGTACAGTTGCCAATATTTATGCCTACATCTTGATTTGTTCTTTCACCAAAAATCATAAAATGGCATTTATCTTCGTTAAGTTTCATGTAGTTATTTCGAAACCATTCAATTATGATTTTGGAGTCATTTTCTAACCTGGAGACTACATTTTCTAGACGCGTATTGCACGTATAAATGGTTGTATCATCCGCATAGTTACATATATCTGTCTCCTGAATCGATAACAGAAGGTCATTGATGTAGATATTGAAAAAGAGAGGTCCAAGGACGGATCCTTGGGGAACACCAAGCTGAAGATGCTTGTAGGTACTGAAAGATCCATTGATTTTTACTCTTTGTTGCCTATTTTCCAGATAGCTGTGGACAAGCAATAAAGCGTCACGACTAAATCCGTATGCATGTAACTTAGCGATCAGTAAGTCATGTCGAATACAGTCGAAGGCCTTTGAAAGGTCCATGAATATGGCTCCAACTTTTCCACCCTTGTCGAGGCACGTTCTCCATTCTTCAATTGTCCGTATCAATGCATGTTGAGCATTATAGCCCTTACGAAAGCCACAAAGCAGACATGATAAATACTGAGACATATGTGCTGATATTTGAGTACCCATGAACCTTTCAAATACCTTCGACACTGTTGGGAGCACACTGATAGGTCTGTAATTACCCTTGAAGGTTTTGACGTCCTTTTTAAAAAGAGAAGATACATCGGCTAATTTCAATTCATCGGGAAAGGAAGAATGTTCTACTGAGTTATTAAATATGATTTGCAAGGGTTCAGAAACTATTTCCGACTCAGATTTTAACAACTTTGGAGGGATACTCTTGAAAGTGGTTGCTTTAGAGGGGTTTAGTTCACTAATCCCATTTTTGATATTTTCAATTGAAACCTTTTCAAATGAGAAAGAACCATTGTTTACATCGCGTGAGCGAATTTTTTGAATACTTGGGTGCGATGGGGTCACTAAAATCTTCAGAAGCAAACATAATATTTTCATTTTCGATAATTCCAAGAGAATCAGTGATTGTGACAAAATATTTATTGAACGTTTCAGCCACATCAGACTCGTTCGACACAACTTTCCCTTCTTCAACCAACGTTATTCGTGATTTTGATGAGCTCTTATCCGAAATAAAAGGTTTGACCGTTTTCCAAAATTTTTTGTTGTCTGTAACTGCTGAAATATCAATTTGATTATAAAAATCTCTTTTTGCCTCACGGGTCATTTTAACGCAAAGATTGCGCTGTCTGCGGAAAGCATCCCAGTTTTCAGCTGTTCTATTCTTATTATACTTATTCTTTAGTCTCGTGCGCAGCATGAACGCCTTGTGAAGAGTTCGGTTCATAAATGGGCTGTCATTTGCACGAATGTATCTCCTTTTCATCGGTGCATGCTTATCTAAGACATGTCCAAAGGCACTCTGAAAAGATGTGTAAGTCAAACGTTGTACATCAACGTCAGCAATTTCCTTCTGAAGATCCTGTCGAAATACCTCATCTCTAAAGTTTCGATAGTCTCTGTAGTTAACTACGTTCAGTTTTTGCTTGTCCAAAGAAGTTTTCAAAACTGTAACGACCATTTTGTGAAAATATGATAATCCAGTTTCAATAGCTGTTGTTTGTTGAAAGTTCCTCCCTCTATTTGTCAACATCAAATCAATGCACCTTGGGTTATTGGACTTAAAACACGTAGGTTCTCTAACGAGGTTCTTGAGGTCGAAAAGATTCATAAAGTCGGTTACCTCCTGATCCGTTTCAACTGCATTATTAAAGTCACCAACAAGCATAAAATTTTCATATTTTTCGCTATGATGGTCTATTGCTTTGCCTAACTCATCGAAGAAGTAAGCCTGTTCTTGTGACAGTGGTCGATATATGCATAAAAGGACCCATTTCTTTCTACGAAGGTTTATCTCAAAGCAAATGCATTCAATGTCATCTTTAAAGCTGAAAAACTTCAGCTGGAATGAAGGAATATCATCTCTGACATAAACTTATAGCCCACCGCCGTTACTGTTCCTGTCTAATCGAAAGGGTTTACTGAAGCCATGGACGGAAAATTGCTCCATAGGAAAGGAAGAATCGAGTTTTGTTTCCGCTATCATGAAAATGTCGATATTGCTATCAACAATTTCCACTAAACCTTCAAACTTGTTCCTTATTGAGTTGATATTGATGTAGCCAATTATCAAGCGTCCTACATTATTTGCTCTTAATTTCCCAAGCACAGATTTTCCATCCATGTCTTCCGTCTCTAAAACTAAAGGCTGCAGCTGGCTACTGGGAAAATCATCTTTGGTTAAAAGGGGATCATTTTCTAAAAGTGGTAGCTCAAGGGGAGTTGGGGGAGAGGGAGGTTGCTCTTTATCATCATAACCTTCTCTATTCAGTCAGTAACCCATTGCCCTTATGAAATTGTTAGCTAGTATGATTGTTCCTTCCATATTAAGACGCAGTCCTCTTCCATTTAAATGAGATTCTGGGTCAATGTTTGAGTTGTCAATAAATCCCAGCCGCATACGCTCGCATTCTCTTTCCAGAGCCTTATTGACTTCTAGTGCTTTACCATTAAACTTGTCTCTTCTTTGAACAATGCTTGAGACCAGCACTTCAGTGTCTTTGCTTTCCATCGCCTTAGCGAGTTCAATGATATCTTCGGCTATTGTCCAGGGGGATTGTTTCGTGTGCAAATCATTCGTACCGCAATGTAGTATGATTCGGCTAGGGGATTTTTTCATGGTGGGGCAGACATAACTGTTTATGGTATCAGTATTTGCTCCTGGAAATGATCGCACGAACACGTTCTCCTTGTGTGACACTGCTTCCTTCACTTTGAAGCCTTGGATTCCCTTCACCACTGAATCTCCTAAAATCTCAGTTGTTAATCGTTTTCTAACCAAATGTGTAATTTCAGGGGCAGTATTGCTAACAGAATTGGAAGAATCATTATTATTGGGAGACCCATTGGTGGCAACTTGATTCGCTGTATTCTCAGGAATATTATGTTCGCCGTCCTCTATAACCACAGGAGGGGTATTAATTGCCTGCTCACTGTCCGGTACTTGAATCATTTTCGAATTTTGCGCTTGATTTGTATCTTGCTGTTGGGTGATCTTCGGTTCAGTGCTTTGTTTTTGTTTATTAATTCTCCTTGAACGTCTGTTTTCTCTCTTTGTGTTCGTTTGAACAGGTCTTTCAATCTCTATAGATTCGTACACAATAGGTGTCACAGGAATTAAATAGGCACTGGCTGCTGTTTCTTTGTTCACGCGTGGATTTGATTGTTCTCGTTTATTGTTACAGTTGCAACCCGCTTCCATCCTTTCTATCTGCCGTTTTAAGATAAAATTTTCTTGCAAAAGACTACGGCTGCACTCACGCTCCTTTTGCAGCATCAAATTTAATTCAACCAGACCCTTAGCTAGTTCTGAAACGGAATTATTATCTCCAGAAGTGGGTTTGGTTGGAGACTTGACAGTGAACTTGTAAGGGGCGAGATCTGATTCAAGATTTTCCTTGTTAATACAGCTTGGCAAGTCTTTTGGCAGAGAGGCACTTTTCATTTCAACAGAACGATTTACACGATTCCTCGTTGATGTTTTCTTAGGTACCTTCTCAATTGGTGATTCAGCGGATGCTTCTGACGGTTTCGTATGAACGGAGTCCTCCGTGAGCCAGTATGATTCTTCGGGCTCGATACCTCGGTTTTCGATTAGGCTCTTTACCTCGAGATTTGCTAATGTTGTTACAATATCTTCAGGAGTAAAGCTGATTCCCTTTTTAACCAGAGAGGCTCGAATTGTTTGTCTATTTAGTTGTTTTTTAGACTTTCGGATACACTGGATGGCTTCTGTCACAACAAATTCCATTTTCTTTCAGTGATTTGAAACACATCCGATCACTACAACCACAACTGCACTGTTTGAAGTGCCCCACCCATGCAGATCCTAACTCCTAAATGTAACGATAGAATTTATGCCGACCCACAAGCAAACATATCGAGTTCAATGTCTGCTGCTCTTTCGTTTAGGCCAGCAGGTGAAAACGTTCCAAGTTTGTACTGCCAAAATAGCTCTTTCCTACGATGTGAAGAGACATTATCCGCCCCATCGATTATCCTAATACTGACCGAAAAATTACCCCCATGTTGTTCATCAAAAAAGTGGCTGAAGAAATTAGCCTGTGGAACAGGCTTTCCCGTTACCAAACTGTCCTCGTTATGTTTGCGTGCGTATGTCCTAAAATACGATTTATAAACATTGAACCTTTGTCGAAACTTGTTTTTGGTGCTGCCAATATATTTTTTATTGCAGCAGTCACATTGCAACATATAAACCAAACTTTCTGTATTGCAATGAAAGGGCCCCGAAAATATTTTGAATGTCCTAGAGTCATTTGCATTGGCAAAAGTATCCCCCTCTCGTATAAAAGGAGAAGTTTGACAATTTCTTCTATCATTACATTTAAAGGTTCCCCTTTCCACCAACTCCTCCTCCAACGGTTGCAGTTTTGCCCTAACCAAATTATCCTTGAGAGTTTTTGCTTTCATAAAAGATACAAAGATTTTGTCTTTGAAAAGATTCCTGTGTTCCGTATCCACCAAAAGGATATTCTGAGATTGCCGTAAAACTTCATATACCCTATGCAAAACTGGATGATATGTGAAAACTAATGGTATCCGTGTGTCATCCTTTGGTTGTTGTTACCGAGAAAGTAAGGAAACGTGATCCAACCCCTTAATCCTGTAAACCTGTCCATCTATGTCACCCTCTGTTTACCCCCTATCCAAGAGCTACGTCTTTAGGTCTGCAACTCTGCTTTCGAAAAACCTATCTTCTGAACAAATATCCCGCATTGTAAGGGCTTGACTATACGGTATTCCCTTTTTAGTATGGTTCGGATGACATGAAGTACGATGGAGGAGTTGGTGTGTGTCAGTCGGTTTAGAATATAAATCCGTCATAAGTTTTTTACCCTCTCTAATAACCTGTACGTCTAGAAAGTTGATATTTTCTTTGGACCATTCAGCGGTAAATTTTATAGAATGATGTGCCCCATTGAGAAAGTTGATAAATTCCGAAAGTTTTTCTTCCCCGTGTAACCAAACCAAAAATAAGTCGTCTATGAAACGCCACCAAAGAAACGGTTTGTACTGGGATTCTTCCAGTAGCTTTTCCTCTAATGCAGCCAAGAACAAAATCGCATAGGATGGTGCACATTTAGTACCTATTGCCGTTCCCCTAACTTGTTGAAAATACGACCCATTAAACTCGAAAAAATTGTTCTTAAGCATTAAATCTGCTAGTTCTACGAGAGAGCTTGTTGAAACCGACTGATCTACACGACCATTCAGGGCAGACCGAAGAGCTTCCAGTTCCTCGTCATGTGGTATACTCGGGTAAACACCAACCACATCAAATGTGCAAAGAATAGCATTCTCAGGGAGCTCGTCGAGATTAGCAATCTTCTGCAAAAAATGATTAGTATCCTTAATGTATGACCTGACGCTTTTAGCCAATGGTTGTAAGAGATAATCGAAAAACTGAGATATATTCTCCGTATAAAACCCACAGTTTGAAATAACAGGCCTACCAGGAACGCTATTCAGCCGCTTATGAATTTTAGGCAATAAGTAAAATCTTCCTAGTTTCGGATTGTTAACTAATAAATATTCTAAAGTCCTTTCATCGATATCATCTCGTTCTCTAATATTGTTAATAGTGTTATCAATTATCTGCTGCAGGTGCTCCGAAGGATCACTATCCAGCTCTGCATATACTGCAGCATCCCTTAGCTGACTTTAGGCTTCTTTTATATAATCTTCTCTGTGCCATACTACCACCCAAGACCCTTTATCAGCCTCCTTGATAACTATCGACCGGTCACATTTAAGACTATCCAAAGCTAATTTCTCTTTCCTACTGATGTTACTAAAATTATTACCTTCCACAGAAATCTTCATAATCTCATCCTCTATCTTAGACAAATACACTTCGATGGCTACATCCTTATTTCTAGGGTTAAATTTGCTACGAGGTTTAAACGTCGGGTACTCTGAAAAATCTTCCGACTCTCTAAAATTATTATTATTGTTATTATTTTTATTGTTATTATTATGTCTTTTTGCCCTTATTTAGGGACATTGCAAAATTTATTACATGACATGGCCGGTGGAGAAGAAAACTGTTTGGAAAAAAATCTGCTTGCCCCGTATGAAATTATTGCAGGAAAGCTAACTGCCCCGTCACCCTTTCCTTAAAGTCCTCAAAAATTTATCTGTCCTGTATTCATGAACAACAGATGTTTTACAGTACCTATTACCCATGAAGTAGCCAAGCACCATAACAATATCAAATCTTATATTTACGGATGTTGTTCAATGAAAAACTGACTTTGAAGATCAAGGGATATGACTGATGCAAGTTACAGACAAGGAAAATTTGCGTCATATCTCCTTCCAAGAATTTCTCTGCTTGCATGATTCACAGCTTAGCACTCAAAATGAGACATTTTACATTTCAAATTTCATCTTGAGCTCGTAAAAAGTTTCTGCCCCGTTGATATTTGCCCGGGTATTTGCCTCAAAAAGTTTTGACCCACCTCTGATAAGCTCAATAAAAGTAGTTGCCCCATTGCGGTTTTGCACCGGCCATGTTATAAAATAAACTTTGCTCTGACCCTTACAACGAGTTCCAATTTGAAAGTGTTTCCACCCCATTTGTGGCGTAAGGTATCACTGTTTGCATTGTGTCCCAATCTTCACTAATTACATGGTTTCACTAGTTCATTAAGAATCTTCTTACTGCGTAGCACGTTCCCAGTAATGTTATCTTTTGTATCTCGAAGATATTGATCTTTCCTGGTATCTTTTCAATGTATTTCGGGAACATTTTGTCAACGACACCTGTACATCCAACAACGATAGGTACTATTGCAATAATGCTTTCAACTCGATAGCAAGATTTTGGTACTTCTCGACTTTCTCGATACGCTTATCAACAATGTTGTCATCTCAAGGTACTGCAATGTCCATTAACAAAGCAATTTTGTCTTTTTTGCAGGTCCTTGGGGGGTACCTTGGAGTCTCTATCAAGCCATCAGAGATTTAGCAAATTTACGAAAAGCAGGTCCTTGAAGAAGGTATTTTGGAGTCTCCATCTAGCCATCAGGGATTTAGCAATTTTGCGAAAAGCAGGTCCTTTGAGGGTATTTTGTTTGGAGTCTCCATCTAGTCCAGTGTCGTGGGTTTTAATAGCGTCGATTCCAGTCCCTGGTCGATGTTAAACTGCTGAAGCTAGATGAAAAACAAGCTTGGATTTTTTCATTCGAAAACGGAAAAGCATGCTATAATTCGGCACAATATAAAGGGTTTTCAAATATTCTACATCATAGTTACACCTTAGAGACTCTTAGATAAGTGTATCTTGAACTATAAATACTTGACTGTTTTCATTGTAAAGTACTGATGAAGATTTTATAATCGAAACGTCTGGTTTTAACAGTTGCGTTTTTATCATTATTATTATCATCATTATCATTATCATCATCATCATCATCATTATCATCATCATCATTATTATTATTATTATTACTATTATTATTATTATTATTTCTTTCGCAAACCAAGCCAACGTCAATGGTGGTTTATTGTTCAGCTAGATATCATGTCAATACTCTTGACCTTAGATATCTAGAACGTTCCTGATTATCTTTGCCGTTCCCAACACACAAGCTTTCTGCATCACGTCGGTCTTCTCTTCTACTTCTATCTTTGCTGCCCACGAGTTAAAGTTCTTGCTCAATGTACCCAACGCCCCTATTACGATTGGAATCACACATACTTTTCTGCATTCCCAGATCCTACTGATTTCTATTATTATTATTATTATTATTATTATTATTATTATTATTATTATTATTATTATTATTATTATTATTATTATTATTATTATCATTATTATTATTATTATTATTATTATTATTATTATTATTATTATCATTATTATTATTCATTGTTCACTCGGCGGTGATGTTGACTGCCGGTTGACTTCTGGATAGCAGGCCAAATCCCTTGGCTTTAGGTATCCAGTACTTTTCTTACTATCTTTGCAGTTCCTAACAGGCAAGCTTTCTGTAAAAGTTCTGTGCTGCATTCTATTTCAATCTTCTTCAACCAGTTTTCAAAGTTCTTTCCAATCGTACCCAGAGCTCCAATGATTATTGGTACAATCTTAACTTCTCTTACATTCCAGAGCCTCTTAATCTCTCTCTTCAAGTCTTGATAGACCTCAATTTTTTCCTTTTCTTTTCTTTCGATCCTGGTATCGAAGGGACAGGATATGTCAATCAGCAAACACGATCGATCCTTTTTATTTTCAAAAACAATGTCTGGTCGGTTATGCTCCAGTCGATGATCTGTCTGTATGGGAAAATCCCACAATAACCTAATGTCTTCTGTCACAATAACATTCTCTACTTTATGGTTGTACCATCTATCTCCATAATCTAAACCTAGTTTTTGACATAACTTCCAGTGGACAATTTGAGCTACTTTGTCATGTCTCCAGCCTTTATATTGTACTTGCGCTAGCTGTTGACATTCAGATACTATGTGCGCTATCGTTTCATCTGCTTTTCCACATAGTCTACATTCTTTTGATACATTTTCTTTGTAAATGATGTTCTTTACAGAATTCGTTCCCACTGCTTGCTCTTGCGCTGCAAATATAGTGCTCTCTGTTTCTTTCTTTAATCCTGCATGTTTCAACCAATTCCAGTTCTTATCCTTATCCATTAAATCTTTTGTAGCAGCAGCTGTTTGCCCATGCAGCGGTTTATCCATCCACCCGTTCTTATGCTGTTCTTTATTCTGCCGTTTCCATACTTTGGGATCTTTGATTTCATTTGATCTCAGTATTCCTTCCTTTTCAATTGATCTCATTATTTCGTGGGCGTTGTTCATCACATACCATCCAAGACTGTTCTCCTCACTTCGTACAGTCTCTTCAGCTCCAATCAAGCCCCTCCCTCCTTCCTGCCTTGTTAAATACAGTCTGTTCACATTGCTTTTAGGGTGGAACGCTCCATACATGGTCAGTTTCTTTCTTGTTTTTCTATCAAGTTCTTGCAGTTCGTTCTTGGTCCAATTTATCAACCCTGCACCGTACCTCAGCAATGACACAGCCCACGTATTTATTGCAATGATTATATTCTTTCCATTCAGTCTTGATTTAAGAATCTTTTTCAACCTTCGTAGGTATTCTTTTTGTACAAGCTCTTTCATAGTTTGATTCATAATCTCATCTATCTCTAGTATGCCAAGATACTTATATCCTTCTTCGTCGACACTTTTAATTGATTCACCGTTTGGTAGCTGTATACCATCGCTGTTGACAACTTTTCCTCTTTTCATTACGACCACTCCGCACTTCTGGACTCCAAACATCATACCTATGTCCTCACTAAAAACATTCACCGTTCTTACCAGTGAATCGATCTCATTTTCATCCTTTGCAAACAACTTCAAATCGTCCATGAAAAGGAGGTGATTTATTTTCGTTTTTCCCCTTTCAAGTTGATATCCAGCCTTACACTTTCGGAGTATCATCGACATTGGCAAAAGACAAATCACAAAGAGTAGCGGGGAAAGGCAGTCACCCTGGAAGATTCCTCTCTGAATGCTTACTTCACCTAATTCTTGTTTCCCTGCTGTTAATATCGTTTTCCACCTAGGCATGCTTCTTCTAATTAGCTCCTTGAGGTTGTCTGCAACTCCAATCATGTTAAGACATTCTATTATCCACGAATGTGGCACCATATCGTAAGCTTTACGATAGTCAATCCAAGCAATGGAGAGATTCGTATGTCTTCTTTTACAACTCTTTATAATGGTCTTATCGATAAGTAGCTGATCTTTTGTGCCCCTTGCCTTCTTCTTACACCCCTTTTGCTCATCTGGGAATAACTCTCTCTCTTCCATGTATGTGTAAATCTGATCTGCAACAATTCCCGTCAAAACTTTCCACATAAGTGGTAAACATGATATCGGTCTATAATTGTCTGCAGCATTACCTTTGCTAGTGTCTTTCACACACAAAAGTGTCTTACCTGTTGTCATCCATGTCGGTACAACACCAGTTCTCATTATTTCATTGAGTTGCTCTGCGATTCGGTTGTGGAGTCCATTCAAGTTCTTGATCCAGAAGCCCTGCACTCCATCAGGCCCTGGGGCCTTCCAGTTTGGAATTTTCTTTAGCTGTTCCTTCACCTTTCCTTCTTCAATTTCTATGTCTTCTTGTTGATGGTTTAATCCTGTCATCTCCTCTTTGATGTCCTTTAGCCACTCAGCCTGGGTGTTGTGCTCAACTGGATTTTCCCATATTGAACCCCAGAATCTTCTTGCTTCATCTGCATCTGGGATCAGACTTTCATTTCTAACTTTTCTATCTAATTCCTGATATAACCGCCCTTGATCTACTTCAAATAATCTGTTTTGACGCTGTTGTTCATTTCTGGCTTCATACCTCTTAATCTTTGCAGCTTTCGCCACTACCCTTTGCTTCAATTCCTCTATCACTACACTAACGCCTTTTTCTTTAACCCTGTACTTGTTATTGATATATTCCATTCTTCTGTTGCTGTGCATTTCATTATTCTGTCTCCTCTCAAGTTTACTAACAGCTGTCCTCAATTGTTTGATATCGTTGTTAATGCGTCTCTTCCACCAAGGATCTTTCTTTGGTCTTTGCTCTCTTTCTTTCAGGCCCATTTTATAGGCTACATACCATATCAACGCAATGATAAATCTGTTTGTTTCGGTTATGGTGGGTGTAATGACCTTTTTAATAAGATTTTCCAGCTTTTTTATTTCTCTTTGTATGTTCTTCTTATTCACCGTTTTGAATGTTACCTTTGGTGGTTGCTTCTTTTCCACATAAAAAGTCCGTATGGTAGTCAGCTGTTCCGTCTCTTCCTCGCTCAACATAACATCTTCCCGAAGATCAAATCCCTCAATACTATCATTGTCGTTCCCCGTCCTATCTTCTCTGTCACTTTGTGCTTCTGCTCGTGTTTCTTGTTCCCCTTGAAGCTGTGTCCTTTCTTCCTGGTCATTCATATCCACTGTTACGTAAGTATTTTCTCTTTCGATTTCCCTTCTAATTTCTTCAAGCTCTACATCTGTTAACCATTGATTAACTACAATCGCTCGTGCCTGATCCATCAATCTCTGTTCGCTGATGTCGAACACCCCTTTGTCTCTCCATATTTCCATCATTCTCTTTCGATATCCTCTTCTGTTAGGCTCACTTTTCAATTTACAATACATTACCAGTCTATTGATAGTCTTACTCCATTTCTGTCTGGCAGTTGCTTGATGACGACCGGGCCTGCGCTGCTCGTCCACAGGACACCTGCCGAACGAGGCACCTTCATCATTGTTGATTCCAGTACCATTCACGTTGTTGTTTGATGAATTATCATTAGGCATTTACACTCAAAATGAGGATGGTTTTATCCGGGTTTTCCTTCCCTCGGGTGTTTTTATTTTAACGTGACACCATCACTAGGGGGGTTGCCAACCAAGGCTGAAGAGTCCCCCCCACCCATGAGACAGACTAGCCCCCGCCGGACGCCAACCCGGTACTTCATGGCCTCGGGGAGAGCTTACAGGTGCTACACCTTGCTCAAGGGTGACCTGGAGGTAGTTGTGGCAAAGGGTAACCTCATTCGCCCACGTCGAAACTCCACAACCGGATGCAGTTTAAAGTCATACCCAGGACATTATTATTATTATCATTATTATTATTATTATTATTATTATTATTATTATTGTTATTATTGTTATTATCATTATTATTATGGTTCGTACTGTTACACTTTGTTTTACACTGGTAGTTTTGTCCTTTAGATCTGGTTACAACCAGTAACCTCAGGTCTAAGGGTTCTTCTCATTAGTTCTTCTCTTTCTTTGAAGTCCTAGTGAAAGTCTACATTTCCAAAGTTCTTCGTAAGATTCTTGCAGTTCCAAGAAGTGTACTTTTCTGCAATGCCTCTGTTTTGATGTTAATACCAATTTTCTTTATGCACATGTCTAATCTTTCGAAATCTTGCCCAGTGCACCAACAACAATTGGGATGACTTCAGTTTTCTTCATTCCCCAAAGGGCTACAATCTCTCGCCTGAGGTCTTGGTATTTTTCTACCTTTTCTTGCTCTTTATTCCCTACTCGCACATCATTCGGAACAGCTATGTCGATGATCTTGCATTCCTTTTTTCTCTTCTCAACAACTACAATATCAGGTCTTCGGCTTTGAATTAAGTGGTCACATTAAATGGTAAAGTCCCATAGTATCTTGGCTTCTTCATTCTCTAACACACTTTGTGGCTCATGCTCATACCATTTCTTTTCTCTTTCGAATCCATACATACCACATAGTTCCCAATGAATGATTTGCGCAACACTGTCATGCCTTGCCTTTTATTGTTTCTGAGCAAGCTTACTACATTCGCTAACGAGGTGAGAAATGCTTTCACCTTTGGCCCCACACAATCTACAAAGTGGTGATTCAGATGTTTTATCAATGTGGAATTTCGAATAGTTAGTTCTTAATGCTTGTTCTTGAGCGGAAAAAACAATGACACTGTCCCAGGTTTAAGATCTGACTGCCTTACCCAATTCCAAGATTCAGTCTCATCTACATCATCAATGATCTCTCTAACAAATTGACCATACTTTTTCTTCTCTCTCCACGCATTTCTTAACTCATCCATAGCCATCTTCTTAAATTCATGTGGCTCTAAATTATTATTATTTCTATTATTATTATTATTATTATTATTATTATTATTATTATTATTATTATTATTATTATTATTATTATTATTATTATTATTATTATTATTATTTATTATTATCATTATTATTATTATTATTATCATTATTATTACTATTATTGAAATTACGCACAATAAACAGTTTCTATGTGTTGGAGTCCATCTTGAATGTCAAGTTACAACAAGTATCCTCAGACTTCAAGAACCTTCCTCAAAATTCTTACCGTTCCCAGTAACACTGATTTCTGGATTTGCGATGCCTTTACAGGAATTCCCATTTCCTTCAAATTGTCCTTTAACCGAGCTGGTATCGTTCCCAGCTTTCCAGTTACAATTGGAATGACTTTGACTTCCATATTCCATATCTTGCGGAGTTCTCTGGCTAAGTCCTGATATTTAACAACTTTTTCATTTTCCTTTTCTTTCACTCTTTTATCTCCAGGGCACGCTACATCAATGAGCTGGCAGGTTTTCTTATCCTTATCCACTACTACAATGTCTGGTCTCCTTGATATTATATAATGATCCGTTTGTATTGTAAAGTCCCACAAGATTTTACATTTATCATTTTCAACTACACTTTGTGGATTGTGTTCGTACCAATTCTTTTCATGTTGTAAGCCATTTTTCCTACAAAGTTCCCAATGCAATGCTTGAGCCACCTTGTCGTGCCTTGCCTTGTATTCCAGCTGTGCCAATTTACTGCATTGACTAGCAATATGGGTCACTGTTTCATCTGCCTCCTTACACAATCTGCACAAGCTGCAATCACTGGTCTTATCTATTTTAGTCTTGATGATATTCGTACGCAATGCTTGGTCTTGGGCTGATGTCAATAAACTCTCTGTTTCTTTTTTTAATGTACCTTCTCTTAGCCATAGCCACGTGTCAATGCTTTTGACGTCTTCTGTTTCTCGAAGATATTGCCCATGTAGCGGTTTTTCTTTCCACTCAGACTTCTGCCCTTTTCCTTTTCACTGTTTCAGTACTCTCTTGCTCTATTATCTCACATCCCCTTGCCCCTTCTATCAATTTATCTTGACTTTCGTTGACATAGTTATTTAATCCCAAAATGGCAAGCTCCACACAGTCTTCTATTCCAATCAGTGTTCTACCTTCCATTTTCCTTGGTACGCACAAACGACACACGCTATCCCTTGGATGTAGTGCTCTATTCATAGTCATTGTTTTCCTTGTCATTCTATTTATATCCTTTACCTCTTCTTTTGTCCAGCTATCAAATGGCTTGATCATTATTGGTCAATGATGATGATGATGATGATGATGATGATGATGATGATGATGATGATGATGATGATTATCATTATTATTATTATTATTATTATTATTATTATTATTATTATTATTATTATTATCATCATTATCATTATTATTATTATTATGATCTTTTTATCACAGGAAAAGTTCCTGGTAAGTTCTTCCCGAAAGCAAGCCACAATGCCTGCCAAAAGTCCTTGGAACACTTAGGCTATTTCTTCATGATCCACATTTCTAACCATAGCCATTAGGTTCAAATACCCCCTCGCCCCCGAAACAATGTTGATTTCGAAGGTTATTGTCCCAGCATTCCAGCAGAGTCGCGGATCGTCCTGTCATCCCGATTTTTACACCACAAAACAACATTGTTCTAAGGGGGAGAGAGGGAAATTGCAAAACAAGGCAAAATTAGCGGAGGTGTTCCAATACTTTTGGCAGGCATTGTAGAGCAACTAGCCTAAGGTTTCGAGAACCTTTCTCAATTTTCTTGCAGTTCCTAACAATGCCATTTCCTGGATCACTTCAGTCCTGATATTAATTCCTATTTTCTCTATGTACTGCTCTGCTTCTTTCGTGACACATCCCAAAGCACTAACTACAACTGGAATGAATTTACTCTTCGAAGGCACCATAACCTTGCAATTTCTCTTTTTAGGTCTTGATACTTTTCGATTTCTCCTTCAGTTTTATCCTTGTATCTCCGGATACAGCTATGTCAATGATCAAGCACTCTTTTTCTGATTTTAGCTCGACAACAATGTCTGGTCGTCCACGCTCAATTTCATATTTCATTATCATTATTATCTGCGAGTTCACTCCTAAAGTTCATAGTCTGGAGGAATGGTTCATCAAATGTCAAGCTGCAACAAGCAGCCTCAGACACTCAATACTTTTCTTAGTATCCCAGCTGTTCCAAGGAGGGCTGACTTCTGGATGCAGTGAATATCACCTGGTAATCCTAAACTCAACAAATGTTCTTTTAACTTTTTGGGAATGGAGCCAAGGGCCCCAACCACTATTGGAATCACTTTTGCTTTAACATTCCATAATCTCATTATTTCCAGCTTTAGTTCACTGTATTTGCTGATCTTCTCCCATTCTTTGTCTGCAATATTTTGGTCAGCAGGAATGGCTACATCAATGACAATGCATTCTTTTTCTTCCCAATCGACGATGACAATGTCCGGTCTTCTGTGCTCTATGACTCGATCAGTTTGGATGGAGAAATCCCACAAGAGTTTGTATCTCTTGTTTTCTACAACAGGACTTGGCTGATGTTGATACCATTTGTCTGTATGCTCCAGGTCATATTTCTTGCATAAGAGCCAATGGATGAAGCATGCAACTTTGTCATGTCTACGCTTATACTCCTTTTGGGCAATTTAATATTTCATTATCATTATTACTATTATTATTATTATTATTATTATTATTGTTACTATCATTATTATCATTATTATTATTATTACTATTATTATTATTATCATTATTATTATCATTATTATTATTATTATTATTATTATTATTATTATTATTATTATTATTATTATTATTATTATTATTATTATTATTATTATTATTATTATTATGCTGATTTCCACAGTTCTGATGTTAAAACTGGCTTGTTCTCGATGTTCCCTGAGATCGGATCACAACCCATGATCTTAGATCTCAAGAACTTTTTTCAACACTCTGGCAGTTCCTAAAAGTACAGATTTTTGAATCAGTTTTATCTGTGTTTTGACTCCAATTTCCTTGATGTAGTTGCTCAAACTTCGTGTTACTGTTCCAAGGGCACCCAAGACAATAGGGATTACTTTTGCTTTTACTTTCCATAATCTTTCCACTTCTCTCTTTAATTCATCATACTTCTCGATTTTCTCCGTCTCTTTTTCAGCTATTCTCACGTCTCCCGGGACTGCAACGTCAATGATGTAGCATTTCCTATCTTTCTTGTTAACCACCTATGTTTCTATGTTTCCTATGTTTCTTGTTACTATGTCAGGTCTCCTTGCCTGGATTTCATTGTCTGTTTGGATGTTGAAATCCCATAGAATTTTTACATCTGATGTCTCTGACACTCCTTCTGGTTGATGTTCATACCATTTATTACCACAATCTATGTCATACAGGCGGCATAAATCCCAATGAAGGGCCTTTGCTAAACAATCATGTCTACGTTTGTACTCTCTCTGCGCCAATTTCGGGCATTCTC
Organism: Aurelia sp. 4 Dawson et al 2005; assembly: GCA_964019985.1. Lineage (NCBI taxonomy): Eukaryota > Metazoa > Cnidaria > Scyphozoa > Semaeostomeae > Ulmaridae > Aurelia > Aurelia sp. 4 Dawson et al 2005. The sequence continues at coordinate 14,390,748 of OZ026493.1, read as the reverse complement.
TGACTATGTGGCTTATTGTTTCCTCTTTCTGTTTACACATTCTACACTTTGGATCCTCCTGCGTCTTGTCAATGTTTGTTTTAATTGTATTAGTTCGCAATGATTGAGTCTGCGCCGCCATTATAAGGCCTTCAGTCTCCTTTTTCAATTCCCCGTCCCGGAGCCATCCCCATGTTCTGGATCATATATTTCCCTTGTCTGCCTGAAGAACTGACCATGAAGAGCCTTTTTTTCCAGTTCTGATCGTCTTTCTTCTCTTCTTCGCTCCTGGAAGTCTTTCTCTGTCACTCTTTCTCCTGCCTCGCATCTTGCTAATGACAATATCCTTTCTCTGCTATCCTGAACATAGTTTTCAAGCCCCAAAATTGCTATCTTAACACAATCCTCAATTGCTACAAGTTCTCGTCCTCCTTCTTTACGGGGTAGGTAGAGTCTTGCTACACTATCTCTGGGATGCAGTGCCCTGTACATATTCATCATCTTACGAGTCTCTCGATCTATTTCTTTCAGCTCATCCTTCCTCCAGTCGACAAAAGGTGCCGCATATCTCATCATGGAAACAGCCCACGTGTTTATGGCAGTTATCGTATTGCCTCCATTGAGTTTAGATTTCAAAATCTTTTTCACTCTTCTCTTATATTCTTTCCTTAGCCTTTCTTTCATCTGTCCACTTAGTACTTGATTAGCTTCCATAACTCCAAGATATTTATAAGCGTTCTCCTCGTGTATAGACTTATTGGTTTCATTATTTGGTAAGTCAATGCCATTAGACTCCACTACCTTTCCTCTATTGATAACCAACATGGCGCACTTTTCTACTCCAAATTCCATACCTATATCATTACTTATAACTCTAACTGACTGCACCAATGCATCTAGTCCACTTTCATTCTTCGCATACAGTTTGATGTCATCCATAAACATTAAATGATTTATCTGCTCTCCATTTGAACTAAACTTATAGGATGCTTTCATTTTACGTAGCACCAACGTTAATGGAATCATAGCAATCACAAACATTAATGGTGATAAGCTGTCTTGAAAAATCCCTCTGGAAAATTTTACTTCACCAATCTCTTCCCCACAAGATGTTAACATGGTGCTCCATTCCTTCATACTATTAATCAGCAAGTCTTTTACATTCTCTGCAACGCCAAACATGCTCAAACATTCGTTCAGCCATGAATGTGGGACAAGGTCATACGCTTTTGTATAATCCAGCCAGCACATTGCAATATTCTTCTTTCTTTGCTTCACTTCCTTCATTATTTTCTTGTCAATATACAATAGATCTAAGCAACCTCTACATCCTTTCCTCGATCCCTTTTGCTCTTCTGGCAATGCATTCTGACTTTCCATGAAAGAATAAATCTCACCTGCCAATATTCCTGTCAACAATTTCCAGCACATAGCAAGACATGTAATTGGGCGATAATTGCTAGGCACACTTCCTTTTTGTGGGTCTTTGATTATCAAAATTGTCCTTCCTTTAGTCATCCATTTTGGCACTATTCCTTTCCTCAAGCACTCGTTGAGCTGCATTGTAATTCTCTCATGTAGATTAGTGAATCTTTTCAACCAGAAGCCCTAAACTAAGTCAGGTCCTGGTGACTTCCAATTTGGCATTTTATTTACAACCTTTTCTACCTTTTCCCTTGTTATCACAACATCATTTTGCCTTTCAATTTTTACTTCCTCTTTCAGGTCATTATTATTATTATTAATCATTTCAAATACGACATGGCCTAATGCCAGAACCATACATGCCAAATGTCAAACTCTAACAAAGAGTCTTAGACAGCAAGCACTTTCCTCAAGATGTGAGCTGTTCCGAGTAATGCTGATTTTTGAAATACTTTGATGTTATGCTTGATGTCGAGCTCCTTTAGATTCTCTTCAAGTTTCTTTGTGATCGAACCTAACGCACCAATAACAATAGGGATGACTTTAGTCTTTGTTTTCCACATTCGTTCCAGTTCCACCTTCAGTTCCGCGTAATTCATTATCTTCTCCACCTCCTTCAGCGCTATGCGGTGATCACCTGGTATAGCAACATCTACGATCAGGCATGTATTTTTGGTTTTGTCAAGTATAACAATATCTGGTTTTCTATGCTCAATTCGTCTGTCTGTCTGTCTGAAACAGGAAATCCCATAGGACTTTTGCTTTATCATTTTCTAACGTTAATTATTAATCATTATCATTATTATTATTATTATTATCTGCGAGTTCACTCCTAAAGTTCATAGTCTGGAGGAATGGTTCATCAAATGTCAAGCTGCAACAAGCAGCCTCAGACACTCAATACTTTTCTTAGTATCCCAGCTGTTCCAAGGAGGGCTGACTTCTGGATGCAGTGAATATCACCTGGTAATCCTAAACTCAACAAATGTTCTTTTAACTTTTTGGGAATGGAGCCAAGGGCCCCAACCACTATTGGAATCACTTTTGCTTTAACATTCCATAATCTCATTGTTTCCAGCTTTAGTTCACTGTATTTGCTGATCTTCTCCCATTCTTTGTCTGCAATATTTTGGTCAGCAGGAATGGCTACATCAATGACAATGCATTCTTTTTCTTCCCAATCGACGATGACAATGTCCGGTCTTCTGTGCTCTATGACTCGATCAGTTTGGATGGAGAAATCCCACAAGAGTTTGTATCTCTTGTTTTCTACAACAGGACTTGGCTGATGTTGATACCATTTGTCTGTATGCTCCAGGTCATATTTCTTGCATAAGAGCCAATGGATGAAGCATGCAACTTTGTCATGTCTACGCTTATACTCCTTTTGGGCAAGTTTTTTGCAGCCACTAACAATGTGCGTGACATTCTCGGCCGACATACCAATTTATCTCGCTTTAAATTCAAAACTGCACACTTAGCAATACCAAACTCCATCCCAATATCAGAGCAACACGTCTCAACTGTCTTAACTAATGAATCAATTTCATTCATTGATTTCCCAAACAATTTAAGGTCATCCATAAAAAGCATGTGGTTAATAGGTTGATTATTATTATTATTATTATTATTATTATTATTATTATTATTATTATTATTATTACCATTATTATTATTATTATTATTATTATTATTATTATTATTCATTATTACTATTATTATTATTATGTCTTTTTGTCCTTATTTACAACGAGTTCCAATTTGAAAGTGTTTCCATTCCATTCGTGGGGTAAGGTATCACTGTTTGCATTGTGTCCCAATCTTCACTAATTCCATGATTTCACTAGTTCATCAAGAATCTTCTTACTGCGTAGCACGTTCCCAATAATGTTATCTTTTGTATCTCGAAGATATTGATCTTTCCTGGTATCTTTTCAATGTATTTCGGGAACATTTTGTCAACGATACCTGTACATCCAACAACGATAGGTACTATCGCAATTTCTTTGAGTTGCCATAATGCTTTCAACTCGATAGCAAGATTTTGGTACTTCTCGACTTTCTCGATATGCTTATCAACAATGTTGTCATCTCTAGGTACTGCAATGTCTATTGACAAAGCAATTTTGTCTTTTTTGTTAATGAATACTATATCGTGTCTAACCGCCGTGATTTCTTTATCTGTTTGAATCGTGAAATCCCATAGTACTTTGCTTTCGTTATTCTCGACAACCGATTGTGGTTCGACGTCGTACCATTGATTCATTGATGGTAGACCATTTTCCTCGCATATCTTATTGTAAATGTACTTTGCTACATTGTTGTGTCTCCTTAGGTAAACTGTATTTGCATATATTGGGCATCCACTAACAATCTGGTGTATCGTTTCTTTGTATTCATTACACAGCCTACATGTATCATCTTCCCTTGTGTGATAAATATTCTTCTCGATGTACCTTGTTTTAATCGCCTGATCCTGTATAGCAAACACAATACTTTCTGTGTTGCCCTTTAACCGAGAATCTTTCAACCACTTAACAGGCAAATCTTTATCTACGAAGTCTTGTTCTGTCAATCTTTATGCTGCCCGTGGAGTGGCATTTCGTTCAGCTGTTTCATACTTTCGTCAATAATAGCACTTTTTACTTTTGCTTTACATTGCTCTTTTGTTTTATTCATTAGACTATCAAGGTCTATGTTCATCTCAGCTGTGAATTCCTGTGCTTTTTTCTGTAGTGATTTCGACTTTTTCTGTGTATCCCATTTTAGCAGTAGTACATTAGTACATTGAATCGAGAATTTGTATTTCGGAGATAGTGGACCAAATTTATGATTTGCTTCTAGTACTGTTTCACTATGCTTAGTAAGCCTCTTCCACCTAAACTATAATGATATTAACTATAAACTATAAACTATAATTATAATAATAGTAATAATAGTAATAATAATAATAATAATGATAATAATAATAATAATAATAATAATTACTATTATTATTATTATTATGCTGCTAAATGTCACAGTTCATACTGGTTGCTTTTCTTTGGCCGGGTGTAAACAATACACCTAAGGCATGTCATGTCCTGAAGTTCAGATGCTCAATACTTTACGAAGGATCCTTGCAGTTCCTAATAAGCATGTCTTTTGGACCGTCTGAAGATTCAGATTTTCTGATACGCTTCTGATGTTATCTTCCATTCCTTTTCTGATGGTACCGAGTGCTCCTATCACAATGGGTATTACTTTCGTTTTCATTTTCCACATCCTTTGTATCTCAATTTCAAGATCTTGATATTTGCTTTTCTTTTCCATTTCTTTGATTGAAACATTTTTATCACATGGTACAGTCATATCTATCAGCTTGCAAGTTGAATTCACTTTGTCCTTGATTATGATATCAGGTCTGTTTGCACCTACATGTCTGTCTGTATGCACTGCCATGTCCCATAGCACTGTATGTGTTTCAGTGTTAGTTACTGTGCCCGGTTGGTGCTCATACCACTTGTCTGAGGTCTTGATTCCTAGGTCATTACAAATATTCCAGTGTACATATGCTGCAGCTTTGTTGTGTCTTTCGATGTAATCAGACTTTGCTAATACTTCACATCCTGACGTTATGTGGTCAATTGTTTCAGACTGCCTGTAACACATCCTGCATCTGCTATCAATTTCTTTGCCAACTATGTGTTTTTGATAATTTCGTGTGTATAGAGCTTGGTCTTGCGCTGCTATCAATAATCCCTCTGTTTCTCCTTTGATGTCTGATCTGAGCCAATTATTTGTATTTGGAAGGTCAACATGTGGCTCCCCAATAAGTGAAGGGTACTTTCCATGCAGTGGTTTACTGATCCATCTATTATTTTTCTTCTTCACAAGTTCTTTCTTCATTTCTTGTTTCAGTGCTTTTGCGTTTTCTGCTGTTGGTTTGTCTGGTTTCGGTGCGAAATTCAAATCTGCCATTTCCTTTTCGACATTTTTGGCAATTTTACTGATAGAGTTCTTTGCCTTCGTCTTCTCATGCATAATAATCATATTGCTTGATAAAGTACTCTTGTTTTCAAGATAATGGTTAAGCCCTACTATTGCCACTTTGAATGCAGTCTCTATTTCTATTAATCCTCTGCCTGCCTCTTTTCTGGGTATGTAAATTCGGTCGACATCAGATTTTGGGTGTAACATTCCATGCATTGTCAAGATCTTCCTTGTCTTTGAATCAAGCTTTTTTAGCTCAGAGTATTTCCAATCAATTATTCCAAAGCTATATTGCACAGTAGGTATCGCCAAGCTATTTATCGCTTCAATTTTGTTTCTTCCATTCAGTTCTGATCTCACTATTAGTCGTACTCTTCTGTAATACTCTTTCCTGATCTTCTCCTTCATTTTAGTATGCTGTATACTATCACTTTCATCTACTCCAAGGTATTTGTATCCCCTATCTTGATCTAATTCATTGATAGTTGTTTCTCTATCCAGCTCAATATTGCCCGTGCTAATCAGTTTACCTTTCTTGAACGATGCCTTTGCACATTTATCTAAACCAAAACTCATTTTGATGTCATCACTAAACTGCTTTACAATCCGTAGTTCTCCTTGCTGTTGATCATCATTGGACGCATATAGTTTCAGATCGTCCATATAAAACAGGTTACTGATTGGCACACTGTTTCTGTTCATCTTGTATCCATACCGACTGGCATTAATCTCTGATGTTAACGGCACTAATGCTAAGCAGAATAGTAAAGGTGAGAGAGAATCGCCCTGGAATATCCCTTGTTTGATACTGATCTTTTCTGTTGTGATAATACCTTGTACATGATTCAGATACATCGTAGTGTTCCATGACTTCATTGATTTTTCCATGAAATTTATCAGTTTGTTGTTAAATTTGTAGATTGATAACGTTTTTAGAATCCAACTGTGTGGGACACTATCATAGGCTTTTCTGTAATCTATCCAAGCTACACTTAAATTCTTCTTCTTCCTTTTACAGTCTTCCAATATTGCTTTGTTTAGAAGCAGTTGGTCTTTGCATCCATATGAATTTCTTGCACAGCCTTTTTGTTCTTCCGGCAATACATCATTGGCTAGGATATGTTTATAGCTGCGTTCTGAAATGATTGAAGTCAACACTTTATATAGTGTAGGTAAGCATGCTATCGGTCTGTAATTATTTGGCTTATCAGTTTCATCACTCTTGGGTAGAAGAAACGTACGAGCTGTAGTAAACCATTCTGGCAAATCTTCTGGGTTTTCAATTGCTTTATTAAATGCTGTTGTTAGTGCATTGTGAGTTGCTGTTAGCTGTTTCAACCAAAAATTTGGTATTGCATCTATACCTGGTGACTTCCAGTTAGCTGATTTTCTAATCGCAACATGGACCTCTTCCTTCGTTATTGGGTCCCATGCTTGACTTTCTACATGAGCATATTTTTCCTCTTCTCGGGTTATCCATTGTGCATTATCATCATGGTGCTTTTCTTCTCCTAGAATGCCGCTCCAGAATTTTTCTATCTCTTCTTTGCTCGGTGGGTTTTCTACTTTTATTTCTTCTTTACCTAGGGATCTATAGAACTTCTTACGATCCTTGTTAAACAATCTATTTTGGTTGTATTGCTTGCTTCTCTTGTTATATCTCCGCAGTCGCTGAGCTTTTGCTTGAATCTTCATTTTAAGGCTTTCCCTTATTGTTTCGATATCTTCCTTCGTTTTGATGTTATACCTTTTTTTTATTCCACTTCTTTTCTTCGACTTTTTCTGATGGTCATCTTCCTTTAACATCTCTGTCAACAGCGATAGTTCTCCTCTCATCTTTTCAATTTGTTTCTCTATCCTAATTTGCCATTTAGGTTTTCCTTGTGCTGTTTTGCGTTTTCGCTGTTTTGGTGTCTTGCCAACTTTATCAGAAATTACAAAGGCTGCTGCATATAACATTTGGTTTATTTCATTGAGTGATTTTCCTTCTATATTCTTTTCTAACACTGAATTACTTTCCTTAATTAATGCCTTCATCTTTTTGGTAAGGGACAGCTTCGGTAATGGTGGTCTATCCTTTACATTGATACCTTCAAGATCTGCATACTTATTAAGGATATCTCTTGCTAGCTCGCTTGTTTCATTAGCTTCTGCTGCAAGGTTGTCGATTCCTTCTGGTGGTAATTCTCCTTCAGTCTGTTCACTTTGTCCTGATATTTCAGCTTCATTATCATCATGTGTGTTGTTGCTTTCTTGTTCTATTTGTGCTTTTATTTGGTCTATCTCAATGGCTGTTAGCTTTTTGTTCTTTCAATGTACCGCCTTTGACTGGCTATCTTGTTTGCGTCCATATTTGGTCTAACATTTGGATTTCTTTGTCGCCAAATTCTATACGTCTCTTTCGTGGTGTTGTCTTTCATTGTTTCTGCTTGTGCCTTGTAATAGCATAGCATCACTTCTTTGTATTCCTCTCGTGTCCATTTGTGTCTTTTAGCTTTACTTTGTTCGTCGCAAATAGGACTTATTGTTGTTGAAGATGGGCTCTGTTGGGAATATCTCTCAGATGAGTTACCATCTTCAGTTCCTTGGGAGGGTGGATCAGTAGCTAACTTTTCGACCTCAGCCTGATCACTCACTGAGGGACGCGCTCCTTGGTGACCCGCGCGACGAGCGATGCGGTATGAAATTCTTTTAGGTTGTACGTTCATGTTAATATCAGGTGACAGACTAGCCCCCGCCGGACGCCAACCCGGTACTTCACGGCCTCGGGGAGAGCTGACAGGTGCTACACCTTGCTCAAGGGTGCCCTGGAACTATGCATTATAGGGTAGGGTAGTTCAATTCCCTAAGGTCCTGGTGACCCGCATACCCATTTATTATTATTATCATTATTATTATTATTATTATTATTATTATTATTATTATTATTATTATTATTATTATTATTATTATTATTATTATTATTATTATTATTATTATTATTATTATTATTATTATTATTATTATTATTATTATTATTATCATCATTATTATTATTATTAAGAAGCATCAATGAGAAGCATCAAGAATTTTCTGTAAAAATAAGCATCATCGATGGTGCAGGTGACGTGTATTCGCTTCGCAGAAAGGAGCTTTTTTGGCAATATAAATCGGGTGTATTTTCCCCTAAGGGCCTAAATGAAAGGGTGGCGGATATCGAGTTGGATTTGTTTGCTTGTGGGAGCGCTTAATCCTTCTACCTTTGCACTTAGATCCCGAGGGAGTGGAAGGATATGCTGGTCGGTTAACTTCGTGCATTTTGCACGTGGTGTTGGGGTAGAATTCCCCATCGGGCTATTCGGGATTTAGCAAATTAAGCAAATCCTTGGAGGGTTACTGGCTAGCGTCTCTTGTTCTGTTCCCTTGGAAAATAGGACTCTGCTACGGAGGACACTCTCAATCCCATGTGGGTAAAGAAACCAAAAAGATAGGCTGTATTATTATTATTGTAACTCTATGGTTTGGAAGGTGTAGTATTTTATTCTTGCTTTTATCTTAAAGCCTGGTTCGCGCTGGGTCTTTTTGGGTCTGTTGGGGTCGTGCGGGGGGACCCGAGAGACAGAGACTTAAACTCCAGTTCTTTGTCTTTCGGGTTTTTTTGCGCTGCCCTGGTGGCCCGGGAGACCCGGTGTGAATCAGGCCTAGGTTTCTGTTAATTTTGTTTACGTTGTAATGTATTTTATGTTCATAATTCGAGTTGTATGAAGGGTATTCTAATTTTGATTTTATGGAAATTTTATTTTAATTTTAATTTTGTTTACAACGGATAAAACCTGGCTTGTCCCCAATCGTAAGTAAACTGAGGAAGATTTTAAATCGAAACGTTTTTAGCAAAATTGTAGTTGTGTTTCTTTATTATTATTATTGTTATTATTATTATTATTCAATTGTACATTCTCGGGTTAGATGTGTTCCGGTTTATGCTTTGAAAGCAAGTTGCAACAAGCAACTAAAGGTTTCAAAGTCAATTTCCAGCTTCTTCAGGTTTCTAACACTTTCCTCAATATTCTCGCTGTTCCTAATAATGCTGTTTTTTGTGCATGTCCAGTTCTCAAATTAATCCCAATCTTCTCTATCCATTTATCAAATTCTTTCGATACTGCTCCCAATGCGCCAATAACAACAGGAATGACGGTCACTTTCTTCATGCCCCACATAGTTGCTACTTCTCTTTTCAAGTCCCCATACTTTTCAATTTTTTCTTGCTCTTTCGTTCTTTCTCGAGAATCCCACGGCACTGCTACATCAATTATCTTGTATTCCTTTGCATCTTCATTTACCACCACAATGTCCGGTCTTCTTGCTTCAATTTTGTGATCGCACTGGATGTTGAAATCCCACAATATCTTGGTATTTCCCTTTCTTGAAACACCCTCCGGTTGATGTTCGTACCACTTATTTGCCCTGTCGATGTCAAGCTCGCCACACAACTCTCAGTGTATATTCCTTGCAATGTTATCATGCCTTCTCCTGTATTCTCGCTGGGCTAGCATCTTAGATTCGCTCACAATGTGGTTGATAGTCTCTCCTTTATCACCACATAACCTGCACAGAGGTGACTCCAACGTTTTATCAATATGATGTTTCACATAGTTTGTTCTTAATGCCTGATCTTGTGCAGCACATATCAATGCTTCAGTACCAGATTTCAAATCACAATTTTTAAGCCATCCCCAGTTCTTATCTTTATCAATGTTTTCATCCATGTCTCTAATGTATTGTCCGTGCATTCTATTTTCTTTCCACGCTTGTTCACTTGCGTTGATCTGCATTCTTTTGAATTCTTCCGGTCGTACTTTCTACTCTGTTTTGATGGTCGTTTTCATACTTGCCACTTTCAGCATTGGTTCATTACTTTGCTTCAAGTACCAACACAAGCTTTTCTCTTCACCCTTTTATTATTATTATTATGTTCTTTTTATCACAGAAAAAAAAGTTCCTGGTAAGTTCGTCCCGAAAGCAAGCTAGAACAACTAGCCTCAGGTTTCGAGAACCTTTCTCAATATTCTTGCAGTTCCTAACAATGCCGCTTTCTGTATTACTTCAGTCCTGATCTTGATTCCTATCTTCTCAATGCATTGCTCTGCATCTTTTGTGACACATCCCAATGCACCAACTACAACTGGAATGACAGTTACTTTTCGAAGGCACCATAATCTTGCAACTTCTCTTTTTAGATCTTGATACTTTTCAATTTTCTCTTGTTCCTTCTGTTTTATCCTTGTATCTCCTGGTACAGCTATGTCAATGATTAAGCACTCTTTTTCTGGTTTTAGCACGACAACAATGTCTGGTCGCCTATGCTCAATTTCGTAATCTGTGTTTATGTTAAAGTCCCACAGTACCTTAATGCTTTCATTTTCAGTAACGCCTTCCGGTTTATGATTGTACCACTGTTCAGCCCTGGGTAGGTCATACTTCTTGCAAATCTCCCAGTGAACTATCTGTGCTACGTTGTCGTGGCGTCGCTTATATTCGTTCTGGGCTAATATGCTACATTCACATATGATATGGCTCACTGTTTCCCCCTTCTCAACACACATTCTGCAACTCGGCGAATCTCTTGATTTGTCGATATGATGTTTAACGTAATTCGTACGTATAGCTTGTTCTTGTGCTGCCATAAGCAGTGCTTCTGTTCCTTTCTTCAGGTCTCCGTTTTTTAGCCACAACCATGATTTCTTCCTGTCTACTATCCCATCCGTATCTCTGAAAAACGGACCATGCATTACTTTTTCATGCCATTTGACTTCTCTTTCTCTTTTTCTTTGATCTTTATACTCTGATGACTTTATGATGTCAGTATTCATTTCCTGTTGTTTATGCACTGCTTTTAATAATTGCTCTTGGTTGTTTTTAACATACCATCTAAGGCTATTTTCCTCTGACTGGACAGTTTCTAATACACTTTGTAATCCCCTTCCACCTCTCTGCCTTGCAACATACAATCTATCGGCGTCACTTTTTGGATGTAATGCTCCATTCATTGTCATAATTTTCCGTGTCTGTCTGTCTAGTTTCTCCAGTGCCGCTTTCGTCCACTTCACTATCCCAGCCCCATATCTCATCACAGCTACTGCCCAAATATTCATTGCTGAGATGGCATTCCTGCTGTTCAAGTTTGACTTCAATATAAGTTTAATCCTTCGCTTGTATTCCTTCGTGAATATCTCTTTCATTTCCTTCTCCTTTATCCCATCTAGTTCTACTATACCCCAGTACTTGTGACCTTCTTCGCTAACGCCTTTCATCTTCTCTCCATCCGGTAGTTCCATTCCATCACAAGTTATCATCTTTCCACGCTTCATGACAATTACACCGCACTTTTCTATACCGAATCGCATGCCAATGTCACAACTAAATCTATGAACTGTAGTTACAAGTGATTCTATGTCTCTTTCACTCTGTCCAAATAACTTTAAGTCATCCATATATAGAAGGTGATTTAATTTTGATTCTTTCCCAAACTATATCCAGCTTTCATCTTTCTCAAAATTAGTGATATTGGTATGAGACAGATAACAAATAGGAGTGGCGAAAGGCTATCTCCTTGGAATATTCCACGTTTGACGTTGACATCCCCTAATACTTTATCTCCTGCATTCAACTGTACCTTCCATTTCGTCATACTCTTTTCAAGGACGTTCACAATGTTATCAGCTGCCTTAACCAGTTGTAGACTCTTTAGTATTCACGAGTGTGGTATCATATCATACGGCTTTTTATAATCCATGTACGCCATAGCTAGGTTGGTGTGCCTTCTTTTACAGTTCTTAAGTACCATTCTATCAATGAGTAGTTGATCCTTCGTTCCGCGTGTCTCTTTACGACAGCCTTTCTGTTCTGATGGTAACATATCATTAGTATCTACATGCTCGTACAGCTGCTCGGACAGCATACCTGTTAGCAATTTCCACATTAGTGGTAAGCATGAAATAGGTCTGAAGTTACTCACAGCATTTCCCTTTCTTCTGTCCTTCACACATAATACCGTTCTTCCATACGTCAGCCATGCTGGGACGTCTCCACTTTTGACTACCGCATTTAACTGGCAAGCAATTCTATCGTGTAATGATGACAAGTTTTTCAGCCAATAGCCTTGTACTCATCATTATTATTATCATTATTATTATCATTATTATTATTATTATTATTATTATTATTATTATTATTATTATTATTATTATGATTATGACTATTATTATCATGATATAGCAAACCACTCAGAACTCAGGTTTCAAGGGAAATTCATAGGAATAGATGCCATTGATCGGAAAATATCTCATCAAATGTACTACGGATGGAAGCTCTCAGATAGTTTAGTAAAATTTGTGTTACGAGCAAGAATGAACCAAATACCTTGCAACCAGCTGATCAATTTTTGGAATAAAGATCATGAAAAGAGATGCTCGTTGTGTAACCATCACACAGAGTCAGTAGCCCATTTAATGAACTCTTGCAAAAGATTTAAAGATCTTTACTCAAAACGACACGATAAGATAGTAGAAGCCATTTATCAAAAGATTCGTCGGTACAGTGAAACGTCACTCAAGTTTGTTAACAGGATGGCAGAAACAGCATTTCCACATTTACGAACAGAACTGCAACAAATCAATAACAGGAAGCCTGATTTGCTAGAGATAAAGTCTAACGAAAAAGAATGCGAGATCATAGAAGTAACGGTATGCTTACCCTAACCCTAACCCTAACCCTAGGTTAAAACAGAAGCGTAATGCTGGTACTCTTGATACAGGAAAGGCGGTCCCTCAGGCAAGCTTCTTCTCTCATTTTTTCGAGGAAGGCCACCATGGTGAATTTTCGGTCGTTATTAGCCTCATTGATGGAGCACAGGATGTGTATTCCCTTCGCAGGAAGGAGCTTTTTTGGCAATACAAAGTGGGTTTGTTTACACCAAATGGCCTAAATGAGAGGGCAGCCGATGTTGAGCTGGATATATTTGCTTGTGGCACTGCTTAGTTCTCTTACAATTGCATTGAAAATAATTGGCAGCGTAATGGCAGGGGTGTTGGCTGGCTGACTTCGTGCAAAATTGCACGTAGTGGTGGGGTGGAATTCCCCATCGAGCTATCCTGGATTTAGCAACTTAAGCAAATCCTTGGAGGGTCACTGGCTTACACTCCTTGCCTTCTGTCTCGGGTTGTATAAGTTCTTGTCACGTAGAGCCTTCACTCCCTTTTTAGACAGTCCAAATCCAAAAGCAAAAACAGGGAGGAGAAAACTTTGGAAGGCCCCTTGGGGGGATTTTGTGCATGAAAATCATTCCTGGTTTCGAAACCGCTTTGTTCTTAGGTAAAAATTTCTTTTTATTTCAATAGAATTTTAAAATAATAATTTTTCTTTTATTTGTCTGGGTTTTAGAAATACATTTTTATGCAAATTTTAGGTTTAGAGTATAAATACTTGGCTGTCTGGATTTGTAAATGCACTGAAGAAGATTTTACATCGAAACGTATGACATAGAACAGTTGTGTTGTTTTAATTTTCTTTCTGTTTTATTTTGGTGATGGTTTGAGTTTGATATTATTATTATTATTATTATTATTGTTATTATTATTATTATTATTATTATTATTATTATTATTATTATTATTATTATTATTATTATTATTATTATTATTATTATTCATTGTTCACTCGGCGGTGATGTTGACTGCCGGTTGACTTCTGGATAGCAGGCCAAATCCCTTGGCTTTAGGTATCCAGTACTTTTCTTACTATCTTTGCAGTTCCTAACAGGCAAGCTTTCTGTAAAAGTTCTGTGCTGCATTCTATTTCAATCTTCTTCAACCAGTTTTCAAAGTTCTTTCCAATCGTACCCAGAGCTCCAATGATTATTGGTACAATCTTAACTTCTCTTACATTCCAGAGCCTCTTAATCTCTCTCTTCAAGTCTTGATAGACCTCAATTTTTTCCTTTTCTTTTCTTTCGATCCTGGTATCGAAGGGACAGGATATGTCAATCAGCAAACACGATCGATCCTTTTTATTTTCAAAAACAATGTCTGGTCGGTTATGCTCCAGTCGATGATCTGTCTGTATGGGAAAATCCCACAATAACCTAATGTCTTCTGTCACAATAACATTCTCTACTTTATGGTTGTACCATCTATCTCCATAATCTAAACCTAGTTTTTGACATAACTTCCAGTGGACAATTTGAGCTACTTTGTCATGTCTCCAGCCTTTATATTGTACTTGCGCTAGCTGTTGACATTCAGATACTATGTGCGCTATCGTTTCATCTGCTTTTCCACATAGTCTACATTCTTTTGATACATTTTCTTTGTAAATGATGTTCTTTACAGAATTCGTTCCCACTGCTTGCTCTTGCGCTGCAAATATAGTGCTCTCTGTTTCTTTCTTTAATCCTGCATGTTTCAACCAATTCCAGTTCTTATCCTTATCCATTAAATCTTTTGTAGCAGCAGCTGTTTGCCCATGCAGCGGTTTATCCATCCACCCGTTCTTATGCTGTTCTTTATTCTGCCGTGTATGTCCTGGGTATGACTTTAAACTGCATCCGGTTGTGGAGTTTCGACGTGGGCGAATGAGGTTACCCTTTGCCACAACTACCTCCAGGTCACCCTTGAGCAAGGTGTAGCACCTGTAAGCTCTCCCCGAGGCCATGAAGTACCGGGTTGGCGTCCGGCGGGGGCTAGTCTGTCTCATGGGTGGGGGGGACTCTTCAGCCTTGGTTGGCAACCCCCCTAGTGATGGTGTCACGTTAAAATAAAAACACCCGAGGGAAGGAAAACCCGGATAAAACCATCCTCATTTTGAGTGTAAATGCCTAATGATAATTCATCAAACAACAACGTGAATGGTACTGGAATCAACAATGATGAAGGTGCCTCGTTCGGCAGGTGTCCTGTGGACGAGCAGCGCAGGCCCGGTCGTCATCAAGCAACTGCCAGACAGAAATGGAGTAAGACTATCAATAGACTGGTAATGTATTGTAAATTGAAAAGTGAGCCTAACAGAAGAGGATATCGAAAGAGAATGATGGAAATATGGAGAGACAAAGGGGTGTTCGACATCAGCGAACAGAGATTGATGGATCAGGCACGAGCGATTGTAGTTAATCAATGGTTAACAGATGTAGAGCTTGAAGAAATTAGAAGGGAAATCGAAAGAGAAAATACTTACGTAACAGTGGATATGAATGACCAGGAAGAAAGGACACAGCTTCAAGGGGAACAAGAAACACGAGCAGAAGCACAAAGTGACAGAGAAGATAGGACGGGGAACGACAATGATAGTATTGAGGGATTTGATCTTCGGGAAGATGTTATGTTGAGCGAGGAAGAGACGGAACAGCTGACTACCATACGGACTTTTTATGTGGAAAAGAAGCAACCACCAAAGGTAACATTCAAAACGGTGAATAAGAAGAACATACAAAGAGAAATAAAAAAGCTGGAAAATCTTATTAAAAAGGTCATTACACCCACCATAACCGAAACAAACAGATTTATCATTGCGTTGATATGGTATGTAGCCTATAAAATGGGCCTGAAAGAAAGAGAGCAAAGACCAAAGAAAGATCCTTGGTGGAAGAGACGCATTAACAACGATATCAAACAATTGAGGACAGCTGTTAGTAAACTTGAGAGGAGACAGAATAATGAAATGCACAGCAACAGAAGAATGGAATATATCAATAACAAGTACAGGGTTAAAGAAAAAGGCGTTAGTGTAGTGATAGAGGAATTGAAGCAAAGGGTAGTGGCGAAAGCTGCAAAGATTAAGAGGTATGAAGCCAGAAATGAACAACAGCGTCAAAACAGATTATTTGAAGTAGATCAAGGGCGGTTATATCAGGAATTAGATAGAAAAGTTAGAAATGAAAGTCTGATCCCAGATGCAGATGAAGCAAGAAGATTCTGGGGTTCAATATGGGAAAATCCAGTTGAGCACAACACCCAGGCTGAGTGGCTAAAGGACATCAAAGAGGAGATGACAGGATTAAACCATCAACAAGAAGACATAGAAATTGAAGAAGGAAAGGTGAAGGAACAGCTAAAGAAAATTCCAAACTGGAAGGCCCCAGGGCCTGATGGAGTGCAGGGCTTCTGGATCAAGAACTTGAATGGACTCCACAACCGAATCGCAGAGCAACTCAATGAAATAATGAGAACTGGTGTTGTACCGACATGGATGTCAACAGGTAAGACACTTTTGTGTGTGAAAGACACTAGCAAAGGTAATGCTGCAGACAATTATAGACCGATATCATGTTTACCACTTATGTGGAAAGTTTTGACGGGAATTGTTGCAGATCAGATTATTATTATTATTATTATTATTATTATTTTTATTATTACTATTACTATTATTATTATTTTTATGATTTTATTCCTTCCATGTAGTCTACTTTTCATTATTATTATATTCATCCCATGAGTGAAGACGTAGATTTTCATGCTGGGAGATTTTTATCAGCTGTTTATCGGTGCACAGTATTTTTCTTCATTAAGTTTAAGGATTAGTTCTATAAAGTATTCACGATGGAAAAAAATGAGTGTTTTGATGCTACTTATCACGCTTACGGTTTGCTCGTTTTGCGGAAAGGCTTTTCAGTCGCTTGGTCGCCATTCCTGGCGTTGCAAGAGCAAGATCGAAGGAAGCCTTGATGCAAATCCAATAAACAATGGATTCAATAACATCAAGCATCAATTGAAACACGTCGAGCCAGAAAACAATGCTGCCATTATGTTGCTGTGGGAAACAATGTAAAGGACAAAGGGGTTTACGAATTCATCAGCGAACGTGTAAAACAATTGAGGGCCTTGCGAAAACAGTAAACAGGGAAATTTTGAACGAACTTTCCATCGAAGGAAACTTGGAAGACCATGATGTGGATGTCATCTTAACCGATAGCCTGTTCCTAAAGCCTGGAGTCAAATTACCAAACACAACAACTGAATGGTCAACTGCCAACGCATACTTCCAAACGCGTTTTTCAGCTAATAACCCTGACGACGGAAATCTCGATGATCGTGTGACTGTAATGAACGAGGTTATTTACAACTATTTCAAGGATAATTACGGCCTAGCCAAGGGACTCGATGATCACATAAAATATCTCGAAAATAAGTACTCTGGACTTACCAAGAACCAGCTAAAAAAGCATTTAAGATATCTAAAAGGGTTAAACAGCGAGGATCACGACATTTCGAGTGAGATTTCTGTCGCGCTTAATTCGGTCACATCTTAGAAAAAACAGGAGTGAGTCGTCATCGTTTAAAAAATTTGACCATGATCATGAAATACAACGAGGATTTTGGTCATACGTGAAAAGAGCAATTGATGTTAAGGACGTTATCTTGCCAATCTTTAACAAAGATACATGTTCTCATTATTTCCGAAAAATTTTCAAGAGAACTGTCAATCATGAGTTCACTCTTCCTTCCTGGATACCAGAGTTCCCTGAACCAACAAGGTGTGTTTTTAACTCTAGTTTGCCGACATATCAAGAAATAACCAGAACTGTTCGACGTATGAAAGAGGGTAAATCGCCGAGCCCCCTGGAACAGATATCAGTTATTGTTCTAAAAAGATGTCCTTATCTGAGAACCTACTTAACTGCTATCTTTCAGAAAGTCTGGCTAACGAAGCAGATTCCTTGTGCTTGGAAAACAGCTACAACAATATTAATTCATAAAAAAGGCCTGGCTAGTGATCCAGGTAATTTTAGGCCAATCACACTCCAGCCAATCTGTTTAAAAGTGTTCACTTCAATACTTCGAAATCGTTTATTTGAATTTGTAAAGAACAATAACTACATCGAATGCTGCATACAAAAGGGCTTTGTTCCAAAAATGTCTGGGACTTTTGAGCATACAGCTTTATTTGCACATTTGATCCGTGATGCAAAACTAAAACAGAAGTCCATTGTCATCACTCTCTTGGACCTTAAAAATGCGTTTGGAGAGGTACAACATAATCTGATTCATACCATCTTGAAATATCATCACGTACCAGACTCCTTTACTTCAATCGTCAAGAATTTATATGACGGTTTTCACACCAGTATTACAACAAAAGATTACGCAACCCCCTTCTTACGAATTGAGAAAGGAGTCTTACAAGGTGACTTCTTGAGCCCCTTATTGTTCAACTTATGCATGAATTCCTTTATCCAGTCCATCAAAACGAGGGAGTTCGAACAGTTAAGCTACAGATCAAGCAAACTTCTAATGCAAAGGCATTGGTTACAGTTTGCTGACGATGCAGTTGCAGTCTCTGCCACAGAATTTGAAAACCAGACTCTAGTGAATGCGTTCTGCAGATGGTGTAATTGGGCTAAAATGACAATACGACCAGACAAGTGTCATTCTTTTGCCATGAAAAAGTTCAAAACTCTAATGAAGCAATATAAACCTAAGATATGTGTGAATAATAAACCTATCAGCGCAATAGAAGAAAACGAGAGCTTTAAGTATCTAGGTCGATGGTTTAGCTTTTCCATGGATAACAGTGAGCACAAAAAGGAACTCCGTGAGACACTTGAAAATAAGTTGGAAATAATCCACAAACTACCCTTGCACCCCAAGAATAAGCTCTGGCTGTATAGTAACTATCTGATTCCAAAGTTATGCTGGAACCTAACGATTGCTGATATAGATCTTACTTGGATCAAACATAATCTCGATTTATTGTGTCACAACTATTTCCGCAGATGGTTAAACATCCCTGCTGCCGGAACAGTTGAAATTTTACAACTCTCGAAAACAAAATTTGGGATGGAACTTCTAGATATCAGCTCTAAATTCACCCTTTGCCAAATAGCAATTAGACAGTGTCTGAAAAAGTCACCGAATCCAGACATACATAATCTCTTCAAGGGTACATCAGAGAAAAATATCCAATACGATACATTTTCGACAGCT
Organism: Aurelia sp. 4 Dawson et al 2005; assembly: GCA_964019985.1. NCBI lineage: Eukaryota > Metazoa > Cnidaria > Scyphozoa > Semaeostomeae > Ulmaridae > Aurelia > Aurelia sp. 4 Dawson et al 2005. The sequence continues at coordinate 14,371,420 of OZ026493.1, read as the reverse complement.
AAAGAGGCACTAAAAAGCATAAGATCTCAAAAAGAAAACACTGTAAGAAACTTTCAAGTGCAAGGCTCAGTAGTTAAAGAGCTATGGAACTGCGCATTGCCTTCTGCTCGCGAGTACTGGTTCAAGGCCCAGCATATGCTGCCACGTAACATCTACAACTACACAGTACGCTATATGAATGACACACTGCCCTCGCTCTCCAATTTATTCAGATGGGGTAAGAGTCTTACCAGCCAGTTGCAGTCACTGTAGACACGTCCAAACAACGAAGCACATTCTCTCTGGCTGCTCATTTTGCTTAGACAGATACACATGGCGTCACAATTCAGTTCTCTTAAACTTGGCAAACGTGTTACAACCATTCGTCAAGAAGATTTTCATTGACTTACCTGAAAGATTCTCAACTCCAGACATCATCACTGGACCTAGTCTAAGACCTGACATGATTGTAATTGATAAAAGTAATAGGATGTACATCATAGAACTAACTGTTGGTAACGAATCGAACGCTGAATCAAACGCAAAGCGTAAAGCAGAGAAATACAGTCAATTACTTCATGATAACGCATTATGTAGGTCGTATAGGAGCATTGATTTCATTAACCTGGTAATGACAACCGGAGGCGTCTTCTCTCAAGACACGAGATCATTTTTCACAATGCTGAACACTCTCAAAATAGACAGTTCTTTGATCAAATACACAGCAGTTAAAGTGACATGTATCTGCATCAGAACATCGTACTACATATTCTGTATGAGAGATAAGGACTGGTCCTCACCTGAACTTATGGAATTTTGAAACAAACTTTCCTTTCTACACGCATTAACTTTAGATTTCATACTGTGTATGCAATTCAGCCATGCCTAGTTATATAGAGAGTGGTTGTATTGAATAGGCATAAGTAGAGTCTTTTTACTTTTTTATAGCATTTTAGAAACATATATACTAGGATATGTATTCAATGAGAAGTTTCCATTATTATTATTATTATCATTATCATTATTATTATTATTATTAATTATTATTATTATTATCATTATTATTATTATTATTATTATTATTATTATTACTATTATTATTATTATTATTATTATTATTATTATTATTATTATTATTATTATTATTATTATTATAGCAAGATATCGTGGGATCTCACTATAGCAAATTTAGGCCTACGTGGGTTAGAAATAACTTAGATAATGTCGTAGCTTCATATTTACGACGCTGGATGGATATCCCCATCAACGGAACCCTTGATATTTGCTTACTTTCCAAAGATAAATTTGGTCTATTTATTTTCTAATTCATATAATTCAATCGAAAATAACTTTATTTATTACTGATACAAAGATCTAAAGATACTTATACAAAGGAAGGAAACAAGGAACTGTAGAAGCCCCTTGTTCCCTGTTGTAGTATGCGTCAGTCTAGCAAGTTTTTGTGTTCGTAAAAAGAGGGCAATATCATTCAGGATCATGTTGTGGAAACTCAAGAAACGCAATAATCAACACAATCGACTTTAAATCTAAAGTCTAAGGTTTAACGATACAGAAAGGAGGTGATCAATATCATCTTTCACATAAGTGTCTTTGATGTTTTCTGTTTTCCATCGCCCATGCCTTTTGAATAGTCTATCTTGGACTCCATTGTTCGCTGCTGCTGATGCCCCACCTGATCTTAGACTGTGCAAATTCCTTTCTATTCAATCCAATTCTTTCCAACAGTTTAAGCACACTCTGTCTAATCGTTGTGTAGGATGCTGGCTTATCCGTGTTTCGTAGTTTGTATTCGTCCGATTTCTTGAAGTATGTCATTGAACGGAATAGAAATTCGTCAGAATCATCTGGTATGTTCGTTCTCTGCAAATAAGATTGAAGGGTAGATACTGGACATAAGCTTGAATTTGATTTTGCAATATAGGACCATTTACCATCCCTGTAGACATCGGTCTTACTTTCGGTTATGAAAATTTTCATAAATGTTGTGGAGAATTCTACATTGCTTCTTCTAATATTTGCAATTTCGTTAAAACGTAAAAATCCAGCAAAACCAAGCAAAATAATGACATAGTTTCGTAAATCCAACACTGTATCTCTACCGATCAACGTATAAACTTTTTGGATAGATTCAGTGGTAATTGGTTCTTTCCTCTGTGCAGGCTTCTTGCACAAGCGTTTTGCAGCTTCTAGAATGTTAACACATAAAAATGATTCTGTTGGGTTTTCAAGACCAGCTCTCTTATGATACCATTTTATTGCATAAAAAGAGCTTTCAATGACAGACAGCGAACTATTTTCTTGAATCAAATTCACCATATATAACGCAAAGTGTGAAGAAATTGCTGGAAAGGCAGACACTTCAGGAAACTTCGCGGTCCATTTAAACCAATTATTAAATCCAACTTCGTATCTCTTTTTAGTGTTATCTGATCTAGAGTGGCCAATAATGGCTGGGAGTTTAGTGCATAACTCTTTCAGTGTATCATTTGTCACTTGTTTTTACATCTTTTCTTCAATTAATGCTAGTCGTAAGGAGGGAAAGGAAAAACAAGGGTTAAAATATTGAAAAATAAACCGTCCTTAACACATGTTCTAACTGTACCTCAAGCGCATGCCTTTGCAATTACATGACTATCGGGTCACTATACAGTTCAGTTGCATGTTATTTCAATATTCTGTTAGTATCACTTGGCCGGCTTGTAATTTTGTGAATCATATGGCACCCCAAGCGCCTACCTTTGCAGCCTTGCGGCGTACCTAGCTTCTGAAGCTTTCTTTCTCTCTTTCCCTCTCTTTTCTTTTTGTCATAACAAAATCTGCATAGCTATCAGAGCTCCACGAAAGTTCTCTGAACCTACCAAATTTAATGGGCAATGGCCAGGCACGATGAGGGAGTCTAAATCGTCAAAAATCAAGAAATCCTTGACAAAATAATAAAACTGACCTTTCGTTTTGCATAGCAAAGGCCAAAATGTCGCAGACTCCCAAAGGGGCACAACTAAAACACCTGTAATCTTATTACCCCTTATGTATTGAATCACTGCTGGAATTAAATTGATCGGTGGTATCAATAGATTATTTTCACCTTCCCATTTCTGGGAAAGTGCGTCAACTGCTTCAGTGCCTGGGCAGGAATATTTTGAATTAAATCTCTGAAGTTTCTTGTTTTGAGAGTTGGCGAATCTGTCTATTGTAAAAAGGCCCCCAAAGTGAATCCAAATAATTAAAGAATATGGAGGTTATTTCCCAATCATCAATATCAATTATTCTAGAGACTCGGTCCGCTTCTTTGTTTTGAATCCTGGGTACCCAAACTGGTTTTAATGTTATCTGGTTTTGAAAACATAAATCGAATATATCTAGTGAGATTTCATGCAAATCAGCGACAGGGCTTCCAACCTTTATTATTTTTGCAGCGGCATAATTGTCGATTCTCCAAATAGCTTTGAAGATTTCAGAATGCTCGAGAAACTTCTCAGGGAAAACAAAACGGCCATCATTTCTCGCCAAGTTGAACTTTTCCCTTTTTCTAGTAAAATAAAATTTCTATGACAAAAGGTTCCATTTTCAATGACCGCTCCCATCCCCACTGAACTGGCATCGGAAGATACTATTACTTGGGGATTCAAGGGGCACTTAATAAATTTTTGGTTGTAAGAGTGAATGTTTTGAACCCAAAATAAGATTTCCCAATGCGCCTTCGGAAAGTTTAAGATATCGAGAGTTGCATCCCAAGAGGTTCTATTTTCAATAAGCAAGTGAAGATATCTCGTTTTTAACCTGACAATGTCGCCCACAACGTATTTGGTAGAAACAATCTTCCCAACTATTCGCGCTATTTTCTGGCAGAGGTGTAAGGTGTTTTCAATAAAGTTTGAATTCCTACTGTTATTGCATAGACGCGCTCATCAGTTATAAAGAGGAAATTTTTCTCCAAATTCAACGAAATCCAAAGCCAGGTCAGAGCTGTTGTGGGGTCCCAAATGGATTTTTCACTGTTTGCTACGAATCCTGACATTTCTAGCGACTTACGAACAAAGGAGGAACTCTCAATAGCTTTGTTATGACTTTTTTCGACGCCTAGGCCATCATCGAGATGGACGCAAATTTTTATTCCGTTAGAGCGCCAATATTTTACTAGGGGTCGCATCATTTTAGTAAAAACGTAAGGTGCCGTAGAAATTCCAAAAGGAAGGACAGTAAAAACAAAATATTTTTTCTTTCCGTCAATAAGCCATGAAAAACCTAAGTATTTTTGATGATCGTGAAAAATATCAACATGTTGATAGCCCTGCTCTAAATCAAATTTATATGCGAATGAATCTTCTTCTAGATAATTTTCCATCGCAGACCAATCATCAAACTTAACATATTCCTTATACAAATGAGAATTTATATATCTTACGTCCAGAATCAAGCGTTTTTTCCCCGAAGAACGAATTGAAACAGACAAGGGACTTACAACTAAAGGAACATCATCCTTTTCAACAGCTGTTCCTAATTTTACCAAGTCCTGGATGCTTTTAATTACAAAGTCGCTGTTTTCAATAGCCGACTTGTTATTTTCGAATACAACACTATTTGGAGTTTCGACAAAAGGAATTTTGTAACCATTTTCAATAATATTGCAAACTTTTTCATTTGCATTAATAGATCTCCAAAATTTAATATTACGCTTCAAATTTCCTTTAACACGATCATCTTGGACACTATCAGCTGCATGTTCTGAGGATATCTCATCGTAACTTGAAAAACAACTCGAAAAAAGAGGAATAAATGTGTAATTTGACTTATCTGGATTTAGGCAGGTTGTCTTGGCTGCGACCAAAGGTCTGAGGGTTGGTTGCATTTGGGCAATTTCTGCGCCAGTGGCCCGCTGCTCCGCATGAAAGGCAGATGTCTGTTGGCTTTGGAATCCTTCCGAATTGGGGACCTTTTGAGAAGGCTGGCCTCGTGGAGGGTTGGGTAGGAAAGGGTGGAGTGCTTGTGAAGTGCTGGACGCTCTGAAAAGGCTGAAATGGCGGAGGTCTTGAATAAGTGGCGCTTGCTGGAAGTTTTCTGCCTGTGGAATACTGGTTTTTGGTTGTTTTCCTCTTTGCCAGGGCTCTTTTTTCGGCTTCTCGCAGTCGCTTCTCATCTTCGCTATCGCTGGCAAGATCATCTGATATGTATTCGTCGACTGTTGCCCATCCTGCTGGCGACCTGTCTGCAATCCCGATCAATTTGTTTCTCTTTTCGAGTTCCTCTTTTATTTGTTCTACTTTCCTATTCACCTTCCGCCTTGACTGGTCCTCCAGCAACTCGAGTGCTCTTTCAGCTTTGTCACAAATGGATTGGTTGAATTCGTATTGCATCTTATTGGATTTGTATTTGAATTCGCGGTTCTCTTCAACTTTCAGTTTCTTGTGGGCCATTTCTGCAGCGTCAGTTGAGAGCTATCTTTTCAGTGACAAAAATTTTTTGTCGAAATAGTTGCACATAAGAGTCATCGACTCTGCATTTGAAAGATTTGCACTGTCTGTAGCTTGACTCTCTCCATCGCGGGAAGTCCCTCTATCTTGGCTCTCGACTTGGCCTAAAGTCTCTTGCTCAGAAGTCATGATGCCACCACCACGTTAGAGAGCTTGCTATCGACGTGTGACCACACCTGTCATTCTTACGCTTTATATACTAATAAGAAACTTTTTGATTCGTGGCACGCTTTTTCAAAGCGTGCAGTACTTGCGGATTGAAAGCCGAAACTTTTAGTCCTTTGTTCCCTTAATAAATTCAGATATTATGATGCCATCTACAAAATTTACTCTCTACCAAACGGTGTTGAGAAATTGCTTGAAAAACTCTCCAAATGAGGACGTTAAGAAAATCTATGAAGAGTCCAACAAAGGAACAAATGCTCAGTTTGATAGATTCAATAGTACACCGGAAGCGCTAAAATCGATCAGAAACGAAAAAGAACAGAGGATAGAGAACAAACTTGTGAGTCAAGGGATGCTTTTTAATTTTCTTGTTAGCAATATACAACCAAAATTTATCAGGCTTTGGTCCGATGTTCATCACTCGATGCCAAAAAATATCTTTAACTTCGCTATTAGATTTCTAAACAATACTCTGGCCAATCGGAGTAATATGGTATTATGGGGACAGACGGATGATTCTCGTTGTACATTTTGTAAAGAATATGAAATATTGTCACATGTTATTGCTGGCTGTAAGGAATATTTGGACCAAGGCCGTTACACCTGGAGACACAATTCTGTCCTTAGTTTCACAGCTAGGACGATGAGCACTTTGAAGGATGTATGGCTCTATGTAGACTTGGATGGCTGGGAATCGCCATGTGTTATCACTGGTATGGAACTAAGACCTGGTTTGTTGGCTGTCAAAGGTGCAACGTTGTACATAATGGAGTTGACAGTTGGATTCGAGGCAAATATTGAAAAGAACGCTGCAAAGAAGGATGCAATATATAGAGAACTATCTCACAGGTTAAACGATGAATATGATGAGGTAAATTTTGTGAATTTGTCAATGGGTAGCATTGGAGTTTTTGGTAAGTCTTGTAATTCATTTTTAACCATGATGTCAAGCATTGGTATAGGAGAAAAAAGTTCAACATATATAATGAAAACGGCAGCTAATATAGCCTTAAGGTGTAGTTACTATATCTTTTGCCGCAGGAATAAGCAGTGGACAGAACAGTCATTACTCCAGCTTTAGACAATTTTAATTGCTAGTGAACAATTCTTTTTCTTTTAGAGAACAATTTGAACTTTTTAACATGTAATTTGAACTTTTAGGCATCTTTCTTATTCCTTGGTATCCAGCAGTCGTATTTCTGCCTGCTAATAGAGAGGAGGTCGACTGGTATAGTATTAGTAGTCTTAACTTTTGTTGAAAATATATGAAGTTTCCATTATTAATATCATTATTATTATAAGAAACAAAACCATCATCAAAAAATTAACAGAAAAAGAAAATAAAAAGAAACGCAACTGTTAAAAACTCTGTACGTTTCGATTAAAAATCTTCGTCAGGAATACTTTTCTAATTGGACAACCGAGGATTTATACTCCATGGTAAACAACTTCAATTCAGTTAAAAATAAACTAAAATTTCATTTCATTACAAAGAATCCTATCCTTAGTAAACATGACTGACCCCGAAATTAAGAGCCAGTGGGAATTAAAATCACGTTTTGAATTCAAACTTTTTTCCAGCGTAAACAAGAAATGAAGTAACTGGCACATCAGCAAATGTCCCCTCCCCTATGACCCTCCCGTATGTCCTTTCACCCGTGGGATCAGATAGATCACAGAGCAAACCTCCAAGAGATGCAGACGACAACCCCACGGCCCTCCCACTTGACCTTTCAAGGATTCGCAAATTGCTGAATCTTGAATGGCTTGATAGGGAATTCCACCCTAACGCCACATGCAAAAAAACATGAAGCCAAATAGGAAGACAGCAGAGCACTGCCAACCAAACCCCCCAGAGAAACCAGATTCAATGGCAGGAATTAGGCCATGCCACACGCAAACATATCGAGTTCCACATCTGCAGCCCGTTCATTCAAACCCTTGGGAAGAAAAGTTCCCAGTCTGTATTGCCAAAATAATTCCTTACGTCGTAATGAAAAGACATTATCAGCCCCATCGATCATTTTAACCTTAACCTCAAACTTACCATTGTGATTCCCCTCAAAGAAATGACTAAAAAAGTTTGCTTGTGGGATCAATTTACCCCTGTCCAGTGATCCCTCGTTATGTTTGCGTGCGTAAGATCTAAAATAAGATTTGTACACGTTGAATCTTTGCCTAAATTTGGTTTTGGTGCTACCTACATATTTTTTGCTGCAAACTTCACATTGTAGTAAATACACTACGTTTTCTGAATTGCAGTTATACCTCCCCGAAAAGTTTTGAAAGATCTGTTTTCGTCCGAATTTTCAAAACTATCCCCTTCCGTGATGACGTTGCATATCTGGCAACTTTTCCTGCCATTGCACCTATAGGTACCCTTAGCCAACGGAGGCTCACCAACACTTGGTAATTTAGCCCTAACAAGTTGATTTTTGAGATTTTTGGCCCTCCGAAATGACAAAAAACTTTGTTTGAAACACTTCTTTGTGCTGGTCATCCACCAAAATAAGTTTTGAATTTTCTTTTAAAATCTCATAAACTTTGTTAAGAGCTGGATGATACGTAAGTACCAGAGGTATTCTCTTGTCATCCTTAGTTTTTGGCTGCCTATCCAAAAGACTCAAACGATCGCGGCCACAAACTTTGCTGATTTGTTCAAGAACCTCATTTTCACCATAGCCCCTATTGCAAAGCCACCCCTTAAGTTCCCCTATCCTATCCTATCATCAAAAAATCGATCCTCAGAACAAATCCGCCTAATCCGCAAGGCCTGGCTATCGGGTATACCCTTTTTAGTGTGACCAGGATGACATGAGGTACGATGAAGTAGTTGGTGAGTAAACAAATTTGTGATTAATCGATCACCCTCTCTTATCACCTGAACATCGAGAAAATTTATCTTCTCCCTTGACCAATCCGCAGTGAATTTTATCGAGGGGTGTGCTTGGTTAAGGAAGTCTATAAATCGATGCAATTTCTCCTCACGGTGATGCCATATTAAGAAAATGTCATCGATATACCGCCACCACAACCAAGGTCTATCCGGAGCTCGAGATAATAATTTTTCTTCTAATGCCGCCATGAAAAGAATCGCATAAGATGGAGCGCATTTTGTTCCTATGGCTGTACCCCTCAACTGATGATAAAATTCACCATCAAACTCGAAAAAATCGTTTTTAAGAACAAAGTGCGCCACTTCCATGAGAGAATTAACGGAAATACTTTTATCTTCTCGATGTTCAAGAGCCACATCTAAAGTTTCCAACCCTTCCTCGTGTGGAATACTAGGATACAACCCCACAACATCTATAGTACAAAGAACAGCGTCATTGGGAATTTCTCCTAGTTCTGAGATTTTGTGGAGAAAATGGTTAGTGTCTTTGATGTACGAAGTAACTTTTTTAGCCAATGGTTGTAACTGATGATCAAGAAATTCCGAAATATTCTCCGTAAAAAATCCGCAATTTGAAATGACCGGTCTCCCAGGGACGCTATTCAATCTCTTATAAATCTTTGGAAGCAGATAAAACCGTCCCAGTTTTGGGTTATTGACCATAAGGTAATCAAGAGTAGAATCGTCAATATCCCCTCGTTCTTTGATTGCTGCTAATGTTTCTGAAATAATCTGCTGAAGTCTGTCAGTTGGATCATCATCCAGTTTCCTATACCCTTCAGGATCCCCCAATTGCCCTTGTGCCTCCCTAATATAGTCCTCCCTATCCCAAACAACTACCAAGACCCTTTGTCTGCTTCCTTAATGACGATGGATTGGTCAGACCTCAGATTCTTACTTGCTAAATACTCTTCTCTACTGATATTCCCAAAGTTTTGTCCATTTGCTGATATTTTCATTATTTCTTCCTCTAATTTACTTATGTAAAGTTCAATGGCCATTGCTAGAGAATCATTAGATAGAATCATCCAGAAAACATTAGATTTATTGCTAGAGATTCACTAAATTAGACATGAAATCAAGGGGAGTCAGCGTAACAGATGCAGGGATACTCTTAGATCAAAACCACAGGCTAGCAAAACAAAAGCATATGGGGGTAGCTCTAACTGGCCTGACTTGTTGTTCCACGTACGCAAACTTCAAGGATCAGTAATATTTAAGAATGAGATTGCCAGAGAGATTCCAAAGAAGAAATTAATGACAGAGAGATTCCAAAGAAGAAATTAAGACAAGAGATTGAAAATGAACTAAAACAGCTTCAAATCCAAGGAAATTTTATAGCAATGGAGGACATTGATGAAAAAATATCACATTAAGTATAGTATGGTTAGAAATTGTCAGATAGTTTGGTAAAATCTATATTAAGAGCGCCTATGAACCAGCTTCCATGCAACCAGGTCATCTATATGTGGAACAAAGATCATGAAAAAAGTCGTACTCTCTGCAACTTCCGTTGTGAATCAGTGGCTCATTTAATGAACTCATGTCGTAAGTTCAGTGACCTATACTCTAGAAGGCACGATCGATTAGTAGATGCCATACATACGAGAATAAAGAAATTAGACCCTAGTTGGAAAATCCTTACAAACCAAAGGGTGAAAACAATATTTCCTGAGCTCAGAGAAGAACTACGCACAATCAGGCATAGAAAACCAGATCTGATAATGGTCAATGCGGGACAGAAAGGATGCAAGATTATCGAAGTTACAGTTTGCTTTGACATGTACATGGAACAATCATATATGGGGAAACAAAACAAGTATCATGACCTAAAGGCAGCTGTGGTACACGCCGGATACTCGACTGATTATTATGTGATGTGTTTTGGATCATTAGGATGTGTGCATAAAGATGTTAGAGGAAATCTGCGGAAGCTTGGACTGACTCACGAAGACAAGAAAGCAACGATGAAATGGTGTGGAGTTTCGGACAGGATTAGTAGCAATATTATCTGAAAGAATCGCTGCAAACAAGTTCACAAACAGTAAAAATAAGGTTTCATCTGGACGGTGCTAGGCACATATTTGACGATGAGACACTAACCTTTGTTTCGTTTAAAGTCAAATCATACGAGAAATATTATCATTATTATTATTATTTGCAATTTCACAGTTCGTACAATTCAACTGGGTTCATCTCACTATCAAGCCACCTCCCGCAGCTTTAGATAGTAAGTCATTTGTCTCTTTAGTCACCAAAGTCCAACACTTTTCTGATAATTCTAGCTGTTCCCAGTAGACAAGCTTTCTGCAATGGCTCCACTCCCTTGACAAAATTGATCATTTCTAAGTTCTTTCCAAGCTTTTTTGTGACTGATCCTTGTGCTCCAATGATGATTGGGACTATGAAGACTTTCTGCACTTCTGCCCGCCATACTTTCAGGACTTCATATTTCAGCTCTGTATACGCTTCTATTTTTTCATGTTCTTTCTTGTCTATTCTTGTGTCAAATGGACAAGCGACATCAATTAGCCAAGATACTTTCTTTCTCTTGTCAATCATTGTGATATCTGGCCTGTTATGATCCAATTTCTTGTCGGTTTGAATTGGAAAATCCCACAAAACCTTAACATCTTCATTCTCCAAAACTTTTTTCTCGCTATCAACGACGTGTTCATGACTTTTATCACCACATTCGAATCCATTTTTCTTACAAATGTCCCAATGTAGTATGGCAGCAACCTTATCATGTCTACTAAGTTTATATTCTTTCTGGGCTAACTGTTTACATTCAGATACTATATGGCTGATGGTTTCTTCTTTGTCTCCGCACATCCTACACGTTTCAGTGATATCCATCTTATCGATATTCTTCTGCACCCATCTTGTCCTGATTGCCTGATCCTGGGCCGCCATTATCATCCCTTCTGTCTCCTTTTTTAAGTATCCTTTCTTTAACCAAGTCCAACTCTCCACACTGTCCTTTATTTCTTTCGTTTTTCTTTCAAATGCTCCATGTAGATTTTTATTTTCGTATTTCATGTCTGTCCTTTAACATTGCTTTCTTCTTATCCAGAGGACTTCCATTGAATTCCAAAATTTGTTCTCGTGAGACCTCTCTCAGCAGTTCTTCTTCTTTGGTCTCCAAATAAAAGGCCAAACTCGCTTCTTCCAACTCAACTGTCTCCTCGACACTCTGTAGTCATCTGCCTCCTGCTACTCTTTTCATATACAGCCTATCTACGTCACCCTGGGGGTGCATACTCCGATAAATGGTCAACAGTTTCCTGGTTTTTCTATCCATTTCCTGTAATTCGTTCTTTGTCCAATCAACTATCGCCGCCCCATACCTGATGACTGACACTATTATCATTATTATTATTAGTAGTAGTATTATTATTATCATTATTATTATTATTATTATTATTATTATTATTATTATCATTATTATTATTATTATTATTATTATTGTTATTATCATTATTATCATTATTATTATTATTATTGTTATTATTATTATTATTATTATTATTATTATTATTATTATTATTATTATTATTATTATTATTATTATTATTATTATTATTATTATTATTATTATTATTATTATTATTATTATTATTATTATTATTATTATTATTATTATGATGCTCAACGATGCTCATAAAACATCGCTAGTCGAAAAATGCAAGAGGATATTGGAAGACATAGACAGGTTACCCCTTCACCCAAAACATAAAATACAACTATACTCGAAGTTCCTGATGTCAAAAATAACCTGGGACCTTACGATATCTGATATAAACATCACTTGGGTAAAACAAATTCTTGATTCGATCAGCTCATCATTCGTGAGAAAATGGCTAGAAATTCCAATTAATGGCACACTTGATATAGTGACACTCTCTAAGGAAAAATTTGGTCTAAACGTCATTAAGGTTTCAACAAAGTATCTGCAGTGTCAAACAACCAAGCGTTACTGTCTGAAGAAATCTCCGAATCCCGATATAAATTATTCATATCAAGCTACATCACAAGAAAGCATCCAGGTTGATCAATATAAAGGTACAAGTGACGTGACAAAATCTGTTAGAGCCAAACAAATCGAAAAGATTTCAAATGATCTACAGTATCAAGGGATACATCGTGAAACAAATGTGGACCCTCAGCAATGAGCAACTCAACTCAAAAAACTATGGATAGATGTAAGAGACATTCTTCCATCAAATATCTACAACTTCACGAACAGATACATGAATAATACTTTAGCTACATTAAAGAATATGGTCCTGTGGGGAAAAGCAACCATGGACACATGCCTTGCATGCAAGGAAAATAGTCAATTCCTTTTGCACGTTGTTTCGGGTTGCAAAGTTCATCTACAACAAGGCAGATATACGTGGCGGCATAACTCCATCCTGGCGACTCTTTTGAGTAGCATTGATGGCCTGGGGGGCTTGAGAATCTTTGCTGATATTCCAGGCTATCCCTGCCCTACAGTTGTCACCGGAACAGTAAAGCGACCAGATGTCGTCATAGTCTATCAAGAGAAGATCGTCATCGTTCTAGAGTTAACCTGTGGTTTAATTACCAACGTGAAAGAAAATTGTGCAAGGAAGATTGGAAAATACAACTCTACCATTGTTGATCTCAAGAAGCAGTTCGAGAAAGCAACATTTCTGAATCTGAGCATGAGCGCCCTAGGATTAATATGCAGGGATGATAATGGAAATGGCATAATGCAAGCATTAAAGAGCATCGGACTTTCGGAACTCCAATCAAAAAACATTATTAGAAACATGATAAACATCTGTATAAGGACAACGTATTACATATTTTGCAGGAAAGACAAAAACTGGACGAATCCGGAACTTTTAACATTCCAAAGACGTAAGATTCTTGAAGGCAGTAAGGCTTGACTAGCATGCCCTTTTATGGAGAGTGGTAGTCACGAATAAATTCTTTATACTGTTAAGTTTTACATTTTCAAACATTCATCTTGTTGTAAGTTTTATTTATGAGAATGAAAGTTTCCATTATTATTATCATTATCATTATTATTATTATTATTATTATCATTATCATTATTATAAAAACACAACTGTTGCCGACATACGTTTCGATTGAAATCTTCTTCAGTGTAAAACTTTTCACAGGGCAGTCAAATATTTATAGCAAAGACTTGTTTACTTACATTACAAAGACTTTTTAAAAAGATAAAATCTAATTTACAATTGAATGTGCGATACATAAACCTCCGAGAACCTAAAATCAAGGCCTACGGGACCATCGTACTCCTAAGAGATTTTTCATTATTTCATTAAATTTGCAATTTATACCAGGTCCCTCGGGCCAATAAAGCCGCCAAGAAAGATCCAAAAGACAAGAACTTACAAGAGTTCCCGTCCCCCGGGTCCCCCCAAAACGACCCAACGAGCCAAAGGACCCAGTGGGAGCCAGAACTATAATGTGAAGAGGAACTGGAGCTTAACGAACCCCTTGAGGCTATGCTAACTTTTCTGTGAATCCCAAGGGTAACTCTCCATAGATTCGCTAGCTGCTATACAATCTTAGCAAATGCTGAATCCGGGACAGCCCGATAGGGAATTCCACCCCACCACCACGTGCAGAAAAGCACGAAGTTTCCAGAGAAAAACACAGAAAATAACGCTAGCAGGGCCTCCCTACACTCCATTCAAGTGTAATGGCAGAGTCTAAGCTGTTCCACATGCAAACATATCTAATTCCACATCCGCCGCTCTTTCATTAAGACCCTTGGGAGAGAACGTTTCAAGGCGATATTGCCAATAAAGCTCTTTTCTCCGAAGTGAATAAACGTCCTCTGCCCCATCGATGATTTTAATCCCAACCGTAAATTTGCCATTGTGTCCATTTTCAAAAAAATGCCCAAAGAAGCTGTCTTGTGGAATAGGCTTACCCTTGTCAAGGGAGCCTTCGTTATGTTTGCGCGAGTAAGACCTAAAATACGATTTGTACACATTAAATCTTTGTCGAAATTTTGTCTTAGTACTTCCCACATATTTTTTGTTACAACATTCACATTGCAAAAGATAAACCACGTGCTCAGAATTGCAGTCATACTTTCCAGAAAACGTTTTGAACGACCTTGTAGAATTAAAATTCTAGAAAGTATCTCCCTCCCTCATTAAGGGACAAATTTGGCAACTTTTTCTACCATTACACCTGAATGTGCCTTTTTCCATCAACTCTTCATCAAGATCTGGAAGTTTTGCCCTAACCAGTTTGTCTTTTAGATTTTTAGCCCTCCGAAACGAAACGAAAATTTTGTCTTTGAAAACATTCTTGTGTTCAGTATCAACCAAAAGAACGTTTTCATTACCCCGAATGATTTCGTACACCTTATGCAAAGCTGGGTTATATGTGAGTACCAAAGGTATCCTCGTGTCATCCTTGGCCTGGGGATTGGTATCAAGTAAAGCAACCCATTTTAGTAGTAAAGCTTTTTTTTTTTTTTTTTGGCATGATGGCGGATTGCAACTCGCACGTGTTTGTTAGGCACCATCATCTGCAAAGCTTCTAGTTAATCACAGAGGCTCAATTTCGCTCGTAAACACTTCAAATGGTTTTAATAAAATAGTAGATCAGTTTCAGTTACAATTTATTAATCAGTGTTCACGTTATGGATGAAAACAAGGAGGTAGGCCTAAACAAGGCCACCAACGAACCTGTTGTTGTCACGCTCGATGTTGTGAAAAGTCTCCTGTCAGTTCAGCACGAGAGCTATCGTTCGACGATCCAGCTCTTTATGACACAAATGAATGAGGAAATACGTGAGGTTAAAAAGGACATTAGTGACTTAAAGATGAGTGCAAACTTCACGGGCAAAGATGTCAAAGAACTACAAGATAAAGTTGAAGGTATCGAGAAGAATACCAGGAAGCTGATACAGGAGAGTTATGATGTTAACAATGAGTTTGAAATATTAGCAGATAAACATGAATATCTGGAGAATCAGTCTCGTCGTAATAACGTCAAGCTAATCGGAGTGCCAGAAAGTGTCAATTCAGAAAGCTGGGAAGAATCAGAAGAAATATTCAAAGAGAATGTTAATAGTGCTCTGCAAATTGATGCAAGTGTTATGGCTATTGAACGGGCACACCGTGTGGGTAAAAAAGGTGGTAAGAAGAGTCGCAATGGAGAGGTTTTGCCCAGGCCCATTGTTGCAAAATTCTTAAATTGGAAAGATCGTGAAAAAGTATTGAAGTCAGCACGAGAGAAACGCCCTGATGGCCTGTTTTTTGTTGAGGATTTAGCCCAAAGAACTCTGGAAAAAAGGGAAGCTCAAAAACCTGAATTGGCAAGGGCTAGGCAAGAGGGGAAATTAGCTTATTTTGTTGCAGGAAAGTTGATCATCAAGGACAAACCACCTGACACTCGAAGAAGAAAGCTACCATCAAACCAAAGTAAGAGTGATGATGAATCTGAGGTATTTATTCGTCAGGAAGTAGCCTAAAATGGACATGAAAACATTTGCTACTAATTGTGTTGTTGCACTATCAGTTTCTT
Source organism: Aurelia sp. 4 Dawson et al 2005 (assembly GCA_964019985.1). Taxonomy (NCBI): domain Eukaryota; kingdom Metazoa; phylum Cnidaria; class Scyphozoa; order Semaeostomeae; family Ulmaridae; genus Aurelia; species Aurelia sp. 4 Dawson et al 2005. The sequence continues at coordinate 14,355,340 of OZ026493.1, read as the reverse complement.
TTTTTTTCTTTTCTTCTTATTTATCCTAGGTCATTGCATCAATCATGACAAGGTCTGTTAGTTTTCCATGTGGTATTTGCCACAAAAATATATCCTATAATCAAAAAGCTATTCTCTGCAATAATTGCAATTTCTATGTTCACTTAAAATGCAATGGCATCTCTGCTTCAGAATATAAAGAACTTGAAAAAGAACCTGATGATGTTTCTTGGTTTTGCAAAACATGTACCACAGAAATGTTTCCATTTGGCCCATTGGAAAACGATGAATTATTAGGACTGTATAATTTTGACCTACCCTCTTTTGTTGACTCAGCACCTTCATTTGAAATTATTTCTAACCTGACGAATTGCCTAATCTTAGTGATTATGATATTGATGAACATGTGCCTCAGAATATTGATTCTCGCTACTTCACTTTACCTGAACTTTCTTCATTGCAGTTATCTTCTAGTGACTTTTCTATTCTTCACACTAATATAAGAAGTCTATCCCTTCATCATGATGAATTAGTTTCATTATCTACTCACACAAACTTGAATCTTGATGTGATCGGAGTTTCTGAAATGTGGCATTCTAAGGATAATCCAATATCTTCAAATGTTGATATTCCTGGTTATAAATTTTATGAAACTTCATCTTTAAGTCAGAATGGTGGAGTTGGTTTGTTTGTTAAAACAACTCTTACTTCTAATCCTAGGATTGAATTAGACTCTAGCACAAATGATTTTGAAACTGTTTGGGTTGAAATTGAAAATAAAAAGGACAAAAATATCCTAATTTGCTGTGTTTATAGACATCCTTGTTCAAATATAGATATCCTTACTTCTCACTTTCAGAATCTACTATCAAAAATCTCCTCAAACAAACTAGTCTTCATATTGGGTGATTTCAATATCAATTTACTAAATTATGATTCCCATACACCAACTAATGACTTTGTTAATAATCTTTTTTCACACAGTCTTCTTCCTTGTATTCATCATCCAACTAGAATCTCGCAAAACTCTGGATCAGTCATTGACAACATATATACTAATGCTATGAATGCTAATATAACGAGTGGCAATATTTTAATGCAAATTTCTGACCACTTTCCCCAATTTTTGGTTTTGAAAAATAGTCAGATTAGTCATCACAAGTCTGTATCATTTAAACATGATTACTCCAAATTTAAAGAAGACAAGTTTCTTGAGGATTTTCACCAGACTGACTTTACTTACATAGATAACATGGACATGGATATGAATACCAAATTTGATAGGTTTTTGGGTGAACTTAATTCTTTGTCACACAAACATGCACCAGTTAAAAAGAGGAGTAGAAAGGAATCAAAGTTTAAAGAAAAACCGTGGATAAACAGTAAAATACAAAAGATGATGAGAATCAGAGACAAAATCTTGCTGAAGTTAAAGAAGAAGCCAACTGATGATAACCTTAATCTGTATAAAGAATTTAGAAATCGAGTGTCCAATGTAATAAAAGAAAGTAAATCAAGATATTTTCACAATTATTTTTCTTCTAACAGTCAAAATATGAAACAATTATGGTCTGGTATTAAATCAATTATCTCTCATAAATCTTCTACTTCTTCCTCAATTAATAAAATCCAAGATAAGGATGGTAATGTAACTATAGACTCCAGCAAAATTTCAAATATCTTTAATGATTTCTTTGTAAATGTTGCTGATGAAATAACAAAGACAATCCCAAAGACTCCTAAATCTCCTCTTGACTATCTATCTAACAGAACTTCTAATTCTCTTTTCCTTACTCCAGTTACTTTCATAGAAGTTAATGACCTAATCAAAGTTCTAAATCCATCTAAATCTGTAGGACCCAACAGTATACCTATTAAATTGCTAAAAATCATTGGACCGTCTGTTTCTCCAATTCTTGCTCTTCTTGTTAATCAATCTTTTCAGAATGGTATTTTCCCTGATAAACTTAAAATAGCCAAGGTAATTACATTATTCAAAAAAGGTAATCCTGAGCTACCATCAAACTACAGGCCAATTTCTCTTTTGCCCATCTTTAGTAAGATATTTGAGAAGTTAATGTATAGAAGATTATATAGATTTCTAGAAATACATGATGTTCTCTTTTCTCTACAATTTGGATTTCAAGAAAACCACTCGATTGATCATGCACTAGTAAGCCTAACAGAAACTGTAAAGAATACACTTGACAATAAAAGATTTGGTTGTGGTATTTTCATAGATTTACAAAAGGCTTTTGATACTGTTAATCATAAAATTTTATTATCAAAACTGGAACACTATGGTGTTCGGGGATGTGCTCTTGAGTGGTTTAGGTCATATCTTTCTGATAGAAAGCAATATGTTTCTGTTAATGGTAGTAATTCTAATTTACTTTCAATTGCTTGTGGCGTACCACAGGGTTCTGTACTGGGTCCGTTACTTTTTCTTATTTACATTAATGATCTACCAAGCTCTTCTAAGAAATTGAGTTTTTATCTCTTTGCTGATGATACCAACATCTACTGTGAATCCAGTGATTTGTCTAATTTGATTAAAATAGTAAATAGAGAGTTGAGATCAGTAAAAAAGTGGCTTGATGCAAATAAATTATCATTAAACATTGATAAGACAAACTTCATTATTTTCCATTCTTTATCATCATCTGTTCCTTCTGATGCTGTTGTTAAAATAGGTAAAAAACATATTAAAAGAGTTAAATTTGTTAAATTCTTAGGACTCCTCTTAGATGAGCACCTAAGCTGGAAATACCATCTCAGCGAACTCTCTAAAAAATTAGCCAGAACTTGTGGAATCTTTTTCAGAATTCGAAATTTACTACCGCTGGATGTTTTGCTGTGCTTATATAATGCTTTGTTCCTTTCTTTTCTGCAAAATGGTCTTATTGTCTGGGGTGGAACATATGCATCATACATTGAACCAATATTCAAATTACAGAAAAAAGCAGTCAGGGCTATCTCTTTTCAGTCTCGTTTGTCACCCTCTCTTCCTATCTTCAAAGATCTTAAACTTCTCAAACTCTCTGAGATTTTTGAGCTCAGACTTTCAACTTTTGTTTTTGATTCTGTCAACAAAACTTCACCTAGTTGCTTTCATAATTTTTTCTTATTCAATTCATCTGTTCATCAATATTCCACAAGACAGGCCAGTCAAGGTGATCTATATTTACTCCGAAAAAACAGTTCTCAATATGGTCTTAAATCGATTTGTTATCTTGGTGCTAAACTCTGGAATTCTTTACCTGTGGAACTCCGCAATGCTCCATCTAAAGTATCATTTAAAACAAAAATGAAATTTTACTTATTGAGCAAGGCTAACCGATGAAGCTGATATATTTGCCATCTTGAATAATTTCACAATCATGATGCGAACATGCTGTGTGGCCTGTGTGCTGTGTTTTGGTGCACGGGTTCCATAGCCTGATCAAATGCAATTCCGTCTACTTCTCAGGATAATTTTAATTCATCCAAAGTCAACTGATAATATTCTAGGATAGGGGGGGGGGCTCTCTCCTCGATTAGTTTACCTACTGAGAGAGCTCCTCCTTTAAGTAATTCCCTGCATACAATTTATTTTTGTTCTTTGTTTTGTATTTGTATGTTGTATTAATTTCCTATCATCTTTAATCTTTTGTAAATTGTATTAATTTTGCTTATTGATGTAGTAATTTTCTGTATTTTAGCTTTTTCATAAATTGTATGTTGTGGAATTTAAATAATGAAACTGAAACTGAACCCGGTTTTTTAGGCGAACACGTGCAACTTGACTGTCAACCTCATTTTCTTTATAACCCCTCGCCAATAGCCAAGTTTTAAGATCCCCCACCCTTTTGTCGAAAAAAGTTTCCTCTGAACAAATGCGTCGAATTCTAAGAGCCTGACTATATGGGATACCCTTCTTAGTATGGCTAGGATGACATGAGGTGCGATGTAAGAGTTGATGGGTATCCGTTGGTTTTGTAAATAAATCGGTGACAAGTTTGTTACCCTGTTTTATGACTTGAACATCAAGAAAATTAACCCTCTCCGAGGACCATTCTGCGGTAAACTTAATAGAATCATGTGCCCCATTAAGGAAATTTATAAAATCCCTAAGTTTTTCTTCCCCATGCAACCAAACTAAAAAGACATCGTCTATGTATCTCCACCACAGCCACGGTTTCCACTGCGCCTCCGAAAGTATCTTTACCTCAAGGGCAGCTAAAAAAGAATCGCGTAACTAGGAGCACACTTGGTACCTATGGCCGTACCCCTAAGTTGCTGGTAAAAGTCACCATTAAGTTCAAAAAAATTTTTTTTCAAAACCAAGTGAGCAAGCTCCGTAAGAGAGTCTGTCGAGATGGCCTTGTCTTCTTGACGTTCAAGTGCTTCGCGAAGTGCTTCCAGTCCCTCTTCATGCGGAATGCTGGGATAAAGCCCAACAACATCTACTGTACAAAGAATAGCATCCTCAGGGAGTTCCCCCAGATTGTGGATTTTTTGGAGAAAATGGTTGGTATCCTTTATGTATGACTTAACTTTTTTTGCCAGTGGCTGCAAATGAAAATCCAAAAATTCCGAAATATTTTCTGTAAAAAATCCACAATTTGAGATGACTGGCCTCCCCGGGACGCTATTCAACCTCTTATGAATCTTAGGTAAGAGATAAAAACGTCCTAACCTAGGGTTATTAACCATGAGATATTCCAAAGTTTTTTCGTCGATATCTCCTCTATCTCTTACTATGTCCAATGCATAAGTTATGATTTGGTGAAGCTGCCCCGAAGGATCGCTATCGAGTTTGCAGTAAACCTCTGAATCCCCTAATTGTCCTTCTGCCTCTTGGATATAATCCTCCCTGTCCCACACAACTACCCCTGAACCCTCCTTGATAACGATCGTTCGGTCAGCTTTCAGGTTGTTGATTGCTGCAAGTTCCTCCCTAGTGACATTACTGTAATTGTTTCCTTGTACGCAAATATTCATTAGTTCCTCTTCTAACTTACTGAGATACAATTCAATTGCAGCATCCTTGTTACGAGGATTAGATTTACTACGTGGTTTGAATGCTGGATAGTCCGAAAAATTCTCCGATTCTCGAAAATGCCATTTAAGACGAAGACGTCTGCCGAAATTTTCCAAATCAATTTTAATCTTTAATTTTAATCCTTATAATGTAAGTAAGCAAGTCTTTGCTATAAATATTTGACTGCCCTGTGAAAATTTTTACACTGAAGAAGATTTTAATCGAAACGTATGTCAGCAACAGTTGTGTTTTTATATTTTTATTTCTGTTTGTTCAAGAGAATGGTTTAGTTTATTATTATTATTATTATTATCATTATTATTATTATTATTATTATTATTATTATTATCATTATTATCATAGCGAACTAAATCATCTTTCAAACCAAACAGAAACAGAAAAATATAAAAACAAGCACTGTTGGATCACATAATCGTTTCGATTAAAATCTTCTTCAGTATCAAATTATTCTTCAGTATTATTATTGTCCATAACGTAAATCTCAGACACGTTTGTCTGGTACGTTCTTTTGTTCTTTTATCTTTGAGAGCGGGTAACAACAGGTCACCAGGGGTCTCAAAGTCCCTTCTTCTGTTTCTCTAAAGAGACGAAACTTTTCGCAATATCCTTGCTGTTCCAAGCAGTGCCGTTTTCTGAATAATTTCCATCGCGATCTTCACATCCAACTTCTCCATGTATCTTTCAAACTTGTCTGAAATGACTCCCAATGCTCCAATTACTACGGGTATCACCGTAACTTTATTCATTTGCCATATATGACCTATTTCTTCTCTCAACATTTGGTACTTTTCAATCTTTTCAAGTTCTTTTTCTACAACTCTTGAATCCCCTGGCACAGCAATATCGATTATTTTCGCTTCTTTGTTCTTCTTATCTACCCACACAATATCTGGTCGCCTTACCTAAATAAATCTATCACACTGAATGGTGAAATCCCATAAGAGCTTGAAATTCTCATTCTCAATTACTGCTTCGCGTTGCTGTTCATACCATTTCTCAGCTCTTTCCAAGCCTCCTTTGTTGCAAAGTTGCCAATGAACATATCACGCCACATTATCATGTCTTCTCTTGTACTCCCTTTGAGCTAATTTTCCGCATTCACTAACCAACTGACTAATTGTTTCTCCTTTTTCTCCGCACATTCTGCAGAGTGGAGAATCAGCATTCTTATCGATATGGAACTTTGTGTAATTAGTTCTTAACGCTTGCTCTTGAGCACTGCATATCAGTTCTTCTGTGCATCCCTTCAAATTTCCTTTTGCAAGCCATTGCTATGATTTATCCCATTTCACTCCTTCCTTGTCCCTCACAAACTGTCCATGCATCACCTTCTGTTTCCATGCATCTTCCATTTCGTGACTCTTAGACTTTTTGTATTCATTTGGTTCCATTGCTTCTTCGGTACTAACTATACTGCTTTCCCCTACTTTTCTCAAGAGAATCTCTCTGCTGTTCTTTATGTACCAACCCAGGTTATTTTCTTCTCCCTTTACTCAATTCTCACAACTCATCAAACCTTTTCCACTTCTTTCTCTTAAAACGTATATTCTTGCAACGTCACTTCTTGGATGAAGTTCCTTGTTTATTGTCATAACTTTTCTTGTTTTTCTATCGATTTCAGTATTATTATTATCATTATTATTGTTATTATTATTGCGATTGTACACAGCACTAAATACTGGATTAAAACACTATCAAGCTCTGTCTCAGAGCCTAAGATAGTGAGTGGTCCATCTAAGTTTCTTCCTTGCTTCTGTTCAGTCAATTCCTGGAGTGTCCAGCACTTTCCTTACTATTCTTGCAGATCCCAGTAAACATGTTTTCTGGATGGTTTCAAGTCCATTTCTGTAACCAAACTTTTCTAGTTCCTCCTGGAGTCTTTCTGTCACCGAGCCTAATGCACCAATTATAACTGGCAATATGATGACTTTCTTCACATCCCCTCTCCAGACTTTTAGAATTTCATATTTATGATCTGTATAGGCATGAACTTTTTCCTTTTTCTTTTTCCGTATTCTCGTATCAAATGGACACGCAACGTCTATTACATAACACTGCTTTCTTTTTTGTCAAAAATAGTTATGTCAGGCCTGTTGTGCTCAATTTTCTGTTCCGTCTGGATACTGAAGTCCCAAAGAATTTTCACTTCATCATTCTCAAGGACACTATTATCTTTACTAACAAAATGCTGGTAACTTTTTCCCCACACTGAAATCCGTACTTCTTGGAAAGGTGCCAGTGTATTGCTGCAGCTATTTTGTCATGCCTCACTTTTTTGTATTCATTTTGAGCAAGTTGTTTGCATTCTGACAAAACATGTGCAATCGTCTCATCATTCTCGCCACACAATCTGCATTTTGCTGATATGTTCTCTTTGTCAATATTTCTCCTTATCCAGTTTGTCCTCAACGCCTGATCCTGAGCAGCAATAATGAGCCCCTCGGTTTCCTTTTTTAGATATCCTTTATTTAGCCACAGCCAACTCCCCTTCTGATCTTTGACTTCCTTTGTTGCCCTCTCAAACTGCCCATGTAATACTTTTTCCTCATACCGCTGTCTTCTTTCTGCTGTATTTTTTCTCTTTCGCTCCTTAGGGTTTTCTATCTCCCGAAAAATACCTTCCTTTACAACTTCCTTCAACAATTTTTCCTCTTTCTTACTTAGATAGAATGCCAGACTGAGCTCTTCCAACTTCACCACTTCTTCCAGACATTGCAACCCCCGTCCACCTTCTGTTCTCTTGATGTACAGTCTGTCCACATCTGATCGCGGGTGCAAAGATCTGTTCATGGTGAATATCTTTCTTGTTTTCCAATCCATTTCCTGCAACTCTGCTTTTGTCCACTCAACAATACCAGCACAATAACGCACAAGAGACACTGCTCTGCTGTTGACGGCCATGACCACATTTTCGGCATTCAACTTTGACTTCAAGATAAGTTTCACTCTTCTGAAGTATTCCTTCTTTATTTTCTCCTTCATTTCACTGTTCTTGATCTTATCACACTCCAGAATACCTAAATACTTGTAGCCATCATTCTCTTCCAACCCTTTTATCGTGTCTCCATTTGGTAACTCGATACCTTCACTTTCAACAACTTTTCCTCTTGTGATCTTCACTGCTGCACATTTTTCAATTCCAAAAGCCATCCCGAAGTCGGTACTGAAAATTCGGACACTCTGAACTAACGAATCTAGCTCTTGCATATTACGACCATACAATTTTAAATCATCCATAAATAGGAGATGATTGATCTTTCCTCTGTTCTTTCCCATTCTATCTATACCCATGATCTAACCCATTAAGCAAAGTAGACAAGGGGATCAATGCCAAAATGAATAACAAAGGAGATAATGTGTCGCCTTGAAAGATTCCTCTTCGAATGTTTACTTCCCCAAGCTTGTCGTTTCCTGAGGTCAGCTCAACCCTCCAGCTCTCCATTGACTTCCCTAATAATGCTATCACCTTATCTGAAATCTTAAACATCTGCATACATTGAATCAAGCAAGAATTAGGAATCATATCATATGCCTTCTTGTAATCAATCCAAGCAAGGCATAGATTGGTTAACCTGCTCTTGCAGTCCTTCATTACCATTTTGTCAATCAGAAGCTGATCTTTTGTGCCACGGCTTCCCTTTCGGCATCCTTTTTGCTCTTCTGGAAGTAGATGTTTACTCTCTAGGTGGTAATAAATTTTCTCCGATATTATTCCTGTCAACAGCTTCCATACCATTGGCAAACATGTAATAGGTCGAAAGTTCGTCACTATGTTTCCTTTGTTCTTGTCTTTCAATATCAAACTCGTCCGGCCTTTCTTCATCCATACTGGTACATCTCCTGCACTTAAGCATACATCAAGTTGCACTGCGAGTCTTTCATGGAGACTGCTGAATTCTTTTAACCAATAACCATGCACACCATCTGGTCCACACGCTTTCCATTTAGGCATTTTCTTCAATTGAGCTGTAAGGATGTCTTTTGAGATAGAAAATTCATCCTGTTGGTCTATTCTCTTATATTTTTCTTGTACATCTTCCAGCCACTTTGCTTTTTCGTTGTGCTTGGTGCCTTGGTCCCATATGTTACTCCAGAAGATCTTACTTTCCTCGGAATCTGGTGTTATATCATCTTGTTTCTCATAACCTTCTAGCTTCTCAAATAACCGTTTTTGATTTGATTGAAACAATCGATTCTGCTGAAATGCATTGTTCCTGTCTTCATATTTTCTGATCTTTGCACTTTTTGCCTTGACCCTCTGCTTTAATTCTTCAATCACAACCCTTATTCCTTTAGCATTAACTTTGTATTTTTCATTCAATTTTTCCTTCACATTCTCCTTTCTTAACTTATTTCTATTCCACTGATCTAGCTTACTAATATCTTTTCTTAATGAATCAATCTGACTTTGAATTCTTCTTTTCCACCATGGTACTTTTTCGTTTTTCCCTTTCCGCACTTTTGTTTGTATCAGATCAGCAACTGCGTTTGCTCCTGCCAAAATCAGGCTGTTCGTATCAGTGATGGTTTCAGATTCTAGCTTACCAATCACTTCATTTACTCTCTTTGTTTTCTCCTTCAATGATCTTCTATCGATGTTGCGTAAGTTCACTGGTTTTAGCTGGCCCACATCTTCCAATTTCTTTTTCAAGATCGTTAAGATCTCTTGTTGGTCTTCACTCACACTTCCTGTTAACCGGAACCCATCTGTCTCAGCAATTTCATCCTGTTCATTAGGATTATTCTCATATAGTTGTTGTGGACTGTTCACATTCGTCCGATCTTCATCTGTTGCTCTGCCATCATCCCCGTCCATCTCGGGATCATCCCTTACGTTTCCTTCATCTATCTTTCTCTTGATTTCTTCTAGTTCTAAGCTAGATAGCCATTGATTGTTCCTTATACATAGTGCCTGCCCTGCAACCTGTTGTTCAGATGCTTCAAACAATCCTTTTTCTTGCCACAGTGCATACATCCTTTTCCTGTATCCACGTTTTTTAGGTTCACTGTGATAGTAGCACTCCATTATGATCTTATTCAACTCCTTTGTCCACTGAACTCTCGTTCTAGCAGTAGCATGATGGCGACCTGGGCCTCGCTGCTGTCCCTAAGAACCCCTGCCGAACGAGGAGCTTTCACCTTGACCGGATCCAGCCCCATTCACGTTGTTGTCTCTATCTTCAATAGAATCCATTTGTTGCATCACGATAAAATCATGAGATTGGTTTGATCCAGGTTTTCCTTCCCTCGGGTGTTTTTATCTTAATGTGACACCATCACTAGAGGGGTTGCCAACCAATGCTGAAGAGTCCCCCCACCCATGAGACAGACTAGCCCCCGCCGGACGCCAACCCGATATTTCATGGTCTCGGGGAGAGCTGACAGGTACTACACCTTGCTCAAGGGTGACCTGGAGGTAGTTGTGGCAAAGGGTAACCTCATTCGCCCACGTCGAAACTCCACAACCGGATGTAGTTTAAAGTCATACCCAGGACTAATTGTTATTATTATTATTATTATTATTATTATTATCATTATTATTATTATTATTATTATCATTATTATCATTAGAATAAACTAAACCATCCTCACCGCAAAACAGAAATAAAAGAATAAAAACACAACTGTTGTGCCAAAAAATGTTTCGATTAAAATCTTCTTCAGTGTGAACTATTCACAGGGCAGCCTAATATTTATACAGAATCTGTAAAGGCAAAGTGGCAAAATTTATACAGAATTTATACAAGCAAAGTGGCATATTTTGTACTTGATAAACTGGTAATAAAGGATAAGCCATTTAATCAATCCAGACCACAAAGTAGGCCAGCTTCACAAGGGAAAAGCTCTACAAATGACAATAGTGAACATGAAGTATCCTTTGGTTAAAATGCTGAACCTAAGTTTCGTGTTGCTTACAGTGTCTGCGGATATTTTAAAGAAAGATCTTAGTTGTTGTTATTACTTCAATAATAGCATTTTTTTTCATCAGTTTAGATGCCTAAAAAGCCAGCTCCGTTTGGCATGTGCTGCAAAAACATATCAAATCACTGCAAGTCAGCTTTCTGTAACCATTGCAACTTTTGGGTCCACATAAAGTGCAACAACATTTCTGTTTCTGAATATGCGCAGCTTCAAAATGAGCCTGATGATGTTACTTGGTTTTGCAAAAAATGCACAATGGATATGTTTCCCTTTGGCTTATTAACAAATGAAGAATTTTTTGAGTCTTCATGGTTTTGACCTTCCCTCATTCATTGACTCCGCACCATCATTTGAAATTACCTCTAACCTCACCGACTTGTCAAATCATAGTGATAATGATATTGATGAACACATGTCTCAGAATATTGACTCTCGCTACTTTACATTACCTGAACTTTCCTCCATACAGTTATCTTCAAATGACTTCTCTATTCTTCATGCAAATATTAGAAGCTTATCCCTTCATCATGATGATTTAGTCTCCTTATCAGCTCATACTAAGTTGAATCTTGATGTGATTGGAGTGTCTGAAATTTGGCATTCCAATGATAATCCTATATCATCAAATGTTGATATCCCAGGCTATGCATTTTTCAAGACGAAATCAGTCACCCGGAATGGTGGTGTTGTTTGTATATCAGAGACTCTCTTACTGATAATCCACGGATTGACTTGGATTCTTGTATAGATGACTTTGAAACTGTATGGGTTGAGATTGAAAACAAATGACAAAAACTTCCTTATTCGCTGTATTTACAGACATCCTTGTTCAAATATTGATAACTTAACATCTCACTTCCAGAATCATCTTTCAACATTATCATCAAATAAACTCTTGTTCATTATGGGTGACTTTAATGTGAATCTTTCAGACTTTTCCTCTCATACGCCAAGAAGTGACTTTGTTAATAACTGTTTTTCACACAGCCTTCTTCGCTGCATTCATCATCCAACTAGAGTTTCTGAGCATAGAGCCTCAATCATTGATAACATATATACTAATGCTACCAGCGCTAATGTAGTAAGTGGCAATATTTTGACGCAAATTACTGATAATTTCCCTCAGTTTATGATCTTGAAAAATACCCATCTTAGTCATATAACTCTGAATCATTCAAATATGATTACTCCAGATTTAAGGAAGATGAATTTCTGAATGATTTCAATCAGATTGATTTTTACTTATTTAGAAAATAGTGACTTGGATATGAACAATGAATTTGACAGATTTTTGAAAGATCTTAATACTTTGACAAATCGGCATGTACCAGTCAAAAGGCGGAGGAGGAAGGAAATGAAGCTCAAAGATAAACCATGGATAGATAATAGAATTCTAAAGATGATGAGAATCTGTGACAGAATTTTACAGAAAATGAAAAAACAGCAGACTCCTGATAACGTCAAGCTATATAAGAAGGTTAGAAACCTTGTGTCCAATGAATTAAAAGAAAGCAAAGCTCGGGATTATTTTTCCACCAATTGTCAAAATATGAAAAAACTGTGTTCAGGTATCAAGACAATAATTTCTCATAAGTCTGCCACTTCTTCTTCAATCAACAAAATCAAAGACAAGGATGGTAATGTAAAATCAGACCCCTCTAAAATGTCAAACATTTTTAATGATTTTTATGTCAATGTTGCTGATGGTATAACAAAAACAATCCCATGAACTCCAAACTCTCCTCTTGTTTATTTATCTGATAGAGCGCGCAATTCATTTTTCCTTGCTCCAGTTTCTCTGATAGAAGTTAATGATCAAATCAATATTTTAAATCCTTCCAAATCTGTAGGTCCTAATAGAGTTCAAATAAAGTTACATATGATTATTAGACGCTCCGTTTCACCACTTCTTGCTCTTCTTGTGAATCAGTCTTTCCAGTCTCGTATTTTCCCTGATAAACTTAAAATTGCTAAGGTTATTGCTCTTTTCAAAAAAGGAAATCCTGAACTTCCATCAAACTACATGTCAATTTCTCTTTTACATGTCTTCAGCAAGATTATCAGCAATATTTTCCAAACAGCAGGTGATCTAGCTAGGTCGGCCAACGATCTCAATCAACTACTTGATAAAGAACGTGATTTAATCGTCGTCTTTTAGAGGAAAACTTTAACTTAAAGTCATTTTTAGGCCTAAACGACAACAGGCTTCGAGTTCGGGAAACTATCAATGAACAATCATTTGACACCTTGGACAATGAATCAGAACTTGTTGAATCCCCAAAGTTTGTATACGAAAACATTCAGGTGGAGAAAAACAATGGAAATGACAAAAAATGTACGAAGACAAACAAAAATAATCGTAAAAGAAACGACAAAAGAAGAAATAAGAAAGCTAGATCGTCGTCTGCTCAAATTGATTTGACCGGTGATGGAACTCCCTCTAGAGATCAAAATAATCAAAATGTTCGCTTGAATGCAGGTATTACTTTGAATGCTGATGCACAAATTTCTGCGAAGAGTAGTGTGAAAAAGCAAAACCCCAATGCTAATTCACTGGCTGCTGGCTACACTTCTGTGAATGAAAACAGCCAACAGGCCAGTGCTAATGCATTTCCCGATGACTCCTCTCCCGTGATTGAAAACAGCCAACCTTCCACAAGTGCCACATCGTGTGAACATAGCAATAGCAAAGTCCCTAACAAGGAAGATGTTTCGACCAATGAAAAGAAAAATTTCACTACAGTTGGAGAAAACCAGCCCTCAACTAGCAACTTCTTAAATGAAAATACCAAAAGCCACAATAAGAAAACGAATCTTCGGGGCAAAGGACAGAAACGCTCAGCAGTCATACTTGGGGATTCGGTTGTCAAAAATATTTATGCTTGGGAGTTGAAGAAAAAAATTGGAGAAAACAATAACATATATGCGAAATGCTTCAATGGAGCCAATATCAAGGACATGCACAGTTACGCAAAGCCAGTCATAGAGAGGAAACCAAATTTGATAATCCTCCACATTGGCACAAATGATCTGGCCCAAAGGAGGAACGAAGCAGAAAAATCAGCTGTCCAGATTGCACACGAAATAATTGAGCTTGCTAACGACATGAGGGTGAATGACACAGAAGTGGTTGTTTCTGGCCTAGTGCCTCGTGGTGATGAGTTTGACACAAAACGTAAGCGAGTAAATTTGATTCATGTTCCGATTTATGCAGATTTATGTTCCTAAAATGATTACGCGTTCATTGAACACAGAAATATCGATACGTCCAAGCATCTAAATCAGAGTCTAATTCATCTTAATAGGACTGGTGCAAATTTGTTTGAAAGTAACTTAATCCGTGCTCTTCGTTATTGACTAGATCGTCCTATTGACAGAGAGGGTGTATGCCTGACCCCTGCACAGAAGGCTCCTCCATCAGCTATCTCAAACAGCTCCTCTGAAAAACAAGGGTCAGGTCTTGGACATAGGAAAGGCATGGTGATCGCGTCTTTGAATGTGAATAGTCTTTTACTTCACATTGATGAGATCCGTACCCTCGTAAAGGGTCTTGGGATACACATTTTGGCAATTAATGATGCAAAGCTTGATGAAAATATTCACGATGATCTTCTCAGTATTCAGTGCTATACGATTAGAAGACTTGATCGCAACCGCCATGGTGGTGGGGTAGCTATTTACATAAGGGACTCTATTTATGACAAAAGTAAACTCCGTAATGATCTCCCCGTGTCATCTTTGGAGACCATATGCGTGGAAATCAAGCCAGTACGAGCCGCCCCTTTCTTCATTTTGGCCTGGTATCGCCCCCCTGATGCATCTCCCGACACTTTTAATGAAACTGAAAACAACTTAAAACTTTTAGATAATGAGAACAAAGAAATCATTCTTTTGGGAGATACATATTGCGATATCTTGCCTAATTTGAGGAAAGGGGATTGTGCTGGTGCCTGTGCTAACCTTCCTACGCACTCGTCCAGATTGTCAGAAGTCTATAATCTTTTTGGATTTCAGCAGCTAATTGACGGAGGTACCCGGGAAACTTTAACATCTAGTACCCTCATAGACCATATCGCGACTACAATCAGATCAAATATAGTCACGTTTGGGGTGCATGAAACAAGCATCAGTGATCACTATATGGTGTACTGTGTTAGAAAATTTCTTGGTGCTTCTAGAAGACAGCATAAAAACATTTCTACAAGGCAACTAAAAAATTTCATGCTGCTGACTTTATAAAAGATCTGCTTTCAATTGACTGGAATGGCATTGTCAATAACAACGATGATGTTAACCTTATTGTTGAACAGTGAACTTCTTCGTTCTCACTGATTCTTGAGAAACATGCGCCACTTCGCGAAAGACGTGTCTCAGAAAAGTTCTGTCCTTGGCTTACGAAGGACCTTAAGCTTATGTCTGCTGCTAGAGATAAGCTGAAGAAATAAGTGGTTCGCTCAAACTCTGAAATATTGATGCAAGCCCATCGACAAATGCGCAACAAAGTTAACAAACTTAACACAGAGTCTAAGCGTGAGTATTTTTCAAATAACATTGCTTCGCACAATGGAGACCTTAAAAACACATGGAAGACCATTAATCTTGTTTTGAACAAAAAGTCAAAACCACGCAAATAGCATACCTTAATGTTGATGGAAAGCAGGTTTGCGACAATAAAGCCGTTGCAGAATCGATCAATGATTTTTTTCTGCAATATTGGCAAAAACCTCAGTGACAAACTGCCACAGACAGAAAACCGCCTTCCTGAAAGTAGGTTCTCTGTTAACGAGCATACTTTGTGGTTTGAATTTCAAGCTGTAAATAGTGCTCAGGTTGCGAAGGTCTTTGGAAAATTCAAAAAGTCCTTAGGTGTTGGCACTGATGGTATTGCCAATCATTTCTTGAAAATTGCGTTTCCTGTCATCGGTGAGTCACTTTGCAACATATTCAATCTTTCTCTAGCAACTGGTGTATTCCCAAATTGTTGGAAAATTGCTTTAGTACCCCCATTTTTAAAAGTGGTGAATCTGATGATCGATCAAATTATAGACCGATTTCAGTGCTCCCCTTCTTGTCCAGGGTATTTGAAAAATTGGTTTTTAACCAGCTATATGAGTATCTAGATAAAAACAAACTCATATACTATAAACAGTCTGGGTTTAGGTCCTTACACTCCGCTGTCACTTGTCTGCTTAAGTCTACAAATGACTGGTATGTTAATATGGACAAAGGTAGATTCACTGCTACAGTATTTATCGACTTGAAAAGGCATTCGAAACTGTAGATCACGATATTCTACTCCAAAAGTCAGAAAAGTATGCAGGGATTGGCCTTGAACGCACCTGGTTTTCCTCCTACCTGAAAAACAGGCGGCAGCTTTGCAGAGTGAATGGAGTAGCCTCAAATATGGAAGAAATAAAATGTGGAGTTCCTCAAGGCTCTTGGCTTCGTTCCCTTTATTCCTCATATACATAAATGATCTGCCGTTTTCTCTTAAAAACAGTGAAGTAACGATGTATGCCGATGATACCAGTATATCTTATTCTTCTAAGAATATCGACGAGCTTAATGAAACCCTTAACAGTGATTTAGACTCCTTGAAACAGTGGCTTGAAGGTAATAAGCTGTAATCTGAAATTAATTAAAACTCAAGCAATGGTTATAGGCTCTAGGCCTAATATCAAGAAGATATCAGACAAATCAGTACCGACCCCGTCTTGCGCCATTGGCAACTCGCATATTGATGTTGTAGATAATGCGAAATACTTGGGAGTACAACTTGATAAACATCTAATGTGGGATGAGCATACTAAGGCTGTACGTTCAAGGATTTCTCGCTCTTTGGGTTTCCTAAAATATGCTAAAAATTGCCACCAAAGCATACCCTGTGTCAAATGTATAGAGGAATCGTTGAGCCCCATTTTCGCTACTGTTGCTCTGTGTGGGGTAGCTGTGGAGATTCTCACCTGTTAATGCTACAAAAGTTACAAATTCGTGCTGCGAGAATAGTTACCAACAGTAGCTATGATGCACCAGCAACAAACTTGATAAAAGAGCTCAAATGGCCCACAGTCCACGACATGATCAAACAAGAGATGGCTACTATTGTTTTCAAATCAATAAGTGGTCTCGCGCCCACTTACCTCTCTACTCTTTTCACAAGAAACTCAACAAGGGAGACTGTAAATTTGAGAAATTCTAAGACTGACTTACTTGCTCCAAGAATGAAAACAAGTAATGGCCAGAAAGCATTTTCGTTCCGTGGATCAAAGGTTTGGAATGAATTAAAACATGAGGTCAAGCTAGCCTTCTCTCTTTCTACTTTTAAATGCAGACTGAAATGTAAATAGCTTTCAATTTTTCATTTAGTTTTATGTAACATTGTAAATATTCCCCTTTTTTATTTTTCATTTTAGTATCATTGTAATTAGGTTTTTTCAAGGCCCCCTGAAAAGCAGTCACTCTTGGTTGAGCCTCCTCTCTGTCTACTTTTAAATGTAGGCTGAAATGTAAATAGCTTTTAATTTTTCATTTATTCTTATTCAACATAGTAAATATTCTTTTTTTTGTTCATTTTAATATCATTGTAATTAGGTTTTTTCACGGCCCCCTGAAAAGCAGCCACTCGGTTGATGGGGCCACCGTGATTAAAAAATCTAAAATGAAAAAGAAAATGAAAAGATATTTGAGAAGCTAATGTACAGGCGACTTTATAGATTCCTTGAAATTCATAAAGTTCTTTATCCATTACAATTTGGATTTCAAGAAAACCATTCAATTGATCATGCCCTTGTGAGTTTGACAGAAGCTATAAGAAATACACTGGATGATAAAAGACTTGGTTGTGGTATTTTCATTGATTTACAAAAGGCATTTGATACAGTTAATCATAGAATTTTGCTATCAAAAATGGAACATTATGGTATTCGTGGATGTGCCCTTGAGTGGCTTAAATCATATCTAAGAAATAGGAAGCTATATGCTTCTGTTAATGGAAGTAACTCTATCTTACTTCCAATTGCTTGTGGTGTACCACAAGGTTCTGTACTAGGCCAATTAATTTTCCTGATCTATATCAATGATCTACCAAATGCTTCTAGGAAACTTACCTTTTACCTAGTTGCTGATGATACAAACATCTACTATGAATGCAAAGATTTGTCTGACTTGATTAAAATTGTCAACAAAGAGCTGAGACTTGTAAAGAAATGGCTTGATGCTAATAAACTATTGTTAGATATTGATAAGACAAACCACATCATATTTCATTCTTCATCTATCAATGTTTCTTCTGGCTCTGATATCAAAATACGCAAAAACATATCAAAAAAGCAAAGTTTGTTACGTTCTTAGGTCTCCTCCTGGATGAGCATCTAAGCTGGAAATACCATCTCAGTGAACTCTCTAAAAAATTAGCTAGAACATGTGGAATGTTTTTCAAAATTAGGAACTTGCTTCCATTAGATGTTTTTTTGTTTGTACAATGCTTTGTTTTAGTCCTTTTTACAATATGATCTTATTGTTAGGGATCAAAAATATGCATCATCGGTTGATCCAGTCGTTAATAGAAAAAAGCAGTCAGAGCTATCTCATTTCAGCCTTGCATGTCTTCCTCTATTCCAATCTTCAATGATTTTAAGCTTCTGAAACTTTCTGAGATCTTTGAACTGCGACTCCTAACTTTTGTTTTTGATTCTGTTAATAAAACTTCACCTAGTTGCTTTCATGACTTTTTCCTTTTCTGCTCATCTGGTCATCAGTACTCCACAAGACAGGCCAGTCAAGGTGATCTATATATTTCTAAAAAACAGTCTTCAGTATGGTCTGAAGTCTATAAGATATCTTGGTGCTAAATTTTGGAATACATTACCCATGGAACTCTGAAATGCTCCATCAAAAATATTGTTCAAAACAAAACTGAAAATTCATTTATCGAACAACTTTGACCGTTGAATCTGAGCCATTCTGGTACTGCACAATTATTTAATCTCACAAAAAATTTATGAGATCATATCTTAAGATAGGGGGGAGGGGCTCTCTCCTCGATTAGTTTACCTACTGAGAGAGCTCCTCCTTTAAGTAACTCCCTGCATACAATTCATTTTAGCCCCTCTTTGTATCTTTTCTTAATCTATATACTAAGATGCGTCATAGGAATAACCCGAAACGAAACCTTCTGTCTTCCCTTTGTTTCCCCTCTCCGCACTGTAAACAGCATAAGTAAGAAACTGCGTCTCTCCTAAGGAAAAGAACCTTCGCAGCTTTTGCTCCGAAGTCTGAAGTGGATACGAATGGTTTTATTTTCTTTGTCTGCAATATGGGGGCTGGGCTACATCCATTTTTAGCTAAGGTTCAACTCCCAAGGGAATGATCTTTGCACATATCCTCATTGCTATCAGTATGTTGGATCTTTATCGTACTCCCTTACTTTCTTTAAAGGCATTGAGTCCGTATAAGTAGCGCTCTCATAACCAATATCAACTTCTTTTCAGTCATGAAACAAAAGTTGTCATTTAATCCTCATTGAATTTAAGCCAAAGAGATTCCTCAGGATAATGCAAGGATTAAGAACTCTTTGGTATCCACTGCTAATGTCTTTAGCACTATTGTGCGATAACAAAGGGCCGTCAGCGGTTTGTCAGCAAAAATTCAGGACAGCGTTAACGCTCAACTATTTATATGGACTCAATTCCTTTAACGAAAAAGCTAAAAGAGAGGCCAGGCTTACTTAGATCGCTTTCTTTTTCCAGCTAGGCTCCAGAGGAGGCATAAAGGAAGGTTTTAACGGGGTCCTTGAATGAGAGGGGAAGCCAATTCTGAGCGAAATGGCACTGAAAAACGTCTCAAAATCTAGGCTTTCTTTTCTCTATCGCTCTGGATTATACACCCCAAAATACAAAGAAGCCATCATTCCTTTGAAATGGTCAACAGCTTTGTTTGAGTTTGCAAGGAGGCTTGTAGAGAACTTTTCAGCATTGAAATTTTGAAAGAAGGCTTTGAAATAAGGTGAATGCATTCCGTTCGCCTGACGCAAGACCAAGGTAATGAATTCCTGGAAATGAGAAATCTGAGCGAGAAAGATATGGACGTGAGAAATCTGAGCGAGAAAGATATGGACGTGGTCTACCACAGAGAGCTTTAAGGGGGATGCAGTGAGAGGGCAAGTTTTTCTGGGGGCCATTGGGCTAAAAAGAGACAGTGGCTCATGTCTTCCCAAACTTTTATTAGATTAGGACGGCTTCTTTTTTCCAGCCAAGACAGGCGGTTGGAGGTTTAAGAGGTTCACAGATTCTGTTCCATACCTAAGTGAGCCTAAAGGGGGCTAGAATTAGCAAGTTTCCTTAAGAGCATATGGGTAAATTGTGACAAAAGCCACCTATCTTCTTAGAAAATCCGTTCCAGCTAAGATATCATTGGCAAAGACAAAATATAAGAAAGTGGCAGTGATACAAAACACTTGAAGACATCTACAAGTTACGAACCAACCTTGGATGCACTCTTCCTCCAAAATATCAGCGGAAATAACTATGTGCAAACCTGAAGTTGACCAGAAATTCTTCAAAGAGGACAGTGGCAAATGCATGTAAAGTATCCAAAAAAAGCCAAGGTGATTAGGAATTTTTTCAGGCTCCTGTTCACTCCAGTTGTGATTTCCTGCTAGTCCTTGTGAGTCACCTTAATTTTGCTCTTTGTACCCGATCTTATTACCGTTCATTATGCAGGCTCTGATAGGGTACTTTGGAGCAAGGGAGCATGGCCTAAGAAAGGCCGGGAGCCAGGGAGCATGACTAGCAAACGCAGGACCTTGAGAGCACATGCATTTTTCGAGAACTTACTTCAAAAGCTTTATACTTTTCATTAAATTCCCATCCACCCTCCAATTACTGTACAGGTTGTCTATTTTGAAATGCCAAGACAAGGAAATGCAATTAATGAGTTCTTTTTTACGGGGAGGGGAATGTTGAGCCATAATTAGAAAACGGTCATGTTTTGGAAACTTTTTGAAGTGCCCACAAAAATGGGGATCTTTCGACAAAAGTACCGTTCCTTACCAAAGTAAAGAACGTGCTCTTGAAACATCTCTGAGTTCATCTCTCCAGATCCTAATCTTTGCTGCATCAAAGACACAAATCAATGCCCTCTTTTACTAAAATACTCTTACGGGTCTGTTCAACACCGCAATGATGCACTCCAAGGCTGGTGCAAAAAA
Organism: Aurelia sp. 4 Dawson et al 2005; assembly: GCA_964019985.1. Taxonomy (NCBI): domain Eukaryota; kingdom Metazoa; phylum Cnidaria; class Scyphozoa; order Semaeostomeae; family Ulmaridae; genus Aurelia; species Aurelia sp. 4 Dawson et al 2005. The sequence goes on along the minus strand of OZ026493.1, from coordinate 14,334,188 downwards.
TGTGCAAGAAATCATCAAATCCATGTATTACCCAAGGTTTTTAGGGAACTGAGTCCAGTGACAGAACTGCCAGGCCTGATAGATCATGAAAAATCTGAAGCAAAAATTGGCAACCATCTTCGATACCAATCGACGACTTGGCTTTAAATATTTGAATCTAAACGAAGAATAGAAGCATCATAGGAATTACTGGGAGAACGAGGCTAATTTTGAGGGGAGCAAAGGAACATGATGCTTCTTAAGAGGGGAGCAATGGAGCAACCATCCCCCCTTTAAGGTCCTCATTATGACATATGCTTTGAAGAACAACAATAGGGACTAATCTGCAATTTTAACATTTTCATGGAAATACATGGTTTTCCCAAAGGTATATGAGATCTTTACAGAGTCATAGCCCCTATCGCAGCCAGTAAGTTTACCGTAAGTCCTCGAAAAAGCTCCCAGAGAATATTTTCGCAAAAGATATTTTTGGATGGGGCATATTCGGATGGCTTATTCGAGGGAGGGGTATGATTAGCAGCAACCAAAAATATTACCAATACTATTCTTTTCTTTTAATTGATGCTGCTCAATATGCTAACGGGAGATATATTAGGATAATTACTTTCGAGGCAGTATCTATGGATCTAAGTCCTGAGTGCGACATGAATTCAAATGTTTAACAAAGAAATTCAGTCAAATACCCAGGGGGGCACTCGTCACACACCATTCTAAGGCTGCACTACAGTCAGTTTCAAGCCTATGAGAAATATTGTTCAGGTTCTTATCGCAGGCATAGATTGTAGTATCATCTGCATAATTACATATATCCGAGTTTTGGATAAAGAGTAAAAGATCATTTATGTAGATGTTGAATAGCAGAGGCCCTAATACTGACCCTTGAGGAACACCACGTGTGACGCTTTTCCAAGAACTGAATGACCCATTTACTTTGACTCTTTGTTGCCTATTTGTGAGGTAATCGTTGATTAGAGTTAATGCTTCACGAGAGAAACCGTAAGCATGTAATTTTGCAATTAAAAGATCATGTCTGATACAGTCAAATGCCTTGGAGAGATCCATCAATACAGCACCTGCTTTTCCATGCTTTTCCTGGTTGCATGGCGCGCGATTTTTGTCGAAAGGGCGTGTTTCTATGATATGTCTGAGTGCTTCATTGACAATCTACAGTAAGGAGGAGGAGCTCCTGTTTCCGAGACGCCCGTTCGAGTTGCTTTTCTTTCTTTTACTAAATTATTTGTACATATATTTTGAAATTATTGTAAGTGGCTGTCGTAGTTGGAACTCGCTGACATCATGTCCTTTCCAGCTATGGCAGCCATAGAAAATTTGTGTTGTTTAGTTGTAGTTTTAATATTTTATGTGATAAAAAAAGGTCAATGAACACCAGTCCCACAAGCTTTCCAAGATCCATTCAATTGTACCAGTCGTCAGTATTTTTAAGCAAGCATGTCACTGTTGAATGAAGGAGCAAAAAGCCGGATTGGCCACATGAAAAGTGTCCATTATCATTCATATACTGGTACAGCTGATTTGTTACTAATTTTTCAAAGAGCCTTGAGATGACAGGCAAGACTGATATTGGTCGATAATTAGACTTCTCAGCCTTATCTCCTTCCTTGAAAATCGGAGTAACTCTAGTAACTTTCTATGAGTCAGGATAACGACTTGTTTCAATGGATGTATTGAACAAGAAAGCAAGCGAGTTTCAATAAAGGTAGCGCAAGCTTCAAAAAGTAGCTAGAGATGTTGTCAGTCCCAAAGCTCTTTGCTGTCTTAACCGTGGCAAATGCATCCCCGATCTCCTGCACTTCTATAGTCCTGAAACTGAATCTTGCCTTACGTTTGTTAACTTCATAGTCACCTTCAAGAAGGGGATTCGGGGCTGGATCAATTTTGTCAGCAAGATCCTTACCTACTGAAGAAAAGAAACTGTTCATTGCATTCGAAATATCTTTTTATGAACAGTTTCAGAACCAGACTCTTTGAGACAATCAATGTTGCTGGACTTTGATCTCTTGTTGAGAGCTCATTGATTGCCCTCCATGATTCTTTCATGTTACTTTGACATGCAGAGATCTTATTAGTATAGTACTGCTTCTTTAGTTGGATATTTAGGATATTGACCTTTGTTATGGACCTGTCTATAAGAGTCCATAAGGAATTGGGACTTTCTTTTGGCTGCAGCCTTTTTTAGCTTATCCCTGGTCTGCATTAGTTTCTTCAGGTCCTTGTCTATCCAGGGGAAGTACAACCTGAAACACGCATTACAGTCATTGGGGCATGTTGCTCTACGATCAAAGAAAATAGGTTTGACCAATTGCTCACAAGAACATTTGCTCCCAACATATGCCAGAAACATCTGCCAGGAATGCTTCTTCATTGAAATTTTTCATCTTCCGAGTTTTGATCATTTTATGGCCTTTTTCCACTGCTCCATTAAATTTTCGAATGCAGTAGACTATATAATGGTCACTCAAAGAAACTTCATACACTCTGGATTTTACAATGTTTACAGTGTTGTAGTAATATGGTCAATAATGGAAGAAGTAGTTAGAGTGACCCTGGTTGGTCTATCAATAAAAGCTGTTTGAAGCTGAACAACTCATAGAGATCAAGCATGTGCTTTGAATTGTTATCTATGGGCTGCTCAGCTTGTTTTGGAGTGAGGTCACAAGTAGTGTCCCCTAAGAGGATTATTTCTTTGCCCTCTTTGTCCAAAAAAGAGAGAACTTTTTCTACCTTATTAAAGATCCAATCCAACAGGGTCACTGGGTGGACGGCACCAAACGAGAACAAGAAAAGACTTGCTTTTTGGTGGTTCAACCTCAATACAGATAAGTTCCAAGCCAACAGAAGGGATATCAAGACGACGTTTGTACTTGATAGAGTCCCTAATGTAAATGGAAACGCCCCCACCATTGCATATCCTTTCAAGACGTTCTTGCTGGTAACCAGCAACTCTAGTGAGCTCTTTCAACTTTTCTTTGTCTTTAGGCCTGTTCCCTGACAGTTGGAAGATAGCAAGGGCTGCACCAGTCTTTAAGAATGGCCCCGCAAGTGAAGGTTCTAATTATCGCCCAATTTCTGTTCTATTAGTTCTCTCCCGCCGTTTTGAGAAAGTAATCTATGACCGGCTGTACCACTATCTTGATTCCAACAAACTCGTTTTCGGAAAACAATCAGCATATTATTATTAACTCTTTCATTTAAAGTTGGCTAAATGCTATAGCTAAATTGCTAATTAAGGCCAACTATTTAAAAAATACATATAAGATTGAAGTTAAGGCATAATTTACAATAAAAAGCCTAAATTGGGATAAAATACTTTACATAATCTGCAGTTGTGCAGGCATGGCATTTATGGGCTTTGATAACCCTTTTGAAAACTTAAAGGGAATCCGAGTTTTTCAGCTCTGCTGGTAGTGTCTCCCATACCTTTTCCCCCATAAATCTGACTGTATCGACTCCAAGGCAGGTTGTTTTCGCCTTTGGTAGTCGCAGTCTATCAGAACACCGTAGGTTGTAAGGCATTTCTTTTTCCTCAAAGTTTGCTTCATAAAGCTGGGATTTAGATTATATTTTGTTTTGTAGATCTCTACCATGAGCAACTGCAGGTTCCTCGGATGAACGGTTACCGAATTATCCATTTCTAACAGTTTTTCAAAAGTAGAAACATTGTCCTTGTATGCGATTCTTAAGGCCCTTTCATGTATCCTATTTATCTTATTATTCAAATTTCTATCGTGAAACATCCATATCAGCGAGCAATAGCTAAACTGGGACATGACGAATGTTTTCATCAACAGTTTTAGTTTCTCGGGCTCCATGTAGATTGAAATGCGCGCAAGAGCATGAAGCCTTTTGACTAGCTTTTTTACATAGCTTTTTTACATGGATTTTAAAACTTAATTTCTTATCAAGGGTAATGCCCAATAACTTCTCTTCGTCACTTTCTTCAATCTGGGTTTCTCCAACGTGAATATTAGCTCTCTCTTTACTAGCCCAAAAAAAATGAAGTGACATTTATCTTCATTACTTCATATGTTGCATTCAGTTTTGTCATGTTTGCTCAAGTGCACCAATGATTGGTGCTTGACTTTAGAGGGTGGTAAATATAGTGCAGCTACCTTTGTGGATCTCAAAAAGGCTTTTGACACTATAAATCATGACATTTTACTGCAAAAGCTAGAGCTATACAGTATTCACGACAAGGAACTGAAATGGTTCTGCTCTTACCTAACTACAAGAAAGCAATGCCGCATGGTAAATGGGAAGCTTTCGAATATAGAATCTACAACCTTTGGAGTACCTCAGGGGTCCTGTCTTGGGCCTCTCTTATTTATCATATATGTCAATGACCTCCATCTACACATGAAACATCGCTACGTTAATATGTATGCTGATGGCACAAGCCTTATGTTTGCATCGGATTCGATTACGCATATTAAGGACTGCGTCAACGGTGACTTGAGCAACCTAAAATCTTGGTTACAAGCTAATAAATTGTTTCTCAAAGTTACCAAGGCACATAGTAATTGGCAACGGAAAGGCGACTGAAAGACATAAGTGCTGATAAAGAAGCAAAGCCCTCTCTCGTGGTGGATGAGGGGAATGCTTCCATTGTAGGAAGTGTGGAATACCTCGGCGTAATTGTAGATAGATTTCTGAGCTGGGACGAGCAAATTTCAGCAATGACGAAAAAGGGTTCACGAGGATTAGGGATGCTGCGCTTTTCCTAAAAGTATTTACCTATTATTATTGTAGAAAAAATGTATAGAAGTTTTGTGGAACCCTACTTCAGATATAGCTACCCTGTATGGGGTGTTCCTTGTGTTAGTGCTATAAATAAGTTGCAAAACTCCAAAATAGGGTGGCAAGCATAGTCACAAACAGTTCTTATGATGCCTCTGCTCTACCCATATTAAGAAAACTTTGTTGGCCCACCATAAACGAACTGATCGAATCAGAAACCTTGAAAATGGTAGACAAATCAGTTAACAACCAAGCTCCCACTAACCTTACGGAAATGTTCGTCAGGTTGTCCGATTCAAGCAAGAGAGATTCGCAATACCAAGAAAGATTTGGCCGCTCCTCGTTGCAAATCGGCTTTTGGGCAGAACTGCTTCTCGCATAATGGTGCAAAACTGTGGAACGATCTTTCCACTGAAGTCAAATCATCCAAAACGTATGAAATATTCAAAAACGCATCAACAGCAACGTCAACAGTCAATGCTGATTCTCTCTCGCCTCCATGGTTAGCAGTATTTTTAATTTGCTTATAAAGAAGTTTTGTAAATTAGATTATTCAATTTTTTAGATTTATTTACTTGTAGGCTATGTAATAGTCAACATAGCGTAATAGCACGGCCCACTGTAAATCAATCCTTTGATCGACGTGGCCACCGTGCCTAAAGAATTTAAAATCAAAAGTCATGCTCCAAAGTATCACATTCTCCTAAGATTACAAAACTTAGGCGTAAACGCTATTTTGTTCTCAGGTGGTATTTGCCTGATTTCTGCTGACCAGTAAAGCAAAAAACTCTTGCCAGTACTAAGATTACCACTCTAAAATTGTCATTCTTGAAGCAGCTTTTCCATATTTCTTTACTTAAATCTTGAGTCATCGGTATTGAAATTGCCAAGAACATTTTGATATCTTGAAGAAAGTAGACTGTTGACTGTAAATTTCATAAACGGTTTTAGCTGTCATTAGCGTACACAATCGTGAAGTGAATTATTTGCACTCAAAGGTGAAAACATTTTCAACACAATTTACATTTCTCAAAATCCTATCTTGTTCTACATAGCTTGTCGTTTACGAGCCAGCAATATTTCTTAACGATCTCAAATGATATCAACGATAAGAATGTTTTGTATTAATTGCTAACCATTGAACAACTGCACCCGCTATCAATTATACATCTATAACTGCAACCGCAACTCGTTATGGGGTAAGACTTGTTTACCAAATGCATCGCGATTTTACGATTTTGATCTTATTTTCCGCACACTACGTTCAGAAAATGCTAGACATCAAGTATTGATTGATATTATGTTCATTTGCAGACGCGGAATCTAAACATTGATGATGATCATGGTGCATTTCTGTTATGGAATTATAATCTTGATTATAATTAAAGAATGCAGTAATCTCTCCAAGGCAAGGAGCGCGAATAATGGAATCGGAAACACAGTACAGAGATGCAACCTTAAAAGTGGCACAATGAGGATCTATGTACCAGGTTGCGAACAAAGGATCATCAAAAGTGTCGGCTGCAAAGGATATTGTCCGTCAAGTGCAGAACCTGGGCTTGCTGACAAAGTGAAGGCCTGTGACAAATTCTTACAACTATGTAATTGCTGTAAGCCAAAGTCATCTGTAACAAGAAACGTAATATTGCGCTGTCCAACGATGAAAATCAAGATTCTTCGAGTTAGAGTATATGTCGCAACACAATGCACGTGTTATCCTTGCAGTGGGATAGCTAAGGCGAGTGCTTAGAGACGAGCAGTGATTTCAAATCATCAGTGTCCCTTAATGTCATTTATTGAACTTGAAAAAGAGGAAGGAAAAAGACGCTTTGTCGGACACATAAAGATTTTCTTTTCTTCGATAAAATGTTCTAGAGACGATCAGAAAGCGGTTTTAGCTCAACGGATATTTGGGAATGTGATATGAAATCAATACGTAGTGTCGAGGGGCATTTCACTCATTGGAAAAAGCGTATGAAATTTTTCACCACAAAGGGATTTTATGGATTTTTGATGGATTTTTCTTGAAAACTTAAGGACTTTTACTAACAGTGTACGACATTTCATAGGAGTGAAATACCCTTTGCATAGTGTAATGATGTGTAGATAAACTATTTTTAGGGGTTTAGGGGTGCTTTGCATCGGTTTTGGCTACAAAAACTTAGAAGTCTATAGAAACTGCAAAGCAGGTAGAAATTTTCTTTGCAACGTAAACATGGTACATCTTCTGAGAGATGAGAACCTCTAGATGACTTCATGCTGTAAACAATGAAATTTCAGATTTATCATATGAGCCACATAGCCATCATCCCTTCCAAAGGAACAGATTTTAGGAGAGCGCAAGATTCTTAATTTGAAACTGAAAGTGACTATTGATTATTCAAAGTTCTCATGACATATGCTAATGCTTATGATTAGCATTACGTTACCGTTTCACCTTTTAACTTCTTAAATTTTTGTAGGGGCTCAAAGGCAATGTGTCCGTCGATGTAAGTACAGCTGCGTATACACTCTGTCAAAAATGTTGACAAGATGCTGACGAAGAACCTCAAGCAGCACACAGTAATTGGTAGAACTGAACTGATCACATGCGAACTAAAAGTCAGATTTCATTATGAGGCTGCCTGCTGTGATTCAGCTCTTGGAGCATAACCGCAAGTGTATCATATGTCTACCTATTTAGGGCCTGTTCATATGGAGGCGAGCCAGCCCGCTTACCGGGCTGGCCCGGTAGGCGAGACAGTTTTCATCCTGTGTTCATATGGAGAAATTCCAGCCAGCTTGCCGAGACAGAAATTTGACACGTGTCAAAAATGAGACACGAGCCCATTGTTTAGAGACGCAGCGCATGAGCAATAGCAACATTTTCGTCTCGGTAGCCGGGATGGAGTGTTCATATGGGGAAATTTTCATCCCGCCTACCGAGATTTCGCCACTACACCAGTGGGATCTCGCTAAGCAGGCCAGCCCGCCTAGTCATATGAACAGAAATCAAGTTTTGTATTGGAATTAGGGATGAGGCGAGATCTCGGCAAAGAGCTCCAGCCCGGTAAGCGGGCTGGCTCGCCTCCATATGAACAGGCCCTTAGAGCCTGCCTATCTCATCAGCTCTTTTCCCAGAGTGATCACATGAAATTTCGCCTAACAGTAGCAAAGAAGCTTTACTTATATGGACACATTACCTTTAAAGGTAACAAGTCCATGTAAGTACAGCCACGTATACATTATGTCAAAATATGCTGACGCGATGATGACGAAAGCTTCAACGGCGCAAAAACGAGGTTGCCTGCTGTGGTTCAGTACTGGAAGTGCAACAGCAAATAAGACATTAGAAATCACATGAAATTTCACGTGAAAGTGGCAAAGGCGCTGTACTTATATGGACAGATTACCTTTAACACGAAGCCACCTAACACCATCAACGTTAGCTAGCAATGTAAAGGTTCTCGGAAAACAGATGATTAGAGTAATTTCAAACTTGACCACTAACAGACAAGCTGTAAGCTGACTAATGCAAGTATGTTTGAATATCATTTCATGGTTTGCTATCGTCTTTGCAGGCGAACATCATTCTTCCATTTCTTCAAGCTCAGCTACTTTTATCTTAGCTATAAAGGCTAGAAATAACAGTTATAGAGAAATCATCAGGTGATATTTCTTAAGAGAATGACTTCCATATTTTTGATGATGCGCATCCAAGTAGCAAGTTTTGGAAAGTTTTATGAGACATGGCTGGTGAGATTTTTCCAAGTGAAGAAATAGTTTCGTTTTTGGACCAACAACCAATCGTGAGAACGCTATCAACGTTACGTCAAAAATATAAAGAGAATTCCCTTCTGTATAGTAACTATAAGTTACCAAGGATTTCTAGAGGTACGGGTGACTTGCCAAACCTTCCTATGTCGAAAAGGCAGGATTGGCATGTTGAAAAGGGAGAAATCTTTGGTAAAGGAGAGAAATTGCAGTTTCCATGTAGTGTTCCTTTGTGATTCAAAAACTAGTCATATTATTTTAATCAAATAACAAAGAAGGTCACGAAAATCATGATTAGGGCCAGCTCAGCAAATGTTTAAAAGATGACAAATTCAGATGACAAATGAGTGAATTGATGATTGAGTTATAGCAATTGACAATTTCATTCATAGATGTTTCCAGATGATTAATGAGACTAGGTCATCTTAAATAACAATTGTCAATTATTATAACTACATGAACTCGAAAATGGTCATCTACACTATGCCCAGAAAATCTCTGGAACAAATTCAATCGAAGATCCAAGTACCCCCAGCTACAACGAGCGATTCTGCAGAGGTCTTCAGATTCCGGAAGTATAATCTGGAGTTTGCCAAAAAAGGATTTTGCTATTCAGCTCTTTTAAGGTCTGGGATGAAATCCCAATGAGTATCATGGAGCTTCCTACCTCGCGCCAATCCAAAAAACACAGCTAAAACATGTTTGATGAGCTAAAAGCCAATTGAAACACGATTCCCTGAAAGATCAGCAATGCGATTAACCCTCAGTATTTTTCTTTTGTATATAATATAATTAACTAGAAGTAACAAATCGTTAGTAAGTGCACCCATCCTGTTCTTAAATTTTGGCAGAGACGTGCTTCACTGCTTCGGAATATTGCCCAAACATGAGATATGCAGAAACCGACGTAACAAGAATCATGTTTCACAATAGTGGACTGAGATTTCACATTGTTGGGGTTTTTTTTATATGAAACCGCTCATAAGAAACTAAGACTCTCATATCGTCAAAAAATTAAGAAGCCCCGTTTCTTAATAAAGTTTTTACTTTATTCTCGTTGCTCCTGTATCATATTACTCGGCAAGGTGTCAAATCAAAAGTTTCTAATAAAGGCATGCGTGTATCAGCCTCTTGGCTCCCCCCTTCTTGTGACCTACAGTAATTTCTGTCATACTCAATGAAATCTTGAACTTTGCCTAATTATCGACTCCAGTTGATTTCGAGGAACCTAGTTAAAGAAAGTCAGCGATGTGCCTCTCGAAGACCTTCGGTGCTCATACCAAATGGTGTCATATTATCTGAGAAAATTTCGTACCTTGTTGGCAGACATGCCTTTCTCTTCAAGAAAAATCCGTAAAAAAGTTCGCAATAATCCTTCCTGTTTCAAAAAGGTTGTACGCTATTTTGAAAGAGCGACAGACCCTTGCTGATTTTTGCATTAGGCCCAACCCAAGAACCCACGTAAACAACCCTTTATTTCAGTTCGTTTCCAGACAATGATTGAAATCAAACAACAAACCAAGTTTAATCTCTGCACTACATCTATTAAATCATAGTGATTAAATATAGATGTGTAAAGGACGACCTATTTGAAGTTGAAAGCAATTGTATGTCAACGAAATACCTCGAATACCGCTGATGGCTATATTTCATTTCCTTTCAAACAAGGAACAACCAAAAACAATAAAAGCATTTAAAACCAGGAGTAATGACGCAATAAACAGTCCACTGAAATCATGTAAGCACAATGTGATTTCTTTTGTTAAATTATGCAAATTAATGATGCAGACCAATTGACCAGCGGAAAATAACAATGAATCACAATAAAATATGCGTGGACCAGGAACGAAACTTGGCTGCTTCCTAATAGTAAGCCCTCGCTTCGCTCGTGCAATAAAACATTCTTTTTTTAAGCTGAAGGGATTTTGTGCATAAATAATTCAAAAAATAAAAAAAAAATGCTTTGAAAAAATATTATTTCTCGTAACTTTGCCATGCAGGTTTATCACACTAGGCGATGAATTGTTCCAAGCTTCATGTTCTGCGTTCGCACAAACTTTGGAAAATTTTCCCATAACGGAAACAATTTTTTGCAAAGGTGTGTCATGTTTTGTTATGAGAGAAGGTAAAATAAATACGCGAAGATGAATGACGATGCCCCCTTTCAGTTTTCCCGCTTTTCTTGCACGATCCAACCCAGATCTTTGCGCGTAGCTGTCGTGATCACAACGCGAGAAAAGTTTGTGTGCTTGTAAAATCAAAACATGGTCAAACATATGCCCTTCCTTAAAAACAATAGATTGCGATCTCCTTTGGATCTGATACTTATTTGGATACATTTAAATTGAAAACATTCTGACTGAAAAGTTTCGGCAAAAAACTTCGGACAAAAACTTTCGGACGCTTTTTCGGGAATTTCGGTCCAAAAAAATTTCGGACACTCACGACATCAAAAAAACCAACATTATGCCAAAATAAATGTTAAAAATAATTGCGATTCCATCATGAATATCATTTTACAGTATGTACATGACGAGCATCACATCAAAAAGGTCATTTGAATGTAATTTTCGTTAGATTGAACAATGATAAAACCAGCTGCAAACCAAATTAAAAGGTTCTGCCACACGTGAGGGCTATATTCATATTCCGTGTTCCATATTGAGGGCTATATGCCACCTATTAGGGCTGACAGAAATCGGCATGGGGGAGATTATTGATTTATATTAAAGAGGGTGTACCTGCCAATGAGGTCTCACTAAGAAACTCAACTGCAAAAGATGTTGAGGCAAAAGCTGTTGAAATAAATCTGCATAAGATCAAATGGCTGCTTATTGGCATCTACCGTCCTCCGTATCAATCTAAAGATTTTTTTTCTGGAAGAAATGCGAAAAAATTTTGAACAATTTTGTACTAAATATGAAAATTTCTTAATGATTGGTGTCTTTAATCTTAGTGAGGATGATGATTCATTGGATCAGTTTATGCAGGAATTAAACTTGGAAAATGTCGTCAAGGTACCAACTTGCTTTAAATCCGACAGTCCAACTTGCATTGATTTAATACTTACCAGTGACAAGAAAAAACTAGCTAATATAAGAGCAGTTGAAACTGGACTGTCGGATTTTCATGCAATGGTGGTGACTACATTGAAAGGCAGTTTCCATGAAAGAGGCCCTAGGATTATCACCTACCGAGATTATAGTAAATTTGACAACCATTCGTTCAGAGAGAAGGTTGGAGAAGAGTTAAACACAAAGCCTTTAATGAAGGAAGATTTCAACACTTTCGACTCAACTGTTAAGAGCACACTAGATAAGCAAGCACCTCTAAAGAAAAAATACCTTAGGGCTAACGATGGACCCTTTATGACCAAAGAACTTAGAAAGGCAAATATGAAACGCACACGGTTAAAGAACAATTTCAATAAAACTCGAACAAATGAAAATTGGGCTGCTTATAAGAAGCAAAGAAACCTATGTGTTAAAATTCTTCGTCAGAATAAGAGGTCTTACTATGCTCAACTTGATCCAAAAGTTGTCAGTGACAACAAGAGGTTCTGGAAAACTGTAAAACCCTTGTTCTCAAATAAGATTCAAAGTAGCTCTTGTATTACCCTTTTAGAAAATGGTGTTGTTGAATCGGATGAGGGCAAAGTTGCTGAAATTCTAAATAACTACTTTGTAAATATAACGGAAACTTTGGGTATCGCCAGTGAACATGAGCAAGAGCCTTTGAAGGATCACGACAACGATTCTTGCTTAACGTTTGCAAAACGTTTTCAGTCACATCCCAGTGTCCTTAGGATAAAGTCTTTCGTCAGGAGCACCATAAACTTCTCCTTCAGGAAGATCACAGTCGAAGAAATGCTAGAGCAGTTGCAAAATTTAGATCCTAAGAAGGGTTCACCACAGGAAGCAATCCCTGCAAAAATATTAAAGTCTAACGCAGATTTGTTCTGTTTTCCTCTCACGGACCTTTTTAATAAACTTGTTGAGGAAAGCAGCTTCCCAGATGATATGAAAAATGCTGATGTTTCTTCATTCTTTAAGAAGGATGATAATATGAAGCATTACAGACCAATTAGGCTCCTTCCCACAATCGCAAAAAAATTTGAGCGACTAATGCATAGGCAATTATCTGAATTTACTGCACGCTTTTTTTCACCACTATTAGGAGGGTTTAGGCAAGGGTACAACACACAGCATGTCTTGTCAAACTTTTTGCAATACTGTAAGAACAGCATTGATAATAAGGGACTTGCAGGGGCAGTGTTCATGGATCTTTCAAAGGCTTTTGACTGGTCTGTTAATAGCAAAACTGAGTGCCTATGGACTTAATATGGATGCCCTTCAGCTCATAAGAAGCTATCTAACAAATAGACAACAGAGAGTAAAGATCAACAACTCTTTTAGTGCTTGGAAAGAAGTAAAGATTGGAGTACCCCAGGGGTCGGTCCTAGGGCCTTTACTATTTAATGTCTTTGTAAATGACATATTCTGGTTTCCACATCGCACAAAGATATGTAACTATGCCGATGATACCACAATCTTTGCATGCCATCCGGATCTTGATACTATTATCAAACAATTAGAAGAAGACAGCTCTGTGCTAGTAAAATGGTTTTCTGACAACTTTTTAAAATTAAATGATGACAAATGCCACCTGATGATATTTGGCGATAAAAGTACTGAAGCAACAGTCTCAATTGGAAATTCAAGGATTAATGAAAGTGATTACGAAAAATTGTTAGGTGTGACATTTGATAAGAAATTAAGTTCCAAAAAACATGTTGAGGATTTGTCTAAAAAGGCCAACCAAAAGCTTCATGCGCTTGCTCGCTTGTCGAATTACATTGATCCCATTAAATCAGAAATTTTAATGAATTCTTTCATCCGGTCGCAATTTAATTATTGTCCACTTGTATGGATGTTTCATGACAGAGCAACTAATTCGAAGTTAAATCGCATTCACGAAAGAGCATTGCGGTTGGTATGCAAAGATAGTGAATCAGAGCTAGAAAAATTGAAGAAAAAATATGGAAATATTCATCGGCACAATCTGCAACTGCTAAGGATTGATATATTCAATACGCAAAACAATCTAAATCCAACATTTATGAAAAACATTTTTACAGAGAGAAATATACAATACAGTTTACGAAGTAAAAATCATTTGCGGTTGCCAAAAGTTAAGACAACAGCGTACGGAATAGAGAATATTCAGTACAGAGGTTGTCATTTGTGGTCCTCATTGCCGAGGGAAATTAAAGATTCCAACACACTCGCTGAATTCAAACGAAAAATAAAATCATGGGATGGGAGTACTTGCATCTGCAGATTGTGCAAAGTTTTTATTAAAGATTTAGGGTTTTTGTAGGTTTATTTTGGGACACTGTAAAATAGGTTTTAAATTATTCAGTTGGCCTTAATTAGCTTATTAGCTATGTATATATATATATTTTTTTATCGCCAACGTAAAATAAATTGCTAATAATAATAATAAATAAACAAAAAGCACCATCTAAAAATAACAGAAAATAAAGTAAGAAAACACAACTGTAATTTGGCAAAAACGTTTCGATTCAAATATCTTCGTCAGATTCAAATAATAATAATAATAATAATAATAATAATAATAATAATAATAATAATAATAATAATAATAATAATGATAATAATAATAATAATAATAATAATGATAATAACAATAATAATAATAATAACAAACATTTTTCAAGAAACGCTTCAAGGAGCCAAACTTTGGATAAAAAATTCAAGAAACCTAAGTACTACTGGTAAATCATTGATTTATTAACGTTTTATGTTACGTTTCTTTGTGCTTTTCTATTTTCAATGAATTTTAAACTTTCGGACAAAAAACTTTCGGACATCACCACATTTCGGACAAATAAACTTTCGGAAAAGATTTTGTCCGAAAGTTTGATCGTCCGAAAGTTTTCAATTTTAAGGTAGCTTGGAAATGGATTTCGATATGCATCTTAATCGCTTTTCAATAGACGAGTTGATTCACAATAGATCAAAATCTGCTTGGGGAGTTTGCAGACTTTAACAGCTTTTAACTGAAAGGTTATGCTTAACTGAAGCTTAACTGAGAGAAGACGCTGGTGAGATGAGATCAATTATTTTTCAGTTATTGAAGACGAATCAATGTTTCTATGAATATCCACTTATTTTGACGCACTGCATGCCATGGCCGACACGTGTGCAGAGCTTCGAAGCTAACTTGATTAGTTAATTCGACTATTTTTCTAGGAACTAAGTATGTTGTTTTTATAAAAGTCAAACAGTTTCAGTTGCAAATGTTATTCTATGGATTAGTTTATTTTGTTTTATTAGCCATCTGATTTCGTGACTCTTGAGGTTTTGAAGGAACTGCTCGCAGTTCAAGAGAGGGCCTACCGGACTTTGATTGAATCGCTCCTCGACAACGTCAAGCATGATATACGTGATTTGAGAAATGAAGTGGTGGATTTGAAACAGTCAACAGCTTTCACTAGTGCTAAATATGACCACATCACCTCGGCGATAAGCAGGATAGATCGTGAACTTCCTAAAGTTGATTTGAAACTATGCAAGATCGAAGAAGACAACCAAGAATCCTTCGAGTACCTTGAGGACCGTAATGAGTACTTGGAGAATCAATCCAGAAGGAACAATGTGAAGATACTTGGACTCCCAGAGTCTGTAGATGAAACAGCATGGGATGCTACTGAAGCCAAGGTTAAAGAGCAAATCAAGAATGCACTGGGAATTGAAGAAAATCTCGTCATTGAGCGTGCTCATCGTATTCGAAAGGGCTCAAATAATAGGCCTAGTAGTGGATTTGGTGCATCTTCCCAAAGACAAAAACCGGATGACCCACGTCCTATAGTTGCAAAATTCCTCAACTGGAAGGACAAAGAGCGTGTCTTGAAGCAAGCTCGAAAGAAACCTGAAGGTATTATGTTTGTGGCTGATTTATCCAAGCGCACCCTTGACAAAAGAAGGAGCAAGATCCCTGAGCTCCTCGAAGCTAGAAAGGCAGGCAAGACAGCCTATTTTATCATGGATAAGCTTGTTATCAGAAGGAATGATGCTGCTTCAATCAAAGGTCATAGAAAAAAAGCTGAAACTTCCACGGAAAAAATTGAACTGAACTCTGATGATGAGGATCCCGAAGTTGTTCTTAATGTTGTACCCTGAACAGATGAACTGAAATGATTGACAGAAAAGTTTGTGTTGAAAATTATTCCTCAGTTTACCTTGGATTAAAGTTTCAGGTATTTCATAAAATTTATTCCCCTCTGTAAACTGAACTTCAAATGAAACCCCCTGAAAATCCTTGTGGCATTTGCCAGAAAAATATCCCAATTAACCACAAATCAGTTTTCTGCAACAATTGCAACTGTTGGGTTCATATTAAATGCAACAATATTTCTCTTACCGAGTATAAAGTGCTCCAAGAAGAACCTGATGATGTGCCATGGTTTTGTTTGAAATGTACAATGGTCCTGTTTCCGTTTGGTCAATTGGAAAATGAAGAACTTTCAAACCTGTACGATTTTGACTTTCCATCATTTGTGGATTCAGTTCCATCTTTTGAAATTACTTCTAGTCTTACAAACTTGCCAAATTTAAGTGACTATGATATTGATGAACATTTACCTTCTAATATCAACTCAAATTATCATACTCTTCAGGACTTATTGACACTTGATACTTCAGAAAAAGATTTTTCTTTATTCCATATGAATATTAGAAGTCATTCTCTTCATCACGATGAGCTTGTTTCAACTCTTGCAAGTCTGAGAATTAACTTTGATGTTATTGGTGTGTCTGAAACTTGGAATTCTTTTGAAAACTCTTTAAAAGCAAATGTTGATATTCCTGGTTATAGCTATTTTCCTCAACAGTCCAATAGTCAAAATGGTGGTGTTGCACTTTATGTGAAGTCAGGACTTACTCCAATTCCTAGACCAGATCTAAAAAGGGATAGCACTGATTTTGAGTCAGTTTGGGTTGAAGTTGAGAATAATAATGGAAAAAATTACTTATTCTGTTGTGCCTACCGGCATCCAAGCTCAGTTATTGACACTTTTAATGAGTATCTGCAGGAGATTTTGTCCAATCCAGCTGTGTGTAACAAACAAGTTTTTATCCTTGGAGACTTCAACGTTAACCTACTTAATTATAACTCTGACACTCCTACTACAAATCATGTCAATTTTCTCTTCTCGAAACAATTTCTTCCTTATATCATTCATCCCTCCAGGACATCTGGGAATTCTTCTACCCTTATTGATAATATCTTTTCAAACATCACAGACAATGAAACCGTAAGTGGTCATATTATGACCCAAATAACAGATCATTTCCCACAATTTCTGATTATAAAGCAAGCAGGTTTGTCCTATGAGAATTGTACATATTTTAATCATGATTTCTCCAAACTCAATGAAGAAAATCTTCTAAATGACTTTGCAAGTCTTGACCAAAGCTACATGAATGACAGTAATTCTGATGTAAATACTAAATTCAATAGATTTTTATCCAGCCTTGATGAATTAGTTAAAAATCATGCTCCACTAAAGAAACTGTCAAAGAGAGATATTAAATTTAGGAATAAACCATGGATTAATGGCAGAATACAAAAAATGATGTGTATAAGAGATAAGATACTGATAAAGCTAAAAAGGAATAATGACCAGTCTGTTTTAGATCTTTATAAAAAGTTTAGAAATCAGGTTACAGAATCCTTGAGAGAAAGTAAAGCTAGCTATTTCTACAATTACTTTCAAAAAAACAGTAACAACATGAAGCAATTGTGGTCAGGGATTAACTCAGTTATAAGCATTAGAAAGTCAAGCAATATTAATGTGATAAATAAACTTAAAGATTCAAATGGTGTCATTAAATCAGATCCTGCTGTTATTGCTAACATCTTTAATAAGTACTTTGTTACAGTTTCTCGTGATATCACTAAAAATATCCCTAGATCTAACAAGTCACCCATTAATTTCATGGGTGATAGAGTTCAAAACTCTTTCTTCGCTGCACCTTCTTTCCCAGTTGAAATATCTGACATAATTTCGCTCCTAAAATCTGGAAAGTCATTGGGCCCTAACAGTATTCCTACTAAAATATTGAAGCTTCTTTCTTCTTTGATATCTTCTCCATTATCATAAATTATAAATGAATCATTGCAATCTGGGGTATTTCCAGACAAGATGAAGCTTGCTAAAGTAATCCCACTCTTCAAAAAAGGTTGTCCCCTTACAGCATCAAACTACCGACCAATTTCACTTTTCTCAGTCTTTAGAAAAATTATAGAAAAGGTGATGTATGAACGTCTCTACAATTTTCTTGTCAAATACGAGATTTTATATTCATTGCAATTTGGTTTTCGTGCCCATCACTCTATTAATCATGCTCTAGTTAGTCTAACAGAAGCCATCAAGAACTCATTAGACAATAGGAAATTTGGTTGTGGAATTTTCCTTGATTTGCAAAAGGCATTTGACACTGTTAATCATGACATTCTTTTAATGAAACTTGAACATTATGGAATCAGAGGAATTAGTCTTGATTGGCTTAAATCATATCTGTCAGGTAGAAAGCAGTATGTATCTGTGAATGGATCTAACTCAAGTTTCTGTAATGTTACCTGTGGAGTACCACAGGGCTCTGTGCTTGGTCCACTCCTTTTCCTAATTTACATTAATGATCTACCATATGCAAGTTCAAAATTAGCCTTTTACTTATTTGCAGATGATACTAACATCTAATATGAATCTGAAAATCTTGACCTGCTTCAAAGAGTGGTAAACAAAGAACTGAAAAAAGTGAAAATGTGGCTTGATACAAATCAACTTGCTCTGAATATAGATAAAACTAATTTTTGTTATTTTTAAGTCACCTCAGCATTCTTGCCCTGTAACAATTGGTATTAAAATTGGTAACCTTCCAATCAGAAAGACCTGTTATGTCAAATTTCTTGGTGTTCTTTTGGATGAAAATCTCTCATGGAAATATCACCTGACAGAACTTTCAAAAAAAAATTGGCTAGAACTTGTGGCATGTTTTTCAAAGTTAGACACTTTTTACCCATTAACATTTTGATTTGTCTTTATAATTCTCTATTTTCCCCTTTCCTACAGTATGGTTTATTAGTTTGGGGTCTTACTTACGAGACTTATATCAATCCTGTGTTTTTGTTACAGAAGAGGGTTATAAAGGCAATCTCATTTCAAAACTTTGCTTCTCCTTCCTCTCCAATCTTTTCTGATTTGAAGATTTTAAAGCTGCATGACCTTTTTCAGCTGAAATTGTTATGTTTTGTTTATAATTGTGTCAATAAAATTTCTCCTTCTTGTTTTCATTTTTTCTTTGAATTAGTTGAATCTGTTCATCCATATCTTACACGGCAAGCAACTAATAATGATATTTTTCTAAATCAGAAAAATACCCTTCAATATGGTCTTAGGTCAGTTCGTTATTTTGGAGCAAAATGCTGGAATAACATTCCCTCAGAGATAAAAAGTTCACCTTCTGCTTATATTTTTCGTGGTAAACTTAAAACTTTTTTCTTTGAAAACAATTACAGATCATAAAAGGTGCCCATTCAACCTCCGTCAAAATTAGGTAGGTAAATTTTTCAAAGAATTTTCGAGATTTTTAAAAGACTTATCTAATCAGTTATTAATAGGGGGTGCTCTCTCCTCGATTAGCCTAGCTACTGAGAGAGCCCCCTCCTTAAGAAATTCCCCCATGCAATTCCTTTGTCTTCATCATGTAATCACGTTTTATTTTAGATTTCTGCTGTAGTATCTGTCTTGTATTAATTATTTTTGCATGTTGTATTAATTGTATTTAATTTTTTCATTTGGAGTTGTATGTAGAGGAATTTTAAAATTATATGAAACTGAAACTGAAACTTAACTATTGAAAATGTGATAGCAAGCCCAAGTCTTTTCGTTGCAATTCAATGGAAAATGGAGTATTTCTATGAATGAGACTTAAGTGATTCGTGGTTAGTTGCACAGGCTACTGTCCTGAGTTTTTCCGATGAATTGCAATGTGACAAGGTAAATGATATTTGCACTGAAATCTTTCGAAAGATCAAAATGCTGTAACTCCAAAAACTTGCAATAGCAGACGAAAGTCAAACGGCAGATTTGTGCGCTGAGGCCCCAAGAACATCTCCAGGCAATAACTTGCATAAAAAAGTCAAAACAGATTTAACACCGGTTGTTTTAAATGGGGTTTGTCGAAGAGAGCAGGAATGACCTAAATTTTGCTTCGAGAGGAAGTTTCGGACTGTTTTCTGCAAACTGACTGGCTCCTGTGTTCCCTACGTCATAAGATATTTTGAGAGAAAATATCGAATGGGGATTCCCACAAGATATGAAACCTATGTTCCAACCACGATTTGGTTAATAAAAGGGTTGAAAATGTTGCATCATATATAAACAACATTATTCACTCTTTTGAAAACTCAGAAAACGTTTAAATACAACACTGGAACTCTTCCCTGAGATTTTACTTGACTTGAGATTGATGGAGAACAACATAAGTGTTGAATTTGATGTAAGCACTTATTTCGCCTTTCCTTTACCATAAATCAGCAACCACATGTCAAACTGACTCAAGCAGCGTCTTACGCTGAAGCTTGAACAATACCACTGTGTAAAACTTGAGAAAATTAAAGCTCCTGCTTCTCAACAGGAGCCTCACAAAAAAGGACACAATTTTTTGGGACACCCTACATGCACCAATGCAAAACAAAATAAAAACATTTCATTTCATAAATGTCATAGGTAGACTGATCTCCTGTGCTAAGCTGTTTAAGAGCACGAATGCAAAAGCTATTTCTAAACAAACTACTGGAGGTAACTACGTGGAAATATCATCAAAAACATCAAATAATGATTATAAAGCAAAGTTGAAATCATTTCTCTGCGTTTACGTGGATCAATTCTTTCCAACTGTCAACTCTCTGGATCAAAATATCAAATTTCTATTTCGCCAGAGAGAATCAATTTGAATGAAAACGGCTGGAACTTGTGTCCAAGACCAGTGTAGAACTTGTTCTGGAACTCAACCCTGAAATGAAGATTTCAAATGCATCAATACCACTAATTTCAAATACAATACAATCCAAGATAACACCCCATTCATCCAAATAGCTCTTACCGGTTTACTCTACTTGATTTAATTTCATCACGCGACTATGCCAGCCTCTGTTCCAAAATGACACTTGTGGGTAAATATGGACACTGAAAGTAATTTGGTTGTAATATGTCCCGAAGTTGTAACTATATACTGCTGGGGTTGGTAGACCTGAAATTTTTTTCATAATATAACCATTTTATAGATCTATTCGATTGGTGAGACAATCTGCTTCTCCTTACTAAAGGCAATACCTGCAAATACAAGGTAAGAAAATTTACCCACTGTTTGAAAGATGGCACAGTTAAAATTTGGCAACCAATGCAACCAAAATTAGTAAAATAAGATTCCATAATCTTACTGAAGCTTCAACTTAATTGTCAAGATTCTTCTCGTAAATTTAGGTGAATTATTTCCTACTGAAATTAAAGAGTCACTGGTAACCATGATCCTTTGTGGGCGCCAAAGTCGACTTTCATATTATCTGAAAGTCGTTTCTCACCTAACTTCTCTTTGCCCTGCTTTTCATTCGGCGAGGGATCATGCTTGATAATGGGCATTAACCCTATTTTAACCGCGTGAAAAAAGTGATTTTCTACCGGGGAGGGGCGTTTTTCGCCCCCTAATTATCTTCGCAACTATAACAGCTATGACAATGAAATTTGCACTGTGTCATAATTAAACAAAGGAGAATCCAAAAATAGCATCAACTAATTTCTAATCACGTGATTGGTTGCTGGGCAACCAAAAATAAGGCAAATTATGATGAAATTGAGCCATTAGGAGGAAAAAGCAGACTTACATTAAATAACTGGCTAAAATAGGCTTGAACCTATCCAAATACTTACTTGATAGCTTTAGTTTGAGATTTCCTTTAGTTCTATATGAATATTTGTGGTTCCTAATTGATTAACTAAATAAATAATGGTAATTTGATTCAATGCAAAATTGCTTGCTCATTAATAATGCTTAAACATCATCAATTTCGCATAATTTGGGTAAAATCAAATAGTTTTATCAATATTTCAAGTCATTATATGATTTTTCATTTAAAAATTGCTAATTCATTAGAAATATGACGCTATAAAGATTTATGATGTCAAAAAAATTATAAATTGCTGACGTCAGCAAATATAGATAAATTATACATCAAATGAAAGTACTCATCAAGGCAAATCGAATGGTACATATATTGAGGAGGTTCGACACAAAATGAAGAAACTAGAACAGTTTTAACGATTTTTTTTGCGACCACTCTCCAAATATGGGCATCTGGTGGTCACGTGGTCAAACAATAGGCATTTAAATTTTATTTTCTGATTGCCAGTTAAATTTCAGTAACAGTCAGGAAGTTTCAGTGCCAAAGCTATCATCGTTTAGGAGCTATTAAAAAAAGTATGGGAGGGAAAAGGGCCCTAAGCAACGGAAATACTTCCCATACCTCTCACGTGCCATCTCCAGCCGTTTGCTTGCACATAACAAAGAACAGACAATTACGTTAAGGATGGCAGCAAGGAACTTTTTACCAAGATGCATTGCATTCTTTAATCGAATTCCTATAGAATCGTTAAGGATTCGTAATTCGAGCGCAATGCATCGTGTTGAAGAGTTCCTCGCTGCCATCTTTAGTGCAATCGTCTATTCGTGCAACGTTACGAAAAGCAATTTTGATACCCCTTCTATAGGTTTGATACAAAGTTTAAATTGGCCTACTGTAAGCGACATCATTAGAGGCGAAACCGCAACTACGGTGTACAAGTCGCTTAACGGTCTCGTCCCGGAGTACCTTTCCAGCTTGTTTGAAAAAAGGTCGACTCGAAATGTCAGGGAACTCAGAAACACCGAAACTGATCTTTCGATACCTTTACGAAAAACTAACAATGGGCAGAGAGCTATATCTTATCGTGGACCTAAGCTTTGGAATAGCCTTGAACTTGATGTTAAACAGGCACCATCTCTTGCCACCTCTAAGAGAAGAATCAAATCGTAAACTAGTAACATTTGTGCCACGCCCCCCTGAAAAGCAGTTCTTATGGACTGACGGGGCTACCGTGCCTAAATAAATAAAAATGAAATGAAATGAAATGCAAAGCCTAGCGGTTAGCAGAGGGTCTTTAAGAATTAACAGAAAGTCTTATATCCTGATATGCCCAAGAACAACTAAAATGACTTGCTCAAAATCATGCACAGGGTTTCTCAAATGTAATGTTTGAAAAAGGTTCTAACATAAAAGTCAAATTTTATCCGAACTCGCAAGCGGGTTGACAGCGTTGTCTTGTAGATAAACAAGAAGCCGAATGGCTTAAATGCGGTAGCAATAATTTGAAAGCTTTGAAAGTTGCCCAAAATCCACAATGGCAACAAATACGGAGACATTATGGACAGGAGATATCTGGTTGAAATGTTTCTAATTGAAACCCAATCAATGTAATTCATGCTAACAGTTTGAAAATTCAAAGCTGAAATTTTGCTCACACCTGGTCCCCTTGGCCAAAGTCTAGGGTACTTTTTCTTACCAAAAGAATATTTACGGATTACATTCAAGCTGGAAAGTGGATGCAATTCATGCCATTTGATAATTTGTGCCATGTCCATCACAAAATATGCTTGAAAATTCAATATTGTTGTGCTTAGGGCTCGTTCAAACTGCTACGTTTTCATATGAAAACGGAGTAAAACTTCTCCGTTTTTGCCTAGCGTTCACATTTCTCCGCTGTGAAAACGGAGCTTTTCGAAAACGCTAATGAAAACGGATAAATTTGAAACGGTGCGTTTTGAAAACAATCCGTTTTCAATGTAAACGCCAAAAACGGAGACATTTGAAAAACGCTGCACATTCCTTTGTTAATAGACTTTTGATTACAATGGCATTCAAAGTAGAAATTGGCGCCTTGTTGACAGCTATTAATAAAAGGCTTTGTTTTGAAAAAAGTATTAACAACACCGTTTTGCTGGAGCAATGTGAACGCCTATCGTTTTCATAGCGTATCTATTTGAAAACGGAGCAGTGTGAACGTAACCTAAGACATCCCTCCCAAGAATCTGCTGTCAACTGGATATAAATCAACTGTCAGACAACTACTGTTGAGTCTTTTATGTGGGCATAGATTTGTCTTTTGTTGTTCACAGCTATTAACGTCATCTCCATTGAAAACCCGACACAAACCGCGGGTGACACAATTGCCTTTGTAACACGGGAACGTCCTGTTTCTGACTTTGAGGGTGTTTTAAACATTGTACGCAACTGCATTGTTAACGTCAACAAAACTATCAATCCTTTTAAAAAGGCCGAAAATGGGCAAACAAGCATTAGATCATTTTTCGCATTAAATGATTTCGTTACATAGTTGATTTGAGGTCGCCAAGAGAGCTTTTGATCTAGTGTTACGCCCAGGCATTTGGCTTCAGCAACATATTCTATTGGTGTGTCTCCCAATTTCAATTCATTCAAAGGGCCAATAAACTTTTGTCTGTTAATTAGTAACACTTTTGTCTTGCCAGTGTGTATTGTAAGTTTATGTCTGGTGCACCAACACTGTATATCTTTTAACATTTTCTCTAAGGACACGTGCACCTCATCAATGGAATTTCCCGTGCAGTAGGCTGTGGTATCATCTGCATACAACTCTATTTCACCCTGAGATGTGCATAAAGGGAAATCTTCAACATATATTGAAAACAATCGTGGGCCTAGCAGCGATCCTTGTGGAACACCATGAGTGATACCTTGCAATTCTGACTTTTCCTCATTGATTTCAGTGAACTGTTGTCGGTCACTTAAATAGTCGTTTATCCACTCAGCGACACCGTTTGCTAGTCCTGCTCCCTGTAGCTTTAACTGCATGATGGAGTGATCCACCGTATCAAAGGCCTTACGGAAGTCGATTAGTATTATGCCAACAAATTTGCCTCTGTCCATTTCCATTTTCCATTTCTCAGTTAGATATACAAGTAGTAGCTCTGTTGACAGACCCTTTTTATATCCCCATTGCCTTATATTTGGAATAGTTATACGATGGTCATCTATTGCAGAGCACAGGTCTGTGCATAGATTGCGGTAAAATCTAGCTTGGTAACACAATTTTAGGGTCACACCCCTGGTCGGCAGAACCATTACAATTTCCGAGAATTTATATAGATGTAATTATGACGTCTTAGCAAAATGGCGCAGAAATAAAAAAAAAATCGAAATTCAGAATCTACATGGAAATGGAAAGTTGACCTAAGCAAACTCTAAGAGAGTAACACAGGTAGAGCACTAGGGTTCTATTTCGTTACGTAAAGAAACGTTGTTGACGAAAATGTGGTCTTAAACTTTTGGCCACGACTGTACTTACAGCGGGGCTAGTCTCAAGTTCCCCAATTTTAGATTTCAGCTCGCTGTTTTAAATACGTAAAGAAGAAGCCGAACAGCTTCAACACGGTAGCAACAATTTGAAAGTTGCCTACAGTCCATAATGGCAACAAATATGGAGATGGAGATGTTTTGGATAGGGGATATCTGGTTGAAATGTTTCCATTGAAATCTAGCCAATGTTATTTACACGTAACTTTTGTATAAGAAACCAATAATTTGGGCCAGTACAGAAAGTTTCTAAAGATTATCAGATTTTGAGTATTCAGAGATTCTTATGAAATTCTTAAAGGCTTTTTTACGATCTTCATATTGACTACCGTGCCCTCCTAAAAATGTCAAAACAACGTATACTGAAGACTTTCCGATGCCTTAACATCGTTCAAGTACCCAGTGAGTAATAGAAATATGTCAACGACTTCCTTTCTCGAAACAATTAGTTTCATAAGTTATATCCCAGCAGTGGAGTTTCTTGGTTTTTCGGTAGTGAGGGGGTTCGGTTTCTTGTAAGCAGTATCTTACAAAAATATTGATGATAGCCCTCCATCGTACTCCGCATCGTACTCTCTACCGTACTGATGACAGCCCTCCACCGTACTGATGATAGCCCTCCACCGTACTCCGCACTCTCTACCGTACTGATGATAGCCCTCCACCGTACTGATGATAGCCCTCCACCGTACTCCGCACCCTCCACTGTACATCATGATAGCCCCTAATTGTGCTGCGAGATAGCTCTCCACTGTCCTGGGCACCCTCCACTGTACTTGGCACCCTCCACTGTACTGCGAATATATTACCCGAGGTGGTTAAAATTCACGTTATTCCATGATCTGTGCCGTATTCATCATAAATATGCTTGGAAATTCAATATTGTTGCGATTAGGTGGAGCCCCCTTTTCCAAGAATCTTTTCTCGACTGGTGATCAATCAAAAACACAGATGAGTCTTTTATGCTGGCATTTGGGCACTTCCATCATAAAACAAAAGCTTTGATTTTATCGCTATTGAAATGGAACCAAATAAAATCAAGGATTAAGATGTCTTCTGTTGTTCACTGTCATTGACGTCATATCCATTGCAAACCCAAGGCAAACCCGGGGTGACACAATTGCTCACGTAGCACGGGAAAGTCCCGTTTCTGATTTTGAGGGTATTTTAAACACTGTACGCGCTACCGAGAATTATTACTAAGATCTCTTTCTACCTGAAGCAAAGTGTTCATTTGAAGCATAGCATCAGCCATTTTGCAAAAAGCTGCGAAGGTCACCAGCGTTAGCATGAATACCATTTGTCTCAGTTGAATGACCATCCTTTGTTTCAGCTAACTCAAAGTCCAAAATCAATTGGTCCGTAGATAGATCTTGAAAATTCGTTTCTTTGACTTCCATATTCTCAGGGTCGAATAAGAAGTACGAATCACCTCTTTCCGTTAATGTGATGTAAATAACACCAGTTTCAACAAGATGATCTAGTTGTTTCTTTACTTTCGTTTCGCTTAGGCAATATTTTTTAGCCACTGTATCGACAATATTTTCACTGTATGGGCGTTTATGTTGGACTTCTCTGATATAATCAATCGCCAAGTAAATCGTCTGCTCCAAAGAAGTATTCCCCATCAAACTTAACAGTTACTGAAACAAAACTAGATCACAAACCGGCGGTTAAAAATCCAAAAAATGACAATTGACGAGAACACGACTTTGCACGACTTGCTCCTTCACGCTCCGATGATGATGACCTATTTTCAAACTTTCCTCGATTCCTTCCTTTACAGAAATCTGCCCCATCATGTAATGTGCTCATTTTTCACAAACAAAAATTGGGAACAAACATTCTGCCACATAGCCATGGCTTTTAAATGCTTACGTGCATGTTATCCCTTTGAGAGTATGAAAGTGCCAGCCCTGGGAGCAAAAAGTATAATTCCAGGCAATCTGATCTTACCACGAGGATAAAACGCGCTAAAAGCGTATTAAAGTTACTGCTGTAAGGCTCGTGTAGCGTAGAAACGTTAGGAAAAGTTGGTTGTGATTTTTTGGCACGTTTTGAAGGATTCTTGAAGAGGTATCCTCGAGAAAGTCTCTCATAATTTCAAAACGGAGTAGCCAGTTCCAGTCAGGCAACTTTTAAAGTAGATTTAAACATGTCTAATATTAAATCGTATATTTACCAATATCATCGCCTTCGTATCTATGGATCTTTGACCTTTCAAATGGGATTGATTTAGCGGTGGTTTTGAAGCTACTACTTAGTATGCCTTTTCTCTGCCATAATCAGCAAACACAGGTCACATTGATAGGAACACGGCCTGAAAGTCGAAGTTAAGGCCTGACCGATGGAAACGTGTAAAATCGAGACAATCGAAGCTACAGCTCCTTCACAGCAGCCAGATAAACGGGGCAGCATTTTTGGGAACCCTACAGATTCAGAGTTTTGATGTCCAGCATTGATGGGAAGGCATGCATGACATGTCATGCGTTTCTGTATCATTAGAAAGAAATATCTGATCGAAGGAACGGTGCACGGTAACGGTGCACGGTACGGTAACGGTGCACACAGGGCTGTCGGATTTTCATGCCATGATAGACACAGTACTTAAGGGTGGATATAGGAAAAAAGGGCCCAAGATCATTTCATATAGAAATTACACCAACTTCTGTGCTGAGGACTTTAGGAAGGATCTTTGTGATCAGATAACGTCTGAACTGCAGGATAACGAGGACTACGGCGCTTTTGATGCTGAGGTTACAAATACACTTAATAAACATGCTCCTCTGAAGAAAAAATATTTGCGTGCAAATGATGGCCCTTTTATGACAAAGGCCTTACGAAAAGCGATGATGCATCGCAAGAAATTACGCAATAGATACATCAAGAGTAGAACTGAGGATAATCTTAAAGCTTTTAAAACGCAAAGAAATTTTTGTGTGAAACTCCTGCGCAAGACGAAATCTGATTACTATCGGAACCTTGACCTTGGAGACCTTGCAGATAACCGTAAATTTTGGAGGACAGTCAAACCGGTTTTCTCAAATGAAGTACAAACAAATTCATCTGTGACTCTAATGGAAGATGGAAAAATGATAACTGAGGACTTAAAGATAGCAGAAATTTTTAATCATTATTTCACAAACACAACAGAGAGTTTGGGAATTTCCGAAGACCAGACACTGCTCTCACCAACTAATGGGATAAATGATCCAGTGGAAAAAGCTAGCAAAAAATATGTTAATCATCCCAGCATTAAAAAGATCAAAGAATGCTGCGAACTGAGTCGATTTGAATTCAAACCAGTGACTATTAATGAGATACTTTTACAGATTCAAAAACTGAACTCAAAAAACGCGTCTCCCTTAAACAGCATTCCAGCTAAGATCCTCAAACAGAATGCAGATATTTTTGCTGTTCTCATCCAAAAAATCTTCAATTCGAATTTGTCGGAATGTTATTTTCCAAAGGAACTGAAAGCTGGTGAGGTCTCGTCCCTGTTCAAAAGTCTTGATGCTTTTATCAAGAAAAATTATAGACCTATAACGGTTTTATCATCTGTGTCCAAAATTTACGAGAGCGTCCTGGAGAGTCAAATGAAATCTCATGCCCTTAGTTTCCTCTCTCCTCTTCTGTGTGGATTTCGAGAGGGCTATGGAACCCAACATGCACTTTTACGACTCATAGAAACCTGCAAAAAGACCTTAGATAATGGGGGTGTCGCTGGAGCACTGCTCATGGATCTCTCAAAGAGTTTTGATTGCTTAAATCATGAGCTTTTGATTGCAAAATTAAGTGCTTACGGTTTCAGTATAAGTGCATTGCGGTTGATCCATAGCTATCTCAATGAGAGGAAGCAGAGGGTAAAGATGAATGGGTCCTTCAGCACATGGAGAGAAACAACGATAGGTGTGCCGCAGGGTTCGGTCTTGGAACATCTTCTGTTTAACATATACCTCAATGATCTCTTCATGTTTGTGAATGATGCTGAAATATGCAACTATGCAGATGATACGACTATCTATGCTTGTGACAACAATATTGAAGGTATCATTGAAACATTAGAGAGTGATGCCCTTAAAATTGCAGAATGGTTTCCAAACAACTGTATGAAGTTGAATGAGGACAAATGCCATCTGATGATCTTTGGAGACAAAAGTAATGATATTTCTTTAAATATCGGAAGTGTGAGGATTAATGAGAGCAAGGAAGAAAAGTTGCTTGGAGTGATTCTGGACAAAAAATTATGCTTTAAACAGCAAGTAAAGTCCATTTGCAAAAAGGCTGGGCAAAAGCTACATGCTCTCTCGAGAATCTCTCATTTTCTTGACACTGAACAACTAAAGAGAATAATGAGGGCATTCATCTTGTCCCAGTTCAACTACTGTCCTCTTGTTCGGATGTTCTGCAATAGAACACTTGACAACAAAGTCAATCGTATTCACGAACGGGCATTGCGGATAACTTACAAAGATATGAGATCAGATTTTGACACAATGTTACTCAGAGACAATGCGGTTACAATCCACACAAGAAATTTACAGTTGCTGATGACTGAAATTTATAAAACAAAATGGGAACTCAATCCTACTTTCATGAAGGAGATCTTTGTTGAAAAGCACAGTACTTACGGGTTAAGAAGCTGCCATAATCTACTGCTGCTACAAGCGCGCACTACTTGCCATGGCTTAGAGACGATCTCGTTTCTAGGAAGTAGATTATGGCAGGCACTTCCCAATGACATGAAACAATCAGATACCCTCTCCACCTTTAAAAGGAGAATAAAAACCTGGAAAGGAGAGGAATGTAACTGTAGACTGTGTAGACCTTTCGTGGCTCAGGTTGGGTTCTTAAAAGGATAAATGCGTTGCATTGTAAATACTAAAAATTTCTGTAAAAACATTGTAAAAATCTGTATACACGTATTATATTGAATTAATCCTTATGTTAGATATATATGTATTTTTCTTTTAATTTGAAACAATTTTACTTTGTAGTAGGCTTGAATTAGCTTTTATTTTATAGCTAGCCATTATACGCCTACTTTAAATAAATAGATAATAATAATAATAATAATAATAATAATAATAATAATAATAATAATAATAATAATAATAATAATAATAATAATAATAATAATAATAATAATAATAATAAAAGGAAACACTATTCAACCATTTGAACTATAGAAGCATTGATCAAATTTAGCCAATCACTTATAGTTTTTGGAAAAACCAAGGAAAGCTGATTCAAAAGCTACTTTATTTAAAGGCAGTGTGTTACGCATTCAATATCTTTAGTGTTGAGCACTGACTTTGTTGCGGCGAATCTTAACCATGACAGACTACCCTTAATCCATTCAATAGAAGCCAATTTTTGGGAATTCTTCATAGATACTTAAAGCTCAAAGCCTCCGTTAGGCAAAGGAGCTAAGATTTTCAAATGGCTCCTCTTGTTTTTGTATTTTGATGTTTTAAAAGCGAATATACATATTTCTTACTTTTTACCCAATATATGGAGCCCCTTTCAAATTCATTACAGAAATCTTTCGAAATCACCCGCAACGGCAAATCCAATGCAAAACAAGATGGCATCGTGCTTTCAATGTTTTTGAGAATTGATGCCAACCAGCCGATTGAAGATCGCGAAACAAGTAACTTACCAGTGCAAACGCAATGTGTGCAAGAAAGCTGACAGCCCCTCCATCACAAGCAGAATTGCAATTGTCATCACTAAAAAGTAAAAGCAAATTTCACTTAAAAATAAAGGCAAATGGGAACGTCAGAACTAACTACCAGTTTAGGACCATGGAAAAGGCGGAGAAGCTTTGATTGGGTTAGCACTGCTTTGCCAGTTTTGTCAAGTGGTTAAGGCTGCTGTTTGTGGTCATCGCCGACAAATCAAATCCTTCGATTCGACGGTATTGACTAACATTTTTGTGTACAGTTGGTAGGATAAATGAACCACCTTACATTGGGGAGGGGGTGCTTTTCACTCCCAACCGAGATTTCAATAAACTTTGCACCTAAACGTCACGAGTTTCTACAAGAAAACCCCGGGGGATAAATTCTATGGGCAGATGACGGAGGTGTGCCATCTTGACTCGTTAAATGACAACCTAAAATTCAGAAACTTTCCAAGAGCTAGACCCCAAGGTTGACGAGCCATTCAAATCATATACCTTAACTTGTGACCATAGTTCAAAGTTCTTACTAAAAGTATAAAATCAAACTGTTCTAATTCCCTTAAGATTTATTATCCTGAAATGACACCCAAAATTTGTCTGTTTGTGATCTTACCAAAAATGACACCTTAAAATATCTATTTTGTGTCCGAAAAAAGCCACCTCAAAACATGGCACATCTCGTACCGGTGCTTATGGTGTTACCCTTCCCGAGAGTATACCTTCATCAAATTTTGCTGCCAATTATAAGTCAAATGCTTCAATGATCTATGTCTGATCACATGACTAAAGCAGCACCATATTTAGTGAGTGCTCTGCAATGCTCCCTGACTTAGTCTAAATTCACATTGCTCCGTTTTCGTTTCTAACCGTTTTTGTTGATGAAAATGCTGCCCGTTCACACTGCTCCGTTTTCAAATAAATACGCAATGAAAACGATGGACGTTCACATTGCTCCAGCAAAATGGTGTTGTTAATCCCTTTTTCAAAACAAAGCCTTTTGTTAATAGCTGTCAAAAAGGCGTCAATTGTAACTTTGAATACCATTGTAATCAACAATTTATTGACAAAGGAATGTGAAGCGTTTACAAATGTCTCCATTTTTGGCGTTCACACTGAAAACGGATCGTTTTCAAAACGCTCCGTTTTCAACTTTATACGTTTTCATTAGCGTTTGCGAAAAGCTCTGTTTTCACAGCGGAGCAATGTGAACGCAAGACCGAAAAGGAGAGGTTTTACTCCGTTTTCATATGAAAACGAAGCAGTGTCAACGGGGCCTTAATGTAAGAGAATCGCCGAGAGTGCAAACATGTTTTGCTGCTTAGGGTAAGACGGGGCAAAGTGAAAATTTCTTGAGGTTTTCATGCGACAAACGCTTTACAATGACGAAAATATTTAATCTGATTGTGCCAAGAGTAACATTATGGATTTTGCCGAAATATGTTTCATGTCCAGATAAAACTTTTACAATACATGATACTACAAGTTATTAATATACTAGAAATAGCTATCGCTAACTAATGCCCACGCTTCATCGCTTCAGTGGAAGCCTGTATCACATAAGGAAAACGTTGCAACGGCTGCTAAAAACTTTGTTTTGAAATGTTCATGAAACCACAGACAGCGAAAAATACTCTCGCACGGTGGAAGACCAAGCTCTTCGTTTGATTCAATAGGGAAATACTAATACCTAGAATTTTGGTTTGGCCTAACTTAACCTACCTGCTCAATTTGCAGCGAGAACACAGGCCTGCATGGTAAACAAATCCCCAATCAAAATGTCAAAAGCCATTTACACATCAATAATTTCCAAACAACGGAAGTTCTGTGAAGACCCAGACAAACGGTTGTTCGTCGACCAGTACAATATCGATTGTCATGAAATCGATTGTCATTGACCTCCGGATATCATGAAAACATTAGAACAAAGACCTGAATTGTTTTACGTCATAATACAAACTGGTGGAATTTTTTGCTGACGCATTTTCGTACTGAACTTTCAAAGAGGCTTACCTTCCCGCGGCTGACTACAAACCCACACGGAATCGCTATCGCGATTCCGCGTGGGCAACAACTGCACAACAATACAGGAACACGAGACCACGAGAAGCAAAGTAGTATGACTACCCCTTGCCCATCGCATTCAACAATACAAGGAAAGACGCTACCAGGATAAAATACAAAAGGAAACGATAAGATAAATACTTTCAAATCAAGCAAAACACGCTAATATGATGTAAGTTACCTGGGACAGTCGTTTGAGGTAAAGACTGCGGGGGAGGAAATTCTAAATAACGAACCTTTGTACCCCATCAAACCGAACTAAAGTCGTTGTTTTTTCGGAAAACTTTATGCAACATGCAAGAAATTTTTGTGAAACTGCGATACCACTATCTCTACCGTTCATGAAAATGATATAGATGGAGTGCTGATTGGAAGTCACCTATTACACTAGAAGTAACAAATCGTTAGTAAGTGCACGTGCCCCGTTCTTAATTGTCGGCAGAGACGTGCTTCACTGCTTCGGAATACTGACCAAAAATAAGATATGCAGAAACTGACGTGGTTTTTCATCCCGGCGAGAAATCCTTTATTGGGCAGAAACAAGAATCACGTTTTTACTTTATTCTCACTTGCTCCTGTATCATATTCCTTGGCAAAATGTCAAATCCATAGTTTCTAATAAAAGCATCCGTGCTTCGGCTTGTTGCCCCCCCCCCTCCTTCTTGTGACTTACAGTAATTTCTGTCATAAACCGTGAAAAATTGAACTTTGCCTAATTATCGACTCCTGTTGATTTCGAGGAACCTGTTGAAAGAAATTCAGCGATGTGCCCCTCGAAGCGCTTCGGTGCTCACAGCCAAATGGTGCCTTCTTACCTGAGAAAACTTCGTATTTTGTTGACGGAGATGCCTCTTCAAGAAAAAACCGCAAAAAGTACGTAAAAACCCTTCTAGTTTGAGAAAGCTTGTACACTATATTGAATTAGCGACAGAACCTTGCTGACCGTTGCATTAGGCCTAACCCAAAAACCACGTAAACAACCCTTTATTTCAGTTCGTTTCCTGGCAATGATTGAAATCAAACAACAAACCAAGTTTAAACTCTGTACTGCAGTTGATTAAATCATAAAACGACGACCTATTTGATGTTTGAATGCAATGTTATGTTAACGAAATACCTCGAATACCGCTGATGGCTATATTTCATTTTCTTTCAAACAAGGAATAACCAAAAGCAATAACAGCATTTAAAAGGAGTAATGACGCAATAAACATTGAAATCATGTGAGCACAGTGTGAGGGGATTTCTTTTGTTAATTTTTGCAAATTATTGATGCAGAGCAAATGACCAGCGGAAAATAACAATGAATCACAATAAAATATGCGCAGACCAGGAACGAAACTCGGTTGCTTCCTAATAGTAAGCCCTCGCTTCGCTCGTGCAAAAACACAATAGACAAGGAAAGGTTTGTAAAAACCGTTGCTCCAAACAGAATTTCTATTATTTTGAAGTACAGCATTAACATCAGCGAGAAGATTGCACGGTGCTCTTTAACAGAATCGTAAAGCACCAAGAAATATTCCGTATCCTTTGTATTATCATTAATTGGAAACATTGGATTTATTGTCTCTCTAAAATTATGTTTAAATATGTGGAATCAAGATAGCTCAGTCCTATTCTGAGTTGAATTTAATAGGAAACCCCGTTTTGGATCATAAATACCATATACAAAGATAGCAAGAGACCTCACTTGTTAACATAGTTTTTTCTTAAAATTACAGACAGAGGGTGATGTGGTGATTTCAGGATCCGGTTTCCAATAATCAATTGGGTTAAAAACTGGTTTTAAATCACTCAGTCTTGCTTTATTTACCCCATGACAGGCCAACTTGCAATGAAAGAGGTAGTTTCATCAAGAGATAGTATAGGGTCCCTCGTGTAATAAGGTGTTGACTCGTTGACAAATTTGTGGGAAGGAATGAGACACTTACTCCATCTTCTTAAACTTTAGCCTTTTTACTGACCAGCATTATTTGTGGCCTTCCATAGCCGTCCCCCACGTTTAAACTCGTTCGTGATGGTTTCTGACATCCAGAAAATATCACAGTTGTAATCCATCTTAATCTTCAACTGAAATCGCGTAAATGGTCAAATGGCCATATGGTCAACCATAGTCACAAGAGAGAGCTATAGTCTAGAAGCTAACTGGTATCAATGGTATAAATGGTACAAATAATGGTACAAATAAATGGTACAAATGACTGGTACGTTAATATGGACAAAGGTAGATTCACTGCTACAGTATTTATCGACTTGAAAAAGGCATTCGAAACTGTAGATCATGATATTCTACTCCAAAAGTTAGAAAAGTATGCAGTGATTGGCCTTGAACGCACCTGGTTTTCCTCCTACATCAAAAACAGGCGGCAGCTTTGTAGAGTGAATGGGGTAGCCTCAAATATGATGGGTTGCTATTACCAACAGTAGCTATGAAGAAGAGATGCCTCTTCAAGAAAAAACCGCAAAAAGTACGTAAAAACCCTTCTAGTTTGAGAAAGCTTGTACACTATATTGAATTAGCGACAGAACCTTGCTGATCGTTACATTAGGCCTAACCCAAAAACCACGTAAACAACCCTTTATTTCAGTTCGTTTCCTGGCAATGATTGAAATCAAACAACAAACCAAGTTTAAACTCTGTACTGCAGTTGATTAAATCATAAAACGACGACCTATTTGATGTTTGAATGCAATGTTATGTTAACGAAATACCTCGAATACCGCTGATGGCTATATTTCATTTTCTTTCAAACAAGGAACAACCAAACACAATAACAGCATTTAAAACCAGGAGTAATGACGCAATAAAACATTGAAATCATGTGAGCACAGTATGAGGGGATTTCTTTTGTTAATTTTTGCAAATTATTGATGCAGAGCAAATGACCAGCGGAAAATAACAATGAATCACAATAAAATATGCGCAGACCAGGAACGAAACACGGTTGCTTCCTAATAGTAAGCCCTCGCTTCGCTCGTGCAAAAACACAATAGACAAGGAAAGGTTTGTAAAAACCGTTGCTCCAAACAGAATTTCTATTATTTTGAAGTACAGCATTAACATCAGCGAGAAGATTGCACGGTGCTCTTTAACAGAATCGTAAAGCACCAAGAAATATTCCGTATCCTTGTATTATCATTAACTGGAAACATTGGATTTATTGTCTCTCTAAAATTATGTTTAAATATGTGGAATCAAGATAGCTCAGTCCTATTCTGAGTTGAATTGAATAGGAAACCCCGTTTTGGATCATAAATACCATATACAAAGATAGCAAGAGACCTCACTTGTCAACATAGTTTTTTCTTAAAATTACAGACAGAGGGTGATGTGGTGATTTCAGGATCCGGTTTCCAATAATCAATTGGGTTAAAAACTGGTTTTAAATCACTCAGTCTTGCTTTATTTACCCCATGACAGGCCAACTTGCAATGAAATAGGTAGTTTCATCAAGAGATAGTATAGGGTCCCTCGTGTAATAAGGTGTTGACTCGTTGACAAATTTGTGGGAAGGAATGAGACACTTACTCCATCTTCTTAAACTTTAGCCTTTTTACTGACCAGCATTATTTGTGGCCTTCCATAGCCGTCCCCCACATTTAAACTCGTTCGTGATGGTTTCTGACATCCAGAAAATATCACAGTTGTAATCCATCTTAATCTTCAACTGAAATCGCGTAAATGGTCAAATGGCCATATGGTCAACCATAGTCACAAGAGAGAGCTATAGTCTAGAAGCTAACTGGTATCAATGGTATAAATGGTACAAATAATGGTACAAATAAATGGTACAAATGACTGGTATGTTAATATGGACAAAGGTAGATTCACTGCTACAGTATTTATCGACTTGAAAAAGGCATTCGAAACTGTAGATCATGATATTCTACTCAAAAAGTTAGAAAAGTATGCAGTGATTGGCCTTGAACGCACCTGGTTTTCCTCCTACATCAAAAACAGGCGGCAGCTTTGTAGAGTGAATGGGGTAGCCGCAAATATGGAAGAAATAAAATTTGGAGTTCCTCAAGGCTCTTGCCTTGGACCCCTTTTATTCCTCATATACATAAATGATCTGCCGTTTTCTCTTAAAAACAGTGAAGTAACGATGTATGCCGATGATACCAGTATATCTTATTCTTCTAAGAATATCGACGAGCTTAATGAAACCCTTAACAGTGATTTAGACTCCTTGAAACAGTGGCTTGAAGGTAATAAGCTGTAATCTGAAATTAATTAAAACTCAAGCAATGGTTATAGGCTCTAGGCCTAATATCAAGAAGATATCAGACAAATCAGTACCGACCCCGTCTTGCGCCATTGGCAACTCGCATATTGATGTTGTAGATAATGCGAAATACTTGGGAGTACAACTTGATAAACATCTAATGTGGGATGAGCATACTAAGGCTGTACGTTCAAGGATTTCTCGCTCTTTGGGTTTCCTAAAATATGCTAAAAATTGCCACCAAAGCATACCCTGTGTCAAATGTATAGAGGAATCGTTGAGCCCCATTTTCGCTACTGTTGCTCTGTGTGGGGTAGCTGTGGAGATTCTCACCTGTTAATGCTACAAAAGTTACAAATTCGTGCTGCGAGAATAGTTACCAACAGTAGCTATGATGCACCAGCAACAAACTTGATAAAAGAGCTCAAATGGCCGACAGTCCACGACATGATCAAACAAGAGATGGCTACTATTGTTTTCAAATCAATAAGTGGTCTCGCACCCACTTACCTCTCTACTCTTTCAGAGGCGGATCCAGACGGTTGCAACAGTAGCCGCTGCTACTGTCAGATTGTCAAGTCAGAATTCAAAAATTGTGCAAATAGGAAAAGGATAAATCATGATAAAAATTTAGATTCGTTAACTATATTCAATCAGAAATTATAAGAACATCGAATGTATTGCTAGCTTTAATTTGATTGAATCGGTAAATTAAGAAATTGGTTTTTCACAGTTCGAATCTCGTCTCTTGGCCTCGAGAAAGCCCACACGAATGCAGTGTTCTATTTTGGCGTCCCATTGCAGAGGCCGAGGCTTCCTCTGCTACAGGGTTGCCTCTTGCCGTGCCGCTGCCCTTAGCCATGGGGCTACCGTTCTGCTACTCACCGCATTGCTGGCCAATCAGCATTTGTATCTGAAGGTTGCAGGAAATTGGCGGGAGCTAATTTCACATTCAAAACTGATGGTAGCAAGCCAATCAAACAATGGGCTTGACGGTTGCAAGCCAATCAGAGGAAGGCTTGACGGTAGCAAGCCAATCAGAACTCGTAGAGCCGCAAGCTACCAAGAACAATAGGAGGTCCATTCAACAAGGAAGTGAGTGATGCATGCTGTGCATTACTCCGAGAACTCTTCATTGTCTGAGAACAGAGGGCCACTTTGGCCTTTTATCAACATTCAGAATAGTGACAATGGTTAGAAATGATGGCCACACAAGCATGGAGGATGACAAGAAGAAAGCAAAGGGGCTGAAAATTGTTCAAATTTTACCCTCAAAGGGGATTAATGTTGCAATAGAGGGGATGGGCTCCAAAGCTGAAATAAGATTTTTTGCGTCAAGAATTGTTTCATCTGACTCTCTGTTTGGTATCTGTTTATGATAGCTTTTTCTTGCGAGAAATTCAATTAGAAACTATTTCTTTTCATTCATTCATTCATTCATTTTTATTTATTTAGGCACGGTAGCCCCGTCAGTCCATGAGAACTGCTTTTCAGGGGGCCGTGTCCTTTTCGCGAAGGACATCCACTGATACATTTTATGTTTTATCGAGATCATGGGCATGGCAACTAAAGTGTTGTAAAGTGGGCGTTCCTGAGGAATTTTAGGGCGTAGTCCAAACATTTTTCCAAGGGCTCCGTCCCGCAGACCCGGATCACGCTTTGGTCAGATTCTAGCCTGGATCCGCTCCTGTCTTTTCACAAGAAACTCAACAAGGGAGACTGTAAATTTGAGAAATTCTGAGACTGACTTACTTGCTCAATGAATGAAAACAACTAATGGCCAGAAAGCATTTTCGCTCCGTGGATCAAAGGTTTGGAATGAATTAGAACATGAGGTCAAGCTAGCCTCCTCTCTCTCTACTTTTAAATGTAGGCTGAAATGTAAATAGCTTTTAATTTTTCATTTATTCTTATTCAACATAGTAAATATTCTTTTTTTTGTTCATTTTAGTATCATTGTAATTAGGTTTTTTCACGGCCCCCTGAAAAGCAGCAACTCTTGGTTGACGGGGCCACCGTGATTAAAAAATCTAAAATGAAATGAAACAATGCGCTATTGTTTTATCTTATTGTGCACATTTTTAGTGCCCAGTCTACTTGAAGGTGCATCAAATTTTTGGGACGGTGCAAACATATGGCGGAAGGTACGCACGATGCAGGATATGATCAAAAGATTCCGGTTTTACGAATTCCATGAGCTAACTGTTTAATATGTGGCTGATTTTCTTTGAGAAGCACTAAATTTAAAGACAATATCTACTGCTAAACTGCCTGCAAGTCGGACTAATTCAACTCCAATCGGCGTTGGAAGTTCCATGGTATCCTCTTCGACGTAGTGACGGACCCGTGGCTAAAAAAATTCGAGAAAACAGAGATCCAAAAGCCGTGTTTATATTCAAGAGAACATCACGAAGCAGACAAAATAATATTTTGTAAGAGCTGAAATTAAGATCTTTTAGGCAACCTAATTATATTAAGATCAATATGCCTGTAATTTGATTTAATTCACGAACTTTCTTTAAAGACTTCGAAGCACTTTGTGTGCTTAGGCCTACACAATGGCCTACTGAACACGACCAGCTGACCTTGACGTTTGTGGGTACCTGTCTAATGTTTATCACTGAGCGCAACATATTATTTTCTGGATTCATTCTACATCCAGATCAAAATACATTGATACCAGGAGCAGTATCAACTCTGAACATGCTTGAAAGTCAATCATAACTCAAAGGTGAATAACTTTATACTATTCTATGTTCTGCAAGAAACTCTTCATATAAAAATCCAGCTCTGGGTGTAACTGAGAAACTGGACGAAACACTATACAAAATTTCTCATTATTCAAGGAAATCAAAAGTAATGTTCAATTCATTTTGACTGGTTTCCCTATCATATACTAATTAAGTCTCAATAGTATCGCTATTTTTCTATTTTTTTTCAATTTTTTTCGCTTACTTTGAGACTTATGACCAAACTCATCAAAAACAGGGACTAACCGCGGATTTTCCCGCGGCTCCAATCAGATTCAAGAACAAAATCACATGATAAATCCTCCCAGAATCCTGCCTTCTTATTGGATGAAAATGCTCGTTCATAGTATTTTTCCTGCCTGTGCGCATCTTCTTTCGTCCTGAACCTTGTGCTTGGACGCTGGAGGTTGCGTACGTATTTTTGTTTTGCTTCGCTGATTGACAGAAACGGCCTGCCAACCAAGAGATGCTTGAAGCTGTGGTGTAAAAGTACAATGTTTATCAGCGCTTGAATCCTGTCCTGGAAAACATAGACCACGCTTTTTTGGTATTAGAATAAAGCATACGGGATGTTTATTCATTTACCGTGGTAGACGTTGACAGAAATCTTGGATACTTGGAGTTTAGAAGCACGTGAATGACAACATCTTCTGAGGTAGGTTCTGGTTTCTGAGGCCTTTGCCAAGTAGACCAACTTTTGCTGACGTTACATTTAATCGTGCAAAATCGTAAATGTCTGTGGCTATGCCAATCCATACTAAAACCCCTAAGGAGTGCCAGTTTTTGGGAATTTTGATTTGTGTTCATAAATGCTGCACGGATTCAAACTGTGAATGGGAATTTTAAATATTTTCTTAATCAAATTTCAGGAGGGAGGAGATCGTGGACCTAGATGAGCTCCTAGATGCTGGGCCATGCCAGATCTCTTCACCAAACTCTGCAACGGTAAAGAGCATTGCAGGATGTCGTTTGAGTTGGGCAGTCTGGAAAGCTCTCATTTATAACAGCATCAAGAATCGGTGGCAGCCCATTCCCTGCATTGGGTTTAAATTGACTACTGCATAATAGATCAATAGTTTGCTGGCTGATGAGTAGCCTGGGTATCAGAGCCTCAAAATTATAATGAAGGGAGAATGGGGAAGAGGAAAAGAGAAATGTTTGTGTTTTTTTATTTTTTGGTTCTGGTGCCCAGGTAGCTGATCAGTTGCACATGCCATGACCCACTTACAATCATGTCCAAGAGGAAACCAATCAATATTAGAACACTTGATCAATCTGACAGCTGTTCAGGACTTGAAAATTATATCACTAAGATATGTTTACATGACTTTATCAGCAATTGAAAAAATGTCTATCTTTTCAATTTACAAACTAAAACCTTCTATAAATATTTGGCTATTATTGATTATGTACATAGACTGGAGTCACCCCATAGAAAAGCTGCTACAGTATGTGCTGTGACTCAGTTTTGCTCGCTGTTTCTGTTAATATCAACCCTTAGCAAAATATTAAGTATGTTTGGAGCATGCTTCAAGCTTGATACTAACTTGTTTTGTGTATGATTTGCGTATGTTTGAGAGCTTGATTTGAATAAGAATTTTGCACTGCTTGCGCTAGCTTGCAACATGTATATATCTTTTGAACATGAAGGCAAACCCAATCAAGCTTGATAGCAGTATGCTTGAGAATGACTTAAGCATGTGCTTATTGCCAATCTTGATCAAGCTCTGATCATACTTCCCAACTGGCCAAAATTGTGTCAACATACTCATTTCAAGCTCCTTCAAGCCAAAATCATGTTCCTTTCAAGCTTGCGCAAGCTGTTTCATAAGGGGAATGTATTATTGTGCAATTCTAGCAACAAAAATTATTGTGCCATAATGGTGACCTCAGAGAATTTTTGCAATGACCCTTTGCATCTGAACATTATGAAAAGATTCTCCTTGATGGATTGTGTGTGGATTGCAAAGGTTATTCTAATAATTCCTTGATACCATCTTGGATGCACTTATCAACAAAGAGTTTCCCTCACAAATGTTGTGAACAGACCCTTTATATTTTATTTTAGAAAGATTTTAGATCTTTACTTGCATCGCTTCAAAAACCACATCTTTCTTGGGATGCCAGATAGAAATTTTTTCAGGATGTGCTTTTACCAAAGTTTTCCAATCTTAACTTTATTATGGGCGCGCACTACAAATTCAATATACAAAGTTGTCACTTTTGAAAGAAACACATTTTCATTCTTTTTTTCCATTGGTTGGATCTGTCAATCAATATGGTACCAGGCAAGCTATTGTATAAAAACTGGACATTTTTGTAACTCACTAAAATACCCTTCAATGTGGGCTCAGGTCTGTGTGATATTTTGGGGCAAGATGCTGGAACAGCCATGCCTTTTAATGTTAGATGTTCACCATCTGCTTTTAGCTTTCATGAAAAACTCAATGCCTACTTTCCTGAGAATACCACTCATTGTGGGCATCTTTTAAATCATGCTGAAAGTTAACCAAACTTGAAAGAAAATATTTACAATATTACTTCAATCAGCTATTTTTAAAACAGAAAGTGCTCTCTCCTTGATTAGGCTAGCTATTGAGAGAGCTGCCCCTCAAGAAATTCCCCTACATACATTTCTGCTCTTTGTTTTTAAACTGTTGAGTTATTTAATTTGAATTTAGTGTGGATTTCTTTTTCTTTGCATGTACTTGCATGTCATAATTTATTTCAATATATATTATATGTATGCGGAATTTCAAAGATAAAACTTAAGTGAACTGAACTCATTACAGAGCGACTATTTCTATTCAAACCTGAATGGTTGGAGGGGATTAAGTTTCCATGCATTTTCAGTACTTTTTGGTGACTTGGTTGAAGAGGTTTTAAAGTCATCCAGCTTCAAGTTTGTTTCTTAGCCAAGACCAGAGCTGCCAGCATGTGAGCAAAATATGCTGCAAGTTTTGAAACTAAGGAATTAATGTTACCAAAGACGAAGACACAAGTTAATTTTGCATTGAACAGTGTAGAAATTTTGACAAAGATTTCTATCAAAGTACAAGTGATACGTCTCAAGGCCATGTGAAGTTCCTTCCTTTTGTAACGTGATTAGGAATTCAATTATGCATGAAGAACTTATGTGTTTGATAGTTCCTCTGCACAGCAAAAATCTCATTGTTAAAATTCCTTGCATGCATTTGGTATTTATCAATAATCCATTGAAACTTGAGATATTGCTTTATTCTATTCTTTCTAATGTAGGCAATTTCTAATGCAATAAATCGAAAAAGAAAAGGCCACGATATAAAACGTCGCTCGTCGGATCCGCAGATGCTTGCGATGATGGATAAGGAATAAATTGTAGGTAGCAACACCGCAACACGATGAAGAACAACAGCAAAAAATGAGTCGATTTAACGCGTATTTATTTGATTATGTTTTGCCAATATTTCGTCCTGCCATGCAGGACTTCTTCAGGGCCGTTATGGGATAGCTACATTAAGGATTAGAATATGTACAAAGATTTGAATAGGAGAGGCTACATGTGATTGGTTAGATATGATGGCTACGCAGAGGCTATGTAGGTAGGTTATGAGGATTACGTTATGTGGTAATAATGATGATAATGTAGTTGGTGATGATAATGATGAGAATGATGATGGTGATACTACTGATGATATGATAGTATAATGTGAGATCAGAACAACGATAATGATGATGATGGTGCTGTAGAGTAAGATAGGAAGATTAGGAAAGTGTGCTAGTAGATTCGGTTAGTGTGGAATTATTTGTGTTAGCGATCTGTGGTTCTGTTTAGTCCGTTAGGTGACAGAGTGTTGGCCAAGCCAATGAAGTATGCTTCCTTGGCTCGTCTAACACTCTCTCTGGTGTGATGTATCTGGAGTAGCGGTAGTAGTTGCAAGTCTTGTACTGAGTGTCCGGGTTTACAGAAGTGTTCTGCAACCCCGGATGTGTCAGAACGTCTGTTTATATTGTCTCGTCCATGTTCGTTGAGTCTGTCTCTTATACGTCGTCCCGTTTGTCCTATGTATTGGCAGTCAGTCTTTTTGTTGTGTAGGCATCGTTTGCATTGCAGTAAGTATATGAGGTTAGTGGAGTTGCAGTCAAGGCTTTGCCGTATGTCAAAGGTTTTGTTAGTGTTATAAAATGTGACTGTGCGTGTTCCGTCTTTATTTGTATGTGTTGGCATGTATGGCAGTTACGGCGAGATGGACATTTGGATATACCTCTGGGAGTGGTGGCGGCGTCATTTTTTATTTTGGCGCGCACCAGGTATTCCCTGAGGTTTTTTGGTCTACGGTTGCTAAGTATCGGTGGGTCTGGGAGGTTGGGGTGTTACTACCTACAATCAATTTCTAATGGTCTGGTTTTACCTTGAAGAGCAAGGTGTTCTTTTTCAAAAGCTTTGATCAGGACCGGTCTGAAAATGATTTTACATTTGGTTTTCTATTGATTTCTAAACCAGGACCTGTTACCATAGTTTATTATCGCGCTCTTGGGAAATTCAAAATGGCCCAATTACAAATTTTTTATTTACTGTCAAGATAAGGATTTCCATAAATGATGATGTGCTACTGGAAACCCTTAACATTTTTATGAGAAATAGCTTAAAAGAAACTCAACAACTCTCAGATCACCAGAAGCTTATGGACCTGCAGTTCTAGAAAAATATTGCTGAGCACTGCTCCCTGTAGGATGTACGTACACACATTCTTTATATTTTTGCTTTTTTTGTCATATG
Organism: Aurelia sp. 4 Dawson et al 2005; assembly: GCA_964019985.1. Classification (NCBI taxonomy): domain Eukaryota; kingdom Metazoa; phylum Cnidaria; class Scyphozoa; order Semaeostomeae; family Ulmaridae; genus Aurelia; species Aurelia sp. 4 Dawson et al 2005. The sequence continues at coordinate 14,289,683 of OZ026493.1, read as the reverse complement.
AAAATGGCTGCCACGTTCAAAAGGCAAAATGCGAGGCACACAAAGGATGCTAGTTGACCGGTGTTCTTTAAGAAACTACATATTGAATACTGTAAATCCTTGGAATGCTGTAGTTTTACTTGATTTTTATCTGTTTCCTGTATCATACTACTTGGAAGGTACTTCATTAAATGTTTAAAGACACTGGAAAGGCTGAGAAATTGGACAGGTAGTATGCATGAAAATTGTTACATGGAACTTTAAGAAACTCATTAGAAACTCTGCCTACTCAAAATCTGATATACACATATTCCATATTCTTTAACAGAAAAAAAAGAATTGGAGCCAGAGTACTGAATGTTTCTTGAAGTTCTCAGATTTTTAGTACTCAGAGATTACAAGTGTCTTTAAGGTTTCATGCAGCAGCAGTCTTCATTTTCACTTCTTGTGCCCTCATGGACATTTCAAAACAATGTTTAATGCTTTTGCGATGCTACTCAAGTTTTTGATATTACTCAAGTGGATACTTCCATGTAATATCATAAAACAAATACTGTAAGTAAGACTAAACTATGTTAAGGATTTGGTTTGTCTAAATGAATAGTTTCTTAAGCTATATTTTCCCAGAACTGGATTTCCTTGATTTTTTGGTGACCTGACAAGTTGAGTTTCATGTAAGCTGTTTCTATTTAAAGCACATGTGTGATTATAAGAAACTGCCAGTAATTGCTCAAATCTTTAGTGTCTTGTTAAAATACCATAGAACACAAACAAACAAATACCCTGCAACTCTGTAAAGTGACATATTGATCATCAAAAACAAATACATTTGCAAGCAAGTCAAAATCCAGTTACAACGTAGAGCCAATAAAATACAAGCTAAAGATGCCTGCACATCCAAAATTTTTGGATAAAAAGTCACAGCAATCAATAACAGAATAGATATGTGTTAACTTGGCCTGGGCCAGTTTTTGTCTGAATTGTTCCTTGCAGCCTCAACCCAAAATCTTTTTAAAATGATTTCATCCATCTATTGGAATGATTTATTCAGAGGAGTGTTCTTGTTCTCATCAGGAGCTATCATACACTTGAAGCCTAACCAACGATCTTCGCAACTACCATTTTTCCTCGTAACTATTAATCAGTTGCAACGTTCTTGCAAACATTGAACGTGTTTCGGGTCGAATCCTGCACCGGGTGCACCGGAATTGCATTCCAGGGTTTGTTACCAACAAATATGGCAAAGAAGATTCATCAACTTTTTGACCTGCAGAAAATGAAATGTAAAAAATGAAATGAGAATATGTCAAATATCAAAGCACCAGTCCTGGAATCGTATCTTTCACTGGTTTGAAACAGTAATGATGTCTTAAAAATAGGAAAAGAACGAAAGAAAATTGAAACAATCTTAGCCTACCTCAGTGGCCGTCAGCTTTGCAAAATTTACCAGTATCCATTCCTGATCCTCATTCAATGTTTCTCTTACCAAATGTGTGTACCTGTGGCCCTGGAATGTTGTTTCTCAGCATGAATAATAGTTGAGTTGAAATTTTCTTCAACGCTTCTTTCTTTTACAGCCGCCATTTTTGTATCGGCTTGACGATTCCATCCAACCAAACTTATATTGTATTTACCCCCGGTTTTTCGATATGATTTTGATATCGAGGCGTTCGATTTGAAAATAACTTGAAACGAGGCATTCGATTGCAAAATCAATTAGTCCCTGTTTTGTATCTATGTGGAATGGAAGTGAGTCCTTTGTATGAATGAAAATAAAATATCAGATTAAAAATAATGAACGAATACAAGGAATCACGTCGTCAGTCTTTCTCTATCATTGTACTACTTGGGAGGCCATGTATTACAGCTTATTACACCTGGCAAAACTTCTTAATAGTTTTTGTGAAATGTTTACAGTTGATGAGGGCACAGGAAAGAGCATCTAGAATATGATGAAATGCTTGAAAAAAAATTAAGAGGGCTCCCTTCATGAAAATTATCAATGCAAGGTCAGTATCTTTACCGGAAGGTGTAGTGGCACCATATTGGTGGCCAAGTGGTGTAATCCTCTGGCTTTGCAGTCAGAGCAGTCAGGCAGACAGGGTCAAATCTCAGGAGCAGCCCCACCAAGTGAACATCGCGACAAGGGACTTTGGGTTAGGTCTTCCCTTTTCTGCAATCCCAGCATGTTGCTTAGGGGAAGGCGATTTTGCTTTTTTGCTAAGAATGATCCTTTACGGAAGTACTGATACCTTGTTTTACAGTACAGCAGTTCTAGAAAATTGATTTTTAACCCTATCCAGACTGGCCTTTTTGAGCTACTAGAAGACTACGGGGGGAGGGGGGCTGATTGGGCCCTCCCACTCTAAAATTTCCACATTTCCATTTCTTTGTTCATTGTGATGAAAATCACCCTACTGGTAGCAGCACGTATAATGTATCATGTTACGTAAAGAGAATCCCAAAAATAGCTATGACGTCATAATTATGACGTCACAAAATGACACAACTGCTCAAAAAATGAGAAAAAACCGCCTTCTTTAGAATCTAAGTAATTTTCTAAGATTCATTCATGCCGCCAAACGATGTTGATCAAAGCATTGATGGAAGGTGAAAATCTACCTATATGTTGAAAATTTTGATTTTAGCACATCAAAGATGGTGGAGAGAGCGATTAAAAATCTTGTCTTTTTATTAATTGACGCATGTAGCCAAAATAGAAATTATCTCCATATATTACAATGACAATGTGTTCAATGATGAGTGGTTGTATGCTTCATTTTTCGTTTACCAATTTTTTTTGGGATTTTGAGAGGCTGCGAAACCAAAGCACATTTGCTGAACAGTTTTCTCTCCACTCACAACTCAACAATTCCACCCTTGCTTTCGATTTCGATATCTGGGATTTTAGTGAGAAAGGGAAACCGGTTTTGGGACACTTGTGCCTTCATGACTAAGAGTATCACTTGCTTTCGAAAGACGGTATTTGGCCGAAACTACCGGTTCTCGGGAAAAACATCGCCAATGATTAAATTGTCCATCAAATCGAAGAAAAATAACAACGTGAATTTGTCATCAAAAACGACCAGTTTTCGGGACAAAGATGGTGAAAATTTTTTTCATGAACTACCGGTTTTTGGACAAAGGTAGGACCATCGTTCTAAGTGTGACATGCCCACCCCTGACCACACTACAAGGACGATAACAGGAGGAGCAAAAACATCATGACTACTCCCTGGCATTTAACATAGAACACATAAGACCTAAATACAACTAATTAGAAGACACATGATGCTATTTAGCTAATACAAACACGATTTAAAGGAGAACTGATACGCAAAAGCAAGTTGGACTTACATCGCTCATTATGATGAGGTAGTTATGGAATCGAAAAATCTTTGATCTACCTTTTACCGTTTTTGAGATATCGACTTACAAAGTTGAAAAACGACAATTTCTCCGAACATTTGCGACGTGAGGCGAAAACAGTGATCAGTGGGCGAGATTTGTGACGTCAATGATGACATGTTTGTAGGCACATTATATTGCTCCATACAAATTCTTACCAAAGCGCTGCTGACAAATCTTCATTTCAAGCATCAATAACACAGCATTCTTGCATTTAAAATTGAAAATTACGTTTCTCGAGGGAGTCAGATTCAGAATCTGAGTTTGGTTGCTCACAATTGAAAATAAATGCAATACACAGCCGTTTATGTTTGAGCCATTGCTAATAGCAGCTGCAGATGTAGCCTCAACTTACGATTTTCACACAAACATAAACATGAACAAACTGGAAATACAGATTGTTGGCCTGAATTAGCTTTTTTACTTGTTATAGCTATGTAAGTTGCCAACTTTTAAACAAATTGTTAATAATAATAATGATAATAATAATAATAAAAATAATAATAATAATAATAATAATAATAATAATAATAATAATAATAATAATAATAATAATAATAATACAATAATAATATTAATAATAATAATAATAACAATAACAATAATAAAAAATAATGAGTTCTTACTTCAGAAATAAACATGTGCGTGTTAAATCAATCTAGATTTTCAAGAAAAAATTAAGTTCTAGTTCTCATTTCTTTCTTCAATTTCTTTCTTAAACTGGTCATGTTGCCTTTCATAATTTCTCTCTTAAACTGGTTCATGCTGCCTCGCTCGATGATTTTTGCATTCTTGACAAAGCAAATAACAATTTCGACTTACTGATACACGAGAGCCTGCTAATGTTAAGGGACCGCCCGACACTTAATCAACAAAATTCTTCTATACCACTGTATCTTTTTTGAAATCTCACTGGAATTTCTTATTATTCATTCTGTACCTTCAATAGCCTTTCCTTATTTAGAAATCATACAATTGATACTTTAATCATGCATTGCTTGCGAATAATTTGTAGTTTAAAATCTCGCACGTAAACAAATTTTGTTCAGCTGAGGATGAGACAAGTTGTATCGAAACGTCCTAATCAAATAAATCATGGCTTAGTCGATAAAACACTTATACTTAACATGGATTTGTCATAAACTGAATGTCGATTTTACACTGATTGTTTGTTTTCTGAAATGGCCCTCAAAATTGTCGTTGTGGCACTGTTACTAAGGTTCATTATAAAGCTGCGCTTTCCAACGAATTTTTCTTTAATTCGTCGAAGAAGCTTCACTTTGGGCCGAGTACAAGTTCCCGTAGCATTATCTCCCAGGAAATTTTCACAGCGAAATACTCTTTGGTAATTTTATCTTATATTTGCACTGGAACCAGGCAAGGAAATGAACCTGGCTCCAAGTTTAGTTCTCATTATTTTTGTGATTAATCACAACAGCTTCAAACTGAGTGACAAAATTTAAAACACTGAGTAGAGCTTCCAAGGAATTTAATAGGCCATGCCAGGAATGCAAGTGAGCTCACAACAAGCAAAATGAAAGGAAATTTCAAGCAATGAACAGAAAGGTTTTGGGGGCCATTGCTGAATGCAAGCATTAATGGAATGTCGGGTTTTATCTTTGTGCATTGAAATAAACTAACTTAGCGAAACGAAATTGAATGTATTGCTAACCCCCATAATTTCTGGTATAATAAGGTACAATTATCAGTCAGGTCAGGTTTTGTGAGAATAACAATCAGTCATAGAAAAGCATATGGAACTTTCCCTGCATCTGAATTCTGTTTCATTCAACAGGAATAGCCAGTGTTTGAATGAGGAAAGTTGATGGTAGGAAGTTGCAGTTTATCACGACGGTTGAACAGCTCATTCCTGTTTTGAAAATTTATTACTTTGGAACACAGATCCACGGGATTATTCTGTCTGTTATGCCTTCCTGTCGATTTCAAAATCTACCTTTTTGCAAAGCAAGGTTGAACTTAGGTTCTCTGACCAAGTTTAGGCAGCCAAACGGTACAAGCAGCAACTCAGAAGGATAGGTCCACGAGCATGCAAATAAATACAATCAATTTTGCTAAGAAATATAAAATTTTCTTTTGATTCCTGACTCCAAAACCGCGAAAAATCAGTGGGCCTAAAATGTTCGCCCGCTATGCTCAAAAGCCAGCCTTTCAACAGATCTCAACAGGTCTGCGTTTGTTGGAAAACGAGTAAGAGACTCTCCGTTTTTGGTGCAATTACTGTATGAGAGCTACATAGAAGTAGTTTGTATGTCTATTGAATAAATCAACCACAAAATGAGAAATCTTAGTTGCACTTTCGACCGGAGTGATGTTTGTGTGTGCTGCCTAACCATTATCTGTGGCCTAACAAACATGTCATCTTTGACGTCAACCGAAAATTTTTATGACGCATGCCGAGAATTTTGTTTTCACTTCGGAAATTTCCCGAGGAGTAGGAGTGACGTCATTGACACATAAACATGTGAATAACGGGAAAATGAGGGCATAAATGAGAAAAATGGTTTCAGATTTGAGATAAGCGAATTCTGAACAGAATGAGCCCAACTTATTTTTGCGTGTCAGTTCTCCTTTAATGAGTACTCAGAGTGTTTGACAAGTTTCTTAGAGTTCCATAACAATCTTCATGTTCACAAAACTGTACCTGTACTCCCACGAACATTATAAAACAAAGTTTTTGAAGCCTTTCGAGTGTTCCTATCCTAAGTACTTTCTTCCGAGTAATATGATACAAGAATCAAGTGAATAATGAAAAACCTTTATCGAAACAAATAGTTTAAGTAATGTTTTCCTTTACAGGAGTTTCTAACGATTTTTAGTGATCTGAAAGTGGAGTTTCTTATGAGCAGTTTCATATGAAAGTAAGAGGATAGTCGTTTCCAGCTGGATATCTTGCATTGCACTTAACCCTATGGTGGCTGGCTATCTGATACGTCCTATTTCGGTTGGGGGGGGGGGCAAAAGAGCTGGTAATACGTAAGGCAACCAAATTTGGTGTGCTAATAGCCTCGGGCAAGTACTATCTGAAAATGCAAAAAATATCCTAAGAATAGACATCATTTGTGCTCACGTCAGCATTGTCCTTTGTGTGGTCTAGAGAAGCGGCAAAATTGATCAAAATCGGGAAAGTCGCGATGAAATTTAATTTGGTGCACAATTTCCATCCAAACATGATGATTATGATAGAATATATCAAATAGCACTACCCTACAAAAGAAATTTGCAAAATACCCGGTGTCCCAAAAAAGGTAACAGATTTGATCAGGGCTAGCGCAAAGAATTTGACTCGAATCAATCGGAAATAACCTTTACAATAATCCTCGATAGTTAACTTGAAGATAGACACCTTGTTTGTTGGTATGGAAGCATTGGAAGTGGACATTCCTTTATCTTGAAATTCAGATTTGCCTTCACCTCCAAACCAGAGCTTTTAGGTTTTGGACTAAGCTACAAACGCATTGTTTTGGGGAATCTCCTCAAGGATAGGCAGAAGGTAGAGGGTCTGAGGTCTGAAGAAGGGCCCGTGTACTTAGATGCGCATTTTGAATACGAAAGTAAAAACTGAAAAATGACAAACATATCAAAAAATTTAGTCACTATGGAATACAATAAACCCGCGTATAAGAACCTACAATTTTGCAAGTCAGCCTGATTAGGTTCTTATATATTAAGTATTTAGTGGGAAATTAGGCTGTTCAGGTTCTTAAATTGGTTCTTATTTCATTCAGGGCTTTCAGGTATTTCTTGTGTTTAGATTGAAATTGCAACCTCATTATTTATTGTCAGTTCAGAGGCACCTGGGTTCAAGATGTCTCATTTATAACGGCAGTCCGTGGAAGAATCAGAAATTTTACATAATGCAATGAAAAGCTTTCAAAGCATCTTTAGAGTTCTTTGCAATTTGTACATAAGACAGTATCAGTCTATACAGGCTCGATGACAAAGCAGCTGGAGATTTTGTATCTAATTTGGTGATCTCTACGAATAAGAACCTATTTCAATATTCAGGCTGAATTGGTTCTTATATATTGGGGGTCTAACTTAAGAATTTCAGCCTGTAGGTTCTTAATCACTAGGCTCTTATAAGCGGGTTTTGACTGTATCCTTCTTCAGTCAAAATGAATTTACAGAAAAGAAAAAATTTGAGGACGACACTGTGATCCAGCTCTTTAGAAATCATGGAATTAATACCAAAAAATTAAAATTTGAGTATTTGATAATTTTATCATATGGAAAAGACACGATACTATTGAACAAAACAAAAATTTTTTAAATCGGAGTTGCGAGTCCAGAATGATGATTTTTTGAAGTTGGCCTATGATACCAAGTTTTGTTTACATTACCATTTCCGGCCCAATGTTTGTGGCATCGATGAAAACGTACAAATTGAAATTAAAATATATCCTCAACGAGAAGGCCGAATTCCAAAAACTTTTTTTTATTTTACAGATACATATCTAAATCTTTAAAATCTCGAGCTAAAATAGAATTCTTTTCAAAATCAAGTAAGGCATTTTTAGGCTCAAAAACAGTGGAAAACATCAGAATTTCGCCCTTCATAGTGAAAACGAAACATCTAAGTAAATCTAACTCTTAGCAATCTTAGCAAAAAATAATAAAATTAGATTTGATGTGTTGGGAAGTTCTTTGCCAAAGGATTCGTACAGATTCGTGCAGAAAAAATTTTCAGGGCATTTTGAAGATTCTAGGCCCTATTAGGGTTGAATGTTGATTTATATATATAAGTGATAATGTTGGGAATGTCGATGCCATTTTTTACGAGAATGTCTTTTCTCCAGTCCAAAAAACTTGAAAAATTACTTGGCATGGCATGATGAAGATGGGAAATCTACTTCTTTGCATCTACTTATCATCTAATCGCTTTTGGGAGTAGGGCTGACTTTTGATGGTGTGAAGACTGCTTTCGGCCATAGGTACATCCAACTGTCAATTCACATCAATAGCCTTGATGAGAGACAGCTTTCATTTAGCGTTGCAGATGGATCCATAATCTGAAATACCTCTTTCTTTTATTCAGAAATGTCTCTTCATTTGGTGGGAGTTCTTTTAAGGAAAATTTCAGCTCTAATTTTCTCCACGATTCATTTTGGCCTGATTTACACTAGGCGGAATATTCCGCTCGCAACGAGCCATCTGATTGTCTTGCGGAAAAGCGACGTCGCTCAAAAGTAGAAACCCATTCAATTTTCAAACGGATTGGTGCTTGCAAAAAAGGAAGATTTTTGTGAGAGCAATCTTTTGCTTGGTCGAAAGTAGGCTTTAAGAGTAAATCCATTGCGGGAGGAACGATGAGCTCCTCCCAGGCTGAGGTGCAACTGAACGAGATGAACAAGGGTTGCCCTTCCTAATTCTGACTGCCCCAACTTGTTTCACATGCCTCATTGAGTAGTGGCAATTTTAGAGATAACTTTATTGACAGTTTCCACCACGAAGGAAAAGAAATGTTAAGTATAGGTATATGCCAATAATAATTGTATCTGGAAAGAAGAAATGTGTAGAATATAGTGGTGGAGGCGTGTATTTCAGAAAGCTGGGACATGTCGGAGTTTCCAAAGCTTGTATATTTGTTCTATTCCTGTTAGTGGAGTAGCAGCCCTTGCGTACGTTGGAAACCTCTCACAGAGTTCTCAAAGACTCAGAACCTGTTTTGTTGCAACTTATTGGTGAAACATGGGGTGAATTGGGGGTGAATTTGTACAGACCCAGGAACAAAATTGATTGGTACAGGATTTCCTTGCAATCCTCAGTCGGTGTAGAATCATGGGAGAGTCATTGTCCACCTCGGTAGCTTTTAAGAGCCTTTTTGAGACCACGCTGCATGGGTTCCTTTGGAATGAGGTCTTGGAAGAAAAAAATTTATCTGTTAAAGGGTGATAAATGTTGACACTGACAATCAGAGAGACAGAAGTTTTTCATTACTAGAAGCTCAAATGCCATCAGAATATAGTTAACAGTAGTTTAGGTAAACATTTGTTGTATTGGGAACTGTCTTGTTACGCTGAGAAACCATGATTGCTGGAAAACCTACGTTAAACCTTGGTAAACCCGAATAGGGCCTAAAATCTTCAAAGTGCCCTGAAAATTTTTTCTGCACGAATCTGTACGAATCCTTTGGCAAAGATGTTCCCAACACATATAATCTAATCGCAGTATTTTTTGCTAAGAGTTAGATTCAGTTAGATTTTTTGTTCTCACTATAAAAGACGTAATTCTGATGTTTTCCACTGTTTTTCAGCCGAAAATGCCGTACTCAATGTTGAAAAAAAGTCTACTTTAGCTTGAGATTTTAAAGATTTAACTTGCATTTTCGCAAAGAGTAGATATGTATCTGTAAAATAAAAAAAAGGTTTAGAAAATCGGCCTTCTCTTTGAGGATATATAGTAATTTCAATTTGTATGTTTTCCTCGATGCCACAAACATAAGGCCGGAAATGGTAATGTAAACAAAACTTGGCATCATAGGGCAACTTCAAAAAATCATAATTCTGGACTCACAACTCCGATTTGAAAATTTTTTGTTTTGTTCAATAGTATCATGTCTTTTCCATATGATAAAATTGGTAAAAAGCTTATACTTGAATCTTCATTTTTCGCTATTAATTCCATGCTTGGATCACAGTGTGGTTGTCAAGTTCGATTTGGAATAACCTTAAGAAATTTTCCAAAGCACAAGGCCCCTTGTGTGTACTTCGTTGAGATTCAGGAGATTCCATAACAAGCGCGTTGACAGCTTTGGCCAAAATCAAAAACCTCTGGTTTGGAGATGGAGGCAAATGTAGGCTTTCAAGAATGAAAATTCTACCCTCAAAGCTCAAAAATCAACAAACAAGATATTTTTCTTCGAGCTAATAATCGAGCATTTATTTAAAAATTATTTCCGATTGACTCGAGCTAAATTCTTAACCCTAGCCGTGACCAAATCTGTTACCTTTTCTCTGGGACACCCGGTATTGTAATTTTGCTCTTTCTTTCGCGATAATTGAAATTCGAGAATTGGTGATTTTTCCAAGGTCAGTCTCCGAAAATTGTCTTCCTTTGTTAAAATATTCCAATGAAACTTTCTGAAAAGTTGCACAATAGGTATCTGCAAAAAGCAATGAAGCTTCATGACCATGAAATTTCTCCAGACAGGGTTATTAAAAATCTTTTGCCCACCCCAAAACCAAAATAGGGTTAAGTGAGTAATCTGTAGTAATGTAATTCAAGCACCTAGACATAAGAAACTTTTAGTGCCTTTACCTGATATACACTCATTTATATAAGAAACAAAGGTCCAGGGTTGGTAGGCAGTTTCTTTGATCTTAAGACTCCTTCCTACCAAGCATTTCTAATGTGTTTCGTATATCATTATTACTTTGAAAATTTAGATTTAATTTACTGTTATTGGCAATGGTTAGGTTCCAAATTACTTACTAAGATCTCAAAACAAGTAATGAATTAATTTGCACTTGGCATTAAAACAATGTCAAAATTGTTGCTTGTTATCGCACAGATTCAAAATTTTCTTGGGTGCAAATTACCAGGTTCTTCGTCTTTTTAAATCAGGTGAAGTGGTTTCTTAAGTTTCGAGCAATGGAGGCCACTGTTTCTTATGAATGGTGTTTTATAAAAATACGAGTGTATGTTTCGTAAAAAACGACTTGTAAGTTGACTAATTTAGATCTCACTTGCATTACTTTATCTGGTTAAAGGGGCCTGTGCAAGATAGAGCCTTTGCGGGTGTGCATGTAATCAAAGAAAAATATTTGACTATTCGGTACAGTGAACACGAAGCAATTTCGTTCCGTTCAGCTGAGCAAAATAAACGGATTTCGATGATTGTTATGCTTATTGTCGTTGTTGACTCAATCTGAGAAGTTTACACAATCACTAATGGAAACATTGCTGAATATTTCAATGCAGATTAACCAACATTTTTTAGACCCTTTGTGTACATCCAAATACAATACTAACAAGACAAACATGGCCTGATTTTCTCTGTAAATGAAACTTGGAATACTTTATGATATGACCAATATGTCTGCAGATCTAGAGATTGTGCCTTTTTCTAGACCACCATCATTACCAACATTTGGGGTTCCTGGACATAGGCAAAGCCCCTATCGTTCTATTGTATATAAGTAGCAAAAGGTTTGAATTTTAACTTACTGTCTTGCTTTCATCCAGCTCATGTCAAATCGGAAAAATACACAAAAGGTCCATCTTCTCCCTTTTAGGCCTTTCAAGCTTCTTGCAAGTACCAGAAATCCGTTTCTGATACACAAAACACTCTAAGCATGAAACTCACTGCAGTGTGGTAGCCATATTACTTTCTGATAATCAGAAAGTCGAACGTTGGCGCGCAAAGGCTCTATCTTGCACAGGCCCCTTTAAGAATGCAGAAGTAACATGTATTCGCAAGGAAATGAAAATTGAAACTTGAATAAATAATAGTTGCCGCGCAGCGGCATCACTATTCGATCTGAATTATCTTCGAGCGATGTTTTTGTGTCAATGCAGAATAGAGGTGCGTACCTTGGTCCCAGATTCAGTTTCATCATTGAACTGGATGATCACACTATTACATGGCACTATGCTTCAAATCACTAAGGGCACAACTAAGATATGTAGGTAGTCCACTGATGATTTTGAATAGAGAGGAGACCTGCAACTCATTGAATGCGGAAATACGTTTGGGTGCTGCCGGGGGTTTCACGCAATCACGAAAACGTCAAAGCCTCTCGGAATGTGTATTTGTCTCATTTCAGTTACGGTCACAGAAGATCTTTTGTGAGCAAGGACTGCAATTTTCAATTAGAAATAAACAATAAAGCTGTAGCAGCCCAATCATTCGTCAGACGGGGGGCAGTGAGACAGCAATTATCATGTCAACAGGACTGGCATATTCTCAAAACGAGTCTTTCTCCTGCGAACCAGCACAGCAGTTGCAGGGCACTGATCTGCTGCGGGGGATTGGTGCGAAACAGAGACCACTACTAAATGGTGCAGCGAAAGAATTTGCAAGAAAATTTCCTTGTTAGGAAATTTCTGCAGTTGGAAGGAAACCAAATTTTAAGGGCATTAGAAGGATATGACTTAAACTTGAGAGAAAAATGCGGCTTGCTGCAAACTGTTTGACCGATTGCGAATTGAAATAAGCAGTTGGGATGTGGAGAAGTTTGACAAGAGAGTCTTACGCTAAGGCTGCAGCAGGGGTAATCATCGAGCCTCAAATAGCAATCGAATGTTTTCAACTGTGGTCAGCAAAAGTCTTTCGTGTGTAATTGAATTTGCAGCTGGAAAGGGGGTAGAAACGCATGACTCTTTGATTTAAACAAATGCGACTGCAAGAACCATCTGTTGCCCATCAAGCATCGATTTTTCGCATTTTTTTTAAATACAAACTGATTGGCTCAGTATGATTTCAATGGGTAAAACGCGGCACTCACTGACTAATGTTACTGCTTGTTTAAAGAATAACCGTGTTTAACGTGTCGCCAGTGCAGCGATGGAGTTGTCTGATATTTTGAACCCAGTAGGCCAAAATCAGAAGCTGCTGTAAAGCTGCCAGAAACCTAGCCTGCGTTAACAAATAAATATTGCTTGCTTGCTTGCAAGTTGAACTTCGCGCTTGATTGTAAGATGATCTGTAATAGCATTTAAAAAGCTGTTTTTATGTTGACATGAATCATTATTCCTTCAGGCTTTCTCTTTCACCTTCTTTACACGTAGGACCTGTAAACATGCACTTTTTTAGCTGTGTATCGTTGTCATAAGTATAAATACAGCCTCCTGCTTTTGCACATTTAATTCTGATGATGAAGCACGGAGACTTGCTGCGAAAGGTCAATCTGAAATTTCTTCTTATCAAATATCGGATTTTTCGTAACTCAACTTGGAAATGACTTAACCTTGGAATTGTCTCTCTTTTCAACTTTGATTATCGTCGCAATCCTTGTGCTTCGTGATATGAATCACTAATGAAAAGGATCTTGATGCTGATACAGACTTAACGGAAATCTTTCTCAAGCAGAGCGCACAAAAATTCATGCCGATGGCGTCAGCATTCAAGAGAGATTCAGATATTCAAGATCTCCTGCCACTCCGAAACGAGGCAACCCTCCATTTTTTAGAGCATCCCAAAGGGTCGGCGCATGCTCAGACGAATGTCGCCTATGCTGCATTTGACGGGAAATATATAACAAAATTCCTGCCAATCGTTGATGTGACAACTAACTAATTTACACCAGTAAGATAGTAGATTACAAGAGAAGCGTGTATTACATTGTGAGTTATATAGCAAAAACGCAGCGAGAACAACATACCAGCCCACGATGCAAACAATGCAAAGACGGCAACAAATCCAATAACACCACTCATCTTGAATGCCATTTTGAAGACCATATTCCACAAGACCTCTGAAAGCTCTATCGGGAGGAAAGAGACTGATATGAAAAGAAAACGTACCTATGAGAGTTTCAAGCACACACATCTTAGACTTTAGCAAATGAAAAGCTTCTCTAGAAATCACACATTATGGCATAGTCTACAATATAATACATAAAAACTCTCTGAATATGGAAAAACCTAGGATTCAGGATTATCAATGTCATATGAAGTCGCGTCGAGAAACAGAATCCCTTGCCCCTAACAGTAGTACAGTGAATCCTCAGATAACACCCAACCGTCAGGGGTTGAAATCAGCTCCCGGTTATTTGCTCTGACCAGGGTCAGAAGGATCCTTCTTTTCTTTTCAATGCGATTGTTGTCTTCTAACAAAACGAGACTTTTTAAAGATCTAACTGTTCTCTCAAAACAGTAACCACTTTTGATTAGGTAACGAAACAAGGCGATAATATATAGGGACTTTTTCGAATGCACATACCTTGATGTGAGTTCATATGAGTTCAAAAAGTAGAAATCTACAGCGTCTTTCAGAAAAACGCAACCAAAATAACTGTCAATCTAAAAAAATTGATGACATTTGGGATTCAAAGGCGTGCACCAGCTCCATGGCTTTCTGCTAGAATCAGGACGTTAATGCGTGATAGGAATAAATATAAAGCTTTAGCTGAGAAGGATCAGCAGTTGTGGCCTAGATATAGAAACTTCGCGTCACTGATGAGCTACGAAAATCAGTTAAGACTTATTACCAGGGTTTGAATTGATGAGACCTCCAACAATCCTAAGGAAATGTGGAAGTCGGTCAATAAAGTTTTGAATTAGGATAAAACGCGAACTTTTCCTTCCTCTGCAACGTACAAGGGTCAAAACAGGGTGGTGCCTAAAATCATAATACCTTAACACTTCTACCTTCCACGGGCCGTATAGTAATGACTCCTGCAAGCTTTAACACGCTGTTAGGAGAAGGAGCAAGCACTCACTTTGGTATGAATAACTTAATCAGGGCGGTTCCATTCTTCTAAGAGGGAAAATACACGAATGCATGTAAGTGTTATGATTGCTATGAGGGAAAACCAAGGAAATTTGCTCGTAGTTTAAGATCTCTTTTGTAGATTTTGGAAGGGGTATTCTGCAGAAAATCTCCAATATCCACGGAAAGGAATGGCCAATTTGAGCCGAGTAAATCACTGAACCTATTTGGACAAATTGGCAATAAAACAAGATAATCTTCAATATCATTGCTTTGATATTCAAAAAGCAGTAACCTTGCAGTTTTCTACATAATTCGTTGTAGCAAACTTCTTACACAGGATGTTTCAACAAAATTATTCGACATTTGATCAAATATTGAAAAATAACGATAAGATGAACCGGCTCATGGAAAGGTAGCCCTGTCCCTAAGACTTTCAAATAATTTTAAAGACCAGAATCTCGCAAATCGGTTAAAAACTCACTGAGTTGCGAGCTCTGAAAGATAAAACATATGCAACAGCTGAAACCAGATACCACTGGATTACGTACAGCGCAAAACAGCTCGAAGATCGAGGTTAGAGAAGGTTATCCAACGTCATACCACTCAGTGATATCACAGCAAACCAAATAAAAATTGCCAAAGTAATCTAATCCTTACAATCATCTTCACAATTTGCTTAAGACTGCATGTACCCAAAAACAGTAGTTTAAAAAACAATCGACGACACAGACCGAATCTTTTTCCTCAAAGTAGCCATAAGCTTGAAAGTTAAGTTATCTAAAACCTTTTCAAATCCCATTTAGTTTGCACTGAAACAATCGAGAAACAGCAGAAACGATGGACCCTGGGACTTTTTATCAAAAATGCCATTTAGAGGCATCTGGTTTCAATTTTCGCACAAACTTGAACTGCAAAGGCAAACTTGAACTTGAACTCCATGAATTTTTAGCGGATTTGCAAGATTCTGGTGTCAAAAAATAATTTCAAATCTCAGGAGATGGGCTTTTTAACCAAGTGCCCATTCAGCATATTTCTATTCTTTAGCATTTAATCAAACGTCGAAAAATTGTTTTGAGACACCCTGCATTGCATTTACGTATATACGAAAATAAGGAATCGGTCCTTAGATTACATCCCATTTTATACGTTTCAAGGAGGAAGAAAAGAATGAACTGGTTTCATTCTTACGACATCTTTTTTTATTGTTCGCTTAATTAGGGTCGTGGCCAGGGAGCGCCGAAGGCGCGGGAGGGGAAACGGCCATTCAATTGATTTCCGATGTATGATGCAGAATTCGAAAACGAGGTTCAAGTTAATGGCGACTTGCGCTGTGAGTGTGAGAGTCACAGAGCTTTGGTTGGGAAGAATGAGAAAAGCGCTATATTTCCTCAGCTACTGCTTTTTTACAAAGGAAAACAGCACGATAGTTTGTTGGTCGAGGGTTCAAAGAATGGTAGCCTTGAATAAAGAGGTCGTTAGAGGTATTTGCAGCAAAGGAGCAGAAGAATTTTGTTTGATGAAGTTTCCTGTGGCATTTTTTGTTTATCAACAAAATGCGGACTTGGGCCTAACTTTATGACAGAATTTTGTGGGAGACATGGAGTCTTACACTAAGAGATCTGCTGGTTTCATTGCACAGCAGTTCAAGTAAACATGAATAATACAGCACTTTTGATGAAAACTTTTCGATGAAACAAAGGAGAAAGCAAGTCAAACAAGGAACAAATAAAACATTAATTAATTAATTAACTGATTCGAAAATTTGAAGTTGACTGCTTTCTCAAGCTGTCAAGCCCTGGCAATGATAGATTGCCCCCAAGTCCTGGCCCTTCAAAGAGGTCCTGCTTGAAAGTTCTATGGTGCAGCAGTGTTATCCACAACTGGCATAGCCTTCACATTAGAGCCCCAGCACCACTTTGAGCATCATGAAAAGGGTTGCTGACTTGATTTAGCAGGGACGTAGGAAGCATCTCAAACTTGGGGGGCAAGACACTTCAAGGACACATCTTCCTTAAGAAAATAGGGGCATTTTCTAAAAACGAAAAGGGCACTTCTTTGTTTATTGCAAAATCTTGGGGGCATGTGCCCCCAGTGCCCCCCGGCTCCTACGTCTATTATGTTGATTAGGTCTTCTTTACAGTAACTCCAGTGCCATGTTCACATTGATATACACTAATCAAATATCATGCCTTCTTGATATCACGAGAAACTTCCAGTTCACCAATTGTTTGCTGATCAAACTAGCTGATTGAAAGTTCTTTAGATATCACAGTCCCTTAGTCATAAAAAGACTTGAGGTTTGTTTGAATTTGTACTAAAAAACTGACACCATTTTTGTAGGTGAAAGTGGTATCATGCTACTTTATTCAACCTTTTGCAAGAAATTTTGAGTAGTCCATAGTACGAAAACACTCCAAATTGGAAGGATAATTTCGTAATTTATCACTGAAAGTTTCTGAATGAGTTTTTACTATTTGGGGCAAAAGTTTTGGCGTAGTCTTTGTGACTGCTGAGATGAGTTCCTTAACATTTGAATTTGTTGCCTGACTTGGCTGATTTTTGATGATTTCTCCAAGTTGGGAGACTATGCATTTTTCTTTTATAAGAAACTTGGATAAGCCTGTAGCAGTAGTTTCTTAATTTAACATGAAAATTTCAGCTTTTTACTACTAAAAGTTTCTTAATTAGTTTCTTACTTCATGGATGGAGGAGGTATTTGATTTCTCGACATGAAGCACAATTTTCACAAGAACACAAATTCTCTGGACTCAAAGCATAGAATCATTATGAATATTACCCAAAAACCAAGAGTCAACAACAATTTTCCAACAGTTTTACCTGATCTAACTTTTGAAATAGTTTTTTTAGCACCTCTTGAGCAAAGTACTAGGGTTTCTTAAATCTTTCACCATCCTAGTACTGGTCTCTAATAAACCAGTTTCTCATAAAACAAAAAACGAGCACTGCCCTCTGGCCTCCCATCTCTACGCTTATGGAATTTGCTCTCCTTCATTCAAAATATAGTATGTGAATCTTCATTGTTAGAACCAGGTTAATGATTGATAAAATAAGGACAGAAAAATATGGTTTATTCATATCCTAGCAAACACTGTAAGCGTCACATTCATTTGGCAAGTTTCTGTGAGACCTCAATTCTATTCATATTTCTAATATATGATAACAATTTGGAAACTTTGAAAATTGACAGAGGGTTGCAAAAGGACTTTTTGAGCACACAATTTTATACATAAGAATATTGGTTCCAATGGCTTTCTACAAGATACTTTCTGTTTGTTTCTATTTGTTGTCTTTCTTCTTTTTCAAAAGAAAGGGCAGTGTTGTTGCATTACCAAGTACCACACCCACTCTCCTTCTAATTGTGAGTGGTAAATTGATAATGAAAATTCACATACAGAACTCCATTTTTGAATATGAAGATTCATGAGCAGATAAAGCAGATAACTAGAATTCATTCATCAAAGTCCCCTCTAACAGATAGTTGCGCGAAAGATGGCATCAAGGGACCTTGAACCAAGATCCTTTGAGGCATGGAAAAATCAGCCAATCAAAAAAAACCCAATAAAAGTTCAATGTGATACAAAGCATCATGGTAAAAAATTCCTGTCCACCTCTTTTAGTGTAATCATCTATTGATGCATTGGAATTGATGCACTTAAAATATTTGATACACTAACAACAATTTTTGAACTGATAATCATTTTTATATGAAAACAGCATATGTGAAATAAACGACAGAGCGGAAACGATGCACGCCTGCGCACTAAAAGCTCGAAAATCGAAGGATGGAAGGCAACAAGTCATGCCGTCGAAATTCTGATTGACGAAAAAAAGTAAATGTTTTCAATCCTAAAATGCTTCGTTACGGCGATTTATGCATGGAAAATATTGATAACATCGTACACTTCTTGTTCAGTTTTCTTTCGTCTTTCTTTTGACGGCAAATACATTCAAGTAAACCAAATTTCTTATGCAGAAATGAGGAGATGAAATGGTTGGTCACATCTCAGCAGCGACAATTTCGAAATTATTCATGTCACAAAAGTCCCAAAGATAAGGCCGTTTTGCAGTTGATAAGGAATTTTATTTTTTCAACTTGTACTTTGGGGATGCCTCCACCATATATCAAGAGTTCCCGTAAATCCAAGGTTGTTCTTGCTCGCTACACCGAGACAAAATTTAAGTTTCATTAATTCTGAAACTTTTCAACGCCCTCAAAATTCTACAACGATGTTAATTCAAAGGTGCGACCACAGTTTGTTGAAATAGCTTGAAGTTACTTACCAATGAATGAATTCTTGTTCGAACTAGCTGAAAAATTCGTTAATCCTCCAAATACAAGAGTTTTGTCACAAACTGACCATCATTTATGCTGAAGACTGGTGATATTTACAATAAATCCAGAATTCTTGCCTAAATTTACTTCTTTGATCTTTGTAGTTGCTGGAGATACTTCAAATCGTCACCAAACTCCACTGACGTATAAAAGACTTAAGAATGATGTAAAGGATGTAATCCGAGTACTTAAAAATCAAAAGCGTGAAGCCTCCCCAAAAAAATTGGCTTCTCTGCAGTCTGCATCTTCTACTTGCCAACGCAATCGAAAAGTTGCAAGAACTCCGCAAGGAGAAGGCGCCAGCTCTCTGTGACACCGCATTCGAATTTCGAACAACATAGGTTGCCAATTTCCAGTTTCACAAAGGTTTCATCAATATTTTCATAAAAGTTTTGAAAGCAGCCAAAAACAAATATTTTGAAAATGAATGAGATGTAGCTACAGAAGTTAAAATTAATGACGGATGTCAAGAAGAGAAAAGGATTTTGATCTATTTGTGATTACCCCCAACTCAGAAATCAGATATTTTTTTTGAAAAATTAAGAGAAAGGGACGAAACCACTGTACTGACAAATCAAACTTCCTCATAAAGTATTTTTAAGTCTACCAAGTTGCAGTTTTTGAATGAAACCTTGATTGCTATTGCTTAAGTTTTATGTTTTGCTCTTGTTAAAGTATCGAATATGTTTCAACAGATGATCACATTTTCAATGTTTGAAGCTGAGTCCACTTGAGCCAGGTCCTGCAGGGGGCAAGAGGGGCAAATGTTTGCCTGTTGAGACCAAATAAAAGGAAAGCATTATGAAAGGGTTGGCTGGCAATAAAAAGCAGCTGGAAAGCCAGTGAAAGGCGATGAAATGCGTTAATGTATGCAAAAAAAGTCAGAACTCTTTCTTAGGCCTATTGACCTTCTAGTTTTTTCTGGAAGTTAGGAAAACTGATTCAAATCGTCTATCGTATGGTGCTTTCAGAGCCAAAGAACTGACGGGAGGGGAAGGGAGACACAGAGAGAGAGAGAGAGAGAGAGAGAGAGAGAGAGAGAGAGAGAGAGAGAGAGAGAGAGAGAGAGAGAGAGAGAGAGAGAGAGAGAGCGAGAGTGAGAGAGAGAGAGAGGCTCTACCTCTGGAACAATTCATACGATGCCTCGTGCCTGTGAGGTGATCATTTCCTGAAATCCCGAGACAAACAGGACAAGAATACGCCTGTGACATCTTTTCATCCAGCTCCTAAAGCAGGGGTATTTGTTTTATCGTTTCAGAACATTTCAAGACTTCTTTTCTTTGTTCCTACCTCCATCCTCACTCCTCAGCGGCTCATTTTTTCATCCCTCCTCTTTGGCTCTCGATTCTTTTGGTTGGAAACACAGACAAATCAAGTTAGAATGGTTAAAACTACAACTGTTGCTGGAGTGTCTAGGCAAGAAAACGATGATCATAGGCAATATTTGTAATTTTTTTTCAATACACGTTTTTTATAAGAAACTGGTTTATGAGAAAGTAGTACAAAGATAGCCAAAATTTTACGAAACTGTAGTAAAACTCAAAAACATGGATATTATAGCAATAATACTTTGTTCTTGAGCAATATTAACCAGCCACTTGTGTTTTAGAAATAATAGAATACTGTTTATTCCTATATGATGTTTTGAATGTCAAGAAACATATATGCAACAGTTTTAGCAACCACATTGATAATTCTGCATTCAAAAAATAAAAAACCAATTAAGAAGCGTTTAGTACTTAGGAAAAATTTCTTGTTAAATTAAGAAACTCTTAGTACTTATGGCCTCTTTTTCTCAATTTAAGTGATACGCATAAACTTTTTGGCGCCTGAACCGTAGCCTATGTGAGACCAATTATTTTTCAGGATCATGTGTCTACTCGTTTGATTTTTGAAGAAGGGCTAAATTGCAAGGGCATGTGACGATGGCTGGGAAATAATTCAACCTGTACATCTTTTGCAATAAGTAAATCAGGTCCAGGATGGGTTGCGAATTCGTCCGGTGTCAAGACATTATTGCACGCAAAGTAATGAGTTTCCTAAATTCGGAAACTCTGATGTAGCAGGTCTCGTAGCAGGTCACGGCGATCCATGTCATGTCATTGGCCCTAAAATTTGACCATACAGAGCAACACAAAGACAAACTTGCTGCACAATGTGGCATCTATCAAAGCAATCCTAAATTATGAGCCTTTTCAAAGCAAGTTTCTGCTAAAGGTGTGTGCCAAAGCCTACCATGCAAGGACACGATTAATTTCATGCTAAAAATATTTCGTCCATAATCGCGCCTAATATGCAAAAGCTATTAGATCCACTTGAAAAATATGAAAGGTCGTAAAGCTAGGAAGACTTAGCTACTTTTCAAGAAACTAGAATGCTCATTGGTATAACGTTTCTTAATATCTTTTTATAATGTTTCTTAATTTTTGGGCCGAATATAAGATCCTTTCCCAGCTCATCATGACATCCGTCTGTTATTTCAAATGCTACAAATTTCATTGCTTTCAATATCTTTTATGAAAATAATGATGAAACCTTTGTAAAACTGGAAACTATCAACCTCCATTGTTTGAAATTCGAATGCAGTGTCACATCAGATAGCTGGAGTATTCTCTTTGGAAATTCTTGCAACTTTTCGATTGCCTTGGGAAAAAGAAGATGCAGAGAAGACGATTCTTTTCTATAGACTTCACGCTTTTGATTTTAAAATACTCAGATTACATCTTTTATATCATTCTCAAGTTCTTTATACGTCAGTCAAGTTTTGGTGACGATTCAAAGTATCTCTAGCGACTAGAAACATCAAAGAAGTAAATTTAGGCAAGAATTCTGGATTTACTGTAAATATCGCCAGTCTTCAACACAAATGATGGTCAGTTTGTGCCAAAAACTCTTGAATTTGACGATACACCAATTTTGCAACTAGTTCAAACAACAATTCATTCATTGGTAAGTAATTTCAAGCAATTTTAACAAACTCTGGTCACTGCTTTGAATTAACATCGTTGTGGAATTTTGAGGGCGTTGAAAAGTTTCAGAATTAATGAAACTTAAATTTTGTCTCGGTGTAGCGAGCAAGAACAACCTTGGATTTACGAGAACTCTTGATATATGGTGGAGGCATCCCCAAAGTACAAGTTGAAAGAATAAAATTCCTTATCAACTGGAAAACGGCCTTATCTTTGGGACTTTTGTGACATGAATAGTTTCGAAGTGGTCGCTGCTGAGATGTGACCCAACTATTTCATCTCCTCATTTCTGCGTAAGAAATGTTGTTTGCAAGAATGTATTTGCCGTTAAAAGAAAGAAGAAAGAAAACTGAACAAGATGTGTAACAAGTAATCAATATTTTCCGTGCATGAATTGCCGATAGTAAGCATTTTACAATCGAGAACTTTTAATCTGTTTTCCTCAATCAGACCTTCGACGGCATGAGTTGTTGTCTTCCATCTTTCGATTTTGAAAAGTTTTAGTGCGCAGGTGCACATCGTTTCCGCTCTGTCGAAATAAACACCAACACGAGAAGCCTCCTCTAAAAATTAAGAAACTCTTTTGGAAGCAATTAGGGGTCAATTCAAGGTTAAGAAACTTTTTGATTTTTGGTTATGAGATGCAAGTATCTTAAACAAACAGCATATGACTGACCCAAGTTAAATTGAAAACTAATAAGAAACAAATTTTGCTTTGAATAATAAACAAGTCACATGAAGCTTCTTGGTTTAAGATTATACAGAAAGTAATCTGCATGATATTGAGTTGACTTTGGGGTTTGATATCTTATAGCTCACAAGTGTGTCTAGTTGCAGAAGATTAAGCAGTTTCAAAAATTTTAAATCTTTGATATTCCACTAAATCTTCCAACTTGCATAGGGCATTATGAAATTCATGTTAACTTTTCAAAGGGTGTCCATGTGGAATTTATCTGTGCTAACAGCTCTTTTTAAATTGTTCACAATGAAAGTGGTCTCTTGCTGTTAGGTATCACAGTAACACATCATCTGCAAGAAATATGCAATCCTCAATTAGCAAGTGCATCCTTCCCCTGAAACAAAATGAAGAGAATTATTTTAAACTGTCTTTTACAACACTGATTACATGACCACAGGGAAGTGATTAATTGATCTACCTTTTGTACATACTGCAACCAAGATACAAAAATGCACATTTTACTGTATATTGCAAGATATTGTGCAATCAAGAGTTCTAGGTGGGTGCAATCAAGATTCAATCAAGAAAGTATCAAGATTCTTGAAACTTGCTACAAAGATGCATGAAAAACATTAAATGGAATCAGAGTGGAATCAGAATTGGAATCAAAAAGTATGAGGGATTTTTTCAAAAATTGAAGGCCACCATTGCATTTGCTTTGGTGTAATAAAATAAAATAACATTTGTAGCATCATCAGACCTATCCGGGTTTTGCTGAGTAACAGGAAATAACAAATTCTATGGGAAGCTGTGAACTTTGCAGAAAGCGGAATGACAGCTCATTGCTGTGATCAGCAGTTTTGGTCTAACATTTCAATAGCAAACCACAAGACCAGAAGTTGAACCACTCAAAACAAATCAACTTTAAACCAGAAAAGGTAACGAAATAAAGACCAGCTTTATTAAACAGACACGAGGTTCATTGATCAAACCAAACGTTCAACAGGTAAAGGTGAATTGTGCAGAAAATGGAAGCCCGCCGTTGCATTTCCATTGATCAACCTAATAAGACCAAGCGAGATTGTCAACAAAGAAGACCCGCAGGCAAAATTGCCCAAAATATATCTGCTTCGAACAGAAAAATGTGACGAAATAAAATGTAACTTTTGGCTTCTTCAAATAGATTAGTGCTTTGCCGAATGAAATCAAATAAGAAATTCAACGGGTAACCGGGAAACTTGCAGAAAATTGAAAGCCGCCATCGCATTAGGTGATCAGCGATTTGGCCTATACATTTCAATAGGAAAACGCTTAGACCCGACGGTGACCACGCGGCATAAATCTGCTTGAAACCGAAAAGTTTAACAAAATAAAACACAATTTTCAACTCCATCAGTTAGACTGAGATTTCACTGAATCAAATCAACCGAAAAATTCAACGGGTAACACCGCATGAAAGAAAAAGATAAAGGCCGCCGCTGTTGGACTGGACAGAGTCCAATGTTTATCAGACACACCTCCCCAGTAAGAAATATCCTCGCAGCTATTACAATGGAGTGATTGCTGCAAAAAAGCTGAAAAACGAAGATAAAGTATCATCAAAGAAACAGTTGGTGGAATCACATACCTAAGTCAGCCAAGATTGTGAAGAATGATGTTTTTCTCCAAAGTTTGTCCTCAAGCCCACGTCTGCTCCATTCCAAGTTTCACTCAAAAATGAGCGCGCGTCGATCCGAATTTGCATCAAACATAGGAACAATTCGCAGCACTGGCCGTTTCCCCTCCCGCGCCTTCGGCGCTCCCTGGTCGTGGCTATGGTTCTAGCACCTTTTTCAAAGGCAACAAACAAAAATCAAAGTTTGAAACCCATTTGGAAAAGCAGCTGATGTCAGACCATGGCAAGGTCATTTTCCAAAATCTAGTCTCAGCTGCACTCTAAATGTTGGCTTTGCGAGTTCGCATCTCTGGTGCTCAGTACATGATCTTGCAATGCAGGGTACGTGCATTTAACTTGAAGAAATTAAACAATTATCTTTGCACTAGAAAAGTCCCGAAATCTTATTGATTTCTTCCTTTTCAATGTCCAAAGGGAATAGTTCCTGAGACACCTGTCAGTCTTCAAAAGTAAGCTTCGAGATTCTACTCACTGGACAAAAACCCCACCATTTTCAAAGTGAGTTGTGCAGTCTAGTAAAGTAAATTCTACAACACAATTAGTTCGACAAGGAACAGGGTCATATGATAAACTGATAAACTTACGGGCATGCGCAAGACTAAGAGCCCACAGACGGAGATAAGAAGCAGTATTCGAGATGCAACCAAGGCAGTATTCTATCGTATGAATTGTCTGATGAACGAAAACTTCTCCAAAGTCAAACTGAAAATGAATATTAGTTTCAAATTAAAGTACCTGACGAACTTCAAAGACACAAGATATGTTTTAAAACTACACTCACATTCCTACATCACTATGCAGTTGAGAAAGAATTTAACAAAATATATCCTGGCGATCTCTCATCAAAATAGGGAACAAATACTAATAGTCATATGCCGACAAGAATGTCCTAAATTCTGTTGCAGCTTGTGGTGCAATGCATGATTGCAAATATCTGCTGAGTGAAGAGTAATGAATCGCTGACATTATTATCAGCCATAACCCATAAATAAGAAGAACAGGATTCAAGAACTTTGAATTTAACGATATCAGCAGCAAATTCCTCTACACTGCACCAAAATAAAAGTGGCGACCTCAGATTTTACGTAAAAACTGTCATGCTTAGCCTTATAAGTTCTTAGAAATTGTGTTTATTCTGTTGAAAAAACAAGTAAAGTATACGTAACACGAACTTGGAGGTCAGGGAAAGATTAAACGAAAATCCCAAAACGAAAAGGAACCTGCCAACGAACTGACATTGGCTAGCAAGTCATATACCATGTATGAGACTCGGATATTTAAAATCTTTTACCTCCTCTTCAGCATCCTCCTCCTCCTTAATCAAATGCTGATCATCACTGTTATGCACCACTTCCTGTTCAAAGTTGGGTTGTTGTCCATTGTCACCAGAAAGTCCGTCGGTGTTATTCAAAGCAACCGGTGATGGGATGTTCTTCATTTCCCTGAACCCCTTCAAAAAATAAATTGCTTTTGATGAGTATGACGAAGATGCGCTCCTCACAAGACGAGCTCCTCACATTTCAGCAGACTCTTTGCACTCTCTTGGTTATGAAATTAGATGCTTTATCACCCCAAAAGCCTTTCTCTAGCCCCATTACTACCGGGGGGACACAAAGTGCCCGCGGCACAGATTATTAGATGCAGTGTAGTCAGTACGAAAGATACAGACCTGAAACTTGGTGCCTTTTCCTCAAATTTAATATACTAATCAAAAATCTGAAAAATTTCTCAAAATGGTAGACACTGATCACGTGACCAACATCTTTTCAACACGTGGTCAGCAGTAAAAAAAAGAAGGGACACTTATTTTTCCAGAATGATCACAGATCATTGAGAATACTACCATTCCATAGATCTTGACGAGAGCTTTCAGATGCTATATAGTTTTATTCATTTTCGATGATTTCAGCAATTTTAAACTTAACGACATCATCATTGTTTATGACGTCATATAAATAACAACAAATGTATTAGAAAAATTTTGCTGACCAAAATTGGTTCTCTTTATTACTATACATCATCTTAAGGCATTTCAGAGTATTTTAATTGGGAATTAGGGGTTTAAATTAGACAATGAAAAACTTGTGTATATAAATAATGAATATATGATATATACAGGGTGTCTCGAAAAAATTGATCGACGTTTGATTAAATACTAAAAAATAACGATACACTGAATAGACGCTTGGTTAAGTAACCTTTTTCCTGAGATTTAAAATTAATTTCTGACACAAGAATCTTCAGATCCGCTAAAAATTCATAGAGTAACAAGCCTTTGAAGTTCAAGTTTGTGCAAAAGCTGGAACAAGAGGCCTCGAAATGCCTTCTTTGGTAAAAATCACATAGGCCATCCTTTCTGTTATTTCTCAATTGTTTCAGGGCAAACCAAATTAGACTGATTACATGTCGTAGTTTCGCTCGTTGATAGGCTGATAATCGCTACAACTAAAGATGAAGCGCAGTGGCGGCATCCAATTCAATGAACGAAGCAGAAGCTTGGACTGAGGTAGTTAGTTAGTCTAAAACCAAATCGGATTTGAACAGGTTTTCGATAACCTAACTTTCAAGCATATGGATGCTTTGAGGAAACAGATTTAGTCTCTCGTTGATTTTGTTTTGAACAACTGATTTGACAGGTGCAATGTTAAGCAAATTTTGACAACGATTGCCAGGATTAAATTACTTTAGCAGTCTCAATTGGTTTGCTCTGATATCAACGAGAAGTATGACATTGGATAACCTTCTTTTACCTCCATCTTCGATCTCTTTGCATTAAAAGTAATCTGGGGGTCTCTGGTTTCAGCTATCGCATATTTTTATGTTTGAAAGCCCGCACCTCAGTGAATTTTCAACCGATTTGCAAGATTCTGGTCACTAAAATTATTTCATAATCTTAGGAACAGGGCTATCTTTCCATGAGCCTGTTCATGTTGTCGTTATTTTTCAATAATTAATCAAACGTCGAACAATTTTTTGAGACACCCTGTATATAACGAACTTAAATAGATATTATACTGCGGATTTTTACTTATTGATGCTTTGTGATACATTCTGGTCCATTTAAAAAAGGAATAGTCAAATGGAAACTTAAATATTGCCAATTTTGCCAACGGCAAGCAGATACTGCAATTTTTGTCAATTATCACGTCATTGTGACGTCATGGATGTAATGAAAAATGAAAAAAGTAGCCTGTTGTGTAGATTTCGCTACTGTACACCATTATACCAAGTTTCGTTCTCGTATCTGCACTATTGGCGACTTTATGGAGGGGGCACTTTGTGCCCCCCCCCAGTACTACGAGACTACAAAAAGCCCGGTATTAATAGAGTTAACAAGGGCAATACTTACTAAAACTACGACACCCAATCCCCTTGGACTATAGCCGAAGATATCATTGAACTCGCTAAGGCGATGGAAAGCAAAGACACTGAAGTGCTGCTTTCCGCAGACAGCGCAATCTTTGCGTTAAAATGACCCGTGAGGCAAAAAGAGACTTTTATAATCAAATTGATATTTCAGCAGTTACAGACAACAAAAAATTTTGGAAAACGGTCAAACCTTTTATTTCGGATAAGAGCTCATCAAAATCACGAATAACGTTGGTTGAAGAAGGGAAAGTTGTGTCGAACGAGTCTGATGTGGCTGAAACGTTCAATAACTTTTTTGTCACAATCACTGATTCTCTTGGAATTATCGAAAATGAAAATATTATTCTTGCTTCTGAAGATTTTAGTGACCACATCGATGAAATAGTGTTTAAATTTTCGAGGCACCCAAGTATTCAAAAAATTCGCTCACTCGATGTAAACAATGGTTCTTTCTCATTTGAAAAGGTTTCGATTGAAAATATCAAAAATGGGATTAGTGAACTAAACCCCTCTAAAGCAACCACTTTCAAGAGTATCCCTCCAAAGTTGTTAAAATCTGAGTCGGAAATAGTTTCTGAACCCTTGCAAATCATATTTAATAACTCAGTAGAACATTCTTCCTTTCCCGATGAATTGAAATTAGCCGATGTATCTTCTCTTTTACAAAGGACGTCAAAACCTTCAAGGGTAATTACAGACCTATCAGTGTGCTCCCAACAGTGTCGAAGGTATTTGAAAGGTTCATGGGTACTCAAATATCAAAATATATGTCTCAGTATTTATCATGTCTGCTTTGTGGCTTTCGTAAGGGCTATAATGCTCAACATGCATTTATACGGACAATTGAAAAATGGAGAACGTGCCTCGACAAGGGTGGAAAAGTTGGAGCCATATTCATGGACCTTTCAAAGGCCTTCGACTATATTCGACATGACTTACTGATTGCTAAGTTACATGCATACGGATTTAGTCGTGACGCTTTATTGCTTGTCCACAGCTATCTGGAAAATCGGCAACAAAGAGTAAAAATCAATGGATCTTTCAGTAGCTATAAGCATCTTCAGCTTGGTGTTTCCCAAGGATCCGTCCTTGGACCTCTCTTTTTCAATATCTACATCAATGACCTTCTGTTATCGATTCAGGAGACAGATATGTGTAACTATGCGGACGATACAACCATTTACGTGCGATACGCGTCTAGAAAATGTAGTCTCCAGGTTAGAAAATGACTCCAAAATCATAATTGAATGGTTTCGAAATAACTACATGAAACTTAACGAAGATAAATGCCATTTTATGATTTTTGGTGAAAAAAAAAACCAAGATGTAGGCATAAATATTGGCAACTGTACCGTCAATAATTCACAAGAAGAGAAACTTTTAGGGGTTTTGATTGATTCAAATCTCAAATTTGAAAAGCATATCAGCAATATTTGTAAAAAGGTTGCAAAAAAACTATTTGCCTTGTCACGCATGTCCACATATCTAAGAACTGATAAGTTAAGACTGTTAATGAGAGCATTTGTAACTAGCCAGTTCCAATACTGTCCTTTGGTATGGATGTTCCATAGCAGAAAAATGAATAACAAGATCAATAGACTGCATGAAAGAGCCTTACGAATTGCATATAAAGACTATGCTTCCAGCTTCGAATCTTTGTTGGAAAAAGATAGATCTGTAACAATACACCAGAAAAATGTGCAATTGCTAATGATTGAAATGTTCAAAACTATATATAATTTAAACCCCAGTTTTATGGACGAAATTTTCTTGAAAAGAGGTGTTAGATATGATTTGAGAAATACCAATACATTTTTACTTCCTATGGTACATACAGTGAATTCTGGTACTGAAACAATTCGATACAGAGGGTAGTGTATTTGGCACTATCTTCCACAGGAAATCAAGGATTCAAATTCTGTGCAACAATTTAAAAATAAAATCAAATATTGGAACAATGAAGACTGCGACTGCAGACTTTGCAGGCAGTATATTCCTCGGCTCGGCTTTTTATAGTTTTACACCATTTTTAATATGAACTTTGTACATTGATATGAATTTTTGTAATTTTATTGACTTGTTTTCCTTGTATATATTTATGTAACATTGTATTTAATTTGTTGCCTTGAATTAGCTTTTTAATTTCACATAGCTATGTAAGTTGCCAACTTGAAATGAATAAATAATAATAAATAATAATAATAATAATAATAAATAATAATAATAATAATAATAATAATAATAATAATAATAATAATAAATAATAATAATAATAATAATAATAATAATAATAATAAGAATACCCAACTGGGATACGCCCCTGATGATCGTTTCTATTTAGACTTATATGACATACGAAATTCTTGTTGATGACGCAATGATTTATTGATTTTGGCCGGCCAAATATTGTTCAATCAAGGAAACGATATACAAGGGTGAATTCGGTACATACCGCCTTGCTCTTTGCTTGATGCCTCAGATAAAATGGTTTCACTGCCAGCATCCATGGTACGCACAACACAGCAACAATAACTAATAACGTTTGGACAGGTTGCTGCAACGAGACAACATAGATATGAATCAGAACATTGCTTAGATGAACTGATGATATTCGTGTAGCTAACATAAGCTAATACATGTTGCTAAGATTTAGCTTGAATAAAATTTGCTGCATCGCAGTAAAGTTATGAATTATTTTTCAATTTTCAGGACTACATGTACTGTTTCTATAAGGAGCAAAGAATTTAGGAAAGTACTGAATGTGCCTTAAAATTATCACATTTAGAGTACTAAAGGCTTCTCACGATTTTCTTAAACGCTTCATAATGATGTTCATATCACCATAACATTTTTCATGGGCTTCATGTTCACTAACTGTACCCTCGGGAACTTTTCAAAACAGTGTCATTTGAAGCTTTTCCAAAGTTTAGACTGAGTACATGCCATGGGAATTGCGAGACACAGGGATGGAGCCAGCGGGGGTGCTTGGGCGCAGGAGCCTCTGCGCAATTTCTTTGAGCCTCCAACCGGCACTTCAATTTCTGAAAATTTCTATCCACTGCCAGCACTTCCATAACTTGAGTGCTAAGTAGCTTCTAGAGAGATTGGTGGTCTCGTAAGCCAATCTGAGGGGCATTGTCGGTAAAATTTTTTTGCTCCACTCATTGTTGGCACTCTGACAGTATTTGCTCCCGCCCCCCCCCCACCATTTCATCTCTGGCGCCATCTCTGCTGGGAAATATGATACAGGAAACAAGTTAGATAAAGAAGAATATGTGAAGGATTTCCTATTCAAAAACAAATGTTTCCTTTTGTTACTTTTCGAGCACTAGAGTTTCTTAATATTTTGGCGGCCTAAGAGTTGCGCTTCATATAGGCAGTTTCTTATAAAAACAATACGTGTAGTTCTCTGCTAGGTTTTTTAACAGGCTGCTCATGCATTTGAAAATTATGTCTCGATGATACGAGAAAAGCATGACTCTAGAAAAATGTTAAAAACAAGAAATTCCAAAGACTAGATAACATAATAAAACATCAACAAAGGTCAGAATATTTTCTTTACTTTTCCCTCATAGTATGAACATTACGACCTGCAAATTCCAAAGTTTCTCCTGGGGCATCATAAAATCTTTGCTCGGCCCTGTCTGAACTATTTTCTGACTAAATTACATAGATAAATCACTAAAGCAGTTTAAAATCGACAAAACAAGAGAGTTTTGACCATCGCTTTACTACTTTACCCCGCGTCACGGGGTAAAGTGAACTACCCCTTGCCAAAAACACCCTTATGTGTGGAAAGGTCAATAATTAAAAATTACAACCATGCCTCAAAATTTAAGCAAAGGCCACAACGTCACTGTCACACATGCAGATTTGATATTCTTATCTTAATAAAGACTTAGTTTTACGAAAACCTACAACAAATTCACTTTATTCCCGCCTTACCCTAGCAGTTGCAATAAACTGCCGCTGCAAGCGCCGTCCCTCGTGACATAAATTCAACAAAACTCCAAGCTTGCTTGCAAGACACTGTTTGTCTTTTAACCCTTTGTTTACCGACGGGACTTCTGCGTCCCACCAAAATGGCCGCGATCCAGAATGCTCATGTTACAGAAAGTACCTATGGCTTGTGCGTTTTTATATAGAGAATTGTATAACGTTTCGTTTTAAACCTTGCTTTGGCTTTCTGTTTGCAACATGGCGAAGGTTTTCGAGCTTTTAGGAGAGCAAATCGGCCATTTCTGATCGGGAAAAAGATTTATGGGTAAGTGGAAAGTTGAAATATGTTATTTCTGCACAAGCAAACCCTTTGCAGTGGGAAGTTAGGTGCTTTCTTGCAGCTTTTTCCTTGTAGTTTCGTTAGGCCATAATAACAAATGAATTCAGAATACCTGGGACTGATTGGGATGAATTCCCTGTTTTGGGAAATTGGGTCAATAAAATGCACACGCCCCCTGGGAATCTTTTTTCCACAATTTTTATCTTAATTAGGGCTATGTCCATCTAATTTCAAAACTTTTGTAACCATATTGTGAATATTTCGAATGGTGGTAAACAAAGGGTTTTAAAGGCGGGTTTCCACTTGTGCAAATGTGGTCACGACCCGTGTGATCGCTCAAAGGCAGTCATGCGAACCAGTCGCGCGACTGCACGACCAATGGCCTGAGTATGCGTATTAAGTAATTATTGTAGAATTAAAGCCATTCGATTGGCTCTCTTCGTGCTGGCCACAAAAAGTTGAGGTCAACCCGACTTCCAAAATCAGTCGTGCGATCACCGATGACTGGGGAATCTCCGTCTGTAAAACAAACTACGCATGCCCAGACAACCGGTCACACGATCGTGTGACCAAATTCGCACAAGTGGAAGCCCGCCTTAACACTCCTAAAGGCGGGTTTCCACTTGTGCGAATGTGGTCGCGCGAACCGTGCGACCGTTCGAAGGCAGTCGCGCGAACCAGTCGCGAGACTGCGCGACCAAGGGCCTGAGCATGCGTATTAAGTAATCATGGCTCTGCTCTTGCTGGTCGCAAAAAAGTTGAAGTCAATCCAACTTCCAAAATCAGTTGCGCTATTGCCGATGACTGGGGAATCTTCGTCATTGAAACAAACAACGCATGCTCAGACGACTGGTCGCGCGATCGCACGACCAAATTTGCACAAGTGGAAACCCGCCTTAATACAGGATAGCAGCCTGCACAAATGCAGAAATTCGATGAAATTACAGAAAGAAAGACATTTCATTGTATCACTGAAAGTAATTTCAAATATCTCCAACCCAGTACTTGTGCAGAAGATTACAATTAATCAATTTCTAAATTCCAAATCACCTAAAAAACCTTCTTTTGTGCATGTCTTTAGTTTGATCGATGGTTCTAATAGTTTTATTCATTGGGGAAAACCAAAATTTTAAGAAACTCGCTTATGGCTCTAAAAACTGAAAAAAGAAGCTTGGAAAAACCCTTGGAATCCAATTGGCATTCTGCAAAAACATGGCTTTTTGAAAAGGATCAGGCCATGAACCTTCACATTCCGGCCAGTGAACAATTTAGCATGAACTGCCCCGTGAGAACAGATTATTCTAACACAACTGTAGTAGTTAACGTTATTTTATGTAAACGTTCTCTAGGAAATAATGTGATAAGACTTTCGTGCGTGACACTATATAAAAAACATTAAAAAAGAAATCTGGCTATCTGGAATAGGCATTTCTTGGACGGTTAAACCAAATAACTAAGTGATGAGTCAAAGCGATGAAAATCTTTGAGTTTTGATATTTGTCATCTTCGCCATCAATCAAATTCAATAGAGATGAACGAAAAGGTTTGTCAAGATGTCGTTCCTTCCTAGACTCACGACATAGTCCCAGATATCGCAAAAATAACAACAACAACAACAACAATAATAACACCAACAACGACATTTTTATTTTTGCTCATTCTGGGCCTTATGGACTTTGATATAAAATTTTAAGACGGAGATGAACACGTTTACGTGTGCCCTTTGGAGCGAGGCTGCACTGTAGTCTCAGAAGCGAGGCAAGCGACCATCGACAGTTGGAACTCCTCGATGCTGTGGTGAAGTTCATGGAAGCTAATTGGCCTTCAAATGAGGAATCCCTGATTCACAGTGAAAGGTTTGTTGATTCTTGGATTCCTGAAACATTCGTATGGATACAGTAAAAACCCGCATATAAGAACCTACAATTTTGCAAGTCAGCCTGATTAGGTTCTTATATATTGAGTGTTCAGGTTCTTAAATTGGTTCTTACTTCATTAACGGCTTTCAGGTATTTCTTTTGTTCAGATTGAAACTTCAAGCTCATTATTTGCTGTCAGTTCAAAGGCACCTGGGTTCATGAGGCCTAATTCACAACAGCAGTTCGTGGAAGAATCAGAAATTTTTCAGAATACAATGAAAAGCTTACAAAGCATCTTTAGAGTTCTTTGCAATATGCATATATGACAGTTTCAGTCCATTAGGTTCAATGGCAAAGCAACTGGAGATCTGATCTAATTTGATGATCCCAGTGAATAAGAACCTATTTCAAATTTCAGGCTGAATGGGTTCTTATATATTGGAGGTTTAATTGCAGAATTTGAGCCTGCAGGTTCTTAATCACTAGGTTCTTATACGCGGGTTTTTACTGTACTTGTGGCTTTTGTTCATGGCTATTAGCACTGAAAACTTGCACTCTGACCTGCTTTTACATTGGAGATTCGAGCCGGCAACTTAGGCCCATCCACCATTGCCTGGATTCGTACAGTGTTGCTATGGTTTCCATATTAAGATATGAAATCGATAGGGGTAACTTCATCCCAAATTTCAATGTCACAGTCCATGAGTCGTTGTTTGAGCGTCCATCAGTCTATCAATAGCGATAACTACGAATATGCAATCAGTCTAGTTCCCATTGCGCGATGAAATTTTGTTGCATTTGAAAAGTAACCGATAGTTAACTGCACAGTGGGAACCAGGCTTAAAGAAGGAACTGCACAAGAGAGTTGAAGTATGAAACCTACTTGTCCAGTAAAGATAAGTTCCTCGTCCTTGATGTTCTTGCCAAAGTTCAAGAACATCCCAATGAGAGACAACAGCAAACTTGGCATCTAGAAAACCAGAAGACAAATAAATAACGACTGCAAACAACAAAATTCAACGCACTGAATATAAGAACTGAACGACAAAAGTCAATGAAATAATCTAGTAAAGGGTTCAAAAAACCCCTGTCACAGGTCAAGAGAAACTGTGTGATAAAATGAAATAATCTGAAGTTAACTCAATCTTTAATGATAGATAGAGTACTAAATATAACCTATGATGTAATTCAATGTCACAAAATTCCAGAAATGCAAAGCTAATCAAGCGCGGGCTCTCCGAATTGAGCACCTAAGATGAAAATGCTATCTATTTTTCATTTAAAGAGTATACAATACTGAGGAATTGGAACAATGCAAGGCCACAATCGTCTGTCATGTGTCTTTTTTTGTGTTAAGGGCATTTTTCGAGCTCTGTGCCTTGTAGTCGCATTAGTCTATCGACCATCGATTAATCGATCAAGATCTGAATAATCGATTTCAACTTTGCCTTACCGATTAATCGATGAATGCTGAATAATCAATTAATCGACTACAGGTAGCAGACTTCGTTGAAATAGCTGATTTTGAGTCATCAACCCTCTCAGTAGACTGATTACGATGATGACCCTTGCATGTACCTGTACCTGTAGATTCCTCCAAACAATTTCTTCGAAGTCAGACAGCCGAGCTGGTCCGTTCTTGGACAAGCTCGGAAAACTTGTGCTTATTTTGTGTTCCGTTCTAAGCTTGTTCAATGGACACACCCAATATGCCAGCAATCTTCAGCCATGGATTCCGAAATTAATTCCTCGTAGGCTTTGCAAATAACAGTTTCTTTTGTGATGGAATTCTTCTCATGTCTACATACATGTGCGATGTATGTTAAGTATTGTGCATGTATGAATTCTCGCAGAAGAACTGTTTGAGCTATATCTTGCACTTTTTGATTCGTATATTGTAAGCTGTATTCACCTTCATCGATATTCTTACTATTTTGTGGTCAGTAACAAATTCTTTATCATCATTTGTTATCACATTTCCCAAATACATAAATTTCCGTACATTTTCAATTTCATTTTCTCGGCAAACCTTGCTCAATACGATTCACAACAAAAAATGAAAAAGCCTACACTTTTTCTGCATTTAATCAATCAAATCATTAGCGAAAGGCTGCAGTTTAACGGTCCCTCTCACAAATGAAATGGAATGAATACCATGTCCAGCTGACAGACAATCACGAAACCGGTATAAACCTAAAGAAGAAAGTTTCTTTACTAGTGGAGTGCAAAGTAAGTCTTTTTACGCTGCTGACAATGACCATGTTTTAAGACCAAAGCATACCAAAGGTGTATTAAACAACCTACAATAGCAATTCCTGTAGCGACATCAAGTAAAAAAGCAGAGGAAAACATGGGACTCCAGGTCATATGTCTCTTACTTCCCCCCGACGCTGGGTTCAAATGACTTTTCTCGTCCCACTCATAGTGAAAATCAGAGTTGTCGGAAATGAATGAAATTTGGCAATGTGTCCAGTTCTGGGGCTCTGATTTCGAATCTGATTTTAAGTTTTCAAAATTCTGTCACCTTTGTTTCTGGGTGGCTCTAAGACAATGGAACAAACAGCAACTACATGGTGAATAGACTATTCTGACATTTTGGAAAAGGGTCTTGGAAGAGCAATGTCTTCTGGACATTCCAGACAAGGGATTTTTACGAATGATAAGATGAACTCTACGATATGTATTGGTGTCAAATATACGGTGCAAAGTCACCGAATAAATGGCCAAGGAAGTATGAAGAGCTGTCATATGATCCATAATTCTCGTAACAAAAGGGAGACTCACTCTCAAGCTTTAAATTTCACCAAGACTTGATTAGGGTGGGGTGGGGGGGGGGGTGATGTGGGTCAAAGGAGTAAAGTGGGTCTACCGAGCATTTTGCTAGAACTATCCTTCGTTGTCAGATCGAAGAAATTTGGTGATTCCATTGTGATGTCTAGATAACAAGCTGCATTTTCATCTAAAACATTCGTCTCAGATTTATCTCAGTTCAATTTAAAAAATTTTACTGAACGGCCAGCAGTGGAAGAAATTCAAGGCCTAGAAAAACTCTATCGTGCCACCGTTGCTTCGATTTTCTGTCACTTCGTTTGTGGTCCATTTGATGAACACGAGGTGAGACTCTGTCCTCTTACGAGTGAAACAACGCTAATTTGACAATCACTGAAGAGATGATTCTTTTCATTTCAACTTTTTAATTACGTAGGGGTAATGTAGGCCTACTGAGAATTCTGCCATAACTCGAATTAAAAAAGCCTTAAATTGCTTAAAATCTTCACACACATTTCGATCCTGACAGGGGGCTTTAGATCCTCAAGAAAGCAGAAAAACGTCCCTTCGCAATGGAAACTTGATCAAGCCTAGAAAGCCCTCCTTGAAAGCCGTCTTTGCTATGGCAATATTGATTGGAGTACTCTTTCCAGCACAAAACAATCCGGACTGCAACGATTACAGACAAGGGCAAAGAAGCTTATAATGAATGCCAAGTACAACGACGAATGGACTTGTGAATGGCTCTTCGTAAAGTCTTTGATCTCCTTTGACCAAGGAGTCATGACATACCGGGTGACCCAAAAAAGGTGACCCGACGCAATCCGTCATTAAAAAATAAGTAAGAAGCCGATAGGAATGCTTGAAACGTTGTTCTGTCGCTACCCTACACTAGGATTACTTTTTGCATTTTTTTTGGTTCGGTAAATTTTGCAAATCAAGGATTTTGAGAAAAAGGGCATGCCAGAAATCCTCAAAAAGCCCTCAAAAACAGGGGATCGACTTAAGACCACTTCAGATCTTCAAAACAATGTAAGCGTGTTTATTTCAGGTTGGAAATAGGCAACTCAGTCAAAAGTTCCCAGAGAAAGGTTTTAGCCTCCAGGTATACCTAAGAATTGGAAATAAACGCTCCCAGTAATCTCATTGAATTTCAAAGGAATTCAAATTTCCATGCAATTCAAGAATTCTTAACAGAAAAGCAGAAGTATCCTTGTCCCTTGAGACAAGAATCTAGGGACTATAAACTTGCTCTGAAAACTTTCGGCTGAGTTGCCTATTCCAGGCCTCAAATAAAACACGTTCCTCATTGTTTTGAAGATCTGAAAGGGCTGTAAATTGATCCCCTGTTTTTGACGACTTTTCGAGGATTTCAGGCAAGCTATTCTCCTCAAAATTCTTAATTTGCAAAATTTACTGTGCCGAAAGACATTGCAAACAATACTCCTAACGTATGGCAGTCTTTTGGCGATAGAACAACGTTTAAAGCATTTCAATCGGCCTGTTACTTATTTTTCTATAACAGATTCTGCCGGGTCAGTTTTTTGGGTCATCCGATATGAAATTTTGCATGATCTCTATCCCGAAAATCTTCTCCAAAGTCAACTGAAAGATCCATGATTTCAGAGTCGCAAACCAGAAATCGTCGAGATCTGAAAATTCCCAAAGTTAGGTTAGAATATGCAAAGCGAAGTTTGTACTTCTCTGGTGTAAAAAAAATTGAATGATATCCCTGACAACATTCAAGAAGAAGAATCAATCACTCGATTTAGAACTGACTTTAGAGAGTATCTTTTGAACCTTTCACGGGACCCAAACAAGACTTAGTAGAGCAGCGATTCGTATTATCATTCGTATTACCATTGAAATAATGGAGATTATAGGGATTGAAATGACCCCCAAGTACGCTAAGAGTTACATTGTGATTTGTTGGTACCGTCCGCCAACCGAGGGCACAGACAGTTCCACCTTTGAGGCTTTAACGAAAATTATAAAAAAGTTAGACGCAGAAGGTAAGGAAATTATTCTTGTTGGTGACACAAATTTCGATTATAAAAAGCCAAAGGACTGGAACACAAGGGAACTGAAACTGATTTATTCAGAATTTCAGTTTGAACAGCTGATCACAGATTTTACAAGGGTAGTTGCTACAACAAGGTCTAATAATGGAGAGATCAGTACATCCAAAACAATAATCGATCATTTCTCTACGAACAGACCAAATTTTATTTCATATTCTGGCGTCATAAAACTTGGCATGACAGATCATTACATGACCTTGGGAATCAGAAAACTTACTGCCAAGCTCCAGGTCACAAGGATGGAGTTTATGACCGAAGTTCGCAGCATGAGAAATTATGATAAGGAAGCTTTTCTGTTCGACCTGCAAAACGTTGATTGGGAAATGGCTACATCCAACGCCCGGGATGACCTTAATGCAATGGCAAGCAACTTCTACGATCTTTTTCACTCAATCTTAGATGTGCATGCACCGTTAAAGAAACGGAAAGGAATGACGAGGCATGTACCTTCTCCTTGGATAACTCCTCGTATCAAGAACTTGATACGTGACAGAGACCGGGCTAAGAAGAAAGCTGAAAAAGATCGTTCAATATGGCCCGAGTACAAACACCTAAGGAACAAAGTGACCAGTGAACTCCGAAGTGCTGTAGAAAGCCACTTTCGCAGCTTGATAGATGAGAATTCCAGTAACCCCAAGGAGATGTAGAAAACGCTTAACAAAGTCCTAAACAAAAATCAATGTTGCACGACTCCCAGATCCGTTATGTAGGAGGGTCAACTGATTGAAAAGGAAAAGGAAATTGTGGAAGCATTCAATAACCATTTTACCACCATAGGCCAAAAACTTGTGGAAAAAATCGAACCTAAAGAATCCGATGACCCAATAAAATACGTAATTGATGAAGGGCCTTCCACAGCCCTTCCTTTCGAATTTCACCAGGTTGATCAAAGCACTATTGAAAAAGAAATCCAGAAGTTGAAATGCTCCAAGTCTGCAGGATATGATAATGTTTCTGTAAAGTTAGTAAAAGATACAGCAGGAATTTTATGTAACCTGCTAGCTGCCATATTCAACGCTTAATTTGAAATGGATGTTCTTCCTGACATTTGGAAAATAGCAAGGGTAACCTCTATTTTCAAGTCAGGTTCGAAAAACGAAAAGGGCAATTACAGGCCTATATCCGTGTTATCTGTTTTCTCGAGGTTGTTAGAAAAACTAGGACATGACCAAATTTCAAATTACTTGAAGGTGCATAAGAAGTTTTCAAAATGTCAACACGCATTTCTAAAGATGTATAGCACTTTAACGTCACTACTTAACGTAACAGACGCGTGGTTTTCTAACATCGACAAACGCAAGATTAACATAAGCGTATTTCTCGACCTCAGAAAGGCTTTCGATACGGTGGACCATGGAATTCTCCTCTCAAAGCTTACTAAATACGGAGTAGTGAGGACACCCCTTCGGTGGTTCACGTCCTACTTGACGAATAGAAAACAATACTGTCAAGTGGATGGCCACAAATCTAGCCTAAAAAGTGTTCACTGCGGTATTCCTCAGGGCTTTTGCTTGGGGCCTCTCCTCTTCATCCTGTATGTCAATGACTTTGAGCAGTGCCTTAACAAATGCACCTGAAACATGTATGCGGATGACACTAGCGTAACTTGCTCTGCTGAAGATATTGACGAACTCCGAAGCGATCTAAGAGCTGAGGTTGACAATACTGCTGAATGGTTACGGCAGCATAAGCTTAGTCTGAACACTGATAAAACAGAATACATGGTCGTTGGTCATTAAAGACAAACAAACCGTATCCATGGTCCGTTAGAGGTAAACATAAATGGCGGACCAATCAAACGGGTCAAAATGTTAAATACCTTGGAGTTACAGTGGACGAAAACCTTACATGGAATGACCAGTGTAAGATCCTCAAATTAAAAATGCCTTTTCGTCCCTGCGGAAATTAAAGAACATACTGCCGCAAACAAAATTGGATCAGGTGTACAAGGCACTGCTCGAGAGTCATTTAAGATACAGTGATGAACTCTGGGGTAGTTTGTCAAATACAAAGCTTGATCATCTTCAGCGTCTGCAAACTAGAGCACGAACACTAATAGAAAGCTCTAGATTAAAAGATGGGTGGAGTTGCAATTGGCTTTCAGTCTCAAACTTAATAATATTTGACAGGGCGGTGATGATCTATAAATAATAAATGGTCTCTGCCGGGACAACTTAAGAGGGAGACTCGTTACCAGATCTCAAATATCTAACTATCCAACAAGAAATCATTTAGATCTTGACACTCCAAGGCAGAACCTAGAATTCTCCAAAAGCAGTTTTTTCTACTCTGGTGCAAAGACATGGAATGAAATCCCATTAGAAATCAGGATGAGTTCCACGATTACCATTTTCAAAAGGAAACTGAAGGAATTCCTCAAAAACTAGCATCCTTCCCGAAGCACGATCCCTAGGAAGACCAGCACATTTCTAAGGTTTTATTAATGTGTAAATAGATATTTGTATAATTCTTTTTGTTCTTTTTAGCTGATAGGGTTTTGTGTTCAAATATGATAAAATGAAAATGAAATGAAAATGAATTATCTAAACACACATCGTTAATAGGTTAATAATTAATTAATAACCGAAAGGCGTTTGGCGTATTTATATCGATGAAATGAAATGAAAAATTGCTGCCACGTTGTTTTGCGTCTAAAATGCGAAAAAGACTTAACTGTTGCTGCGGTTGCTATCTCGAAACTAGTAAATGCGAGGAAACAAACTGAAAATAAATACATTTGATCGTTATTATCAAATTAGATCACTGCCTTCCAAGTCGGAACGATGAAGGATCACCGCATGAGGACAGTAGAGCTCTGTTCGTTTTAAAGATGGGGACTTCATCAAATAGAAAATAGTTAGAAAATATTATTCTACAAATTCTTTAATCTTTTACCCTTTCAAATTCCCATGCTATTCAAGTGTCCTTGTCCCTAACCCTAACCCTAATCCATTTTTCAACAACTAAATTAATATCTTCAAAGCAATACAGGTTACTTGACCAATCAATGGCAGAGAAATCATGAAGAAAAGCTTCCTCATTGAATGAGCGTCATATGTGTGTAAAGGGTATTCGAGACTTTTCGTGACTTTTTTATCTGTTTCCATCTTTCCGTCGATCTGAAACAACTTTTTGCAGTTATTCCCTTTCGAACCCCTTGTAGGATGGCATCGTTTTATTTGACTCCACAATTCTTTTTGACTTCTCACGTTTCTCTTAAGACTGATCTTATCATTCATTTTGGATCTTATGTCATTACTCAACCACGGACAATCGCGCCCACGAAACGCCCACAATCGCATCCAGATATGAATCCTTAACGCGAGAAGTTATGTTTTAAATGAAAAAAATGATTTTGAGTAGTTATGACAGGGAAAAACTGTCGATATCTGCGACGAGGAACATATCTTTCATTAAATGACACACTAAAGTGGTGAAGCTTCCTTCTGACGTATGACATCTTTCAACGTTCGTTATTCCCCATTGTTGTTAAACTTCATACCGACTCCAGGTCTCCCCAAAACAGCCCTTACAATATGACACGTACACGAAGCTATTATGCGCAATGAAAAAACAATGGAAGAATGATCATGTGGTGATCAAGCAAAGTTTGCCCCTGATCCCATAGTCTTCACCTCGTCCGTGAGTCAAAAATGTATCATTTTCATTTATTCATTTTCATCTTAAAATATCTATACAGGTATAGGTTTCATAAAGATATACATGTTTTTCAAACTGACCTGTTAAAAAATAAGACGTAACACAGGAAAACAGACTAAACTAAGAACAAAGGAAATCTATATACCTAATTTAAATATACAATTCTATAATACCTAATTTACAATAAAGTATAATAAAAATGAAAGAGAAATTAAAGTTACACCGACCTCATAGTCGTTCCTTGAAATGTTTCGGGAAGGTACCAATTTTACTACTCTTTCTAAACTGTTCCAAAGTTTTGCAGCGCGATATGAAAAAGCCTCTTGGCCACTGACAGTCTTTAGTAACGGTAACCTGAGATCAGTTTCTGATGAGCACAAAGACCGTTCTCTATCACGCGAATATTTTTTCAATCAGATTGATGGAAACCAACTTCTTATCGCTAGGCTTCATCAAATCTGTTACATTCCTTGGGGACATCCCGTATAACCATATAACCACGCAATTTAGGCCTCGTACAGCAAATTTTAGCCACGTAAATCTTGTCAACTAAACTGACATGTTAAGCCTAGTTTCAATTTGATCGTAACAGTCGCTGATGCGTCGCTGAGGTAGGTTCGGGGACATTGCGGCGACGGTTTTGTTAAATGGAAACATGTCCTGAACGATGTCTCCGACGTCGCTGGTCAGACGGGGACAGTATGGGGACGCATCGAAAGAGCTGAGATGAGTTCAAGCTTATAAAACGTCGCCGGCCAGTCGCCGTGCAGTCGCAGACTGTTGCAATCAAGATATTTAATGGAAAGAGGAAACATGGTTTTTGGCTGCACTACGACGTCGGCGACCATGAAAGTCATGTGATTCAGGAAAATCAATGCTAGAATACAACGTATGCCACACTTTATCATTCAACAAAATGCTTCAACATAGTTTGGCAAGATCGCGCTGGGACGCATCGCCGACTGATCGGGGAC
Source organism: Aurelia sp. 4 Dawson et al 2005 (assembly GCA_964019985.1). Classification (NCBI taxonomy): domain Eukaryota; kingdom Metazoa; phylum Cnidaria; class Scyphozoa; order Semaeostomeae; family Ulmaridae; genus Aurelia; species Aurelia sp. 4 Dawson et al 2005. The sequence goes on along the minus strand of OZ026493.1, from coordinate 14,246,233 downwards.
ACACTTCCCATGCGTCGCAGTAAGGTCGTCCACTGATTGGATCATATGGAAACCAGGCTTTAGCAACACAAATTTTAAGGAATTTTAAGAATCACAAGTAGCAACTAACAGTCTTTGAAACGTTTTAATTTTTCCGATCCATGTGATATCTCTAAATTTTTTTATGAATGAGAACTATTACCTGTATGCAAAGGTAATATGAAAGAATCTTGGAAAGCAATGAATAAACTTCTCAACATGAGATCAAAGTCAAGTAGCATTGATTATCTCAAAGAATCTGGTACTGAAACTCGGAACAAAAAGGATGTTACTAATGCAATGAACAATTTCTTTTGCACAATAGGTAGGGATCTAGCAGATAAAATACAACTTGCCGCTAACCCCCTTCTATCTGGTAAATATGAAGTAAGATATCAGAGATGCATTTGCCAAGGTTAAAACAACAAAGAGCTTTGGGGTTGACAATATCACTAGTTACTTTTTGAAGCTTGCTTTGCCCTATATTGAAAACTCTCTGGCTTTCCTGTTTAACACATCCATTGAAACTAGCCAGTTCCCAGATTCATGGAAAGTAGCTAGAATTACTCCGATTTTCAAAAAGGGAGATAAGACTGAAAAATCCAATTACCGTCCCATATCAGTCTTGCCTGTCATCTCAAAGCTCTTCGAAAAGGTTGTTTTCAACCAGCTGTGGCACTATATGAAAGAAAATGGTCTCTTTATATCTGACCAATCAGGTTTTTTGCGGCTACATTCCACACTAACTTGTTTGCTTAAAATGAGTGATGACTGGTACAACGGGCTTGATCTCAGTAAGCTCGTGGGATTGGTATTTATTGACCTAAAAAAGGCATTTAATACGGTCGACCACGATATTCTCTGCAAAGAGCTCGAACTATATGGAGTTCAGCAGCGAGAGTTGTCTTGGTTTAGGTCTTACCTATCCAACCGCAAACAGTTCAGTAGGGTTAATGGTGTTGATTCAAACGTTGCGGAAATAGAAGTGGAAGCCCACAGGGTTCATGCCTTGGCCCTCTTTTATTCCTCATTTATATCAATGACCTTCCCCAGGCCGTCCAAGATTCCTCTGTGACAATGTATGCCGATGACACCAGTCTTTGTCATCAGTCTCACGATTTGACTCAGCTGAATGAGGCTATCAATAGCGATCTCAAGAAACTGGAGACGTGGCTGAATGGCAATAAGCTTTCATTGAATGTGGCAAAAACTCATTCAATGCTTATATCCATCAAGCAGAAAGGCAGCTCTCTTAGAAGTCGAAATGAAGCTTTGGAACTGAAGAAACGCGAAAATGAGCTCGAAGTAGCTCAAAAGACAAAGTACCTTGGAGTGCAGATCGATTGCAATTTAGATTTGGAAAGAGCAAATCAATGCTGTTTCTACCAAGGTCTCCAGGGCGATCGGCTTTTTAAGACATACTAAATCCTTTCTGCCGATGGCAAGTTTGAAAACTCTTTACATAGGTATTGTCGAGCCCCACTTTCGCTATTGTTGTTCTGTCTGGGGTTGTGCCGGGTCTACAGACATCAACCAGTTGCAAAAACTTCAAAATCGTGCTGCTAGGATCATAACAAATAGCCGGTTTGATACCCCCAAGCAGACCACTTATTACAGAGTTGGGCTGGAAGACCGTTGAAGAACTCATTGGCAATGAGTCCAAAACAATGGTATTCAAGTCTCTCAATGATTTGGCTCCTCAACACTTGTGTAATCTCTTTACCAAAAACTCAGCATGCTCCTCCCGCAGTCTCCGGAACACTGATATAGATTTGAGGTTGCCAAAGAAAAGATCAGCAAATACTTTTCTTTCCGGGGAGCTAAACTATGGAATAGCCTTCCTGCTGAGTCTAAGACGGCATCCTCCCTGGGTGGTTTCAAAAAATCAATACAGGGTTGATTATTTCCTTTTTTATTGCAAATATTATATAGTTGTAAATAGGATTTTAACATTATGGGTTCTTATTTTCTAGCATTTTAATTGTAGATTGTAATTAGTTTCTATTGGAGGGCCCTTGAAAAACAACTTCGGTTGAAGGGCAACCCTCCCTAGACAACTCAAATATGAAAATATGAATATGAAAGAAGCACTGCAACATATCGAGAAGTTGTCGTAACATATCGAGAACCATTACATACCGTTTTGCTGTGAATATTGTATGCCAGCCATTTGTAGAAGATCAGGATTACAAGATAACCAAAGATGCACATCAGGAAAAGAACCTTTTAAAAGGTGATAAAAACTGATGAAGCACTTGAGCACTTATTAATGGTCCAAATTATGGTATATAACATTTAACAGGTGGTATTTGAATGTCAATTTATCGATCTTGCCACAACACTGATTGGCTAAAAATGCCTCGGAATATAAAATCACTGCTAAAAAGAGATTTTACAGCATGTCAATTGTTTGCAAAGCTGTTCGTAGATCACTACGACAATTTCAAAACATTCTTTATTCATCGAAAATCCACATATTATGCAATCGAATGCACAATTTAGATTTCATAAAATATGTCTAAAAGATTGTTCAAACTGTTCTACAGTTGTGTGCTACTCTCCCTGTAGATTGTTTGAGAAATGATCTATAGGAACAGCACAATTGGTCACATTCTATGCTTTAGAAGCCTTTGGCACGAAAGCCGACAAAACTGGTCCCTTTCTGGTTTGGAGGCACCACCTAACATTTCTATCCCGTCCACAAAAGAACTGACCCTAAAGAGTTTTGCATTCAAACGGGATCGGATCTAATATATCACTTACCTTCCCTTTCAATTATTTTTACACGAAGAACCCTTCCGCTACAAAAGTTACAGAACAAGCTAACAATATACCATTGGCAACCTATCAATATAATTACGTAATACATAATCTACAATCCTTGATAATGAAAGAGAAATAGTTCAAAGCTAATGGTGATCTTCTAGGGGGTTGCACTTGTTTTGGTTTTCAGCTTATCAAATGACTTCTAAGGGTTCATCATATTGGTACAAGGTAGGAAGCTCCTTAACATTCACAAGAATCTCATTTCAAGGCTTTAGAGCTTTGCAAGAAAGTCTAGTTTTTGGACCTTTCAAGATTATACTATGGAATTTGAGGATTCTCACAAAACCTAAAGGGTGAATCAAAAAGTCCCGGCACTTAAAAGGCTAATGCTCCCAAAACATACATAAGCAATCTTGCAATAAAAAGTTAAATAGCTAACACGCTGAATTATTATTACAATTTTTCTTGGCTGAAATCAGTCACTCGGTTCACATTTGGCAAGGGATTTGTAAAAAACTACCTTCGACAAACCTTAAAAAGTTGCTAAAATCAAGGGCAAATTTCCCTAATATGTTTACATCACCGCAATGACTTGAGCACGCTCTACCACGTGCTATCTGTTTGGGGCAACGAAAGTGTTCCCCCTCGTATGAATAACATATTCAAGGGAATTTCATTCTCACAAGAAGGCAAAGTAAATGAATGCATGTGTAATATTGATAGCAAAGAAGACAAAGGGAAATTTTGCTTTTTGTTTTCATTCGTTTCTGCAGGTCTTCGAAAGGGTATTTCTGCAGAAAACCTCCCATATCAACGAGAAAGAATGGCCGATTAAAGTGGGGAAAATTTCTGAACCTAATAAGATATATATCGGGAATAAACTAAGAAATATTTCAATACTATTGATGTAACATTCAGGGAGCAGCATAATTTCAAATGCTTTGCCTTTCATTGGCACCCGCTAGAAATTGTAGTTTGGATATTGAGATCTCTTTTGAGCCTTATTTCAAAGATTTTAAGGACATAATCTGCCCATTTTCGTAAAAAACATAACACATCGATCAAATGTGACAAGTTGTTGGACTGTCAAGAAGCTCTTCGACCAGTCATTCTTTATCCTGGCAGTATCAGTTATAGAGATGGCCCTGTGTTGAAATGTTGTAGCAAAGGACCTTGTAGGCAATATAGTAAATTCCCCTATAGGAAACCCCCTTGTACAAGAAACAGGTATCATTTTCTTCACAAAGGGCTCCTTTTATATGAAACAATTTTAGGTCTGAAATTAGAATGTTTCTAATTTTCAGGTTTGTCATAGTTAATGCCTGAATGCCAAAAAAAACAAAAATGCAATAAGGCTAATTGCAGTATAAATAATCGGCTTTCAAAAAGTTAAGAAGTACTGCATTGAAAAATGGCACAATATTCTTTATTCTCTAATGGAGTTTAAGGATGAGAAATATAAAGAAAGCACATAAAGAGCACTTACAATACTGAAATGGTTGGCATGAACATAATTACTCAGACATTTGTTTCATAAGTTAAATCTCTGTTTGGTTGTATTGGAATAATTCTTTTTTTACATTCAATCTAAAAAGTTACAAAACATAATACTAACTACACTACTTACAAAATACTATACCCTACTAACTAATACAATATCATTTGGAGCGAAAAAACTACGTCTACCTCATGGCAACATTCAACAGAAAAACACGAACATAGCACTATGCGTAACGACATGAAAGACAAAGATAGTACACATACTAATCCTAACTGCTAACAAAACAAAATAAACCATTTACATTAAAAGGGACGTTGATGGTTGAATTGCAAAGTTTTCACAATGCAACCACCATTGAAAAGGCATAAAGAAAAGAAAAACAGATAATCAAAACATACAAGCTTAAAGTTATAAAACAACATAGAACAAACAACAAGCATCGTAAGCAAATAATTCTTAAAACATTTTAGCATATCCAGAACACTTCTGTTTGATTGAGTCTGATTACAATTAGTTTAATATTTAACGAACCCCAAAGGCATTCCCTGTAATTTGCAATGAAGCTTGATTTTAAATGCATAAAGCATGACATTGATGTTAGAACATTGCAATGTACAGTATGTATTGCACAATGCTGCCAGTTAAATTCAATACACATGCATGTACAGTGCTGTCACATAGTTACACTTAAGAAACTTGACCCTGACTATGAAAAGGTCTCTTTAAATAAGAAACTTTAAAAGTGGTTTCTTATACGCAGGAACTTACTGAATGAGTCCTGTTCTCGTGACGCGGCATTCTCGCCTAGATTTGGCACCAACCGGATACAATAACGGATTTCCATCCGTTCCCTTGGGACTTTGAACTTTGCTAGCACAAGGGGGCCAAATGGATCCAATCCAACTAACGGCGCTTTTTAGTGAAGCAAATCTAACGGATTAACGAAGATTTAAATGGATCAAATCTTCTCGTTCCCGCGAGCACGCAAGACCTGTCCGTTCCAATCTCGTGCGCACGGAGCCTCAAGAGTTAAAAAAATTGCAGTTTGTCATGACCACTTTGTAGAAAACAACGCTCAAGGAAAAATACACTAAAAACTCTATACAACTTCTTACCTGAGGTATGAACTCGCAGAGGATGTTTAAAGGCTTGTTGAAATGTCTAAAATAAAGAAAATTCAATAAATACGTTACAATTATGAAGTAACAGAAGAGGATCATACGAAGCTCGGGTAATGCGTTATTTCTCTGTCAAGATGTTACTTTGTCTAGCTATCCATCATATGCAAAATGAGAGCATACAGTACGGCTGATAGGAAGATGTACCACACCAGTAACATATGAAGTAAAACTGCTCACTAGCGGCATCAGCTTTTGAAATCACATGATAGACTCTGACAAAATGAAAATTTTTCGCAAGTGACTGCACATGGAAATGCCTGATTACTTGTAAGGACTGTTTACAAGAGTCTCTGATAAATGCATCGGGGTCAGAAACCTTAGGACAAAAGAACTGCTCAGTCAGTGGAACCAAACTTTGGAACAAACTAGGATTGGTAGCCAAGCAAAAAATAACTTTTCTGCTTATAACAGAGCTGTCACGTGACCTACAATTGCATATTGATTCTATGTTGTCCTCTTTCTTCACTTTAGGTATGAGATAACAATGAAAAATAGAATTCACATTCTTTTTATTCAATTAACAGGGTAAGCTGCAAAGTAGTATGTACAAATTGATGCTACTACCCTGAAAAAAGAATTTAAAACAAAACTGAATGAATTAGTTTCTTTAGCCGCTAGAAATATAATCAAATCAAACTATTGATAGCTGCTGCTCACAAATGCCCGTGCTTTGAAAACAGAACATTAGTAAAATGTATCAGAATAAAAACTCCGGAAAGAAACGGTCACACAATAAATAAATATTTGCCAGCTGCATCCCAAACGATGCAGAGACAGCTTTTATATCAGACATGCCAAATGCATCGATTCTCCTTCCGGAAACATTACGATCTGTGACTCAATGGAGCTTTTGTAACATAACAGTCTTTATGTATGCAAAGGAAGCAACTGCATCTGCCTTTAGTTAGAGCCCTAAAAACATTGATCATGCAGATTGTGATACCAGCATGAAACTTCGTACACTTACCCAGTTTGATACGCTAAAAAAGATAAGAATCAGACCCCAACTCAAATCTACCCCCAAATGCTATTTTTAGACTAGGGTACTTGGGTCCAGTCCCTTTAAAGGGTGTCTTGTCATAACTCCGCTGCAAATGACGATACTGGGCTGAAGCTTGGTACAGATACGTAGTTTAATGCGCTGAATACGACGAAAAACAGCCCCCCAATGCTATTTTTAGATTGGGTACTTGGGCCCAGTCCCTTCAAAGGGTGTCTTATCATGACTCTGCTGTAAATCATAGATCATCTATAGAGCATCTATAGAGCATCTATAGATCTGTCTGCAGCTTTTGATACTGTTGATCATTCAATCTTAATGAAAGTCCTTGAGTCAAATTTTGGAGCGACAGGCACAGCTTTGAAATGGTTTAATTCCTACCTAGAGTCTAGAAGTTAACGTGTTAAGATAGACAACGTTTTAGCAGACAAATCAGAATTGAGATTTGGAGTACCACAAGGATCATGTGCTGGTCCCATCTTGTACTCGGTATATGCAAGTACCTTATCGAATGTCATTGACAATAATATTTCTGTAATGGGTTACGCTGATGATCATGCGCTGTATTCAATATCATCTACTGACAAAGAGTCAGTATCACGCACACTTGCTAACGTTGAATTATGTCTTGAAAAAGTCGGTGTATGGATGGTAGAAAATCGCCTGAAGATGAACCAAGAGAAAACAGGGTTTATTGCTTTTGGATCAAGTCATACCATAGACCAATTACAGGTTGAATCATTCCAGTTGAAATTTCCTCTCATGTTTAATATTTAGGTGTCTGGTTGGACAGCACTCTCAACATGAAAAGACATGTATCAGAAAAGTGTCGGATAGCGTCTCTAAAACTGTATCACATAAAGAAGATTCGCAAGTATCTGACCCATGATTCCTTCGTCAGGCTTGTAAATGCCTTGGTGTTATCACACTTGGATTATTGTAACGCATTGTTGATTGGCCTTCCGGATTCCACTATAAGGCCACTGCAGAACGTCCAGAATTCTGCTGCCAGGGTCATCCTTGGCCTTTCAAAATTCGAGCATATATCTTCTGGATTAAAGAAATTGCATTGGTTAACCATTAAATACAGAACTGAATTTAAAGTTTTGACCATTGTTTTTAAATCATTACACGACGAAGCACCAACTTATATTAGTGATTTACTCGAGCTGAAGAAATCAAGCTATTCATTACGATCAGCGAATGGCACCAACCTGCAAGAACAACGATCAAAATTAAAGTATTATGGAGACAGAGCCTTCTCAGTCTGTGCTCCTCGACTTTGGAATACGCTGCCGAACAATGTTAAAACATCTCCAAATTTGGATATTTTTAAGAAAAATTTGAAAACCTATTTCTTTAAATTTGCTTTTTGTTAAACAAATCTTCTCGAGACTCATTACATAAACATTCATTTTAGCCGTTTTTAAGATTTAACAAGTAGAGGACCTCTTATTACTTATCTAAATTTCAAACCAGTAGTAAACTTTTGTCACTGTAAAGCGCCATAGATAGATAACTTGTTATTTGTATTTGCGCTCTAAAAATGTACATTTTTGTTATTATTATTATTATTATTATTATTATTATTATTATTATTATTATCATCATCATTATTATTATTATTAAATGACGATACTGTCCTGAAGTTTGGTTACAGGTATGTCGTTTAATGCACTGAATACGACGAAAAACAGACCCCTTCAAAAAATTGCACCAAATACTATTCTTAGACACGGGTACATGGGCCGAGTCCCTTTAAAGGGTGTGATATCATAACTCTACAGCAAATGGCGATACTGTCCTGGAATTTGGTATGGATATGTGGTTTAATGCGCCAAATACGATTAAAAACAGACCCCCTCAAAAAATATGCCTCCAAATGCAGTCTTTATACTGGAGTACTTTGGTCCAGTCCCTTTGAGTGGATATTTTGGTAAAACACCACTAAACGACAAAAAACAACAGCGAATGAGTCGATTAGAATATTTATATTACATACCTTATATGAATATTCTTAAATCGATTCATTCGCTGTTGCTTTTCATCATTGTGCAGTGTTTCTACTTACAATTTTATTCATCATCCGTCGTTGCAAGCATCTGCAAACCTGATGAGTGGCGTTGATATCGTGACCTTTTCTTTTTCGATTATCGATTGTAGCTACTGCAAATGATGATATTGTCCTGAAATCTGGTACAGGTATGTAGTTTTATGCACTGAATGCGATGTGAAATAGACCCCTGCAGAAGTCTTCCCGCAAGTGCTGTTTTTAGACTGGGGTGATTTGGCTCAGTCCCTTTAAAGGGTGTCTGTCGTAATTCTACTACAAATGACGATACCATCCAAAAGTTTGTTACGAGTACGTAGTTTGATGCGTTAATGGGGACCACTAAATCAAGGAGTGCCTCAGGGCTCCATACTTGGACCATTGCTCTTCAACCTCTTTATTAATGATATCTTTCTCTTCATCAAAGAGGGCTCCTTATGCAACTTTGCAGATGACAATACAATTTCTGTCTCTGCTGAAAATGTTGATGAACTTCATAGATTAATGCAACCTAATACCAATAAATGCATTGAGTGGTTTAATTCATATGACAGCCAACCCATCTAAATTTCAATCATTAATCGTTGGAAAAAATGATAATCATATTGCACGATTTCAAATAAGCAACGATTTCAATATAAACGTAAGTAACGAAGTAACTTTACTTGGAATTCAAATGGATGAACAACTAAGATTTGACTCACAAGTTGACAAAATCTGTAAAAAACTGCCGTGCAGTTAAACACAATCAAGAGACTAGCTCGGTTCATGGGTAGCGAGGAGAGATGAGTAATTGTAAATTCATTCTTCCTTTGTCACTTCAACTACTGTCCTCTTATCTGGATATTTTGCAGCAATGCAAGCCAAAAGAAACTCGAGAAAGTCAATGAGAGGGCCTTCCGATTAGCACTTTCAGATTATACTTCATAGTATGATAATCTTCTAGTTAAAGCCGAATCAACTACAATTCACGTTCATTCTATCAGGCTGCTAGCACTTGAAATTTACAAAACTTTGCACAACTTGAATCCAGCTTTTATGAAAGATTATTTTCTCCCAAAATCCACTAGCTATGATCTTCGAAGAAATGATGTTCTGTTCGTTCCAAAGGTTAAAAGTACAAATTATGGCATAAGATCTATTAGCTTTTTGGGTCCAAAGATTTGGAAGTCTCTCCCACATGAAATAAAGTTATCCAAGAATGCAAATCAGTTCAAAATCCTCATAAAGGATTGGTATTTCGAAAGCAAATGCGCATGCAATGCTTGTAGTCAATAAATTCCATAATGCAATCTCTTAGGTGGCTTCATGTTAGTGTTATTTGTCCATTGTGACTTGAAACTTAGATTCTCAGAAACTTAGATTCTCAGAAACTTAGATTCTTAGAAACTTGCATTCGGGTGAAGATTTCTGCAAGGGTTTATTTCACGCCTTGTTCAGTGCATCAAAATAAGCATCTGTATCAAGTTTCATTTCCAAGCGTGTCAAAGTACCTGTTGGTATCACAGTTCAAGGCAGCGCCCTTGCTTGCAATTGAGTTATGATATACACACTGTAAGGGGACTGGGCCCAAATATCCCACCCTAAAAATAGTCCTTGAAGGGTAAATTTTTGAAGGGATCTGTTTTTCATCATATTCAAATGCATTAAGCTACATACCTGTACCAAACTTCAGGACAATATCGTCATTTATAGCAGAGTTATGAGTGACCTCTGAGAGGTCCTTCCTTGAAAATGTGAAGACACCTAATTGGTCATTCTTGCTCTATAAAAGGAACTTACAGACAGAATTTTGATTCTTTTTAGTCTATTCAATAATCAATAACCTGTCACTGATTAATCCCAGGTCACTGCGGATGGTTGTAAAATTAACGAAAATAGCATACAGCGCTCCTTCTCTTCCTCATAGTCGCTCTCTTTGTTAGGATGTTCCTCCTGTCTGCTCACTCCTTTCATCAACTACCAGGCTCATCAGTCAACCTGGTCTCCAAAGAAAAACGGAAGTAAAGAAAAAGGCAAAGGTCGGCTGGTCCGGGCTGGTCCTCGCCAAGTGTGCAGGTCACTTCGAATTATTCCTGTCCAGCTTGTAACTTGTGAGCATGCAATTCTTCCACTGGGCCCACAATGCATGGCTCAACGGCTCCTGTCCACGCTCCAAAGGCTAAATCCTATCCATACAACGAGGTGTCATCGCAAATAACAAAAAATACAAATGAAAACTTTTCCCCCATAAATATTTCACTAAGAGAAAAGAAAAGAGAACAGAATTCGATTCGATATACATTTCTATTCATTTCAGTACAGAAGAAGATAGCAAGCATTCGACACATGATGTGAAACCGAAAAGAGGATCGAAAAGACTCCACCTGAGCCGTCTACCTCCGAGAGTGGTTGGAAGCATGTTAAATTGTAACTGGTTTCCCTTGACATGCATTCAAAGGTTGGCTGGCTGATTATTGCAATATTCATTTCATTCATTTCATTCATTTCATTCATTTCATTCATTTCATTCATTTCATTCATTTCATTCATTTCGTTCATTCATTCATTTCATTTATTCATTCATTCATTCATTTCATTTTTCATTCATTTCATTCATTCATTCATTTCATTCATTTCGTTCATTCATTCATTTCATTCATTCATTTCATTCATTCATTTCATTCATTTCATTCATTTCATTCATTTCGTTCATTCATTCATTTCATTCATTTCATTCATTTCATTTTTCATTCATTTCATTCATTCATTCATTTCATTTTTCATTCATTTCATTCATTTCATTCATTTCATTCATTTCGTTCATTCATTCATTTCATTCATTTCATTCATTTCGTTCATTCATTCATTTCATTCATTCATTCATTCATTTCATTTTTCATTCATTTCATTCATTTCATTTTTCATTCATTTCATTCATTTCATTCATTTCATTCATTTCATTCATTTCATTCATTTCATTCATTTCATTTCATTCATTTCATTCATTCATTCATTCATTCATTTCATTTTTCATTCATTTCATTCATTTCATTCATTTCATTCATTTCATTCATTCATTCATTTCATTTTTCATTCATTTCATTCATTTCATTCATTCATTCATTTCATTTTTCATTCATTTCATTCATTTCATTCATTTCATCTTATTCAATCACGATATCCATTCAGTATAATAATAAAAGAGTATAATGAAAGATAATAGGTTTAATGATAGATATAAAAGCCAGTACTGTTCTTCCATGCATTCGTGCGAAAACATACTTTTTCCACAGCTTAGAAAATGACTTTTCAGCCCATTCATAAACCGGGTGAGTGTGCCAGACTCTCTTATGTTTGTTGAAATAGAATTCCAAGTTTTTAGACCAGTATAATTGAAACTTTTTTTACTGAAGTCAAGATTTAGCCTTGGGATTTGGAGATCAATCTTGTTTCTTGCATCATACTTGCTTATCGAGGATCTTTCAGCAACTTTATCGTGCAGACTCTCAGGACATATCTTGTTAATTATCTTGAACATCAGAACCAACCGGTCAAATTGAAACATCTGATCGATGCTCAATGTTGGTCGAATCAAAGAGTCCTTTATTTTTGATGCTTGAATAACTTCAAATGCACGATTTTGCAGTCTCTGAAGTGTTGTTATTTTAGTGTTCGATAAGCTCCCCGAGACTACGTCAGGATAAAGAAGATGACTCTCAATAAGCGCTTTGTACACTTGAAAAAGCATTGATTGTGAGAGGATGCCCTTGAGTTGTTTCATTGCCGCTAGGCCCCCAGCAACCTTTTTCTTAACTGATTCATTGGCATTCCTTCTGGCGCTTTCTCTGTGTGAAATTCTTATGTTTTCCTAAACCAAGGCCTAGCCAAACGAGGCGAAAATATCACGTCTGATTTACAAAACACTCAACTCAGAACAATCAAACACAGCCATAAAAACTTTTATGGGAACACATTAGCTGAAACTCTCCTTGTGGCTAGTCTATCGAAATTTTTAACTAATAACACAATCACATCACATCTCCCCTATTCATAATCAAATCCACTCAAATGTCATAGTTCAGTCTTTCGGGCTATCTTCTTGAACGAACTGAGCGACTTTGAGCTGGTACAATTTCCTCATCCACAGTGATCTATCTAACATCCGTAGCATCATCATTTGATCGATTTACCGAAAGACGTTAAGTCATCTTGCTCTAACTCGAGATTTCAATTGCTGAGAATGTCGTCACCAAATCAAGCCGCCATGAAGAAACACTGGATAAGACAACGCGCTTATCTTACGATCAATCTTTGCACGAATGAATTTGGGTCCTCTTCTACTTTAGTTCCGTGCCTCTGCATGATCTCCCACTTCAAAGTCTCCCATCTTCGCCGCACGATCTTGACAAGATTTCTGCTTCTTCTGTGACTGGTGAACTCTTGGACAGCAGTAATATTTTGATCATCATTGACATTCCTTTTCACTCGAGGATGGATCACGTCTAAACGAGTCCGTAATTCCTTCACATAAACAATAGGCTTGGAGCTACATCAGTTGCTGGACGCGCTGTGAATCGATATGTAAGCATGAAATGATGCATATTATGATTAATATTCTTAACTGTTCTTTGCCATCTTGTTCAAAAACCTCTTAAAAGTTTGAATGAATCTTGCAGCCTCACCAGTTGCTTGAGCGTGATATGGTGTAAAGTAGCAGTTATCGATTCCCCAAAGCTTGCAAAATGAAAGAGAGAGTAGAAACTGCGTAAAGTAAAGTCATCGTGCAGCCTAAAATAAGGAAGTGTTTGGATAAATTTTAGACATGATGAATCAAGAGTTTAAGGCCCAAGGAACAAAATATCAAGTGTTTCCCAGTTCTGGGATTTGTAACACAGAGCTAGGGGGACTTAAAGCCATGAGTAAAGCCTCGGTCCATCAGAAATTAGTTGCTCAGGTAAATCCCTGAACAGAGAATACTTTCATAAGTACTGTGGCAGCAATTGATAATGCCGCAGTTCTCAGTTTCATCACTTCACGCCATTTAGAGTAAGATCTCAAATTTCCAAGCCATAAGGCAATCGAGACAAACCATCCGCGTTTCCATGTTTGGCAGCTGGCTTGTAAACAATCTCATACGTATACGTAGACAGTATGATTGTCTACCTTCGCAATCAACTTGCAATCATTATCGAAATACCTTTCTTCGATCCAAAGAATGTTACAAGTGGCTTGTGATTCGTCCCTAACTGTAAGGTATGTCTCCAAAAAATTGCTGAAATTTCTTCACGCTACTATATGCTCAAACTTTCCCTTTCCACTTGTGAGTAATTCGTCTCCGCAGGGGTAAACGACTCTTGATGCATAGGCTATAGGACATTCCTCCCCAACGGGTAGAGTATGAAATAACACTGCACTAATGCCAAAACCACTTGCATCACAGGCAAGTCCTAAAGGCAGGTTAGGATCGAAATATATCAATACTGATCATCTTTTAAACCTATAAAAGCAGTTGAATTCTCAGAATTCCAGTTCCATGGAACACCTACTTCAACAACTCATGCAAAGGAGCTGCACGCTCAGATAACTGAGGCAAAAATCTGGCAAAATAAACCATCATTTCTAAGAAATTCTTCAGCTCAGTCACACTTGCAGGCTCAGCAATTTTCTGTATAGCTTCTTCTATCTTCTTTGGAGATAGATGTGTACCTTTACTACAAATAACATGACCAAGGTATTCAATTGACTCCTGAAGAAAACTGCATTTCTCCTTACGTAATCTCAAACCATATTCCTTGATTCTTTGATGAACGGGTTGTAAATTTTGCATGTGTTCCTCTAAATAATGTCTGATGTAATGTCACTAAATAAAACCGTGCTCTGAAGTCTGAAGTCATTTAGATCTCAAGTCTTAAACCACGGCAGGCACCAGTTTTTGTTTTCTCGTGTTTTGGCTTGAAACTTTCATAAGAGTTATGCATACGTATATTTTTTACTTTCGGCATTAGCTGATATGGTGAAATATATTTATCACAAGTGGGCTACCACAGTTGGAGAACTAAAATGTGCTCCTGCCCGGGATCGAACCCGGGACCTTCGTGTCAACAGACTCTCCAAAAGTCCACTTCGCCACTCAAGCGTAACGAAATTTTTGAGAAATCCGAAGTCATTCAGATCTCAAGTCTTACACCACGACAAGAGCAATTTTTTTCTTTTTCGTGTTTCGGCTTAAAGCCTTCATCAGAGCCATAGGTTTGCTTTATCAAAATATAATACAAGGAACAAGAAGGATCTCCACGTGCAAAAACAAAAATTAGAACATACGAAGAAAAGTTTTTTGTACACTGGTCCAGAAGTCTGGAATAGTAGCAGCTCATCACAGACACCGAATCTATTGTACGATTCAAAACAGATCTGAAATCTCACCTTTTGGGTTGATAGACAATAGGCTTGCACGAATCCATGGAAGATCAGTACTTAGAGGGGGGGGGGACATCTTTGAGCTTATGTTGTAAATTTATTATATTTTATTTTTCTTTTCGTAT
This sequence comes from Aurelia sp. 4 Dawson et al 2005, assembly GCA_964019985.1. Taxonomy (NCBI): domain Eukaryota; kingdom Metazoa; phylum Cnidaria; class Scyphozoa; order Semaeostomeae; family Ulmaridae; genus Aurelia; species Aurelia sp. 4 Dawson et al 2005. Next base: position 14,231,193 of record OZ026493.1, on the reverse strand, counting down.
CGTATTTAGATACATGGATGTTGTGCTTTAATAAGATTAAAAGAAACGAAATGCTGACACGGTGAAATGTATTTATCACGAGTGGGCTACCACAATTAGAGAATTAAAATGTGCTCCTGCCCGGGATCGAATGCGGGACCTTCGTGTCAACAGACTTTCCAAAAGTCCACTGCGCCCTTCAAGCGCAATGAAATTTTTGAGAAATCCGAAGTCATTCACATCTCAAGTCTTGCACCACGAAAGGAGCTATTTTTATTTTTTCGTGTTTCGGCTTAAACCTCCATCAGAGCCATGCATGACAATGCATGACAAATTCTGTCCTTGGTTGACAAGTGATTTCAAACTTATGTGCAAGGCAAGGGATAAGTTAAAAAAACAAGCTATTCGCTCAAACTCCGAACTATTAATGCAGTCCTATAGACATATACGTAACCAAGTTAATAAATCAAATGGGCAACTAAAGCGCGAGTCTTGAACTCACAAAATCGCTTACAGCGAAGGTGACCTCAAAAACACTTGGAAGACCATCAATAACGTTTTAAACAAGAAATCCAAAACCAGCAACATTTCATCTATAAACATCGACGGGAAGCAAATCTCTACCAGGGTTGACATAGCAGAATCTATGAATAACTTCTTCTGTACCAACGGAGAGACACTTGGTGACAAAATCCCCAAAGCAAAAAACCCTCTTCTTCAGAATGATTATGATGTAAATCCAGAAAGAACCAAATTCAATTTCCACGTTATTGACACCCTCCAGTTAGGTAAAGTTTTTGGCAAATTCAAAACCTCAAAGGGTTGTGGTACTGATGACATTGCTAGCTGTTTCCTGAACATTGCACTTCCAGTTATCTCAGAATCCCTTTGTCATAGTTTCAATCTTTCAATCGCTACTGGCTGTTTTCCAGATAGCTGGAAAATAGCCAGAGTAGCCCCAATTTTTGAAGGTGGTGAACCTACCGATCGATTAAACTACCAACCTATCTCTTCTGGATTTTTTAGACAGGGTATTTGAAAAACTCATCTTTAACCAGCTGTGCGATTATTTGGACAAAAAAAGATCTATTTTCAAACCAATATGTTTTCAGAGCTCTTCATTCTGTTGTCACTTGCCTTCTTAACAACACAGACGACTGGCATGTGAACATGGACGATGGCAAATACACTGCAAATATTTTCACTGATCTCAAAAAAGCATACAATTTACTTGAAAAGTTGAGAAACTATGGGGTTGAAAATCTAGAGCTTGTTTGGTTTACCTTATATCTAACCTCTCGAAAGCAATTCTGCAAAGTAAATGGGATATGCTCTAAAACCGAAGATATTCGATTTTAGGCGCCTTTGAAAACGAGTGAATTAACTCCAAATTTGTTTGCACTTCTTTTCGGTAATTGCAACAAGTTCTTACTTCGTAATTCATACGTTAAGTGTTTCCTTTCAAAGAATGTCCACATAAATGATGGATTCTCTTCTTTTTTTTCTTTTTTTTTATTCATATAAAAGTTTTATAATAAGCCTTACATTCTACTATACGTTGCTACCATAGGACACTACAGGGACGATACCATGGGGAGCGAAAGACCATTTCATTTCATTTCATTTCATTTCATTTTTTATTTTTTATCCACGGTAGCCCCGTCAATCTGCATTGATTGCTTTACAGGGGGCCGTGCAAAAATACATATAATTTCCAAGTTTAAAACCTAATCCTAATTAATTTACAATTGTGTTTACAAAAACGAAAAAAAAAAAAATCAAATGAATGTACATAAAAAAGATCTTTAACCCTCCACTACGTCTTTAAACCTCCTTTTGAAGGTAGAAAGGGAGGGTGCAAGTCTGACATCAGAGCTTAATTGATTCCACAGCTTAGGCCCACGAAATGATATTGACTTCTGCCCATTTGCCGTTTTGAAGAGAGGAACACGCAAGTCAGCTTCGGTATTTCTAAGTCTCATTGTGTTAAGCGCTGAGTTCTTTACAAACAGCTCGGAAAGATATTCAGGCGCAAGACTATTTGTTGACTTAAACATTATGGTCGCTGTTTCACTTAGAATAATGTCCGAGATTGTTGGCCACCTCAGCTTTTTAATCAGACCAGTTGCTGAAACATGATAGCTGCTATTCGTAACAATTCTGGCAGCTCGATTTTGCAGTCTTTGGAGGGCATCGATTTGAGTTTTGCCGCAACATCCCCATACTGAGCAACAATAACGAAAGTGGGGCTCAACAATTCCTCTGTACATTTTACTGAGCGTTCCCTGTTGGAGAAATTTCTTTGCATATTTCAGAAAGCCTAAAGCTCGAGAGACTTTGTTTCTCATACCCTTTATATGCTCATCCCAAACAAGATGACAATCCAACTGAATACCGAGGTATTTAGTCCTCTCGACAGTTTCTATCTGTGTGCCATTTATGAAAAAGGAAGGCTGCTCACTGTCTTCTTCGGAAATCCTCTTGAGCTTTGGACGGGATCCAACTACCATTGCGTGAGTCTTAAGGACGTTTAAAGACAGTTTGTTTCCCTGAAGCCAATCTTTTAAACAATCTAGATCTTGGTTCATAAATTGGTTTAGATCATCGATGTTATTTGATGCAAATGAAAGACTAGTGTCATCTGCATACATGGTCACTTTACAATTATGTAGAGCACGCGGGAGGTCATTAATATAGATTAAAAATAACAGGGGACCAAGGCATGAGCCCTGTGGAACACCGCAAGTGACATCCTTTATGTGCGACAATGCACCATTAACTTTGCAAAACTGCTGTCTGTTATTGAGATATGAAACGAACCAAGAATGTTCCACATCTCTGATACCATATCTAAGTAGTTTGTTAAGGAGAATGTCATGATCTACAGTATCAAATGCTTTCTTAAGGTCGATGAATACATTTGCTGTGTATTTTCCGTTATCCATATTTACGTACCAGTCGTTAGTACTTGCAAGCAGACAGGTTACAACAGAATGTAGCAATCGGAAAGCAGATTGATTCGAGAACAGTAGATCGTTTTTGATCAGAAAATCATAGATCTGATTATAGACCATCTTTTCGAACAGTCTAGCTAAAAATGGCAAAACAGAAATAGGCCTGTAATTTGAACTGTCATCTTGTTCACCGCTCTTGAAGACAGGGGCAACACGCGCAATTTTCCAGCTGTCAGGAAAAACTCCAGTAGCAAGAGAGAGGTTGAAGATGTCGCATAGGGATTCAGCTATCACAGGCAGTCCAATCTTTATGAAAAAATTGGCTAGACCATCAGGGCCAGACCCCTTTGAGGTGTCAAATTTTCCTAAAACCTTTTCGATTTGAGGAACAGTGATAGGTTCGAAATGAAATTGCACGCTTTTAGGATTCACCTCGTAGTCATTATCTAAAAGAGGATTAGATGACTGAGGTATTTTGTCACTGAGGGTCTTGCCAATTTCACAAAAAAAGTTATTCATTGACTCTGCAATAGCTGTATCTCCCGATACCGTTTTCCCCTCAACATCCAAGGATGTAATATGGGTGGTCTTTGACTTCTTATTTAGAACTTGATTAATTGTTTTCCACGTGTTTTTTAGGTCGCCATCATAGGAGGCGATCTTGTTTGTGAAAAATTCGCGCTTCAAATTCAAATTCAATTTATTTACGCGATTCCTCATCTGCCTATAAGCCTGCATCAAAATTTCGGACTTAGACCATGACTACCCAATGGCCAATATGAAAGGACACATGATGTTAAACTAAATGCAACAACCCAAGGAATGATTTAAATATCCAATGAATACTATAACTAGATTCTGTCCCACATCAGGTATAGGTCAGGACTGCAGACTCTTTACGAGTACAACTCATTTCATGTTATGAGTTATTCATTTGGAGTTTTTCTCCTGAAAGATATTTAAAGATTTGAAGCATCAAGTTTTGCAGATTCTTTGTGTGCACCCTTCGTTCATCTGTTCTTTTAAGAAGTACTTCAAATTGAACATTGAAGTCATTGTGCAAAATTCTTAAAGCTCTCCTTTGGACACAGTCTACCTGATTGTTTGATGTCTTCAAATGATACATCCCGATCAAGGGGCAATGATTGAAATTGGAGATAACAAATGTATTATAGAGGATCTTACCCTTCTCGTGGTTCAGATAAGGAGCCAAGCGCGAAAAAGCATTCACTTTCCTGTTCACTTTCTGGCAAAGGGCTTTTAAATGATCATCAAATTTCAGCTGTGAGTCAATACTGACTCCTAGCAATTTAACTTTATCTGCAAGGGGGATGACTTTGTCATTAATTTCGAGGATGAATGTTGGTTTCTCTTTCAGCCCTGAAAACATAACCTGCAATTTTTCAGGATTGGCTGCCATATGATTATCTCTGAACCAGTCAAGGGTGCTAGACAGGTCTTCCTCAAAGTTCACTGAAGATGTGGTAGTGAGCCTTGAGTAAGACCTGTCTAACACCCTTGACTGGTTCAGAGATAACCATATGGCAGCCAACCCTGGAAAATTTCAGGTTATGATTTTAGGGCTGAAAGAGAAACCAACATTCATCCTCGAAATTAATGACAAAGTCATCCCCCTTACAGACAAAATTAAATTGCTAGGATTCACTATTAACTCTCAGCTGAAATTTGATGATCTGACAAGACTCTGAAGCAATGGAGCTGCTGATGCATCAAAAGGGCTACGTGTTACTATTCTGGAGACTTCATTCAGTGATTTTTGAAGCGCATTTAGCTCTGTAGCACCACAAGATCCCCAAACAGAACAGCAGTAGCTCAAATGGGACTCTATGATGCTTCTACAGGGTGTCTCAAAAAAATTGTTCGACGTTTGATAAAATATTGAAAAATAAGGAAAACATGAACAGGCTCATGGAAAGATAACCCTGTTCCTAAGATTGTGAAATAATTTTAGAGACTAAAATCGTGCAAATCGGTTGAAAATTCACTTAGTTACAAGCTATCGAAGATCACAAATATGCGATAGCTGAAACCAGAGACCCCCCCCCCAGATTACTGGTATTGAAAAAAGCTCGAAGACGGAGGTAAAAGAAGATTATCCAATGTCATACCTCTCGTTGATATCAGAGCAAACCAAATTAGACTTCTAAAGTAAAAATTATTTCTTGCGATCATTCTCTAAATTCCTTAACATTGCGTAAGTCCAAAAACATGCGGGGTGAGTGGCCGAGTGGCTTATACAGTCTTCGTCAGGTGACTGAAGTTAAGCTTGGTCGAGTGAGGTCAGATTTCGGATGGGTGACCACTGAGGCCTGACCTCGCAACTCACCTCGCCGTCCTTCGGAAGGGACGTTAAACTAGGGGTCCCATGCCTGGATGCGGCATGCACAGTGGGCCTAAATTAGCTTTCAGTAGCTAGAAATCCTGACAAGCCCACTCAAAACAAATTGAAAACAAAAAATTGAAAACAAACAACAGTGGTTCAAAACATAATCGGCGAGAGACTGAATCTGTTTCCTCAACGCATTTATATGCTTGACAGCTAGGTTATCGAGAACCTGTTTGAATCCCACTTGGTTCGCCCTGAAACAATTGAGAAATAACAGAAACGACGGCCCGTGGGGCTTTTACCAAAAATGCCATTTCGAGGCCTCTGGTTTCAGCTTTCGCACAAATTTGAACTTCAAATGTTTGTAACGCCATGAATTTTTAGCCGATTTACAAGATTCTTGTGTCAAAAATTAATGTAAAATCTCAGGAAAAGGGTGACTTGACCAAGGGTGCATTACGCGTATCGTTATTTTTTAGTACTTAATCAAACGTCGAACAATTTTTTGGAGACACCCTGTATATAATTTGGCCATGGTGTCACTTTCAACAAATTTCCGCGCATACTTTAAGGGGCCAACAGCCCTGGAGATACTTTGGTTAACAGCCCTATTTTTACGATCCAAAGTAAGGCAATCATCGATCATAACTCCATGGTACTTTGTTTTGTTTACGAGGTGAATATCAACTCCTCCTATTTTGAAAGAAGGAAATGTGCAAAGATCGCTTTCAGTTTACTAAGTTTTGGCCTAGAACCAATTACCATAGCGTGAGTTTTCACAATATAAAGGAAGGCTTGTTGCCTCGTAGCCATTTTCAATAAATGAGAGCTCCGTATTGATAGCTTGGTCCAGTTCTTTTCTTGTGTCGGAAGAATATGAAATTGCGGTGTCATCGGCATACATTGTTGCCTTGGCCCTCTTTAGTGCAAATGGCAAGTCATTGATGTAAAGTAGAGAAAGAAGGGGTCCGAGGCATGACCCCTGTTGTAACCCAATATTAATGCTTTCAATGGAGGAGGCTGTGCCATTGACTTTACAATACTGCTTCCGATTATCAAGATAAGAAATGAAGCATCTATGTGCAAGTCCAGAAATTCCATAAAATTGCATCTTTCTAGGAGTATTTGATGATCAACCGTGTCAAATTCTTTCTGAAGATCTATGAATATCATTTTAGTATACTTGCCCTTGTCTATATCAAGATACCAGTCACTGGTTGCTTTCGCAAACATGTCACAACTGAATGCAGATAGCGAAATACTGACTGGTGTGACACAAGATATCTATTCATATCTAGATAGTCGTACAATTGATCGCATATAAGTTTTTCGAAGAGTCTTGACACGACTGGTAGAACAGAAACCGGTCTGTGATTTGAGCGGTCATCACCCTGGCCTCCTTTGAATATTGGAGCGACACAGGCTATTTTCCAACTAAAGACCCTGAAAATATGGAGAAGTTAACAATATCTCAGATGGAATTAGAAATAATCGGATATGCAATGTCTTCAGATCCAAACCCAAAACATTTTTTTCATTTTACACAAAGCTCGATGAATCGTAACTGTATCTACAGCATGAAATGCAAATTCTGCCGGTTGTTCGTCGGATGCATTTACTTCATAATCTTATGATAACAGCGGACTGGGATGCTGTGGGATCTTAGCAAAAAACTTTCTGCCAACAGTACAGAAAAACTCGTACGTTGACCTGGCAATTTCAGCATTCTCATCAATGACTTCTCCCTCTACAGTTAGGCATTCAACATAGGTTGTTTTTGATCTTTTATTAATAAAAGATTGCGGTGTTCCAAGTCGCTTTAAGATTACCTTTATCTACAGCGTTGTTTTGGACAAAATATTTCGGTTTTAGACGCTTGTTGCGATTTTTGACTCAATGCAAACCTGACGGTATGTGGTCATTAAAACTGAAGAAGTTTTCTTTATGGCAACGACCTAGGTCTTCAAACTCCTTCGGTAACGATGGGGGAACACTTGTCAGAGACTTTAAACTCGGTTAGTGGGGCATGCTTTTCAATAACTAATGAAAGAAGATACGATCACTTATTAACTGCCTCATTGATATTTTCACTTGAACTGACGATGTTGTCCCGATGAATCGGCTGTAAGACTGACAAGAAATTTTCACTGTTGAAACTTTCCAGTTTTCTGGGGGATATTGTTTTACGCTGTCGTTTTATTGAGCCGATAAATTTCCTGGTTACATAAACAAGCAGTGATCGCTGAAAGTAATCTTTTTGACACCAGATGCAATCAAATTTCATGCTTACTCGTAGCAACGTGGTCAATAAGGGTTGACGTAGTTAGCGTCACTCTTTTAGGCTCGTCAGTCATTTGATTAAGGCCAAACAAATCATAGATCTCTGTTAAGTGTGCAAAGTTATTGAGTAATTATGCTCCTGTGACAAGAAGTCACAGTTAGTATCGCCTAAGAAAATCGTTTCTTTATTTTTGCAATCGAAAAACTCTCAATTACCTTCAAGTTTTTCGAATGACTCGAAAGGGACAGATGGAGGTCGATATCAACATTGGTAAGGAGCACTCGGACCCTGGAAATTTGTCTTGTGGAGTCCCTCAGGGGTCAATTCTCGGTCCACTCATTTTCCTCCTTTATGTGAATGACATGGCACAGGCTGTTGACTGCGACATGCTTCTGTACGCGGATGATTCCTGCCTAATCTTTAGAGACACAGATGTCGAGCGTATTGAAAACAACTTGAATAGAAACTTCAACTCTCTCTGCAATTGGTTTGTTGAAAACGAGCTAAGTATTCACTTTGGCGAGGATAAACCAAATCCATTCTTTTTGGACAGAAAAACACAAAAACCTAAAAAAGATTAATATTAGGAGGGGTGACACAGAAATCAAACAACACTCAGTGGTCACATATCTCGGATCTGTTTTGGATGAAAATCTCTCTGGGGAGTCGATGGCAACCAAAATGCTTGGAAAAATAAATGGCAAGCTTAAATTCCTATACAGAAAACAAAACTTTCTGGATTCCTCCCTTCGCAGGTTGCTCTTAAATGCTCTAATTCAACCTAATTTTGATTATGCATGTACCTCATGGTACCTAATGTTAAATAAGAGGCTGTCTAAAAAATCCAGTCAGCTTAAAACAAATGCATCCAATTTTATCTTCATTTAAAAAACACAGCACACGTTGGGGCAACAGAATTCAAATCTATACACTGGCTCCCCATTAAGCACACAGAAGAACAAAATATCTGTGTAAATATAATGAAATTTTTCAACGGAACTGCTCCAGCTTGTGCTGACGAAATATTCCATCCAGCCGACCAAAGTCGCATAACGCAAAGGTATAAGTTTAGACTAAACGTTCCTTTTAGCACAGGCCAAAAATGTCTATCTTACCAGGGGCCAAAAATATGGAACAGTCTCGCATCAGACTTGAAATTTACCAACAATGTCAACACATTTAAATACAAGATCAAAGAAAATTTCTTCAAAGATATACAAAGGAAGGAAGATGATGTATATGTGTATTATTAACACCGCACACACTCCCTTACTCCCGATTCGGTTCAAATTAGAAATATTTCAACATCTACTAGAATTTTCTTTTCTTCTAATAAAATTTTTCTTTCATCGACACCTTTGGAGGGACCATTATGGAAACAAAGTCGCACTGACCTTGCAATGCTATCCCTGCCATTTTACCTAAGGGTGTTTTTAATGTAGATATATAGTTGTATTTATTTATTATCACACGCCTGTTATTAGATTTTTTTCTTTTTGCCATGCAAAAATAAGAAATGGCCTAGCTCGTATTGGATCAATTTCAATGCAAACCAACTCCAGGGGTCTTATCAGGCAGATACATTCGTCTATACATGGAGCCATGGAACTATGGTAGATCCATGGAAACTTCGCACTTTCGTATGATACTTCCTGCTCAGTGTTCTTTCATAGATATTGGAAATCATGCAGTCTCCCATGGTTAGGACAGTGTTTTTTTTCTCCAGATATCAGGATCTTTGCCTTAATTTGCGAAGATATCTTTAGAGAGGTAGAAGCGGGTGTGTTGGAGGGCGAAAAGGCAATGATGGAAGTGCCGTATGTTGATTCAGCAGCGACCTCATTTAGGTTGTCAATTTTGGTTTTCCTATTTTTGCCTCCTCGCTTCGACTGACCTGCTTGCTTGTTGTTTTTCCTTCTTTTGGTTGTGTTTCTAACGGCTTTCGATGTCTGCTGTTTATATTTTGCTCCATTACAATACAATCCTTTGTAGAGCATTTAGGGCTATTGTTACCATCAATAGACTGTCTTGAAAATATTTCGTGTCTCTTGGGACGTGGGACAAATTGTTGCTGAGCATCATGAACCTTCGGGCAACGAATTTTGCTCTGAAGCTCAAAATTTTCCTTCATAATTTTGGTTGCCATCTCCCTCGCAGATTGCAAAAGTTCGTTTGCTTTCTGCATGTCCCGTGCCAGGTCCCTGACAGTAGACAGAATACTATTTAGGTGCAATGTTCACAGACTTTATCGATAACTTCTACAGGTTCATCAGAGGGGGTCGTTTTGGGATCATTTTGTGAGTTTTGAGTTAATTCCAGCTTGGGTATACTATGTGATACTTCATGCTATTCTGTGGAATCAGCAGCTTGTTTATCGCTACTGGCTTTAGAAATACTTAGCGATTCGACAACGAGTCTCTCAATGTTATCTTGGCAAATAAATTTGTCCAGTTGACAGTGTGTGGCAGATTGCGTTAGGCCATGACATTTCTCAATGACTGTGCATACAGAGTTTCTGTCAGGTCTTTTCTTGCTGCCTTTCAGCTTCCTAATTTCGGCGAAGATAACCTGCTCGATTTCAGATTTATTTATTGAGTCTGAACATCTTTAGTTGAAAATCCACACTGTTTTTCGTTGTTTTCATTGTCGATACAAGAGACCACCACAGACACGTCCGCCGCAGAAGCCATCGCCGCAACCTTTCCAAATATGTTTTGAGAGATATCTTAGATCAAATATATAAGCTTTATGTTAGACCAAACTATCTATGGGGATATTATTTATCACAAATATGATGCCCAACTGCGTCTAAACTTTACACGGCGAGTTGAACAGACTCAGTATTGTGCTGACCTTGCGGTGGCTGGTGCAAGGAGAAGCACAAGCAAAGAACGTCTTTACATGGATTTTGGCCGGTAGGACTTGTATCACAGAAGCTGGTATAGAAGACTGTGCCATTTTCATAATTTGATAGAATCCTGTTCCCCTAATAACTTGTTTGCGGAAATTCCCCTTGAGGGCAACGTAAGGTAGCTACAATTTTCGAAATATGAGAAGTTATGAGCAAAATATTGGAAGAACAGCGGGATACTCAAACACCTATTTTCAAAATGCTCCTTTTGCGTGAAATTTGCTTGCTGAAGACACAAGGAACTCAACATCAATTGCTGTGTTTAAACGTAAATTAATTCCTATGATAAGACCAAATGAGAGTTCCATTTAATTCGAAATTATGACTCAAGTTCAATGTCCTAAATCAGCAAAGATTCAGGCATAACTTCGATTGCCTAGATCCTGTATGCCTGTGTAGCAGAGCTGAAAAAGATAGTGAGCAATTCCTCCTACACTGCCTTTATCCGAAGAAGCACGGAGAGATCTCCTTGGCAGCTTGTCTGATATTCCTGGATTAAACATAACAGAACTGGACACACAATCTTTATGCCATTAAATTTCTATTTGGAAAGCCAGATCTGATCCAAATTGCAAATAGGATGATTATGAAAGCAACAATTAGTTACATCAAGGCAACGAAAAGATTTGAATGAAGTACATTTCAAAAATAAGCGAAGCAGCAACCCCCCCCCACACCAATATTTCTGTTTTAGTAGTAATAGTAGTAGTAGAAGTAGTTAACTCTGTCTCTCATTTGATGTTAGGCGATTGAAACTCCAAAAATTTTATCATACGATCTAGGTGCGGGGTAATGGATGGATTGGATTCCTGCTTTGTTGTTGGATGGCTGCTGCCCATTGTCTTCTCGTTTGCTATCCCGGTTGGGGTGGCGCATGTGGCAGAAGGTGGTGGCTGTTTTGCTTGCGCATGGGAGCCCTCTTTTTCATTGAATTGCACTGAAATCTTTGCAGAAGTCGTTGCCTGACATCAAATGTGAGATAGTCATAAATACTGTTCATCGTAGTTTGTTTTTCTTTAGAAAGTTGTATATGTTTGAATTGAGTGGTGGGAACTCCGATGCCCTAGTGTCTATTCCCGCCATGACAGGCACAGTAGCTGTAAATTTTTGAGTCTATTTTATTGGATTATAAAGCAAACTTCCACCTACTTGTGATTGTAGAGACTGAGAAACACTCCAAACATCATGTGGAAGACTCCAAAGATAATTGACAGCTTCATCTTAAATGAGTTGAGAAAGTTCAACTTATTCGTAGCCAGTTGCCATGCCTGTGAAGAAAAGGTAGAGTAATTTAAGCCTGCAAGAAGACAAAGGGCAACGGAAGCGTCGCAGGGCTGCCTTGACGGACTTTTCGAAAGCCTTCAATTGTCTAAATCTCGAATTACTAATTACAAAATTAAATGCATATGGTTCCAATAGATCTGCTTTGCTGCTTATCCATAGCTATTTCAAGGACAGGAAGTAGAGGGTAAAGGTGAATGCTTCATTCATCACATGGACAGCAACCGTCCGAGGAGTACCGCCGGGTTCAGTCTTGACTGAACCCCTTCTGTTTAACATGTACCTGAACGGCCTTTTTATGTTACTGGAGAAAACCAGCGTTTGTAATTTTGCTGATGACACAACTATTTACACGTGTGGTCCTAACATTGAGAATTTGGGGATTGATGCGGTTAAAATAACTGAATGGTTCTCGGGCGATTTTATGAAACTAAGTGAAACAAGTGCATCCTTTATAATCCTCTCGTGGTATAGGCCTCCCAGCGATCCGATAGACACTTTTGATCAGCTTGAACAAGTCATGCGTTTCTTAGAATTGGAGGGGAAGGAGATAATTCTATTAGCGGATACAAACTGTGACCTTTCGGTAAATCCTAACTCAACTAATGGATCAGCACCTATGTTTTCAGGTAATGCTAGACACATCAAAGATATGTACGATTCTTTCGGCCTGACGCAGCTGATATCCGAACCGGCACGTGAAACCGAACAAACTTCCACTCTGATAGATCATATTGCTGTCAGTAATGTAAGAAACATTTCAAAATCCGGTGTTGTCAAGCGATCATTATCTCGTGTATACAGTAAGGAACCACCTAGGTGGTATTGAACGAAAACACAAACAAATATATACTAGGCAGATGAAAAACTTCAATGAGGAAGCTTTCCTTCGGGATCTTTCTGCCTATGATTGGTCAAGTATCCAGTATTGCTCTGAAGACAATAATGTAATAGTTGAAAAGTGGATTAGTATGCTTTCGTTAATCATAGAAATTCATGCTCCCATGATGCAAAAGCGAGTTTCTGAAAGATATAGCCCTTGGCTGTCTTCCAGTTTGAAGGACTTGCTTAGGAGTAGGGACAAACTGAAGGTTGCTGCAGTCAAATCAAAATCTGAAATCATTATGGCTGCATATAGGCAAGCAAGAAATAAAGCAAATAGGATGAATGCCGATCTTAAAAAGACATATTTCACAAACAAAATACAAGAAGCGGAAGGTAATGTGAAGGAAACATGGTCTACTATCAACAAACTTATAAATAAACGATCGAAAAGGACGACAATCCAATCTTTAAGGGTCGATGGTAATTTCTATTTTCGATTCAAAAGAAATTGCTGACTCGATGAATCAGTTCTTTTGCACTGTTGGAGAAAAACTGAGCAATGATATACCTGAGACTGAAAATCCCCTTTTAAATGATGAATATATTGTAAATCCTAAAAATACCACTTTTAGCTTTGCACCTGTTACACCTAAGCAGCTAATTGAGACTATGGGAAAGTTTAAGACCTCTCAGGGCTCTCGCCTTGATTGCATTTCAAGCTGTTTTCTTAAAGTTGGGATGCCTGTTTTGGCCGGGTCTCTGAGTCGGCTCTTTAACATTTCTATGTCTCTTGGCATATTTCCAGACGAATGGAAGATAGCTAGGGTCACACCTATCTGAAACTAAATAACTCTGACATAAAAAGGGTCGGAGTCATAGTTGATGAAAAGCTAAATTGGGATGCACAGTTTAAGCGCACCAAAGGTAAAATGAGTGGAGGACTTGCACCTCGAAAAAAAATTGAAAACTGTCGTTCCGCAATCACAACTGTGTAATGTATACTATGCATTAATTGAGAGTCATCTGCGCTATGCTGATGCCATCTGGGGTAATCTGTCTAAAACAAAACTAGCTGTTCTCCAACGCCTTCAAGACCGGGCCTATTCAATAATATCAAATGCAAGAATAAAAGATGGCTGGTCGACTTCACGGTTGAACGTAGAAAATCTTTTCCGTTATGACCGGAATGTCATGACCTACAAGATTATGAACAGACTATGCCCTGAAAGCCTATGGGATAAATTCCAACCGAGATCTTTTCACTCGACCTACAATACGAGGCACTGTAAAGATCTCCAGATCCCTAGATATAGGACTGAATTTGCCAAAAAAGGCTTTCATTACGCAGCTCTCACATTATGGAACGATACGCCTGCCGAAATTCGTGAGCTACCGACATTAGATCGTTTTAAAAAACAACTAAAAACGCATCTAAAGAGCTAGACTCTCAAACACAACTCCCTGGAAGAACAGCAATGATTAGGTTTATAGGGCTTTAGGTTTTTATTCTTAGAGTTTTATCATTGTAATTAGATATTGTATATTTTGATTTGCTGAAGGGTTTCTTTTGTGTATAAATAATATTAAATGAATGAAAAAAAATGAAATGTACCTACAAGGATGGCTCAGAAGATGAGAATTCGAACTATCGCCCTATATCCGTTTTACCGGTCATCTCTCGCCTTTTTGAAGAACTGGTTTATGATCAATTTTACGGCTTTCTAAATGTGAATAAACTTCTATTCTCACAACAATCTAGTTTCAGGTTACTACACTCCGTACTGACTTGTCTCTTAAAATGTACCAATGATTGGTACCTCAATTTAGAGAACAGTGAATATACAGCCGTTACTTTTATTGATTTAAAGAAGGCTTTCGATACGGTGAGCCATGACATCCTTATACAGAAACTGGAGCATTGTGGGGTTAAAAACAAAGAAATACGCTGGTTCTGCTCGTATTTAACTAATAGAAAGCAGTGCTGTAAGGTAAATGGGCAGCTTTCAGATTTTGAATCAATAACGACTGGAATTCCTCAGGGCTCTTGGCTAGGACCTCTACTTTTCATAATATACGTAAATGATCTTCATTTCTCTTTGAGACACTCACATGTCAACATGTACGCGGATGATACAAACCTTTCGCTCTCTTCAAAGTCCATTCCCTTGATAAATGAATGCGTCAACGAGGACCTTGGATATCTTAAATCTTGGCTTAATGCAAACAAATTGTCCCTAAATGTGACCAAGACACAAGGTCTTGTGATAGGTGGTAGGAAGCGTTTAAACGGCATACAAAAGGTACGGGGAGTAAAGCCTCTCGTTAATGTAGGGGAAGAAACTGTTTCTATCACAAAGCAGGCAAAATATCTGGGAGTAATGGTTGATCAACACTTGAACTGGAAAGAACTAATTTCTACTATCAAGAAAAAAGTTTCCAGAGGAATAGGGACGTTGAAATACTCCAAAAAGTATCTCCCTCTTCTCACAATACAAAGCATGTATAAAAGTCTTGTAGAACCATATTTTAGATATTGCTGCCCTGTATGGGGAAGCTGTGGAAACACAGAAATAAACGAACTACAAAAACTTCAAAATCGGGCCGTAAGAATAGTTACTAATAGTAGATATGATGCTTCTGCAAAGCCTATCATCAAGAGACTTGGATGGCTCAGTGTTAGTGAAATTATGTCCAAGGTCTTTGAATCTAGGTCTTCAAGAAACTAGGTCTTTGAGTCCTAGGAGTCGTGCATCAAACTCCGAGTCTTCGTCTTTTGGGTCCCTCTGCACGACCGCAATGACCCAAACAACTTAGTAATGTGAACCAGGTCTCTCTCCATGATTTTAGTATCCCCCGATAATACCACATATACCTGCTACTCTGGCAAGGCTAAAATGCTGAAGGGGCTTGGCTAAAGACTTCATCAGTTTGCAAGACTCCCATACAGGGTCTTACGAAGAAAACATTTTTTAACAAATGTATCAAATGACCGATTTCAATGAGGAAAGGTTTATATTCTAAGTTAGGCTCTTGGCTGCGCGGAAAAATTTAGTTCACTTCAATCGGATGGCTAAGTGAGGCGTCACAGTCCGCCAAACGCCCCACGTTTTTTCTGACTCACCCGGTATATATCTTCCAGAATTTGTCTCTTCAAGTATCTCATACTTTTAAGCTTCTTTATCTTGGCATTGTATGCTTTTGTAACCCTACTTATGTGGGGGGCCCAACATAGTTTTTGGTCAAATTTTATCCCCAAGCACTCAGCTTCATCAACGTATTCTATACTATTCTGTCCCATTCTTAACTCCTTTAGTGGTCCTATAAATCTATATCTGTTTAGTATTAGAGCTTTGGTCTTTCCAGAGTGCAGTGTATGTTTGTGCTGCATACACCAAGTGTTGATCTCTCTTAACATTTTAGACATTTTTGTAGTTACTTCTTCTATTGAATTCCCAATGCAGAAAGCAGTGGTGTCATCTGCATACATGTGAATCTGGCCAACTGACAAGCAATTTGGAAGGTCTCCTACATATATTGAGAACAGTCTTGGTCCTGTAAGGGAGCCTTGAGGGACCCCACATGATACTGGCAACAGCTTTGATGTTACACCATTTATTTCACAAAATTGTTTTCTTTCAGTAAGGTAATCTTCAATCCATTTTGATACATTTCCATATATTCCTACACTTTGCAACTTAAAGGGCAATATCTGGTGGTCTATTGTATCAAAGGCCTTCCTAAAATCTATCAGTAGAATGCCCACATATTTTCCATTGTCCATGGCTGATTTCCAGGTCTCAGTGAGATAAAGTAATAAAGATTCAGTTGAAAGGCCTTTCTTATATGCCATTGGTTTGGGTTTGGTACTTTCTCTATTTGATCATCAATTTTTGAGCACACAACCCCTTCTAACAATTTGCTTGGTATAGATAACATGCTTAATGGTCTATAGTTTCCACATCACTTGGGGTTCCACTTTTGAAAGTCATCTTTGGTTTAGCAATCTTGTATTTAGTTGGAAATTTGTTTTGTTTTAGACTGGTGTTGCATACACTTAGAAAACCATCTGTGAATGCTCTCCCTGATGCCTTTATCGCCTTTGCAGTGATTTTGTCCGCTCCCGTAGCTTTTCCAGTCTTTACCCTTTGTATTTCTTTTTCCAGTCTTGCTTTTACACTTAGCATTTGTGTTATTGTTGGGGTTACTCTGCTAATGTAGCTTATGTCTGGTGCTATAATAGATGTAAGGTCTTTTGCTAGATTTTCACCAACCTTTGAAAAGTAACTATTAAATGCATCTGCCTTTTCTTGATCAGTCTGTATAAGAGATAACTCATCGTTCTTGATGGGTCCTATGGTAGTGTTAGTTTTTCTTTTTCCTGTCATGGTCTTTAGTACATTCCAAAAGCTTTTTTTGTCACTGTATGCAGCCTCAAGTTCTTTCTGCCAGTAGGATGTATCTTCTGCTCTTAATAGGGATGTGACTTTATTTCTCATTTTCTTATATTCCACCCAGTCTGATGCTAATCCACTATTCTTTGCCTTGTTTAGTTGTTTATAACGTTCATTGATCTTTTTCCTATCTGAGTATTCATCCATGGTAATGAATGTGCACGAATTTTTGCTTTCCGCCCCTTGATAAAATCATTCCTAACGTCTGTGTATAATTTTTCCCAAACCCATTGGCAGTCATCAACATCATCGAAAATACTGCAGACTGACCAGGGTACTCTGTCCATCTCATCTGTGAATACTTTCCAATCTATCCTTTTACTATTGGTTACGTACTTGAATTTAGGTGGTGTTCTTTTCCTTCTTAGCTTTAGTATTGTATAGATCAGACAATGGTCAGCTATCCCTGTGTCAAAAACATCAGATTTTAGTACCATTTCAGGGTTGTTGGTAATAATCAGATCAATTAGAGACTTTGAACTTTCAGTAACTCTTGTTGGTTTTTGATAAGGTTTTTCTTTAACCCATAATTGTTCAAGATTCCAATCATTTTTCTTCCTTTGCTGCATTCACTATCAGTTTTCCCTGTAAAAATCATGTCAGAATTGAAATCCCCAAGCAACAGGACATTTTTTTCTTTTCGGTAGGGCGTCTTCGAGATATTGTTCAATGTTAACATAAAATTGGCTGTCCTTTGGTTGCCGGTAAATTACTGCCACCAATAGTTTTTGGGAGTGGAAAGTGAAATCCAAACATACTGATTCCACTGTTTTGCTGTCATTTTTCATTTCATATAGGGTAGCTTCCAAAGACTCTTTGCAATAAACTATACAGCCACCTCCCCCTCCTTGTGGTCTATCCTCCCTAACAAATTTATAACCATCTATTTGTAAAGCTTCATTGTCACAGTGTTTGTCTAGTTTTGACTCAGTGATTCCAAGTATGTCTAGGCTTGTTGATTCTAATAGCAGTATGATCTCAGATAATTTTTTCCTTGTTGATAAACCATTCACAATGACATGTGCAATCTTTAGTTGGTCTTTTCTTTCAGTTTCCAGCTCAACTATCAAGGAGTCATAAAGTCTGGGAACATTAATATCATCCAGGTCTTCAGTTAATATATTAAGTGTGGCTGCCCCTTGATTATTTTGATCGCTTCCTGCCTTACATTGTAGGCATATCCAGGTAGAAACAAATCCATTACTTTTCATCTCTTTATAATCTTTGAGGCTAATATTTCCACACTTCTTCCCAATGTGGCAATCTTTCTCGCATTTATTGTAATGAAGTGCTCGATGGTTTATTGCAACTGGCTTAGTGCAAACAGAGCACGGATTAATTGTAGGCCCGGGATTTGCCTCAATATCTCCACTGCACAACAAATACATGGTGGTCAGATCTCTTGAACTTCTCTCATTAAGGATTAAGCCAAAAAATGCAAAATCTTTTATTTTCGTCTGTTGGTATAAACCACCAACGTCTGTGGTGGATGATGC
Organism: Aurelia sp. 4 Dawson et al 2005; assembly: GCA_964019985.1. Classification (NCBI taxonomy): domain Eukaryota; kingdom Metazoa; phylum Cnidaria; class Scyphozoa; order Semaeostomeae; family Ulmaridae; genus Aurelia; species Aurelia sp. 4 Dawson et al 2005. The sequence continues at coordinate 14,212,668 of OZ026493.1, read as the reverse complement.
TGCTTTCGAAAATCTGAGAGAAATTCTAGCGAAATGGATCACAAAAACGCTCACACCAAAAAACTTAAGCTTGTCTATTCTGAATATCAATTGGAACAGTTAATAAAGAGCTATACAAGAGTTGCCGTAACAACAACTGAGCAAGGTGATAAGAGAGTAAGTAAATCACTCATAGATCATTTCTCTACCTCGAACTCAAAATTCATTCTAAAGGCAGATGTCTTAGAAACGGGGATGGTTGACCATTATATGGTGTATGGGGTTAGGAAAGTTAATGCCTGGCGATTGAAAAAAGAACATGCAAAGCCAAAGTTAGTTGAATCAAGAAATATGAAACAATATGATAAGGCCCTCTTCCTGAACGACCTACAACAAATAGACTGGAAAACCATCCTTGACCCTCTTTCCAGTGATCCATCTGGTATGGCGAACACATTTCAGGAAATTTTTGAGTCAATCTTGAACGTTCACGCTCCAATAAAAAGGAGAAGAGTTCGGTCCGAGTTTGCACCCTGGCTTACCCCGATTATTAGGAAATCAATGGCAACACGGGATAGGCTGAAGAAAATGGCAACTCAGAATCCTGAAATGTGGTCTCTCTATACCAAGCAACGTAATAGAGTAACAAAAGAAATCAGAAATTCTATTCAGGATCACTATAAAAATTTAATCAATGAAAGTAATGGGGACCCGAAAAAAATGTGGAAGACAATAAATCGGGTCTTGGATAAAGATGTTAAATCCACAAACCTCTCCGCCATTGAAAGTGAAGGCAAAACTTTGACAAAAGAACATGATATGCTTGAGGCTCTTAATGATATTGAGAAGCGGATATCTATCATCAACCCACGAGACCAATGTGGTCTCTCTATACCAAGCAACGTAATAGAGTAACAAAAGAAATCAGAAATTCTATTCAGGATCACCATAAAAATTTAATCAATGAAAGTAATGGGGACCCGAAAAAAATGTGGAAGACAATAAATCGGGTCTTGGATAAAGATGTTAAATCCACAAACCTCTCCGCCATTGAAAGTGAAGGCAAAACTTTGACAAAAGAACATGATATGCTTGAGGCTCTTAACCGTCACTTTGTTTCAGTTGGACCTAATCTTGCAAAACAGGTTAGTTCCAAATCTGATGATGACTGCCTGAAGCATATCATCCCAGAAAACAGAGAAATGTTTTTTCAAACGGTAGATGAGGAACATGTCTTGAATGCAATAAATCGGCTAGAGAAAGGAAAAGCATCCGGTCCTGATAAAGTAACGATAACGTTGGTAAAAGACGCGGCCAGTTCCATCGCTTATCCTCTCATGCTGATTTATAACGCATCACTTATGAATGGCATCTTTCCAGATACTTGGAAACTAGCGACGGTCACCCCTATTTACAAATCGGGCCCTAAAAGTGATACAAACAATTACCGGCCCATATCTGTAATTTATGTGTTCTCGAGGATGTTAGAGCGGCTTACCCACGACCAGCTGTTTGAATTTCTCAAAACAAAAACAAACGACTAACGAGTAACCAAGCAGCTTTTCGCAAGCATTACTCCACAATAACCTCGCTGATTGGCAGCACTGACTATTGGTATGAGAGCATAGATCAAAGCAAAGTCAACCTTACTGTATTTCTTGACCTAAAGAAAGCTTTCGACACAGTCGACCATAGCGTATTAATGAAAAAATTGCGCGCATATGGGATGAGAGGCAAGTCTGGGGATTGGTTTGAATCCTACCTAACAAACAGAAAACAATTTTGCTCCCTAAATGGTTTGCATTCAAAAGCTAAAAAGGTTACCTGTGGCATACCACAAGGGTCATGCCTAGGCCCTCTTCTTTTCATCATTTATCTGAATGACCTTGAAGAGTGCTTGCAATTCTCACGAGCTAGCATCTATGCTGATGACACTAGTTTGACAATTGCTTCTAGTAATTCAGTAAAATTGGTCGACGATGCACACCGGGAGCTTCTCAATATCTCAGAGTGGATGAGAGTGAATAAACTAAGTCCTAATCCCAAAAAAACTGAATTCATGGTAATAGGACACCCACTCAAGACTAGGAGTCTTGACCTTCCAGAGGTTCTAACGCTGGATGGTTCTGATATAAAAAAGGTTGGTCAAGCGAAATCCTTTGGCATCATTATTGACGAAAGCCTTACCTGGGATGAGCAATACAGGCGTGTAAAGGGCAAAATGAGTGCTGGTCTTTCAGCTCTAAAACGACTGAAAAATATTTTAGCACAATCTCAGCTTTGCAGTGTGTATTATGCTCTTGTCGAGAGTCACCTGCGTTATGGCGACGTTATTTGGGGTAGCTTGTGTAAAACAAAATTAGCTGCTCTTCACCGTCTTCAATCCCGAGCATGGTCAATAATAGAGAATGCAAAAATTAAAGATCTTTGGTCTAGTTCCTGGCTAAATGTAGAAAATATTATCCGTTATGACAGGAACGTGATGACCTACAAGATCGTAAACAGATTATGTCCTGAAAACCTTTTTGATAAATACTTGCCCAGATCATGTTTTTCTTCATACAATACGAGAAATTCTCAGGATCTTCAAATCCCTAGATGCAGGACAGAGTTTTTCAAAAAGAGTTTTCACTATGCATCGCTGAAAGTCTGGAATGATACACCTTCCACGATTCGTGAGCTACCGACTTTAAATCGTTTTAAACAAAGACTAAAAACGCATTTAAAGGGCTAGACTCATTTTTAAAACACGACTCCCTGGAACAACAGCAGATTAGGAATGTAGGATTTTAGGCTTTTTAGGAATTTGATTTCTAGATTTAAATTTGTAAGTAGGTTTTTTATATTAATTGCTGAAGGGTTTTTTTTCGTGTATAAATAATTTTTAATGAAAAATGAATGAAATGAAATGTTTGACACAAGCCTTGTGACGCATAGAATCGTATCCTTGAGGTCATAAATTTTCTTTTCCTTGAACAAGCTGGTCGAAGTGTCAACTTAGGCCTAGGCCTAAACATGGCTGTCTTCCCATGTTGAGCTGACGATGAGGGAAAGCTTGGGCACAATGAAGGCATATGGCAGCAAGACAAACAGCTTTAGCACTGAAAATCTGCATTTTTGTGACTTTCCTTATTGTACTAGTGTGGAAGGCACTGTCAAAAGAGTTGAATTTCGAGAATGACTCAGAAACACGTCTGAATTACAGTAGCAACAGTAGTCAAGCAAGCACTTTCAACGTAGTTGTGAGTAGACTATACCAAGCTTGAATTTGACAACAGAGATGTGTTTTGCTGGTTAGAGCAGCTGGTCATCTTTCTAAATTAACCATACACAAGTTTCCATACCACTTTTGCACCTAAAATAAAACTTAACGCAACCGAAATCACAAGGCTTATCGGAAAAATATAGAACTTACTGGATCAATACCAAAGTAATATGGGACATCTCGAGCAACATGCTTTGGATCAAGCATCAGCATAGGTACCTTTTTCTTCTCTTGCTGCTCAAGGTAATGCAACCTACAATCAAAGAACGTCACTTAAGCTCGCTTTTCAATAGGCGACACATGTACCATGACGGGACGGGTGTCATCTGTGAGTTCCCTGGACAAATTGCCTGTTTGCTTAGCGAACCTTTTTCACGGTCGAAAACTAGCTTCACAAATGTAAATTACTCTCAGTTTCGGGTGGAACATCAATTTTGGGACTAACGCATGCTCTGTTTCTATAAGGTAAATCTAAATGTGGTTTGTAGAAATTTTGGCAGATGAGTAAAAACATTTCCTGTTTGAAAGGTCTCTGTTTTTTTAAGTTATCAGCTTTTTGCAAATCGCTCAAATCTTTTCGCCTTCTTGTTAATGGCAGCATCTTAATCCTAAGCGATCGCCACCTGTTTACGTGAAAATTGCCTGCAGCTTTGCTAGTTTTGTTTTAAATAACAGTTAATGACCAAATCTGACCAGTATCATACCTCCTGCCCCCCCCCCCGCGGCCTCTGTCTTCCTTCCACTCCATCGCAATCTATCCTTTCTCTTTCTGTTGGCATGAGAAGATCGATGCGTGTCTCGCAAGCGCTCGCCCTTGCAGTCATTTCTGCTAATATCAAAAGCTTAGTCCCAATCTCAAAAACTATCCGGCTAACACTGGCATAGAATAAATCGAAGAAGAAAAGGCCAAGATATCAACGTCGCTCGCTAGTCGGATCTAGATATGCCTGCGATGAAAAGAAAGTGAATAAGTTGATAGGCAGCAACACAGCAAAACGACGATAAAACAAACAACAGCAAATGAGTATGAATCCAACGAATATTAATAGAGAGTACGAGTCAAACGAATATGAATAGCGTCAATATTTCGTTCTGCCATGAAAAGAGCTGTTATGTTATAGCTAAATCCATGTTAGAATTAATTGAATCATTGGTAATCTGGCAACATATTTTGCCATGAAACTATTCCGTGCAACCGCTCTGGCAATTTTTCATTCGCAGTTACTCTAAGTCCCCTTTTCAAGTAGATTCCCAGTTTTGATGCTATTTATCAAAATTCTGTGTAATTGCTTGTGACATCACAAGAAACTTAACAACCATCTTTCTAAACATTAATTCCCATCAACAATTGAAAAATCCCAGACAAAATGATACAAAGCTGCAATTTACATAAATCGATGCAGAATTTCTTTCTCTTCAATATTTCAGAGATCTGATTGAATCTGCCAGGACAACTACGTTTTAAGTTAGGATTCATAACTCAATAAATCACTAATGTTCCCATAAATTCATCGAGGGATTTATGGGATTAGAGTATCCACCAATCTGCACAATACACACTCCGTGAGCAGTAACCCCCATATGATAGAACCATTTTCCAACAAGTAATATATAAGACAAGACTGAAGCTTCATGCAGATAATTCAAAATTGACAAAACTTACGAATATAGACTGTTATTTCCGAATTCTACCCATCCACTGCCAAAGATATTGATTGATTTTGAAAAGGCATCGTTGTAAAGGAAGCCAGAATAAACTGAGAAAATACCCATCATCATCACAATGTATCTGCCTGCAAATATCGTCTCAAACATCTGTCAAGGATGAGAGGAAGTTGAATGAAGGATGTCTGTTTGCTACATATGGTACTACAACGAATCATCAAATGACTTGAAATAATTCGATCAGTAATCGCACTTCGGTTCTCGCATTGTATATGCTTTCATGAGCTTTTTATGCTGACCTGCTGCGTTTTCTGTTACACTACCGGGGTGAGTCAGAAAAACGTGGGGCGTTTGGCGGACTGTGACAAAACATTTAGCCACCTTATGGTCGTGAACTAAAATTTTTGGTGCAGCCAAGAGTCAACTTAGATCATAAACCGTTCCCCATCTAAATCGGTTATTTGGTGCATTTTTTAACCAAGACTTTCTTCGTAAGACCTTGCATGGGAGTCTTGCAAACCGCTGAAATCTTTTGCCAAGACCCTTCCGCATTTTATTTTGGTAAAAGTTACAGGTACACATGGTTTTATCAAGGGAGAATGAAACAGGAGGTAGTATTTTCTCCCCAGAGATATCTTATCATAACTTGTCCTGCATGGAGAATTTGTTTGAAAGACATTAGCAATGGGTACTTCTTTGTTTTCTTTCAACTAGATCAATGCTCTGTAAACCGCAATGGGACTTCTTCCAGATAGCACTTTTCCTAAAGTCTGGTTCACACTAGGTCTTTTGAGTCGTTAGGAGTCGTGCAGAAAGACCCAAAAGACAAAGGATTCAAACTCTGAATCTTTGTCTTTAGGTTCTTTCTGCAGGATCTTAGCGACCTAAGCGACCTAGTTTATACCAGGCTTAACCTTGTCACTATCCCTTGATAATAAAACGTGAACCTACAACTCTGGCAACGCTAAAAGCTGAAGAGGCTTGGCTAAAGATGCCATCAGGCTGCATGAAGCCCATACAAGGTCTTGCGAAGATAATCTTTTTTAACGAATTAAGAGTCCGATTTCAACGGGGAAAGGTGTACGATCTATGTTAGACCGTTAGCTGCTTGGAACAATCTAGTTCACGATGATCGAGTCACTCAATGCGTCGCCATAGCCGGGCAAACGCCCCATGTTTTTTCTGACTCATCCAATGTATCTTTGTAGGTTGACCGTTGGAAATAGGCCATCAAACGGCTGTATTGGAGCAAGTAAATATTCCAGCTTTTGCAGTTTAGCGTTCGATACGTTCGATAAAGACTGTAGCTGGTACGTGGCTAAAGGTGAATTCACATTTGAAGCGTTGTTCTTAATGTATTTCAGGTAACAATGAAGCACAGTACTGACGCAGCAATGTTTTGGCCAATGCAATAAAGTTTAATACATCAACGCAACGTTATCGCACAGCAGCACAAAGAAAGAATTGCATCTTTCAAGTCCCAAGCGGCCACCATTTAACAGTGGGACTCGGTAACCCAAGGCTTCTGAACGGCTGCATTCAAAGTGGGTGCTGCAGGCTTCCATACGCTAAAATTAACGCTGCATTTCCTTTAGCCAACTTTCATGAGGCAATCTCAAATAGTTGTAAAAATGAGACCATATGTCTTTCTTGCTCATTTTTTCACTCTCCTGGTTGGTGAGAACGCATCACCCTTCTTTCGAGCTTCATATCGCTCTAAAGATTTACAGGCATGTCTACGCTTTCTTCTCAAAATAAATTTTGGGGTTCTTCTGTATTTTAAAGGCCTTTCAGGCATTAATGCAAAATGAGGTAAAAAGTGAGGTCAATGTTAGGGAAGCATACAAAAGCGCACATGACTCATTTTATCTTTGTGTATTATCAAACAAAGGACATTATTACCAAGGAGATATATGGACTCAATATAATCCAGTTAATGAGATAAAGTTTTATGACATTTTTGAAGTAAAAAATAGCATCCCGTTGATTGAAATTATGAAGTGTGATTGAGGCCAAAAATACGATTTGATCATCGAAAAGGCAAGTTGATAGCCTCTGATCAAGATGGATAGATTTGATACTGCCTTTGCACAATGCTACTTTGATGTTCTTACACACAAGCTAGTGAGCTTAACTGTTCTTTGACAAGAGTGTTTGCAAGTCGATGCTGGCGAGGGCAAGCTGATTACTGCACATGCAATTCGATTGGCGAAAGAAAACATGTACGCATGCAAGTTGATAAGCAAACATGCAAGTTGATAATCAAATATGCAAGTTGATAAACGCAATGAACCACTAAGTGATGCTTCGAAAGTCGATACCATTTAGCAAAGAAAGGGTGCAATAGACCTCTAACCGATGCAAATTAGTGTGTAATGGACCTCTAAGTGATGCTACTTAGATCGATGGACCATGGACAGACAGACCTTCTGGTTAAAGATGGCAAACTCTCATTTGTGAGGTCTCAGATGAATTGCAAACAAAGAATGCAATGACATCATTATAGCAAAGAAATTTTACTACAAGGACAATAAGGTTTCTTGCCTCTTTAGGTCAGTCATGGCTGAGTGGAGCAATTAAGCTGGTAATGAACCCTTTCATAAACCGTAAACATATAAAACAGTTTGAATAGACCCTTGTGAAAGGGAACAATGCGTATAATGTAGAGGGTTGTGTCGTGCAAGTATTTTTCAGATGCATCTTTTTCAAAAGGTTTCCCTCACCTCCCTGGTACAGAAAATAAAGTGATGCTTTCTCTTTCATGCTGTAAGAGTTTCATCTCGTGTTTGCCCCCATGACGATTGCTATCAAAAAGAAACCTGCACTTTTGAAGCAGTGAGATAGATTCTTATGAAACTGCTATACACAAAGTTTCAAAGACACCGAGAGTTTATGCCAGTACTGAAAGCTTCTTAAAATCGTCAGATTTTGACAACTCAGGTCTTTTTACGAGTTTTTTAAAGGTGATTGGCATTTCACTCCCAAAAAATATCCTACACCATTTGCAAAATATCTTCAAAACAATCGATCAAAATCCATGAAATCCTCCAGATGTAAAAATCTCGCACAATTTTTCGAATGGCAGGCCCTTTACATTTCCATAAAAAACGATCATGTTCACCACCTGTAGCCTCGCGAACATATCAAAACAATGATTTTTGAAGCCTTTCCCTTGTTTAGACATTACCCCAGTACCTCCAGAGTAATATCGTAAAGGAAAAAATGAAGATAAGCGAGAATATGTCAGAGATTTCCTTCGTCCAAAATAGATAGTTTCTTTAGTTATATTTTCCTAGTACTGGAGGAGTTTCTTGATGTTTTGGCGGTCTGAGAGTTGAGTTTCTTATAAAAAATACGTGTAGCTACCTTGTACATAGTAGTTGCTCGGCTCAGCTTCTATTTCAAGGTTGTGTGCACTCACTCTTAACATCGTCTCTTTTTAAAGTCGTTTATTACATCCAAATGTGTTTTGGAATTTGAAAACCGATTTTACTGTGCATCAAAACACAGTTTTTTTATCTTCATTGAGATTAGACATGGTTTGATAATCAACGCATGATTGCCTAAACAACAAATACAACCTAGTATGTTTGACATTCGGTCATCTCGTATACCTCTGGCAAAAAGTCCTTGTTTTAGGAAAAAATCCTTCAACAATCCGGAAAAACCCCTTTGTTCTCAAAAAATCTCGAACGCTTTTTCGAATGCGTGATCAATTTCTTTATTTGCAATTCATCTGGGACCTCACAAATGAGAGTTTGTCATCTTTAACCAGAAGGTCTGTCTATCCATGGTCCATCGATCTAAGTAGCATCACTTAGAGGTCTATTACACACTAATTTGCATCGGTTAGAGGTCTATTGCACCCTTTCTTTGCTAAATGGTATCGACTTTCGAAGCATCACTTAGTGGTTCACTGCGTTTATCAAATTGCATGTTTGATTATCAACTTGCATGTTTGCTTATCAACTTGCATGCGTACATGTTTTCTTTCGCCAATCGAATTGCATGTGCAGTAATCAGCTTGCCCTCGCCAGCATCGACTTGCAAACACTCTTGTCAAAGAAAAGTTAAGCTTACTAGCTTGTGTGTAAGAACATCAAAGTAGCATTGTGCAAAGGCAGTATCAAATCTATCCATCTTGATCAGAGGCAATCAACTTGCCTTTTCGATGATCAAATCGTATTTTTGGCCTCAATCACACTTCATATGAAATGTAAATGCAAAGGAATTTGTTGACGTAAGTGAGATAAAAAAAAAGGCATCTGTGTAGTATTGGAATCAGTCGTAGCAGAGTTGTAAGCAGAGTGATCATGAAATTGTGATGTATCAAATCGTATACTTCTTCGCGTTTTTTGGTGTGAGACTTGGTTTACTTCATTCGAATCAGCGAGAGTTCTGAACAAGAGTACGCACAGTCAAACGTTCACTAGGGTTTCAACAGAATGCCATGCAGTATTGCAGTGTCAGCCATCGAGCTGAAAAACAAACGGGCTTGATGAACAGAAGCAAACCCCAAAATGCCTAAAGCCTTGAAAGGTCCGGTTTTGATGGCAATTTTCTAAAAATTTGCTGGCATTTTCCCAACCAAAGCTTCTCAGGCTTTCTCTCTTTTTAAATGCTTTGAATGCCGTCTTTGATTCCTCTTTCATCAAAATGATTCGGCAAGGGAAATACTGGAAGGTATTAGCGATTCTGGCTCATGAGACGTGGCCAAATGGCGAAACAATTGTGAATTTTCTGCTTATACAAGCATACAGCACCAATCTAGAGCGCGTTGAATCACGAATGGATTTATTCTCCGGGTTTTGCGTAAGGTCTGCATAATCCTCATCCCGGATCCCAGTTCCCGATTCTCGCTGGACCTTGATGAATGTTCCCATAAGCAATGAAAAATTGGCCATGTAAACTGTTTATACGTGAGTAGATATGAACATATAGCTCTACCACAAGAATATGAATGTTCTTGCTTTTAGAATTCAAAGCTTTCAGCTGAAACTACGTTGAAAAATCACAGTAGCTGCACATCACAACACGAAATCAAAGCTGACAAGAACACCCACTATCTGTGCAGATTATGAATAAAGAGATACTGTTTTCAAACAATAGTGAGTGAAATTTAGTATTGCCTAAAATTCCTTACAAACTCCCGTCTATGATAACATTGATCTTTGCGAAACTACGCTAAGATTAAGTGATTATTTCAAGTCACAATACCCATTGATCCCCGAGCATTCCACATATGTGAGTAATTGGGTCTAACATAAATACCATTTCGTTTCAGTTGAAATCTGAAGGAATTCCACCCAATTTTCAAGGAATAAGCGTAAAAAGAACAGATATCTCGAGGAAAACATTGGTATAAGATTGTGGAGCAGAATGTGATTTGAAGCCCGTGGTAGCCACTTTTCATTCCATAATCATCCCACCACCACTCCGATTCAAGTTGAGCATACCTCAGTGCTGATCTGGTAAAGGTCTTTTTATCTTCAGTAAATAAGTTTTTTATCCATACAAAATTCTTACAATACAGGTTTACCTACTCTACATATTAATTATATACAACTCCACAACACCACGGGGACAATAACACGAGGAGCAAAATTGATGGCTACGCAATGTTCTTACATATGACAAAAACAATGAACACTCCTAGGATAATAAACAAAAAGAAAACAAAGAATACTTCTAAACTTATCACCATACAATAACTACAGCCTAAATCAATTATAATGAACGTTTGCAACATAAAGACTGTGGGAAAGGTATTTCAGAACAATGTCCCTGCTTTCTACTGAATCATGTCAAATTGATCGATGGATTAAACGCAGAAAGCCAGGGTTTTCGTTGGACGATAATACCACTATCTTTTCCTCAATCGTTTATTTCCGTTAAGTAAAATAATGCAATGTAGCTAGTCTACATGCAAAAAGAAACAGAGGACATAAACAAGATCCTGCACGATACAAAAAACCAAAAATACAAATACAACACAAAATCTATCAAAAAGCAACGGTGAGTGCATTTTAGTTACGATGCATGTATCTTGAGGGTTTAGGGGAGTGAAGTTGTGATAACTGATTTACCGAGAAGATAACAGTTTTAATCCTTGAGAGAGAATCCCGTACTTTTCAGTCTGGAAATAGTACGCAAGGGAAGGGACCTTGAAAGCGTAGTGAGAATCTTTCAAAACAATATTTAGACAATGCTCGCAAAACAATGCTCATCCACAGGTAAGAGAGGGAGCATTCTAATTCCCAAATGTACTGAAAAATAGAGGTTTTTTTTAAATATGATGAGTTGTTTACCAAGATAAAAAATTCATCGCGATTTCAGAGTTTCCAGGTAGATAAATAGATACCTTTCTCCGCACACTTTCTCCGCGCATGTTTTTCTGCACAGGAGAATTTAAGGAAACGAGACCTCAATACTGCCTTCGTGTCATGGGTTTCTGTTTCTAAAATGGCCTGTCAGCATAAAAAGGGATGATGTATCAACCCTGCGTTTTGAAAAAGAATGAAGTAACTAAACCCAAGCCTAGTTTCCACCAAATCGCAACCCAGCGCCGACCAGCGTACTGGAGCATCGCCGATCATCGCTGATGCTGCAAGACAACGATCGGCGATGAATCACGACCAAACGAAAACCAGGCTATAGGTCTACAGCTTGGAATCACTTAAGAATCAAAGATCTCCCATTGAGAGGAAAATACAAAAAAACTGAATATAGCATTCGTATGGTTATCTAAAGCAGTCATACCTGCCGGGTGCGGCAAAGAATTTAGACATTTGAAAAATCGTAGAACCAAAAGTACTGACTTTGGATTTGAATGAATCGAATTCCGCTTGAAAGGAAAATTACTCGAAGTTTTTGTCATGTATTACAAGCACTGACAAATGTAAGTAAATTAGAATTTATGCAAAATCCCCGCCAGCGAAATACCTCAAAATGGACATGAAAAATACTAGATCAAATTTGGAAGCACATTGTATCTGCCCTAAAACTTAAACAGTAATAGCTTAGGATGCCACTGGATTGCAAACTTCAGTAATTGCTTAAAAACTCATTCCCAATAACCCTTCAGAGAGATCAAATCCCCTTGTGTATTAGGCAGTGTGAGATATTCCTTACGATTGGACCGAGTGTTAGGCCCCCTCGAAGCCACCTCGCAACGAGTAAATTTTTGTAAATTCCAAGTTGCCTAAGTTTCCCTTCCATCAATCTCCTACGGTCAGTCTCCTATCAAGAGAAATTCGGTCAATTAAAGTCCATCCAAACTGCGACCTTCTAACGTGTGAAATTTTTCTGTTGCACTGAGCAGGAGAAAGAAAAACGTGTCAAATAAATGCTTACCTCCCCTCCTTCCTTGTAGCTTTCAAGTTTTTTCTCGTTCATTACCATCCATAAGGCAAATAGGAACATAATGGCACCATGCCCACAATCTCCAAACATCACAGAAAATAGGAACGGGAATGTAATGATGGTAAAAAGAGCTGCAATAAAAATTCGATGACTTAAAGATCTAATATCACCATTTTCGATAGGTTGCAATGTGGAACTCCTCTGACAGCTGAATTCGATAACACCATTCAAATCGCGGAATTTTGCTAACAAGTGCCCCTGAAAGCCCCCCAAAGTTGCGAATTTGCGGACATTTCTCAAAATTACCGCGCATATAAAAGAGGACTGGTAAGAACATGTAAATTAATGTACAATAAATTAATGTAAAGTAAATTAAAAACATACTACCGCAAACTAAATTGGATCAGGTGTACAAGGCACTGCTCGAGAGTCATTACAAAGCTTGATCATCTTCAGCGTATGCAAACTAGAGCACGTACACTAATAGAAAGCTCTAGATTAAAAGATGGGTAGAGCTGCAACTGGCTTTCAGTCTCAAACTTAATAATATTTGACAGGGCGGTGATGATCTATAAGATAATGAATGGTCTCTGCCCGGACAACTTAAGAGGGAGACTTGTTACCAGATCTCAAATATCTAACTATCCAAAAAGAAATCATTTAGATCTTGACACTCCAAGGCAGAACCTAGAATTCTCCAAAAGCAGTTTTTTTCTACTCTGGTGCAAAGACATGGAATGGAAACCCCATTAGAAATCATGATGAGTTCCACGATTACCATTTTCAAAAGGAAACTGAAGGAATTCCTGAAAAACTAGCATCATTCCCGAAGCACGATCCCTAGGAACACCAGCAAATTTCTAAGGTTTTATCATATGTAAATAGATATTTGTATAGTTCTTTTTTGTTCTTTTTAGCTGATAGGGTTTTGTGTTAAAATATGATAAAATGAAAATGAAAAAAAAGACTGGTAACGAGCGCTGCAACGTCACGGCAGGAACGCATGAGAGAATTGCAGCGCAGGTCTTCATGGGAAACACTTCAAGGTTGCTTCTAGTTTCTTCCCGCAAATATGTTGTTTCAGCCATGCCTGAGAGATGTAGCGTTTATGGTAGCAGCAATTACCAATGACAAAGAGTTGGGTATTTCAGTCCATAAACTGGCTTCTTCGGAGATGACAAGCCTGAAGCGAAGAAACAAACGAAGAAGTCAACTGAACTTACAGAGAGAGAGGAAACCGAATAGAAGCACTCCGTCGCTTGCTCGAAGCATTTCTTTTTCATACCATAAGACATGGATCAAGTGTGCCTCTGTTCCCGGGATGGAATTATCATACGGAAGAAGAAAGCTAGCCTAAAAGTCACGCTAAAAGTGAAGGGTCTTCACATAAGCCAAGCAGGGGCGGTCTGGCATCATAACTGCTGGGTGGCGAGCAAACAAAAAGGGCCCGGTTTTGGGTGTCGCAGATACTCTTTGTACCACACCCAACAAAGAAGTCGTTGCAAATACGCTCAGTCCGTGAAATTACATATTGACTGATTAATAGATATGCTGAACACAAATGCTTGCACTTTAATTTGGCAATCAACTTTTCGTACTTTACTTCCTTCAAACGTTCTTTGCAGATAATCTAGATTCCAATAAACTATGAAGGTGATAGATTTTTCATGGCTCCCAAAGTGCCATTTCTTTTGGAAATGATAATAATGGCCAGGATGGCGAATAAGAGTAATGAGACTATTTGCACGCAACGCTCTTCGCTGCACATTCGTCATTGTAACATCTCAACTCCTAAATTGAATTGACCAGGCCCTTCAGAATGAAATTCACATTGGGGGTCGGAAAAAGTGTGGTTCCAGGGGCTTGCCCCCGGGAAATTTTGCATAACTATGCTCTCTGGATCGTTGGGAAACGCACTTTTGGAAAACTTGCCATCGAAGGAAGCATAGGATCACAACTAATGGGGGTCTTTGACGGAAAACTTTGAATATAGGACTATTGGACTTCAATTTAACAAGGATACACAACATTTTTTAACTAATAGCTTGATAAATTCTGGAAATTCCTCAAACAGAGATAAGTTTGAATATTTATTTACATGACCTTGTGGCTTTGACAGCCTTTTCAGTTACAAAGAGAATAGGCTTTAGCAAATTATTAGGGGGCAGAAGCCCCCAAACCCAAAGCCCGACAGGCCTGACTGAGAAAGAATGGAGTAAGGAATGGATAGGAGAACTGTATAAGCAAGTTGATCCCCTGACAATTAAATGGGTCTCAATGTAAAACCTATTGGAGTTCTGGGAACCAAAGCACAGTGGGCACGCATGGGGACATTTCGCAAAAAACGATTTTTTGAAAGCACATTATCCATTATGATATCCTGTAAGCCCAATGAGTGTATTATTGAATAGAAAAGATAAAATTCATTTTATCTTTTTTCAATTAAGAGATATTGCAATTTGAATGTGCTAAAATATAGAAATTTTTCACTTTGATGTAATTCTCCATTTTTTTGAATATTCAATCATAAAGCCTGGTTTTCATTAAATCGTAATTCATCGGCGGTTATCGGCGATCCCATCGCCGATGATCGCCGATGCTCTGTTTTCATATGAAATCGTTGACTTGCAACATCGGCGATGATCGCCAATGTGCTGTGGAAAACAATTTTTTTTTATTTTGAAACCTCATCGGCGATGGTCACCGATGATCGCCGGTGCTCCCAAGACCTAGGTTTTCATAAATCGTAATTCATCGGCGATGGATCGCCGACTATCGGCGATGAATTACGATTATTCTATTCTATTTCTATTTCTATTTCTAATTCTTTATACACCGAGACCCTTCAGCAACAAATAACTTTAGCAAAAAAAACATAGATCTAATTACAATCATTTTTAAAACAGAAAACAAACTACTGCTGATCTTCCAGGGGGCCGTGTTTGTATTGGTTTTCAGCTCATCAAATGACTTTTTAACTGTTTTTTATATTGATACAAGGTAGGGAGCTCCCTAATATTCATAGGAATCTCGTTCCAAGCCTTTAGAGCTGTGTAAGAAAATCTCTTTTTAGAATATTCCAGATTATACTTTGGGATTTGAAGGTTCTCACAAAATCTAGTATTATAGTTAGAGTAATGAGATCTTCGTTGAAATTTATTCCAAAGGTTTTCTGGACATAGCCTGTTCATGATCTTATATGTCATGACTGATCGATCGAACGTAATGAGTTGTTTAACTTGTAAAAAATTCTTCGACCAGTCATCCTTTATCCTGGCAGTGTCAATTATCGAAATGGCCCTGTCTTGAAAACGCTGTAATGATTCCATTTTGGAGTTGGATACACTACCCCATATAACATCAGCGTATCTTATATGACTCTCTACAAGCGCACGATAGACATTGCTTAATTGAGATTGCGAAACAATGTTTTTTAGGGTTTTTAAAGAAGCAAGGCCCCCGCGTACTTTCGCTTTGATAGTTTTAAATTGGTCCTCCCAATTGAGTCCTTGATCGATAATTACCCCCAATGATTTCGTTTTCTTCACTCGTTTTATTTCTGAGCCATTTAATTTTAGTTTTTCTTGCTCGGTTATCTTATTAGTTCTATTTGAGTGGCCCATAAACATATATTCTGTTTTTTGTGGATTAGCACTTAATTTATTTAGTCGCATCCACTCAGAAATATTACTTAATTCATCTTGGGCTTTGCGAACCAACTCATCGACACTTGAAGATGCCAACGATACTTGAGTATCATCAGCATACATGCCAGCCTTAGATGCTTTCAAACATTTTTCAAAGTCATTTAGATACACTATGAACAGAAGAGGGCCCAAACAGGATCCTTGAGGAATCCCGCATGTGACAGTCTTAGTCCTAGACTCATAGCAGTTAACCTTGCAGTATTGTTGTCTGCCTTCCAGATATGATCTGAACCAGTTACCAGCTAATTCTCGGATTCCATACGCTTCTAATTTTTCAAGCAAGATCTCATGGTTAACGGTGTCGAACGCTTTTTTCAGATCAAGGAATATTGCCAAATTAACCTTCCTGTGATCAATATTTTCATACCAAAACTCCGTACTGTCAATTAAAGATGTTACCGTTGAGCAGAGTTTCTGAAAAGCGGATTGGCTAATCGTCAAGATGCCACGTGATCTTAGGTAATCATACATCTGGTCATGCACGATTCTTTCCAGAATTCTAGAAAAAACGGAGATGACTGACATAGGTCTATAATTATTTGCATCACTTCTCGAGCCCGATTTGAAGATGGGAGTGACTCTCGCCAATTTCCAGATATCAGGAAAAATGCCATGCCGTAAGGAGGAGTTAAAAATCATCGCTAACGGCTTACATATAACCTCTCCAGCATCCTTTATTAGCATAGTCGGAATCTTGTCGGGTCCTGGTGCCTTCCCATTTTTTAACTGCTTGATGGAGTTAAGTATGAAGATGTCGCTAACAAGATTAAACTTCATGACACTAGATTGCTTAACTACGTACTTTAGGGGATCATCATTCGTCCGTTGTTCGATTTTACCTGCAAGTTTTGGGCCTACTGTGACAAAATGATGATTTAGTGCCTCTGCTATGTCTTCTTCGTTCGTAATTCTATTGCCCTCAACGTCTAAACATGAGGTTGTTATTGATTGTGAAGATTTATCTAACACTTTGTTAATGGTCTTCCACATCTTCTTTGGGTTATCTTTATTTTCTTCTATTAACCCGCGATAATGTGTTTCTACAGCAACTTTTATCTCTTTTGTTACCTTGTTTCTAAGCTGCTTGTATACTGACCACTTCTCAGGAGATTTTTGGGCAATGCTCTTTGCCAAATCCCTTTCCTTCATCAAGTTTCTTATGGACTGATTGAGCCAGGGTGCATTTTCACTACGGACCCTTACTTTTTTCAATGGAGCATGTATGTCTAAGATTGACTCAAAAATCTCCTGAAAAGTGGATGCCATTAAATTAGGATTTTCTACGAGAGGAGAAAGGATGGTTGACCAATTTATCTGGCGTAGGTCATTGATGAATGATATTTTATCGTATTTGGTAAGGCTACGAGTCTCAACAATTTAATGAAAACCAGGCATAAAGTTAAAGAAAATCACTTTAAAACTTTATTTTTGTGTTCAATTCAAAGTTATGATTGTTCAAATCCTTTTGGAATAGGATTTCACTCAGAATTTTTCTGTTTTGTGCCAAATTTAGGCATAGACATGCAGAGTTTTGAGAAAAATGTACGCGTTTTAGGGATAAATTTTTCCATATATTTTTAAATAGCTCAAAAGTCCCAAATTTGGCCCATATAAACCATATATGATTCTGAATCTATGAATTATCAGCTTTCAGATGAGCTTAACCAAATGTGGGTCCAATTTTACTTACCTTCAGATGAGCTTAACCTTATTCATATCAATGATCTACCGCACGCTGTCCAAAATTCAACCGTTTCCATGTATGCTGATGACACAAGTCTATGCTACCAGTCTTCGGATATAAATCAGCTGAATGAGGCCATAAACTACGATCTCAAACAACTGGATAGTTGGCTTCAAGGCAACAAACTCTCCTTAAATGTTGCGAAAACAAAATCCATGCTTGTTTCCACCAAACAAAAGCATAACATCCTCAAAAGTCGAAATGAGGATTTGCATTTGAAAATTCGAGACAATAAGCTCGAAATCATCCAAAAAACAAAATATCTTGGAGTGCAGATAGACAACTCTCTTAACTGGAAGGAACACACCAAGACCGTTTCTACCAAAGTTTCTAGAGCTATTGGCTTTCTTAAACATGCCAAGACTTTCCTACCACACGAAACATTGAAGACTCTTTACACAGGCATTGTTGAGCCACACCTTCGCTATTGTTGCTCGGTTTGGGGTTGTGCCGGTTTGACAGAACTTAATCAGTTGCAAAAACTTCAGAACCGAGCTGCTAGAATTATAACCAGCAGCAACTTTGACACCCCAAGCAGACCATTAATTGACCAACTAGGCTGGAAGACCATTGACGAAGTGGTAGCTAGCGAAACTAAAACAATGGTCTTCAAGTCCTTGCATGAACTGGCTCCGCAATACTTGTGTGACCTCTTCACCCGAAACTCAAAGAGCTCTTCGTATGTCCTGCGCAATTCAGAGACAGATTTAAGACTGCCCCAGAAAAAGTCAAGTACTGGGCAAAAATGTTTTTCTTATCGAGGAGCAAAAGCGTGGAATGACCTTCCTCCCGATACCAAACAGGCATCTTCCCTGAATAGTTTTAAAAAATCTATTTAGGATTTCTCTTTTCTTTTACATTAGACTTTGTAAATTTTGTATTATAGGATTTTATGTTATAGTTTCGTATTGTAATTTCTCTTTTTATTTGGTAATTGTATATTGTAATTAATGTTTTTAAGTGGAGGGCCCCTTGTAAAACAACTCCGGTTGAAGGGCAACCCTCCTTAATTGAATCAAATGAAATGAAATGAAAATGAAAAATTTGGGCCTTTTTGATAATTCAATAAAACAAGAAATTAGTCCCTTGGGAATTCTGGAAACGCATGTAGCAAAATAACTTCAAGGTCGCCAATATGTCATTTGAACCACCAAGTCACCCTGATTCTGACTTTAAACTTCATTTCTTTGTAGATTGTGTATTTCTTAATTTCAAGCTATTCATTGTACCAGAGAGACACACTTTTTGCAAATCTTAGCCAGAACTAGGTTCCACTCTTTGAAACAGTAATTGCAGATTTGAAATTAGGAGGAATTAGAGTCTCAGATGACATGTAGTGAACTTCTGACTATTTTTCTAATGCGAAGGTTGCCCAGCTCCCAAAAGAGCAATTCATTGTTGCTGAGGGTGTAATGTCAAAAAAATTCTCAGAAACAATCGTTGGCTTTTTAACTGAATAAAACATCCATATTTTAGTTGCCAATCTTTGATAAATGTGTTTTTTAAATGATTGAAACATTTTCTGCAATTAGATGACTTAAAAAATCTAGCTATATTTAGTACATGTGAAATGTCCTCATGACCCCCTATTTGTGCCCACTGTGCAAAGGGCAGAGGAAGGACAAGAGGACTGAACGGCGGTACAGTTAAGCTCCTATGGTCGCAGGTCCTGTGGTGCAAAACATCTCTCTCCAATTTGTCTCTGTGCAGTGGCGTAAAGAGCAGAGTGACCCCTTCGTAATTTGGCCACTCACTGGCCTCCTCTTGCTGCAATTGATCAACAAACGTTTGATGCATTTTCAAAACTGAAAACTGTTTTTTATGGGCAATATCGTTTTAAAGGTAAGTCCAATACAGTACAGGTTTTATACGAAGGCCCATTGGTATTAGAAGGATCTCCAGTTGAGGGGTGATTGAAGTACAATGTGAGATAGCCTGTGTTCCATTTCCTTTCGTTTCAAAGGGGTCTGGAACACAGGCCAAATGCGAGGCAAAGCCAGCTAATAGGTTCTAATGCATCTCCTCAGAAACATGTTTTTGCAACACGCTCTTGGATTTTCGGAAAATCCATCTCTCGTAACATGTGGAAGAAAGAAGCATGCGATTGACGAAAACACCCTCACTTGGAAATTTGCTCTGTCAAGCAATTTTCTAAATATGTTCATCTTGTCTGGAAGATAACTAAGAATCTTTTTGCAAGTGTCAGTTGCACTTCTTACACTCCATTTCATTGACAACTGTGGTCATTTCACTCAAAATTTAGGGCCCTATCTTAGATGTACTCCACAGTATTTCCCACAGCAAATCAATATGTATTTCCTCTAAATATCAAGAAGTATTTTGCTGAAAATCGATGGGGCCTTTAGGACTTGCTCCAACACTAACCACCATGTGTTACGCCATTATCTTCGAGCTAGATTTGAATTAGCTTTTCAAACAAAACAATTCAAGGTGTTCTCTAACTAAACAAGAGTAGATAACGGTAACTGTAGGGTCCTGGTTATGATTGTAATACTTCAATTTATGTAAATTATCTCCTCTAACTTTCGCAAAAAGGGCCCGTAATTTCTTTTACTTTGCTTAGCAGAGGGCCCGGATGGCGATCGCCACTTTGCCACCCGGGCCAGACCGCGCCTGAGGCCAAGTAAAAGCTTTTCCTTCAAAACAAGAACCGTTTCCCTGAATACTACATCTGGCGTTCCACAGAGAAAAGGTAATTCTCCGGGGTAACATTGACAGCTGAAGGAAACAATAATTGTGTATGAATAGCTCAAAGAATCTTCTTTCGAATGGTGTCAAATGTTAATACATCTTACACTAAATTTTGCAGCTATTGTGAGCGTGAAGTCAGCAGGTCAAGATTTGTTTGCGAGCGATCTGGCTTTCGATCATGGACGTTTCTGTTGAAGAGATTTTCAAAGAGAGTTCCCAAGGACAAGAGGTGTGACGATACATCAATGAAAACTTTGATAGGAGTTACAACTCATACATTGAATTTAGTGCCCGGGGGGGGGGTACTTCATAACTTCCAATACGGGGAGGTCCATGCCAATATTTGGGGTCTGAAATTTTACGTAAATCAATATTTGGAGTCTGTGAATTACAACGTGGACAAAATTCAATACTTAGGGTCCAAAAATCTGTAAAAAGGAAGAATCATTGACTTTGGTGCGGGTCTCCAAAATATTGGACTCAATATTTGGGGTCCCAAAAACATTAGGCTTAATATTTGGGGGTCAGCAAGGAAATAGTGGCATGGACCCCCCCCCCCCCCGTATTGAAAGTTAGGGAGTACCCCCCCCCCTGGGATTTAGTGATGTCTTATCATTTGCAGAAAGCTCTTTTGAGGAGGGCGAAACGAAACGTTGGTAACATTGGGAAGCGTTGAGGAAATCTGTGCCGTCCTTAGAGGCTTAAATCTTGGCTTGTTCTCGGAGAACCTGGTGCATCTTATTATTTGGTCGCGAACGCACCCTTGTCGCTGTAAACTGATCTAAGAGCCTTCGTTTTAACATCAGTTGTGGGTTTCTTATCGTTTAAGTATGCTCTAGTCACCTCTTTGTTCATTTCTAGTCGGCAACAGTGTGATCTTGACATGGATCTTTTATGTGCAAGCCTGGGTCTAACGCACAATGTGAAGTTTCCCGTACTACGGTCATTGCTCGCTTTTGCTGCTTCGTCTTCTTTTCCAGCAACGTATTCTTCGTGGTTGTAGCAAAATAGCACACATTCTTTTGATTTCCATGATGATTCAGACAATGTTTCCGACATGTTTTGTAGATCTAGTTCGTTTGTTCCCACGGTTTATCTGCACGCTTCAAATTCCTCAATGATGCATTGGATACTTGCACGTGGCGTGGTTCCTGTTGTTACATCACAAACACTCTACCCAGTCTCTTTCTTTTGCGCGGTAATTTTTCACACCATCCCATCTCTCAGGGGCTTTTAGGGGCACTTCTTGTCGAAATATCACGATTTGAGTGATGGTATCGAATTCAGCGATGATAGAACGTCCATATTACAAATTTTCAGGAATGGTGATATTAGAGCTTTAAGGTGACTCTGCTTTCCGCTCTGATGAACAATGAAAGCCAGTTTTCAGAAATCCTCCCGTTCCGGAAACTCATTAATTGCTCGGGAACGAATCAGTCTATTGAGATTCCGTAAAAAGTATGGTATTACTCATTATTCATGGCAATCGAAAGAAATATTAAACAAAACGGTTTGTTTCCGTAGCTTTGGAGAAAGCTCATTTCAAAACATTTCACTGGCTTCAGAAGAACTTCATTTTCCACTCTGCTAATCTAAAGATTTTGATCAAACTTTTTTACCACGCACACTATATATTCAGGGACACACATGCCAAATTTGAAGTCGAAAGCCAAAACTAGAAAGACTGGTCAGTCGATTAAGGATTGACAAATGAGAAAGAGTCAGTGAAGCACTTGCAAGCATGAATGGAAAAAGCCAACATCCGTAGAGACTGACAGTGCAAATTTTCCTCTCTTCTTACATATCTGTATCGCTTGCAAGAGCTATAGGATATCATGCTTTAGTTCCATGGTGAAGAAAATGAAAGGGGTCTGCAAAACAGCGTGTGAATGAAAATGATAAAAAAGTTCCATAATTGTACTCAAATGCAACAAGAGGCAATCGACCCCATTCTACTTTTGTGATTGTTGCGCAAACTCATTGCTTTGGAAACCTCTTTCTTTTTCTTCGGCTTGGGACTCAAACATGATATTCCATAACTCGTGCAAGTGAAGTAGGTTTGTGAGGAAAGGATAGATCTGCATCTCGAAAGAAGACTGACTTGTTTCATGTATGATGGCAAGCGCTTCACTGATTTTTTCACTTTTATCAATCCTTAAACAAATGATTTGTGGTGCAAAATTTTTAAATAGCGTAAAATAGCGGACTCATCATAATAACACGTGGACGTACAATAAACTTGTAACATGTAGAGAAACACTATCAACTTCTGTAAAAGCAAAATAATCAAAATACAAGGTAAACCTGTAAGAGAAAACAGTTAAACCTGCAAGAAAATCAAGTAATCACTTACCAACAAAGTTATTATACCAAATTATTACACCAAATACGCGTTTTGTCGAGCGCTCTTCAGTTTGGTTCATGCGAAGAACAGATAAATGACACGATCGGGCTGTTTTATACCGAACACAACAAAAGACATAAGAATCACCTGAACATTATACCTGAGCCACTGATTTGTTTATCTCAACAAAGGCTATTCAATCAACGAACGCCAAAACTTTTGGCAGCAACTTCAAAAACAGTTGTAGAGCGAAAACAAACTCCTTCTATCGGCAAAGCGAGGGATCCCAAAATTTAACATAGCGTCTAAGACCTTGAGATGAAATGCAGACCTTGCCCTACTCAAAATAAGGAAACAATCTTCGTTGTAGCTGTTACGACACTCAACACTACTCCGTAGGTGGGTACTGATAGCAGAGTCACTTTCTGGTTTAGTCTCGTTAGCTTTGCATTTCCGTTTGGCCTCAACGACCGTTGCCTAGTGAATTTCTAACTTGCTAAATGGCTATATGAGTTGCCGACACCAGTTCTTGAGCAGCACTCACAATATTGTGTTAAGGATTCTTTCAGTTCGGCTCGTATGATTCCTGATTTGCCTAGTGAATTTGCAGATTCATTTATGTGCTCTTTTGACAGCAGCAGCTTATTTACGAATGTGCTCCTTGATGATGTTATTAACATCTGTGCTGACTATCTGATTTGTACAGGTAACATCTCTACGTTCAGTAGAGAAACATTTGTCGAGTTGATGAACTTTGCCACGAGATCTGTCGAGTTCAGTTTCAACAACATTGTGTACCCGGTGAGTCAGAAAAAATGTAGGGAGTTTGACGCCATTGAGCCACTCGATTATCATGAACAAAATTTTTCCGCCCAGCCAATAGTCTAACTTAGATCATAAACCATTCTGATTGGTTGATTGATTGATTGATTGATTGATTGACTGATTGATTCATTTTATATTATTTACCCATGGTAGCCCCTCAGTTAGAATAACTGATTTACAGGGGGCCATGCTAAAAACTTAACAATATTAATGATTTACAATAAAACCAGTAAATTTCGAACTATTAATATTACACTTTGTCAAAAATCAACAAAGAAACAAAATATCTTAGTGCTCATTTTTGTACCTCTCTCTTGAAGGCTCTCAGGGTTGGAGAATTTTTAGCCTCAGTACCAATACTGTTCCAAAGCTTAGCGCCTCGATACGAGAAGCATTTCTGCCACCCCTGCTGATTTTAACAATGGCAACCGGAGGTTGACTTCAGCATTCCTAAGAGAACGAGCAGTGGCATTGTTGACCCTCGTGAACATGTCATTCATGTAGGAAGGTGCGTCTCCTTTAAGGGATCTGAAAACAATTTTCTTTGATTCAAAATCAATGAGTTCCCTAACAGTAGGCCATTGAAGCGCACGAATAACTGGTAGAGCGGGCGCATCAAATGCACTGTTGGTAACGAGTGTTGCAGCACGATTTTGGAGTTTTTGCAAATTTTCAATGACAGTCACCCCAGCATTTCCCCAGACAGGACAACAATATCGAAAGTACGGGTCCACTAAACTCTTATACATAGTCTTGACAGTTGACATTGGGAGGTACTGCTTGGCATAACGAAGCATACCAATACCTCTAGAGATCTTATTAGTTGTTAAGGCCACCTGAGATGTCCATTTTAGTTGATGGTCAACCTGGACACCAAGATATTTGACCCCCTTTACCAACTTGATATCCTCGGAACCAATCTTAAAGTGCGGTTTAGTAGAATCGACAGAGTCGATTTTTCTCAGCTTTCCATTGCTTCCTATGATTATTGTATCTGTCTAAGCTACGTTCAGAGACAACTTGTTCCTTCGAGCCATCCCTTCAAAGCTTCTAAGTCAGCATTAACTGCCTGATTATTTGCTGAAACAGATTCAGAGGCATAGTCAATGCTTGTGTCGTCTGCATACATGGATACAAGGGAATTTTTCAAACAACTAGGAAGATCATTGATATAGACAAGAAAGAGAAGTGGTCCAAGCGAGATCCTTGTGGTACACCACAAGTTATATCGTCTGTAGCGGAAATTCGACCGTTTACCTTGCAGCATTGTCGTCTATCGGTGAGATACGAACGAAACCAGTTTGGTTCTTTCCTTCTAAGCCAAAGAGATTGAGCTTCCTCAATAGAATATCATGATCTACTGTGTCAAAAGCTTTCTTGAGGTCGATGTAAACTACAGCCGTGTATTTACCTTTATCAATGTTAACCCATCGCTGTTTTATACAATAGCAGACCAGTCAGTTTCGGCAAGGTCACTAATAAAAAGGTCTGTGTCAAAATCATTCATCAATCATTCTCGAACGAAATCATTCATTTGATGCATTTGTTAAATAAGATTTTCTTCGTAACACCCTGTATGGAAGTCTTGCAAACTGGTGAAATCCTTGACAAAGCCCCTTCAGCCTTGCTAGAGCTGAAGGTACACGTTGAATTATCAGAGGAAACTGAAAAAGTTAAGTCTGGCTCACACTAGGTCGCTTAAGTCGTTAAGATCGTGCAGAAAGAACCAAAAGACAAAGACTCAGAGTTTGAATCCCTTGTGTTTGTCCTTTGGGTCCTTCTGCACGACTCTGTGAATCAGGCTTCAGGAAAAATCTTGGCTGCATGAAGTCCCATTGCGATTTACAGAGCGTTTATCTGCGAGAAAGAGACCTCTTCGCAAGACAAAGAAACACGCAGTATTAATGTCTTGTAAACGTATTTTCAAAACAAGGCAATTTATAATAAGACATCCCAAGGGAGAAAATACCGCCTCTTAACTATTTCCTTCTCCCCTGATAATACCACGTACCTGTAACTTTTGCCAAGATAAAATGCGGAAGGGGCTTAGCGAAAGATTTCATCAGTTGCAAGATTCCCGTACAAGGTATTACGAAGAAATCTATTTGAAAAATGCATTCAATTACTGACTTCGAAGGGGGAAGATTTATGATCTAAGTTAGACCGATGGCTGCACGGAAAAAATTAGTTTTTGATAATCGGGTGGCTAAACGCGATGTCACAGTCCGTCAAACGCCCACGTTTTTCTGACTCACCCGGTACAAACAGGTTGATGGTGTGACAATGACTTCACCTTTGGGTCCTATTTTTGCTGATATCCCTGCTGGTTATTATGAGCAGAAACTCGTGAGTGCTCTAATGGATAATAAACAAGTATGCTACTTTGAAGATACTTATGCTATTTTGAGAATGTAGAGGTGTGTCAACAGTGCTACATTTTACTTAACTCGCTGCACCTGTCGCTAAGTTTACAACAGAACGGGAGGCTGGCGGTAGACTTCCGCTTCTCGATCAACTTGTGAAACAGTTGAGGTGTGGTTTTCTTACCAAGGTTTATCGAAAGCCCACATCTACTGGTCATTATGTTAGGTGGGACTCATTTAGTCTTAAGAAATACAAGATCAATCTTATCTTCAATCTTGGGCACAGGGCTCTGGTTATTTGCTCGCCATGCTATTTGGACTCAGAAATTGGTATGTTGAAGGATCCTTTCTGACAGAATGGCTACCCAGACCATGCTGTTAATCTGTGTGTTCAAAAAAAATCTCCACTCGGTCATCAGAGCAGGGTTTTGGTCCCAAAAAATGTCCGGTGTACATTTTGTCACGGCATCGTGGACTCTAGGGTCATTTTTGAATCTCATCGTATGCTACCCAAAGTCCAAAAGGATGTCATACCTGCCATTAACTTGAGTAATGTGTATGAATTTACGTGCGAGTGTGATGCTCGATACGTAGGTAGGACATCCCAAACACTTGTTGACAGGATAAGGTACCACGTACCCCTAGCAATAAGGAAAGGTACTGATAGGTACAACGCTCATTTCATTTTTTCAATTCATTTTAACTAATGGATACAGGGTAAAAACATTCAGCTGCTACGAAGTAACTGTTTTACGATGTGCCCTGTTGAAATGCAAAAGAAAAACAAAAAGAAACATTAAATAATCAATAAACTCCTAATACTAGTTAATACACTGAAAAGCCCTATTTTGAATAGTCCTATCGAAAAGAAAAAGGAAATTAAATTGCAACAGAAGGAAAATCAATAGAATTTGTTCTTGATGAAAGGAAGCATGTAGAGTTTGCTTTATAATCCTTCCTTTAGTTTTAATTTGAAATTTGATAGCGAGGGACGAGGGGCAAATCACTCCTGAAAAGGGCGTACGAGATTAATAATCATAAGTGATTATTTTGTGATTAATTTGATTTTTTGGTGATTTAAGTGATTAAATTTGTGATTATTCGAGAATGAATCAAACATTCCAAAAAGTTCTCAAATAAGCTCATGTACTATAAAGATTGAATGAATAGGGCAAGACCGAGCATCATTGATAAACCAAATGACGAAATATGACGGTAAACTGTTTCATAAATCAAGTGATAGACTGTCATGCCAATTTGATTTTTTTCAGAGTTGTTTGTAACACAAGAACGAGGCTTTACTTTTGCTCAATCACAGGGAACTCAGAATCTTGCACTTTTGTGCTGTTCATGCTTTTGCACTTGTGCTTTGCATATCTAATGACATTTTCACATAAATTTGGAAAATGGTGACAGGGACAATCTAATCATTTCATTTCTTATAAAAATAAGCAAATAAACTTGATTAAACATTCAAAATTTGTGATTAATATGACTGGTG
This sequence comes from Aurelia sp. 4 Dawson et al 2005, assembly GCA_964019985.1. Taxonomy (NCBI): domain Eukaryota; kingdom Metazoa; phylum Cnidaria; class Scyphozoa; order Semaeostomeae; family Ulmaridae; genus Aurelia; species Aurelia sp. 4 Dawson et al 2005. The sequence continues at coordinate 14,185,201 of OZ026493.1, read as the reverse complement.
ATTTTTGGTGATTAATGTGATTTTTATGTGATTAATGTGATTAATTTGTGATTAAATTGCGATTATTTTTGAGAGCGTACGAGATTTTAAGCAGTGATTTGCCCCTCGGCGAGGGAGAGTTTGATTTGGTGATCTAAACCATTCCAAAAGGTCGCCCCTCGATATGCAAATGACTTTTGTCAATTGTTTGTTCTAAACAAATGAAATTTCAAGTCAGTTTCTGTGTTTCTTAGCGTCCTTTGCCTGTTCACGCTGGCTTTGAAACATTTGGGCCATATAATCTGGGCAAAGTTGATTCACAGATTTGAAAACAGTAGATTTGAAAATCGTTGTCAACCTAAACGGAAATGTAAACCTAACCAGGCTAAACCAGAAAGCGACTTTGCTATTGGTACCCACCTACTGAGTAGTGTTGAGTGTGGTAACAGCTACAACGAGGATTGTTTCCGCATTTTGAGTAGGGCAAGGTCCGAATTTCATCTCAAGGTCTTAGGAGCTTACCTCTCGCTTTGCCGATAGGATTTTGTTTTTGCTCTGCAACTGTTTTGAAGTTGCTGTCAAAAGTTTTGGAGCTTGTTGATAGGATGGCCTTTGCTTGAGACAAGCCAATCAATCAGTGGCTCAGGTGTGATCTTCACATGATTCTTATGAATTTTTTGTGTCCGGTAAAACAAAGCCCGGTCGTATCATTCATCTGTTCTTCGCATGCACAAAACTGAAGAGAGTGCGACAAAAGGCATATTGGTAAAATAACGTTGTTGGTAAGTGATTACTTGATTTCTTGCAGGTTAAACAGTTTTCTCTTTACAGGTTTATCTTCTACTTTGATTATTGTTCTTTGTCAGAAGTCGATAGTGTTTCCCTACTACCGGGTGTCCCAAAAAAAAGTATACGGATTTCGACGACCCTAGTGATAAGAATATAGCGCGAATCAACCCAAAATGATTTTCAAAACATACCTTGATAGATAACTTGAACATAGATACCTCGTTTGTTGATATCGGTGCGTTGAGAGTGAAGATATTAGTCTTCAAAGGACAAATTTGCCTCCACCTCCAAACCAGAGCTTTGACGTTTTGGCCTAAGCAAATTCTTGACGCGCAGTGAATAAAATCAACAAAATTTGAAGACGGCACAAAAGATGCGTTTAACAAAATACAGCCCACGTGAGACCTTTCGTCAAGGGAGCTCCGAAATCAGCTTCATTCATCTCAATATCATATCGACAATTTAATTCAAACATACTATTCATTGTTGAAAGTACTCCCTTAAGAACCAACGCACTTTTTGACATCGTCAAATAGTTCCTTGAGAAGAATCTTTATCAGATCTCTCGAGATCAGATTGATCATGACGTATCTTCAAATTCCCTGCAGACAACTTTTGCCCCCAAAAGATCTCCACACCTTCCTGTCTTGACTCCCGAGAAATCTCACAAAAAATTCTTTTCAAGGAATGATTCGACGGTTCCAAGAGTGTGTTGATACTCGAGGGAATACTTGAGATGAATGAAGCTGATTTCGCAGCTCCCTTGACGATAAGTCTCACATAAGCTGTATTTTGTAAAACACATCTGTTATGCCGTCTTCAGAGTTTGTTGATTTTATTCACTGCGCTTCAAGCATTTGCTTAGGCCAAAACGTCAAAGCTCTGGTTTGGAGGGAGAGGCAAATTTGTCCTTTGAAGACTAATATCTTCACTCTCAACGCACCGATATCAACAAACGAGGTATCCATGTTCAAGTTAGCTATCGAGGTATGTCCTGAAAATCATTTTGGATTGATTCACGTTGTATTCTAGTCGCTAGGGTCGACCAAATTTGTATACTTTTTTTGGGACAGCCGGTACAGGTTACAAGTTTATTGTACAGCCACGTATTTATTATGATGAGTCCGCTATTTAAGGCTATTTATCAATCCATAATCGACTGATAAGTTTTTCTAGCGTTTGTAGTCGAACAGGATACTAAGCTTTAGCATTTTATTGTGGAAAAACTGGCAAAACTTTTGACTTCAAATTTGGCTTGTGTGCCTGTGAACAAAACATGTGTGTGGCCAGAAAGTTTGATCAAATCCTTAGATTAGCTAGCGGTGTAGAAAATGAAGTTCTTGAGAAGCCAGTGAAATATTTTGAAATGAGCCTTCTCCAAAGCCGTGAAAACAAAAAGATTCGTTACAGATGTCTTTCGATTGCCCTTAATATGAGTAATACCATACTTTTAACAGAATTTCGATAGAAAGATGTGCTTCCTAGCAATCAATAAGTTTCTAGAGGTGAGGATTTCTGGAAACCGGCTTTCTGTGTTCATCAGAGGTGAAAGCAGAGTCAACTTAATACCATGGTCAACGTCATTCAATGTAAAAGTTGTAAAAGAAGTGTTACACTCCATTTCTTTTCTCCAGTCATTGCTTAAGTATCATGTTTAAAATATATTTTTATTAAGTTTGCTGCTGTTAGAGCTGAAGTATCCTTCCTGTATAATTCCTCCACAAAAAATTATGCAAATTTTTATGTCAGGTCTGCATTAATGAAATACAAAGGGCCTACAACCCAGCCACATATCAATCAATAACTGTTCTGGGCTCCATCACCGCTGTTCTTTCTTCGCCAAAAGTGCAGAAACTACTATTTTACTCAAGAACTAAGTAAACATTATCAAATTCATTTCACCTATTCAACCCAAACCTCCCTATTCCATTCAAATAAAGAATTACACACCAGGATTCACTTCCTGATAGTTGGCAACGCCGTATGCATCAACAATTGCTTGGAAGCCAGATGTGAACTTGTTGACACGGTTGAACGTTGGAGGCTCGTGTTTAGTCTCCATCCGATTCAAAATGGAAGGCACAGATGATCCACTTCTTTCCTGTAAAAATATAACGGCCCTTACAATTAACTGGGTTTAATAAAAAATTCTCCGAATAGGAAATATATAACCATGGGAAATGGACAGGCTAGAGCCATCGACGGAAAGAAAAATTTCACGACAATTCAAAAGACGCATAGAGATACTGAAGCAGATCTTATCAACGCGTCAAGAAAGTTTTAACATCTATATATTCAAATTCCATCAATAGTGTTAGGACATGGATGTTTTGATTGATTATTTATTTACCTTGTTTTGATCCCTGTGTCTTGTTTTGTTGTCTTGTTTTCTGTTCTGTTTCGTCTTTAACTGAGCGTGGTTAGGCCCAACCGCTCTCAAGTTGTTCGAATAAAGTTCCCTTGTATTTCTGTGTCTTAGTGCGCCTTCGCACAAGAATGGCTTTTAAAACCGCAAAGCCAAAGGAAAATCTTTTCTTTAGCTTTGCGGTTTTAAAAGCCATTCTAGTGCGAAGGTGCACTAAGACACAGAAATACAAGGGAACTTTATTCGAACAACTTGAGAGCGGTTGGGCCTAACCACGCTCAGTTGAAGACGAAACAGAATAGAAAACAAGACAACAAAACAAGACACAGGGATCAAAACAAGGTAAATAAATAATCAATCAAAACATCCGTGTCCTAACACCCTTGATTCCACTCGCGAGTGAGCTACCACAATCAGAAAATAAAATGTGCCCCTCCCTAGGATTGAGCCCGGGATCTGCATGTCAGAGTATCTCCAAAAAAAAAATCACTGGGCCACTCAAGCGCAATAAAAATTCGGAGAAATCTAACGACAGGAGCCATTTTTTTCGAACTGGAATTTACTTGGGTCAGTTGTATAGCAACCCAGCAAATATATGATATATTAGAACAGAGAAATGGGAAGAATAGCTGGATAAATTAACAGCTGGTTTTGGTCACCGTTGTCAAATGAAAGGTTTATAAGAATTTAGTTATATTGGTAGGAAATCAAATTAATAGGTAAATTGGGTTAAATTACACTGCAACAATCATACAAAAATATACAATTACATAAAATACATATTACGAGCAGATATGGAAAATCATATAGATGCATACAAAATATACAGTTACAACTAGTAACTTGTAAATTACAACATGCGGCCGGGTAGCTGAATCATAGTATTGTTGGATATAAAATGATTTCGAATCAGGAAAGATTGTCCCCAGAAGTGTAGACTTGCCTGAAGTCTTTCAGGTAGACTTATTACCGATGACGAAATAAACTTGGGACAAGTCTACCAAAAGTACTGTTTGGCTACAAAGGGCTCTTCAACTGGATTGCCTCTGCGGAGGATTTGAAATGATGCAACGAATATTTGAAAGAGACAAACAATTTGCCTTTAGTACTTTGACCTTGCAACCATGGAAGTGAATTAGACTGTTATTCAAATTTGTTTTCATTGACTTGTGTTGAAAGGAAGGAATCCATAAGAGGAAGTTGATTTTAGGATGCATCTCGAAGCAAATTTACCAAGTGTTTGTGACTTTGCAGTGCTTGGAAATTTGAAGGTGGACTTCTCGAGCTTGATACGTTCTACAGAAAGAATGTTACAGTTGCTGTGACGTAACAAACTGTTTTGGTGGAGAGTTTTCTTCTTTTATTGAACCAATGTGGAATTTAGCTTTGATCCCGAGGAACTGAAGCCTGAAAGTGAGTTTGTTTTGGTTTCTTGTGTTATCCACTGATATCGAGCACAGCATTGCATCTCTGTAAGTTTTGGATCTTTCTTGTTGTTCACCAGGTCCCATAAAAGCTTCCACCTTCCACATCGGCAATTTCCAAGTATTTGTTCGTAACTTGAAATGAAATCTCGCACTCCAGCGCCTTTCCAACTTCACTGCAAAGTCACTGCAATAATTCGTTCTGATCAGTCGCAGTCGCTGTGTCTCCCTATTGTTGGTTATTCTTTTCTTCGAGTCAGCCAATGAAAACCCAACTAATTGTTAGGCCGGCCAATGATAACCCATTCATTCTTCCCTTCCACCAATCAACTAAAGTCGTGGCATGTGACTGCCATTGTTTTAACAATTGCCTAATTAGCAAGGTATGCGCTCAAATCTCAAATTCACTCAGCTACCACACAGATTAATAAGCGACCTTCGGCCGCAATCAATGATACACAATACAATTACACACACCTCTCCAAAAAAGCCCTATATTAATAGGGTTAAAATAGGTCGCACCATGAAAACTTTTGCCATGAGTCCAACCAGTAGTGCAATACAAATACTTCCCATGAGTATGATCACATAATTTGGAGACCTGAGCCTTGCACGACCGTTTGTTCAAAGCGAATCTTCCAAGGTGTTTGCAGCAAGATAAGTTTGAACAGACGGTTCGCTGCAGAGGCTGTAAAATCTTACTGCATTATGAGCAGAAGTAGGTAAAGGTGACGATCAAGTTGCAGTGTTTAACGCCAGCGCTGGGATCGCAGATTTAGAGAAGTCTTTATTGAGACCGTGACCCCTTGTCATGACATTCAAGTGCTGGGGCTCTACCTGGGATCGAACTTTGTTCGTCCGACTGTTCTCGCTGCACAGTCAGAGGATTCCCCCAGTGAGCCACAACAACATCAGCTCCATCCTGACCAACATCTTCGCCACTTAAGGTGTGTGGTGACCTCACTGGTAAATGTATCTGCTGCCTTATTACGGCGAAAAAGACTGATTCAATGCCGATTACTAGGATTCTGCTGCGAAAGAAGGTAGACCCATCAACTTGCTTGGTAGCAAATCGCTTCAACTCGTCATGGATTCTCGAAAAACATACAAAATCTTTCAATATTTGAAGGCAAGAGCTCTGCAAAAGAATGCAAAAGAAAAGAGTACCATTGCCGTGAACCGCCACCCAAGCGCATTCTCCGAGTTTTAGGCTAGCCTGTTTCTGAATTTACAGAAATGGTCAAGACTTGGACTAGTAAATGGAAATAAAGTGCGAACATGGATTTCTGACACATCATTCTTGCCTTGCATTCGTATTAGCTTGTTTCCCGTAATTTCTTCTCATTCTAAGACGAACTTTTCTGACGCACTTGAAATGAAACAGTCAGTGTTGGTTCATTTCTCCGTTTATTTATCTTGAATCTATTGTCACTACTGCGTTGTTGATTTCACTTGTGCAAGGTTTCTTTCATGGACCACCTTCTCCTTATAGTCAATTTCATCGTTTCACCTACCAATATTTTGAAATGTAGCCATATATTATTCCATACTACTTGCAAACCACTTCTCTACCTCGTAGATTGTGAGAAAAAAACCCTGCAGACATCCTCATTCCATCCCCCCCCCCTGGCACTCAGTTTGATAATCCTGCTGAGGTTCGCTGTGACGAGACAAGTTCGACAAGGCAACCGCGAAGACGTCGTTATGCTCTTAGGGTACGTCCAAATTATATGGCATGCCGAAGATTAGGCCGTTCAGACCGACTTGCATTTGAGATCAAAATTTACCAAGACGAACAAGACGATAGTATGTACCTTTGAACATTCTTATTGTGGCTTGTACAGTCCTACAATATTTCCTTATCTATATATTGATTTGTTTGAAAATCACACCATTTAGGGCGATGCCCCACTAGCTTTGTCCATCAGCAATGAAAAGATTTACATGGGAGAAGGTTTCAAATTTCCTCTTAAAAAATGTAAAAGCAAATGTTTGGTAAAGCGAATCCAAATGCTCACATCTGGGAGGAAACGAGGGCTGGACAGGTATCATTGAGAGCTATTCCCATTCCAAACTTCTTTCAGCGAGAGAAGATTAAAGTTGTGAGGAAATCTGTACAGCTGAAATATTGTAATTAGGGCAACATTCTACCCGGTGTCCCAAAGAAAGTATAAGCGTTTGAGCAGCTCCTGCGAAAGAGCCTTAGTTTCCAAAAACTGTCTCTTCATTTTATAGCATAAACGAGATCTTAACTTAGAATTTGCAACCTGGCGTGTTCAAAATTGGATTTGTATTCGCAGAGTAATTCAACTACCTAGGCAGAATTTCTGAGGCAGTCTGAGGCAGATGATCATTGAATTTGCTGATACTTTATTCGCGTAAATTGAAGGTGTTTTGAGCCGGATCAATCATTAAAATCCCTAAAATTATTAGTTCAACAAAGCACAATACTTTTTTTTACGATTAAGGTTCGAATAAATACTTGTTACCAGTTAGTTGTCCTCGAGCATTCTTTTGGTTCTTGCTGATCCTCGATCCTTTGCTGCTCTTGCTGGTCTGTCAACCACTTTGACTGCCTCTTCTCTCTAGCTTGCAAGTTGGATTCTTCTGTTCAGTTCCTCAGCAGACAATGTTGATTTGATTTCCAAACGGCACATCAATTGTATTGGGCGCTCCCATATTTTATTTTTAACAATCATTCTCACTCCTCTCACCACTTCATCCTTCCCTCTAAACAATTCTCCTACCAACCAATGTTTCCACTAATGTCTATTCCTTCCATCCCCAACAACAAGGACAACTTCTCCTATTTCTGGGTGGTATGGTTTTACTTTAGCAACATCAAGCCTCTCTCTCAAAGCTCTCACATATTCAGTTGTCCATCTGTCCCACATCTCCTTTATGGCTCTTCTAATTCTCTTTTCCATCTTGCTTGGTGAATGTGGTTCCTCTATTTCCTCTCATTGATAAATATCTCTTCCATGTATGATTCTGTTTGGTGTTAGTACTCTTATACCCATCATCTTCCACGCATTGTAACGGTCGGTTGTTGAATATTATCTCGATATCTTTTATCACTCTGCTCAATCCTTCATACGTCAGATGACTCCTCCCTAGTTTCTGGTACAATATAAAAATCAAATCTCTGTGCAATCTTTCATAAAATGACCCTCTCTAGGGACTTTTAGCAAGGATGAAATCCCATATGATCCCTTGATCTGACAAATAATCATGCAACTCTTCATTTTAGCTCAATTTCTCGATAAAATCAGCAGCAGCCTTAAATGTCTGTGCATTTTCACTAATTATCTTCTTTGGTCTTGTACGAACAGCTATGAATTCATTCAACTTATTAATGAACTCACTTGTCAACAGATTTCTTGTAGTGGTAAAGTAAACAGCTCTTGATGTTCCACATGAAAAATTGATTACATATGCCTTCTCATCATCTCCATTTAATTGGAACGGTCTACCCCTACGACTCCAAATGGGTAATTCGCTGTTACTCTGCTGTGTGGTAATTGTCCAGCTGTTGGTGCTGGAAATGTTTCTGCTGCCATCACCTTGCATCTTCCGCATCTTCCCTTTATCTTCTTGAGTACTGTTCTCAGTCTTGGAACCCAAAATCTCCCTCAGACCTTTGACATCATAATACTTACACCTTTAAGTCCGACCTGTTGGCGCACCTCTTCTCCCATCTTAACAGCATATAGTGATTGTCTTGGAACAAATATTGGTTGATAGTCAGGAATTCTACCAAAAATCTTATCACTTCATCTTCACATTTGGTTAAACCTAATTGCTGTGCTTCCTTGCTTCAAGATTTATTTGCTCTTGAGCATTTCTAATCAATTTCTTGTCAGCATTCTCAATCTCTTCTGTAGTTAGTGGCCCAGCTTTTCTTTTCTCCCCACTTCTGTTTGCTCTGCAGTTCAAACTAAACCTCAAGCACCATGCTACGATTCTTTTTGTGCCTTTTAGGGTCTTTCTCTCTAACAAACTATCTATTTCTTTCAGATTTGCCTTATCTTCTGCACAATAGAACAATGTCTCCTCTTTCTTTAGCTCTTCTTGGATACATTCAATATCTGTCCCAGGATTCTCTTCTGTTCTTGGCCATTTCTCTTTATCTTGAATCCAGTTGGGCCCTAGATTCATGCATTCATTTATTGAAAATGCATCTGGTAATGACTTGGCACTAGCATCAAAAACCATCCTTAATTTTGTACTGGTGGCCTCCTCACGCACAACTGGCTTATGTGGCATGTAAAAGATTCTTTTTCCACTAGGTTGCTTTGGTACTTCTTCCATGACAGCCATTCTTAATCGGTCTTTAATAATCTCTTCATATCCATCCCTAATCTCTTCTGTCATTTTCTTCATCAATATGTTCAGCCTCAATCTACTCTGACTCTCATTTGAATTCTGTGGCACTGTATCTTCAATCCATGGTATCTTTATTCTATATCTGCCATCTTCTTTCTGTTCAATATTCTCAAGAAACTCCTCTAACCTCCTCTTGATCAAATTCTCTCCTAGCTGCTCATAGTCTGAACTAGTACTTTGAGTGAAATAATTTAGATTCATTCCTCCTCTCTCCCCATGAACTGTCCAGCCAAACAGGGTTTCATCAGCAATGGGTTGACCCTCCCAGTCCTTTCTTGCATTCCCCTGTCCTTATCTCAGTAAATGTTGGGTCCCCTATCAGCATCTGTACCTCATATTTTCCATCTCTACTTTCAGGAATATAAAGCCCTCTCAAAGCAGGGTGCTCTCTCTGTTTCTGCAAAATTTATTTGATCCAGCCCCACTGCTTCGAACTCAAACCTCTCTCTCTTCTGTTTATACGTACAGACTGCATAAACAGGCCTTTTACTTGCCTTTCCTATACCCTCTGCGGTTCTTAGCCTTGCTGTTTCCCATCGAATTGGCTTCAAGTTACATCTCTCAATAGCTCTTCTACAGATATAATTCTTAGAAGAACCTGTGTCTAACACTCCCCAAACTTCTTCCTCCCTAATTTCAAAAGGGAAGAGTGGCAAGATACACTATTCCGAAGGAGTAAAAGCTGTCACATCGCCGCCATCATTTTTTTATCTTTCTTCATGTAAGCCACTGTCATGATTTCCTTTACAAATGAAGCATCCCCTTTTCTTGCAATCTTTCATCAAATGGTTTTCACCACATTTAAAACACAGGCCTTGTTTCTTAAGCATTTCCTTCCTATCCTTCGTGTCAGTACACTGATCTGGCCAATGTTTGTTTGGGCAGTAAAACAATGAGGCTCCCTTTTCTCTGATGTCAGGAATGTCTTACTTGATCCCTTTGATTCTCTTGCTTTTCTTTTCCTTCATTGTTGTGTCTCTTAAGCCACTTTCTAAGCTTTTGTAGTAACTGATCAAAGCCCCATGTCTCCCAGTTATCATCATTCTTAGTTAAATCTGCCTTGATTCCTGACAACTTATCTAGAGTTGATAAGACTAAGCCTTCTACCTTTCCATGGCCATCCATAGCTCTCAAGGCTTCAAAATTGATAAGAAGTGTCTCATAGAACTCTTTAACACTTGAGTACCGTGTGCCTTTTACACTTTGCAAATTTATAATCTCCTTGGTATGGGCTGCAAGAACTGTTTTGTCTTGCCCATATTCTTCTCTTAATAATTCCATCGCCCTGTCATAACCATAATCATTGTTAAGTATGTTACCAATTAATTCATGACACACCCCTTTCACACACTGCAAGAGATAACCTAATTTAATTGTTTTACTGACTGATTGGCTATCAACCTGTGCCTTAAACCGATTTGAAAATCTGATCCAGTCCTTGGATGTTCCTTTAAAGGGTGTGATATTAAGGGTTGGGAGATTAGTATGTGCCCCCTAGCCTGTCTCTCTAGTTCCAGCTCTCTTTCCTTTGTCTCAAGTATGATTCTTTGATGTTCCATCTATGATTCTCTCTCTCTCTAGCTAATTTTTCTTGCCTAATTCTTTCCTCATACTCTCCCATTTCTTTCCTTTCATCCTCCTTAACCTTTCATTCTTCAGCCATTACTTTTGCCCTTGTAATTCGCACCCTTTCTTCATTAACCCTTGTGATTTCCATCTTACCATTATTGAATACAGCTTTTGCAAGTTTCATTGAATGTTTCACCTTGCCTGACCAATTATGAAATTCTTCTATACTCTTCTCCTCGTCAATAAACATTTCTCCAACCTTTTCCACCATCTCATCAACCACTTTCAGTTTCTCCGGAAATGTTACATCACACAATCTTCGTAAATTCACATAATATCTGTCCTTCATGTTTTCGTGAATCATTTCTGCATACATATTAAGTTTCATCATCTCCTTTTCAACTGTTTTCTACATCGAATCGGAGTTCATCAACCAAGTTTCCTTCTCCATATTGTTGGTCATGTTCAATTACGCCAAAATCCAAAAGTCCAAAGATCGTATTTCAGTTCTTTCGTGGTCGCCTGTTATGCTGAAACCCCTCCTTTCCCTTCCGCGTTCGTAGGAATCTCTACATAAAAGTTCGTCTGCTGTGAATATAGATGTATAAATCACGAATAAAGTAAAATTTAATAAAACAATCTCAAAATTTCGTAAGATCATCTTCTCCATGTTTTTCCTCGTGGTCCATTGCTTTCGTCTGCGTCCGCATGCTCCTTCACAGTAACTACATCGTTCGCCAAACTATATCAATTAAAAAATTGCTAGGAACAGATGCATTTAAACTTTAATAGTTCGCAATGCAACTTTCTAGGACTGAAGGGCTGAAGGACTGAAGGGACAGGAATGGTATCAAGTAGTGTCTTTTAAAACTAAGGATCTTCCTAACCCTAGTTTCGTTACTGCTGTGATTGCTCAGTCATGTCGTACATTTAAATTAGTGAACAGTAAATTTAACTTCCATACCTCAAAAACTTCCAAAAATAACATAAATTGAAATTTTGGCAGGAAACCGTAATTTCACCAAAAAATTGAACAACCAAGATTGGAAGGATAATCATATTAAATTTCATTTTCAATCCTTCCTAATCATAATCAATGAAGTCCAGAGAGCAGAGACAGAGAAAAATTCAGGTTGAATCAATGAGCTGCCCCCAAAAGCTTTTCCAAATTACACATAGACAGAAACTGCATAATTTGATAACCATCTGTCTGAGCCTGCCTCAGAAATTTTGCCTGTTTAAGTCAATTACTGTGCGGATACAATCCCGATTTGGACATGCAAGGTCATAAAATCTTAGTTGAGATCTCATCCATACCATAAACTGAAAATGATTTTTTTTAATCCAAGTCTCTTTCGCAGGAATTATTCCAACAGTTATAAATTTTTGGGACACCCGAAACCCGTGAGCAACATTGAGGGTTCCTTTCTGTTTCTCACAATGCAAATAGGAGGTCGATCGTATGATGTCACAAATTCATATCAAAACTACTTAGACCAACATGGCAACATACGACTCTACGCTACAAGGGCATAAAACACCAATTTGATGGTTTTCCAGGATAAAAAATTTAACATAATAATCACTTCTTATAATCGAACAGTATTCTTCAAAACCACGCAGCCTGTAAATGCTTGTACAAGATAAAACAATACCGACCTCTCTAGCTTTTTAAATAGGCAATGGAAGGACTGAATCATTTAGAAATAGCTTCTTCGGAAGATCAAGAAAGGGCTCCTTCAAATTAGATCTAAGTAATTAGTAGTTAGGTTGTGTATATTAGACTGTGGTGATTGATCTTAAAGTTTTATTATACTTTCACTTTTGGGTCAGTGACCTCTTTGCAGTAATGCCAATTGGTCTTACGAAGTATTCATAAAGACGCAGATATAGAAAAGCACAATTTCACACAAAATAATAACTGCTACCAATGGAAATGAAGAAAATATCTTATGATTGATGGTGCGATAAAACGTTGACGATTTGAATAAAGTCTCATTGTCTTTTTTCATCCAGTGGATTTGAGGCTTGCTAATTTGAAAACATCTCATAACTGAGCATATCTGAAAATTTACATAGTTTTTCAACAAAATGAAACACCAAGGATTGAGTTGTTTGGCCTCACAATAGCGATTATAGGTACCAAAATCTAATTCAGCATTTGTCAGGTTTCCTTGCCCATTCCCAACTCACTAATGATTTTTGGAAGCTGCATATAGTAACGACAGATGACATTCAAATTATCTCACCGTTCCTCTCTTGATGGCAAGTTGAATCTTATCAAGATCGGCAACGGGGCACCAACATTCTGCAATCAAGCATTTCTGTGTGACATCCAAATTGAACATGTTCATAGAATGATATATTGACTTTATCTTCTTCACCTGTGAAAGAACACAGTATAATTCTTTCATTCATCCAAGGGCCCTCGGACAATATTGCTATGGCCGAAACAAATGGCGCTTTGACATTGACCGTCCTAAAGCATCTGCGTAATAGTCATGGAGTAAGTTTACTAGTGCAAGGCAAAACTCTTTTCATTGTTTCTCTTTCTCCACTCCCCCGTGGATTTAAGGAGCACTATCGAACGCACCTTCTACGTTAAAGCTGTAAAGTCGATGGAAAACGGGGGCTGAGTCACGAAATTATTAATTGCAAAGCTGAATGCCTACTTTTTGAGCAGGTCTGCATTGCAGTTCATCCTCAGCTATCTCGTGGAGAAGAAACAATGGGCAAAGGTCCATACCTCATTCAACACGTGGACAAAAACCGCCTTAAGTTCATCGCAAGGATCATTCTTTGGCTCGCTTTTGTTCAGCATTTACATAAATGACCTTTTTGATTCGTGAAGCGAAATCTTTGAGGTTGTGTTGGGCCAATTTCCTGTCGACACATAGCCTCGTTTTCCATGAACCATAATGCTTTGCACAGCGGCAATATTCGAAATTGGCCAATCATTTCAGTGGAAACGATATCAGGTGATCACGAATCTGCTGCAATATGCTGCAATCAAATTTCTGTTGTTCAGAAAATGAGGCAGTCGAAAGGCGACGATCATGGCGACCATACTGGCACGTCCTAATTTGCTGCGAGACGGAGTAAATCCTTAAAACTAACAAAGGAAACTTTACTCATTTTGAGGAATATGGAAGGATATTTGAGGTTTGTACACTTTATTTTGCACCATTTGATTCATTAAACTATTTTCAAGGTAGAAATACATTAGCTATTTCATGCAAAATATTCTTTGGTGTGGGCACATATAAACAGGCAGATGAGTCGTACTCCCGGGTTCGTAAGCACTGGTAGGTAGGAAGAAGGATCACAAGACATTTTCTTTGATTTTTGATGGTTGTGAGGGTCATTTCTTGCCTAAATTAACATAGCACTTTCTAGATTTCCATTACTGTGCAGGTTGCCCCAGCTGGCTAATACTATTAACTATTAACTAAGATAAATTTCATTCAATTCTGAGACAAGGAGACTTTTGCTTAATTGGTGAAAGATAATTGAATCCTTGCTTCCTCTGCCCAAGTATTTGAATAATAGACTTACAAAGTAAGGATTCTTTTGGATTCATTGTGACTCAGTGTGTTCATAGTCCTCTCTTAAGAATATGGTTTGTTTAAATATCTTCCAAGGACTGCAAATTTTGTATTTATTCTGCCATGAGGCCATATATCTTATTCCATCCTGACTTCGTAAACAGCAATGCAGTAAAGTATACAAAATATCTAATCTGTTTCAAAATAGCGCCTGTACTAACATTTCTTTTTAGGTAAATGTGTTCCAGTTTTCTCTAACTTCACACAAATGGTTGCCTACTGCTCTTTTTTCAAGCAAGAAAATATGTAATGGGATGCTAATAATCATGGCTAGGTGATGCATAATATAAGTTAAATGTGTTAAATGTGTTGACACCCAAGTTAAATGTGTAGATACGTTTGCACCTGCCTGACGATTTGTCGTGATACCGGGTGAGCCAGAAAAAGTTTCCACTTTTGAAAATTCAAACAAAAATTTCATGGTTGCAAAATGACGGAAAAAGGGCCTAAAACATTGATCAAATCGTAAGGACTCTATTCACACCGAACAATATGCCATGGGTATTTCACCTCCCTCGAAAGTGATAAGAGATCGATTTTCAAACGAATACGGAAGATTTTCAATCCCATGGCAACTAATGTACAGAGGATATCTCTCACCCGTGAGAAGTTACATTTCCTCCATTACTCGGTGCGAGAAGTCAGTTATGAATTGATCGATGTTTTAGACAATTTTTCAGTAAGTTTGCAACAATGAAATTTTTTTAAAGTTGAATTCACCCATATTTGTAGCGCTGGTCGGACAGCGAGAAAAGTCACGAAAATACTTTGATCTTTTGGCTTTTAACTAGAATTTGAATGATTCATGTCCGTGAAGCAGTCTTGGTGTTATGAATTTTCAAAAGAGGAAACTTTTTCCTGGCTCACCCGGTAGTTTTCAACGTTGCTGTGATATGCTTCATTGAAACCATTGGAAAGGACTTGAGCTGCTTGGAATACAGGGGTGTCCTGCATATAAGAAACAACCTTTTCAATTTCAGGTCCAGTTTGTTTCTTACAGAGTTAGATATAAACTTCACATCAAGGTCAAGTTTCTTATTAGAAAAATCATGTACTATTAATGAACTACTCAGACCCAAGCTCTACGCAAAACACACTATTTGATTTTTTTGCAAATTTTCACTTCCAAGAAAAGCAACAAATAATCATGCAAGGTGCTGTTTGCTTCATTTGTCTGCAAAAGTCTTGTTTTAATTTTGAATAGATACAGTTTGACAATGTCGGAATGCTGAAAATATAAACAATTCTTATGTCAATAATCTTTAGATAAGAAACAAGCATTTTTCAGACCTGAACCTACCTCAAATCAAAGGTGGTATTACTTTGAAAATTAGGGATATAGGCCACTACTGTAGTGATTGCCATTTACAAACGGATTCTATGAAGTTAAAGTTACAAACTGCCGAAGGACAGATGTACTTTTAACACATCTTTTCTTTCATAAGAAACCTGTTTACAAGAGGTGGCCAAAAATTACAACGCTTGGAATAAGAGGCTTTTCAATGACGTAATTTTACAGCTTGCTGTGACTGACAATAAGTTCATCAACTGCAAGTATTCTTGAGTAATGTTCACTGCAGATATGTTTTCAGTGTCATAGAAGAGCTTTTCTCACCTACCGTTATATTCACATGTGTCAAAAATGCAACCAAAGCAGTTGCAGAAACTACTGTACATTATAACTACAGGATCAAGAAAGCAGGAGAAAGCAGGAGTATCAAGGAACTTGGCAGAACTTTTCATGCAAATTTAAGAAACATTTAGTATTGACTGCTGATCCAAGTTCCTTCTGAAAACAATGCATATGATAAATGCATTGAGAGAGATGAGTTATCTGAAACACATAGTGCCTTCTGATATCTAAATTAACCTGTTTTTCTCAAAATCAAGAATTTACTCCTTAAATTCTATGTTTTGATAACAAATAATCATGTCTGCTACATCCTGCTGATGATGACGGTATGATATGCTGTATTTGGTTAATATAAAGCACAATAGCTTTTGATGATAAACATACATAACTGAAATAATATCTGATAACGCAAGATTTGTACTTTCTTCTTTTTCAAAAGGTTATTAAATCCTTTTCCTGCACTCTGGTCTTTTTCTGCGTCCATAACAGAAGAGCAAACATTACATGCGTGCTGATTATACTCATTGCCTTCTAAACTACATAAAACTGTGCTAATCATTCGCAAGGTCAAGTGATTTTACCTTAATCCCCGAATGCCTGTTCGCACAATTTCAGAAAAATATGAGTGCTTCTTTTAGAATGCTCAGATTTGCAAGTAATTGGGTTTGTTTTTTATAGCAAGGTGGCTAAAACTGTGCTCAAATACTTGAAGCATCAGAATATGACAAAACCGAAAAATCGAAAAATTCTTGCTTTAAGATTCACAGTAACCTTAAGTGTTAAGCCCATACCAGATTATCTTTAAGACAGGGTCAGAGGTCTAGATAGTGCATGCCCTACTTTCTCGTCAACAACAACCTAAGGACAACACACGTATACCATTGGTTTTAACATACCATCCAGCTTTGCAGGAGAAAGCAGGAGAAAGTCTACGCAATTTACGCCAGTTTGAAAATATTCTTTGCGTAGATCAGGGGCATAGAGCAGTTTTTAGGAACAAAATTTTCATGTTTCAGAAAGGCTGAAAGTCTTAAGGATAATCTGGTACGGGCAAACTTCAGCCGCTAGAGGAGGAGTTGGTGGAAAAAGGGACATCCAGGGGTAATGGCAAAAGGAGGTGTCTAATCTTTCCTCTGATACGAGGAGGGGATACTTTAAAAATGCAAATGATTCCAGGACATTTGAAATATTTTCAGGGCCTCTTCATTGCAACATAGAAAGTGTGGTTTATATGTTGCAATGTAGCCGTTGTAACAAAAAATATGTCGGCAGCACAAAAAGCTGCCTTATTTCAATCGTATGCCAGGACATACGCATGCAAACATAACGAGGACAGCCTTGGGTAAGGGAAACATGTCCCAAAAGTCAGCTTTTTCATTCATTTTTTCGACGAACAACACGGGGGCAATTTTTCTATTACCATCAAAATCATCGATAAAGCAGAGGATGTCTTTTCACTGCGAAGAAAGGAGTTATTTTGGCAATACAAACTTGGGACTTTCGCACCTGCAGGCCTACACAAAAAGGGCAGCGGATTTCGAGCTCGATGTGTTTGTGTGGGGCGGCATGAATTCTGTCTTTGCACTTTGGAGTTTGGTTTTTCTGGCGGGGCACTCCAGTCTTTGTCATTAATCTTTACACATGGTGGTCGGGTAGCATCCCCTATCTTGCCATCACTGATTTAGCAGTGGCTACAATACTTTTTAGCTGTTTTGCAAATCCTTGGAGGTCATTAGCCTGCGTGCATCCCCTACTTTTCCTTTAGAGTTGAAACTTTCCGTTGAATTGAATTCATTTTCTACTGGCGTCAGAAAATGAATTCAATTCAACGGGAAATTTCAACTCTGCGGAAACAGTAGGGGATGCACGCAGGCTAGGAGGTCATTGGTTCGTTGCTGGCGTCGGTCATTCGTGGCGCTCATGAGATGAGTGTAAATTTTCCAGTCCCAAAGGTATCGACTGGAAAAGGAAAAGAAGGGAAAGGGGATTTGATTTTCAAAGGACTTTATCTTTGAAGGTGAGATTTCTGATGAGAGGGGGCGGCATGGCGCAGTGGGACAAATGGACAAATATCAAAACTTTTTGCGTTTCCTTGTTGGTCTTGCTGCGCCGCTCTGCCTTCTCTTCATTTGAATTAACAATCTTTTTGCATGCCTTGCTATTATAAATGGATATTTTGTAAACAGTAAACAGCATTTGTCAAGCAAATTAAGTGGATATTGAGTTGCTCAACAGATTTTCAATCGAAAAGTTTTCAAAAAAAACAGATATCTTTTTTATATTTTATTTCTGTCTTTATTCCGGATGGTGGTCTTTTAGTTTTGATAATAATAATAATAATGATAATGATAATAATAATAACAATAATAATAATCATCATCATCATCATCATCGTCATCATCATCATCATAATCATAGTCATAATCATAATCATAATCATAACCATAATCAATAGCAATGCTCCTTTGATTTTTGTCATCGCACTGATTCCACTAACGATGAAACTAAGAAAGATCAATCAAGGCTACTGCATGAAAAAGGGAATGTCGAAAGTAAACCACCTACTATTCATGGATGGTGTGAAGTTATATGCCTCGAAAAGCAATGAGATCGACTCATTGGTACAGACAGTGAGAGCATGCACCGAAGACCTAGGGATAAAATTTGGCATTAAGAAATGCGCCACCCTTGTTCTTAAAAAAGGAAAAATGAGCTACTCTGAGGGAATCAATCTTGGAAACAATGAAATCATAGGAGAGGTGGGTAATGATGGATACAAGTATCTGGGTATTGCAGAAAAAGATGGCATATGTCATGAGCAAGTGAAAGAATCAACTAGAAAGGAGTATTTCAAACGTTTGACAAGCCTCTGTGAGTCAAAGCTGAATTCAGAGAATCTGTTCCAAGCAATCAACACATGGGCAGTTCCGTTATTGAGATATAGTGCAGGAATTATCAACTGGAACAAAGAAGAAATGGAAGACATCGATAGGAAAACAAGAAAAATGCTATCACGTTACGGTGCCTTGCACCCTAGAGAAGACGTTGAAAGGCTGTACATCAAGCGTAAAGCAGGGGGTAGGGGGCTAAAAGATTGCATCATGCTCGAAAAGGCCCAGTTATGTGAATAAGCAATGGCGAGCGAAGATGACCTTCTAAAAGAGGTGGCGGTTGAGCTTGACTGTCAAAAGTTTGTGAGTCCAAGGCTGAAAATTGAATTCATCAATGAAAGGAAAAGGAAATGGAAAGAGAAGGCACTTCATGGACAATATTTTCGGGATGTTCAAGAAGTAGCTAGTGATCAATCTTGGGATTGGCTGAAGAATGGACGAATGAAGAGAGAAACAGAAAGCTTGGTGTGTGCCGCACAAGATCAGGCCTTGCATACTAATGCAATAAAATCAAAAATCTACAAAGAAAACATTAGTCCTTTGTGTCGTCTGTGCAACAAACACTCCGAGACCGTAATGCATTAGGTAAGTGGATGTGAAAACCTCGCTCAAAAAGATTACAAGAAAAGGCATGACAAAGTAGGTCTGCATATTAACTGGCTGCTCTGTTGCAAATATGATATTGAATACAGCAAGAACTGGTATGAACACAAGGCCAAGAGCATAGAAGAAAACGAGAAAACCAAAATTCTTTGGGATGTTACCATCCAGACAGACAGAGTTATTGAGGCAAGGAGACCTGACATCGTGGTTATTGACAAGGCAAACAAAACCTGCCAAATAATTTATATTGCCGTACCTTCAGACCAAAACATTGCAAAGAAAGAGAAGGAAAAGATTGATAAATATCAAGAATTAAAGTTAGAAATCATGAGAACATGGAGCGTTAAGGCCTGGGTAGTGCCAATCGTCGTTGGAGCCCTTGGTTGTACAACAAAGAAGCTTGAAGAATATTTAAAGAACATTGGACTTCCTCGGATAAATTCAAGCTAGCAAATGTCTGCCTTATTAGGAACAGCCAATATCCTGAGGAAAACCCTTGATGTCCGAGGCACGCAATGTGCCTGTTTCAAGGAAGAAGAACTCCTTCCATGACTCAGTTGAATGTATTGGACATGTATTCTGAATGAAACAACAATAATAACAATAATAATAATAATAACAATAATAATAAAAATGATAATAATTATCATCATCATCATCATCATCATCATCATCATCACCATCATAATCAATAGCAATGCTCTATTTGCAGTTTTGTTATGGTAACTCTTCACAGGACTGTTGTCAGATGAGATCTATAGCCATCTCGAATTACAACGGTTGTAACCAAGCGAATAGAAGGATGCAGAAGGAATAGCAGAGGAACAAAGGATCAAATACTAATTGACAAGGTGGTCATGAAAAATTGCAAGAGACGGAAGATTTTATTGAGCATGATTTGGCTAGATTATAAGAAAGCATATGACATGATTCCTCATTCATGGATTGTCAAGTGTTTGGAGATATACCGGGTGACCCAAAAAACATTTCACGAGCTAGATCTTAGCTGGCTCCCTGAAATCAAAAGCTATTGTCGATTGCTTTGTATCACAGTTTAGTTGAAAGGCTTAGCTATCTTTTGAGATGCTGCATGTTTATTTTAAGAAATGATTACCATTAGAAAAACCAGATTCAAAGAAAATTTCCAATCCAGGATTCCTCATTTTGAGTGAAATAATCGCCATCACTTTCCAGTCAACATTTTGTGAAAACTCATCATAGCGATGGATTAGAAGTCGTCTGGAGAAATTTTTTGTTCGCAAAATGATTGACTTCTGTTCCTCATTCAAATTTCATGCTCCAAAGCAAAGTTGAAATTCAGCGTTTTTCACATTTTCCAAAAAATGGACTGGAAAGCGAGGGGATGGTCTGAGGAATGAATAAATTTCGTGATCTTTAAAACTTTTTGTCGGAAAGTAGGAATATCTTAAACTGACCAAGCAACGTATCAAAAGATAGAGGAGCCTTTCAGCTACATGCTGATACCTTGTTTGTCTCCATAACATTTTCCTTCAAGGAAATATGTGCGATCTAGCTCGTGAAGTTCTTTTTGGGTCACCCGGTATAACATTGCCAACAACTTAACAGCTGTTATTAAAAACAGAATGAAACAATGGAATACAGAGCTTTCATCTGGGAACGAAAAATTATGCAAAATTGATATCAAGAGACGAATCTTTCAAGGGGACAACTTGTCACCACTGCTGTTTGGTATGTATATGATGCCACTGTCTACATTGCTGAGAAAAGAGAAAGCTGGATATGATCTTGGCAAGAATAATAATACATAATACATAATTGATTTTATAATGCGCCCCTATATTATACAATACTCTGCGGCGCATACAATTTATAGATAAAAGTAATAAAAGTAAAGAATTGCATAAACTCAAAATAACTTAGAATTACAAAAGTTTCTAAAAATTACAGTATTTACAATGGAAAAAGATACTTAGAACTGAAATGCTTGTTCGAAAAAATGAGTTTTTAATGCCTTCTTAAAAATAGTTATGTCCTTAGATTGTCTAATATGGAGAGGCAAAGCGTTCCATGTGCGAGGTGCAGCATATTCAAATGCTCTCTTCCCGAAGGTCTCAGTTCTAACTCTTGGAATAGCAAGAAGGGAGAGCTCAACTGATCTAAGCGTTCTGGGAGCTTTCTTACTGATCAATAATTCCTTTAGATAAGCTGGTCCAATGTTGTTCATGCACTTGAACACTAGCAATGAAAGTTTGTACAAGATCCTATACCTGAAAAGGTAACCAGTGTAATTCTTTCAACATTTCTGTGGCACTATCTCTCCAACTCCTGTTTAAAATCAACCTAGCTGCTTCGTGTTGGAGTCGCTCTAGTTGTTTAATTGTGACATCCGGCAGTCCAAATAACATGGCGTTTCCATAGTCAATATGTGATGTCACAAAGGCATGAACTAAACCTTCAAAGGTGTTACGGTTGAAGTATTTTCTGACTTGCCTTAGTCTATACAATTGGTAGAATCCTTTTTTACAGACATTGCTGATATGATATGATCTTTCATTAAAAGATAGAGGCAAAATAAATCATCTGTTGTATATGGATTACTTGAAGCTGTATGCTAGAAATAAAAAGAAGCTGATGCACTTATTAGTACCACCCACACCTATAGCAAAGACATTTGTATGAAATTTGGTATCAGCAAGTGTGCACATATAACGCTGCAGAGAGGCAAGGTAGTGAGTGAGGGAGGTTTAGAGATATTGGACGGTCAATGCATTGATGAAGTAGATGGAGAGAAGGGATATAAATATCTAGGAATTCTTGAAGCAAATGACATCAAACATGAACAGATGAAAGACAGAATCACGAAAGAGTACGTCAAGAGAGTAAAGAAGATTGCGTATTCAACACTGAACGGTGGAAATACCATAGAAGCCATCAACTCCTAAGCAGTGTCGCTAGTAAGGTATGGTCCTGGAATCATAGACTTGACCAAGGAGGAACTGAAGAGAATAGACAGGAAGACAAAAGAAATACTCACAATGAATAGAAATTTACATCCACAAAGTGATGTTGATAGGCTCTATATTCCAAGATAAGACGGTGGAAGGGGCCTCCTAGGTAGAAGATTGTGTGCAAATTGAAATGGAAAATGCGGCTAAATACATCAGTGCTTCAAAGGAGCTGCTTCTCCAGGCCGTCAGCAAAGAGCATAAAATGACAAGGAAAACATGTGATCAAGAAATGAAAAAGACAAGAAAAGAGGAGAGGCACAAAAGATGGAGAGAAAAGAGTTTACATGGAAAATTGATCAGAGAAATAAATGATATAAACAATGAGTCGTCTTGGGACTGGATAAGGAAAGGGTTTTTGAAAAAGAAACAGAAGGAATGATATTTGCTGCACAAGAACAAGCATTTTAAACAAATTGGATTAAGAAGCATATTGATAAACAGGACATAAGTGACAAATGTAGAATGCGTGGCGAAAGGGAAGAATCAGTTAGTCATCTAATTGCAGTGCAAGAAACTGGCGCAGCGAGATTACAAGAACAGACATGACAACATTGCAAAAATCATCCACCTCGAACTTTGTGAGAGATATGACCTGGTTCAGGGAGTAAAGTGGTACAATCACCAACCAGAGAACGTGATTGAGAATGAGAGCGTGCAAATTTTGTGGGATTTGTAGACAGATCACTGTATTCAACATAGTCGCCCTGACATCCTGGCTTTTGAAAAGGTGTTTCATCATTAATATAGCATCTCCTGGTGACAAGCGAGTTGTAGAGAAAGAACAAGAGAAAATTAAACATTATTTACACCTCAAGAGAGAATTGAAGAAAATATGGAATTGCTCGCATGTTGAAATAATCCCAATCGTTGTTGGCGCTTTAGGAATTGTGTCAAGAACTTGGAAAGCTGGATGAAGAAGATTAACTTGAAGAGTAGCACAGCGCAGTTGGAGAAAGCCACTCTTTTGGACACTGCAAGAATACTAAGAAAGATTCTTAAGATCTGAAGCTACTGTTGCAGCCTGCTCTCAAGGAGAATACCGGCATAACATCACTGAAGAGTGAAGAGTAGCACAGCGCAGTTGGAGAAAGCCACTCTTTTGGACACTGGAAGAATACTAAGAAAGATTCTTAAGATCTGAAGCTACTGTTGCAGCCTGCTCTCAAGGAGAACACCGGCATAACATCACTGCTGAGATATAAGGACAATAGCAATAATCAATAGCAATGGTCTATTTGCCGCAGAAATGTGGTGGAAGGGGCTTCAAGTCTGTGGAGGATACCTATAAGATCTCAAAAATTAAGGTGGCACATCACATTAACATAAGACGCAAGAATGAAGCTGGTACGCTCGTTCCAACATTATAAAAACAAAAAGAACTTCAAGTCAACTTTTGTCGAAGCAACAAGGTACGCAAAAGAACATGGAAAAGTCTGTATTAAACTATGAACAGGAAAGAGTGGAGATAAAAGATGACAGCTATAAACTGATCCAACGAAGATTAAGAAGTATCCTCCAGCGACGATATGAAGAAAGAGTTTGAAACCAACCTTGGTTAAGATTCTTTCTTTATGTATCATCACTTAAAAATTTACAATACAAGATGCTGACAAAACTACTTACAAAATACTTTACGATACTACAAATACAATACCACAAGGAGCAAGATATCATGTCTACCCCGTGGCGTTTGGGAGAAAAAGAAAAGAAAAAGTAATAAAGCAAAACTATACAGAACTACACTCAAAAAGAAAATTGAGTAGAAAGGGGACTTGAAAGGGGACTTGGTGGCTGCTTAACGGATGTCAAAATTTGAAAGAATTCAATTAGGCCAACTATTTTCATGGATAAAACGTAGAGTTAACTCAAGGATATTTCTATTGATTTCATCACGGTTTTACTAAACTATGGAATCAGCCAAAACGATCCCAACGACCCAAAACGAGCCATAACTACCCAAAACGAGCCAAAACGACCCAAAACGAGCCATAACGACCCCAAAACGAGCCAAAACAACCCAGAACAACCCAAATACGACCAAAACTGATTCAATCAGTGAACAGGAGTGTAGGATGACAGCAGTGATCATATGGGAACAACTTGAGTACTCTCATTGCTCGCGCCGTTCGTGTCGCCAAAAAAATTGCAAGAGACGGGAAAGACAGAAGCGGTCAGTGAACGGTCATATGGAGACAGGATTTTACATCAACTGAGGCATAAGTAGGCCTATCCTCGTAAGCAGGAATCATTCCAGTCTGATGTTTTTATATCTACCCAATTGTTATAACGTGTGAGGCATGCTTTTCCCAATTGACAAAATGTGTCACGTAGTTATTTGGTGATTAACCTTGAAAACAATGACATCTATCGAGGGATCACCTCACGATTTGAATTGTCCACAGCTTCAGTTAGGTTCAGCCGCGTTCAGCCGGGTTGAAGTGGGCTTTCCTGTCAAAATTATGCTAGCCTAGCCCTATTTATAGTCAATGATATAGTTTCTTTTGATCACCAAAGCGAGACACAGAACAGAGAGATGTGTAGAGAAAGGAGAGGTAGAGAAGGTCGGAATGCGATGGCCTGAAAAACCATCCTCTGCTAACGATTTTAATGGTCATTGGCCAAGGTCATCTTGAATCATTTTGTCTGTTTTCCGGTTACTTATGGGTTATTTTGGCTCGCTTTGGGTTGTTCTGGGTCATTTTGGGTCGTTCTGCTTCGGTTTGGATCGTTATGAATCGTTTTGGCTCGTTATGGGTCGTTTTGGCTCGTTATGGATCGTTTTGGGTCGTTTGGGTCGTTTTGGCTGATTCCATAGTTTAGTAAAGCCGAATTTATCAGGAAAGTCCTTATTACCACATAGTTTTATCCACAAATAAATCGATAAAGCAACAGTTACTACTTACCAACGCATATTCAAAGTATAAGTTAAAGATGGAAACTGCAATTACAACATGCAGTCTATGTAAGCAAGCAGAAGAAACAGTTGTTCTTTTGCTGTGCTCCTTTGCAGCATTAGGACAAACACTCTACAAGGCAGGAAACGACAGAATGTTAAGACCTATTCATCATCTCGGACAAGCAAAGTTTGAATTTGATTAAAATAATCGTGGAGTTCGATGGTACAAGCAAGCATTAGCAATCATCCTAAGATTATGTGGGACATACTGATGCATTTAGACAAAAGACAAAGCAACGATGCCATTAAGCCTGATATGCTGATAATTGACAAAGAAGGAAAAAAGATCAGTTTGATAGAGGGGACTATGTGTGCACCTGGATGTATTGCCAAGAGAGAGAAAGAAATTCAGGACAAATATTCTGAAATGAGAAAGTCACTGGAACGATTAAATCGTGGATACGAAATAGATCAAATCCATGTTGTATTTGACTTTCTAGGCTGTTACAGCACGCAATTGGAGTGTCAAATCAAGGGACTAAGTGAAGGAGAGAAGGAGGCAAATTAGTAATTGAACAATGTCAAAAATGGTTACTCAGCCGAAACTGCGAGATTGTTAGAACTTTTTATGAAGGAAAATAGAGCTATGAAAAAAACTGATCTGACATCTAAGAAACAAAATTGGTAAAAGAAACAATAAGAACAAAAATAGTCTGCCTAGGCATTAGCCAGCAGTATAGTGGACTCAAGAAAAAGCAACAGTAACAATTTTTACCACAATAACAATAATAATAATAATAACTTTGCTGAGAAGCGTTATTGGCAATGATTTGATCTTGAATTCTTGGCTACTACTGTAGCTTTCCTGTTCTTTAAATCAAGTTGATACATCGGACTGTCGTACTAGTTAGATCATAGTTGTTAACGAAATCACTGATCGCGATACAGAAAAACACTCATTGAATTAAAAAATTATCGTATGAATCGAAGATAACAACTTTTCACCGAGATGACGCTAGGCAGTAAGTCCCTGAGTAGTCGTAGAGTTGGTTGCCAAGGCTGACAGAATTGGCCAAACTCTCCTACATCCTGCTCTCTAAACCTATCACTCAGGGGGTCTACCTTGGAGGCTATTTACGTGAATTTTTCAGTTTCTTTACAACATCTTCAACATTTCCCGAAAAAGTTAGCTTTATTGATGCACCTGTTCTGGAATCAAAAGGCGAAAGTTAACCAATTCTGTCTTGGCTTTTCAATGAAAACAAAAGTCCGTCGGCAGGCACATCAATGTATGTTCATTCAGTCTATGTTAGACCACCTGGGTGTATAAGAACTTTTGCTACTTACCTTGATGAACCAAACATTGATGTTCTTTGCCATTGTTTGCAACAATCTATGACGATGATCTTGGGTCTGTGATAAGACCTGCCAATAAGAATAGTGGCAGTAAACAGGCAAAGTAAATATAAGATGAGTGGAAGTGACTAATCTGTTAAAGACTCTGATTTTAAGTAAAATTATCAAAACACATGGTTAATGAAACAATCAAGAGTAACCTAACTATCGATAGCTAAAAGAATAGGATATCAATGACTGCATAAGATAGCAAAGACGATGTCATGTGGTATCGTAGGTACAAATCGGTTTTTGAATGCAAAGAATCGCAATGGATTAATCATATCATATTCGTCGTAATGACGAAATAAGAGATATTCCATTCCTCCTCCTAACTGTGCCCTTCAGATGTTTGTTAGAATTTCATATGAAAGTTTTCAGGATAAAACCCCTTATCTTAGTTTCCAAGCTTGATTTCCAGTCCGCAATTAAAAGCATTGAGTCAATATAAATACCGCGCACATGACCAATATCAACTTCTTTTCAATCACAAAACAAAAGTTGTCCTTTGATCCCTATTGAAATTAAACCAAAGAAATTTCCGCGGATAATGCAAGGATTAAGAAGTCTTTGGTCTCCACTGCTAATGACTTAAGCACTATTGTACGATAACAAAGGGTCGTCAGCGGTTTGTCAGCATAAATTCAGGACAGCGTTAACGCTAAAGTATTTATAAGGACTTCATTCCTTTAACCTGCGTCAACCGACAGGCAATCAATGCCAATTCGAATGAGTGAGAGTGATCCAACAATAGTAAACTGCTTTTCTAACAATGAGCAAAATTAAGGAACCGTTAGAGATAAGAGGTGGCAAATTTCCTAATCGCAAAGACCTACCACTATGATGATGAAAAGGACAATATGGGTCAAGACTTACAGTTTGGAGATCTTCTATTCTCGTCATGACACCAATAGCCATTTCTCTTCTCTCTGATGGTGATTCTGGGCAGGGATACAATGTTGCACGGAACCTATCAATAAATCATTTAACATAAGCTGAGCTTACTAAATCTAATGTTGTCGCAAAGGGAAAAAACAGGTCAGTAAGAAAGAAAGTAAGTAAGTAAGTGAGCAAGTCAGTCACGCTCGTTAATGCAACTGATTGCCGTTTTATCTCTGCTAATTGATTTGCGCTGCAAGCAGCAAATCTTTGAAATAGGCTCAAAATCAGTGAACCAGAGTCTAATTCGAGGTTGCTGATTGGAAGATAGCTTTGTACAGGCTAGATATAAAGTACAGGCTTTGTATAGCTCTTCAGATAATAAGGATTGCTATTATAGCCAATTAAATTGAGCCCTGTGAACAATGGAACAAACATTGTCTACGTCAACCTGAGAGTAACTGTGTCATAGGCATTAACACCGGCAGTCTGTAAACCATGGAATCACGAAACGGCGGAACAAAATGAGGAAACGACGGAATAATATGCCAGAGACACGAGTGTAATATTTCTAGTGGTAGGCTCCTCCTAAACGTATTAACACGATACGAATGTCCCAATTTTCTTTTCTTCTAAATGGAAACCAAAACTTTCGTAACGTGGCTTTACAAAAACAAGAAAAGTAGTTGGGGATTCCCGGTGCGTTCGGCACGGCACGAAGAAACCTTTGTCCCCATATTAGTACGCGAAGCGTTATTTGGCTTATTTATACACGCAATGACATGACTTTGATACTATCTACTCGTGAATTCGTGATCAAAAATTATTTACTGCAGTTTGATATGTTGAAAATAAGGGCATCTAGACTGGAATGGGGGAGGGATAAAGGCCCCTTTTGCGAAGATAAGCTGATTTTTTCATTTTTCATTTCATTTTAAAATTATTTACCCAGGGTACAATTCAGTCTATATACTGTTTTACAATTGGCCCTGCAAAAACTATTTACAAAATAAAGAGTTATATAATACAAAATTTACAGTAAAAAATAAAAAATAATGTATATGATTATTTTCCCTTGAGTTTGGACTTGAAGGCATTGATTGAGGGAGCCATCTTTGTTTCCAAATCAAGACTGTTCCAGAGACTGGCCCCGCGATACGCAAAGGATTTCTGGCCACTGCCAGTTCTGAGCATGGGTATTGCAAGGTCAGTTTTTGAGTTTCTCAACTCTCTTGGATGTACCCCCGATAATCTCACGAAAAGATCACTGAGATATTGAGGTGCAAGAGAGTTGAGAGATTTGTAAACCATGGAGCCTGTTTCTTTATATATCAGCTTTTGTACCGATGGCCAACCAAGTCTCTGGAGCAAAGGAGCTGCAGATGCATCAAAAGGGCTATTTGTTACTATTCTGGCGGCTTTATTCTGTAATTTTTGAAGCACGTCTAGCTTTGAAGCACCACAAGAGCCCCCACACGGAGCAACAGTAGCTGAAATGTGGCTCTATGATGCTTCTATATAAATTTATCAAAGTATCAGTTTGAACAAAATTTCGCGCATACTTCAATAGACCGATTGCTCTAGAGATCTTCTTTTGAACCGCACAAATGTGACTTTCCCAGGCAAGGCAATTATCAATCACGACTCGGAGGTATTTTGTTTCATTTATTAGGTCGATTTCCTCGCCCCCTACCCTGAAAGAAGGAAGAGTGCTAGGATCATTTAGTTTTTTTATTTTTGGCTTGGAGCCAATTATCATAGCTTGGGTTTTGACAACATTAAGGGAAAGCTTATTGCCCTGTAGCCACATTTCAATGCATGAAAGCTCCTCGTTGATTACTAGGTCCAGTTCCTCACTTTTATCAGAAGAATACGAGATGGCTGTGTCATCGGCATACATAGTAGCCTTAGCCTTCTTTAGAGCAAATGGCAAGTCATTTATGTACAGAAGAAAAAGAAGAGGCCCCAGGCACGATCCCTGTGGCACTCCGATATCAATATTTTCGATGCTAGAAGTTGCGCCATTGACTCTACAGTATTGCTTCCGATTATCAAGATAAGAACTGAACCATTTGTGTGCACGTCCAGTAATTCCATAAAATTGCATTTTATCTAAGAGTATTTGATGGTCAACCGTGTCAAATGCTTTTTTGAGATCTATGAAGATATTTCATATATATTTCATATTTCATATTTTAAACATATTTATACAGGGTACAAATTCAATAAGGATATTGTTTTACAATTTGGCCCTGTTAAAATTAAAGTACCTAATAAGCTATTTACAAATAAATTAATAGATAAAAATATATACATCTGGCGACAATAAGCAATATACAAAATTAAAGATTTTCGTACCCCAACTGTCTCAACCTTGATTTAAAAGAGTATACCGAGGGGTTCTCTTTGATATCATTGTTAAACTTGTTCCACACTTTGGTACCACGGTAAGAGAATGCCTTTTGGCCACTTACTGTTCGCATTAACGGTACTGCAAGATCATTTTTGGGTGTTTCTTAGCTCTCGTGTGTGGAAATCTGATAGTCTAAGGAATAGGTCACTAAGGTACTGTGGTGCAAGATCGTTTAGAGATTTATACATCATTGTAGATGTCTCTTTCACAATCATTTCTTTGACGGACAACCAGCCAAGTTCTTTGCGTAATGGCACAGAAGGTGCATCATAAGAACTACCCGTAACGATACGAGCAGCCCTGTTTTGAAGCTTTTGTAGAGACTCTATTTTCGTAATACCACTACAGGCCCAAACGGAGCAGCAATAGTTAAGATGTGGTTCTACAATACTACGATAAATGTCGTTCAAGGTTTCCATTGATACAAAGTTTTTACAATATTTTAAAAGACCTATTGCGCGAGAAACTTTCCCTTTTATGTTCTCAATTTGGCACTTCCACGTTAGACTATTGTCTATATGGACACCAAGGTATTTCACTTTGTTCACTAAGTCAATATCAGTACCACCTACGTGAAACACTGGCAACAAAGTAGGCTGCACTGCCATTTTATTTACATTTTGCATTGACCCAACTATCATAGCCTGTGTTTTGACGACGTTCAAGGATAGCTTGTTACCTTGAAGCCATTTCTCGATATTGACAAGCTCAGCGTTTAACACCATGTGCAATTCATCCAAAGTTTTGGAGGAATATGAAATCATGGTATCATCAGCATACATATTTGTCTCAGCCTTCTTTAGTGCAAAGGCAAGATCATTTATATAAAGCAGAAAAAGAAGTGGTCCCAAACAAGACCCTTGTGGCACTCCGACATCAATATCTTTAATGTCAGAAGGGACGCCATTTACTTTGCAAAACTGCTTTCTGTTATTCAAATACGACCGAAACCAATCATGTTCCAAGCCGAAGATACCATAGAATTTCATCTTATCAAGAAGAATACCATGATCAACGGTATCAAAGGCCTTCTTAAGGTCAATGAATATCATAGCTGTATACTTCCCTTTGTCAATGTTGACATACCAGTCATTCGTGCATTTTAGAAGGCATGTGACAACAGAGTGTAAAGAGCGAAAACCAGACTGTTGCAAGCATATGAATTTGTTTTCGTCTAGGTATCGATATAGTTGGTCGTACACCAGTTTTTCAAATAATCTGGAAACAGCTGGTAAAACAGATATTGGCCTGTAATTTGATCTTTCATCAGTTGGGCCTTCTTTAAATATGGGAGCCACTCTAGCAACTTTCCAGCTGTCAGGAAAAATTCCTGAAGATAAGGAAAGGTTCAAAATATCACAGTGTGAATCAGAAATAACGGGAAATGCTACTTTTAAGAAATAGCTGGCTATATTATCCACACCAGACCCATGTGATGTCTTGATCTTATTCAAGGCCTTTTCGATGGTCCTCTTGTCGATGGCAACGAATTTGAATGGTTCCCTTCCATTCGAGGGATATGTTATATCGTATTGATGAGACAGAAGGGGATTAGACTGGGCAGGTATCTTGTCACTGAGACTCTTCCCCACACTGCAGAAATAGTTGTTCATCGAGTTAGCGATATCATGATCCTTATTTATCTCCTGTTCATTCACTTTTAGGGAATCGATATTGGTAGTTTTAGATCTTTTATTCAACAGGAGGTTTATTGTTTTCCATGACTGCTTTAAGTCACCTTTACAAGCAGCTAATTTCTTGGAAAAGTATTCTCGTTTAAGAGTTTTGTTGAGAATGTTAGCCTTATATCGCAGCTGTTTGTAAGCATCCATCAGTATAGCAGATTTACGTTTAACGGCAGCAGTTTTTATTTTGTCCCTCTGACGAGAAAGCTTTCTAAAATCGCTATTAAGCCATGGGGAATATTTGTTAGATACTCTCATATCCTGCAATGGGGCATGCATCTCAATGACAAGAGACAGCGTTGTAGACCATTGTTGAACGGCATCATGGACGTTATCGCTATTACGTACAATACCATCCCAATCAATCTGGCCTAGATCAAATAAAAAACTTTCATAGTCAAAGATCATCGCGGTGTACCTTCCGTTGTCTATGTCGATGTACCAATCACTGGTTCCTTTTAGCAGACACGTCACAACCGAATGCAGAGACCGAAATCCTGACTGGTGAGACACTAGGTACTTGTGCTCATCTAGGTACTGGTATAACTGATCATATATAAGCTTTTCGAAGAGCCTTGACACGACCGGTACAACGGAAATAGGCCTGTAATTTGATCGGTCATCAGGTTTCCCACCTTTAAAAATAGGGGCCACGCGGGCTATTTTCCAACTATCAGGGAAGGACGCTGAGAATATGGAAAAGTTAAAGATATCACAGATTGAATTACAAATCACGGGAAATTCAATTTTAAGGAAGTTACTCGCAATGCCATCAGATCCAAACCCGAGAGATTTTTTCATTTTACCCAGAGCTCTATTAATAGTAGTTACATCTACAGGATGAAATTTAAATTCAGTCCGTTGCTCCGTTGGTTCATTTATTTTGTACGCTCCAGACAAAAGTGGGTTGGGTTGCTGTGGTATCTTAACACTAAGATTTCTTCCCACACTACAGAAAAACTCGTTCATAGACCTAGCGATATTTGGGTTCTCAGTAATGACCTCCCCATCAACATTAGGAGATTCAACATTGGTCGTTTTTGATCTTTTATTTAGCAAAAGATTAAGTGTTTTCCAAGTTTCTTTAAGATTTCCCTTTTCAAGGGCAATCTTGTTGGAAAAGTATTCCCGTTTCAAATTTTTGTTGAGATTATTGACTCGGTTACGAACGTGTCGGTATGAAGCCATTAATATTGAAGATTTGTTCTTGATGGCCATGTTCTTAAGTTTATCCCTTGTACGAGCAAGGGCTTTAAACTCCTTAGTCAACCATGGGGCGTACTTGTCAGAAACTTTAAGTTCTGTTAATGGGGCGTGTTTTTCAATAACTAATGAGAGAAGATGTGACCACTTGTTGACTGCCTCATTAATATCTTTACTTGAACTTACTATACTGTCCCAATCAATCTGGCCTAGGTCCGATAGGAAATTGTCGCTGTTGAAATTTTTCATTTTTCTCGTGGATATAGTTTTACGTTGACGTTTAGTGGAGCCCATAAACTTTCTGGTTACATAAACAAGATAGTGATCACTTAATGTAATACTGAAGACGCCAGATGCAACCACGTTTTCAGGCTTGTTCGTGGCTATGTGGTCGATAAGAGTTGATGAATTTAGCGTCACTCTTGTAGGCTCACCAATCATTTGCGTCAGGCCAAACAAATCATAGATCTCAGCTAAATGTGCAGTATTATTGAGTGAGCTACTGTACTCATCAGATACCTTTGACGAGAAGTCACAGTTGGTATCACCCAGGATAATCATTTCTTTGTTTTCCCTATCGAAAAATTCTAAATTTCCTTCCAGTTTTTTGAAGGACTCAATACGGGCAGATGGAGGTCGGTACCAAGCGAATATAAGAAAGGGCCTGGCTTTTATAGGTTCAATTTCTATGCAAATAAATTCGAGAGACTTATCGGGTATGTCCGTTCGTCTATTGTGTTTTAATGAATTGCGCACATACACAGCAACCCCACCCCCATTCCTGTTTCTGTCCTCCCTGTGTAGAGTGTAACCCTCGATCTCGAGCAAGTCATCGGTGATTTCGCTGTCTAGCTTAGTTTCGTTCACTGCTAGGATGTGGATTCCTTTTTCATTAACTAAGCATTTTATTTCATCAAGATGTAATTGTAAACTATTAACATTTAAAGAGGCAATCACCATTCCCTTGCGGTGACCAAGACGTTGCACTCCAACAGGGATTTTACTAGTATCAGTAGGACTATCATGAGCAATATCTTTCGGTGAGGAGCCCCGTAAGTCATCTTCTTGTTTCTGTCAATGTTTAAAAGATCTAAGTTTCTCTATAATGTTTAATGCAAGCTGCTTGTTACCATTAAAGTTCAAATGTAGTCCATCTCGACCTAAATGATCTTGAATGATATTTTGTTGCCGGAGAATGTCAACATTCATTTTCTTCAAACTTTGGTTAAATGTATTGATCTTACCATTCAGTTTCGCCAATTCAGCATCGTTCAGCCTGCTGTCGGCACGTCGGATTATCTCCGAGATGACAAGGTGGCAATCTGGTAATTTTTCCAGAATCATATCCATTACCAATTTGATGTTCCGTAAAAGATCATTAACTGGCTTTCGTTCTATATCATTAGTGCCGATCACGATGATGATTTTCTCAGGCCTTTTTCTTATGAGCGGTTTTACGTAGTCTTGGAGATCACGGGTATTTGCACCAGGGAAACTTCGCACTTTCATATGAAACTTCCTGCTCAGTGTTTTTTCATTAATATTTGAAACCATACTGTCACCTACAACGAGGACAGTGTTTTTCCTCCAAACACCAGGATCTTGGCTTCCATTTTCGGAGCTATCATTTGCAGGATTGGTTTCCTTGTTACCAGTTGCGCCAGTTGCATCAGTAGTCTGGGAGGCAGGGCCACTTGGCGCTGAGGAAGCTGACTTTGAAACTTGAGTGGCTGCATTTTGCCCAGTATTGCAGTTACCGACGTCTTTGATTTGTTGAGCTACAGTTTTATTTGCCTGTTTACCTTTTCTCTTCTTCTGCTTATTTTTCATTGATTTCAGTTGCTGAGTATTCTTGTTGCTAGGGGACTGATCATTGACACATAAAGGTTGGACAATAGCACTATTGTTTGGAATCTCATCTGAGACAATAGCGCTATTGTTTGGAATCCCATCTGGGACAATGGCTGTTTGCAGCACAGGGTTGTTTACGCCATCAGCTCTGAGTTTCAATTTCAGAGAGTAATTTTCCTCCATTAAGATCAGGTTTTTTGATCGTTCTTCTTGGAGCAAACGATTAAGTTCGATCAAGCTATCAGCCATTTTGCCAAAAGAAGTAATTTGGGCAGTCAAAGCATTAGAAGGGTAAGAAGTGGAAAAGGAACCCCCCTCTTGTGAGGCGGGTTTGTTCACCACTTCATACCCCGTTCCACTACTGGCATTTGTAATGGGTGGCGAGTTCTGCAAAATTGCACCCGAATCGCTTGATCCATGTATCTCATTAACCTCCGACTGACTTGAGGAGTATGATTTGTTGTTAATGAAATGGGAATTTTCAGAATTCACAATGATCTTGTTGTCTTAAACCATTTGGTCGAGAACGTCCTTCGCGATCTTATAGTTTAGGCCATGCTTGACTTCAGCCTCACGTAGTATGAGATTTGAATCTGGTTTTTTCTTCTTTTTCTCTCTTATATCTGTTATGACTTGTTTTATAATATCTTCCAGAGTATCCATCCTTTTAATGAACGAATTATCTCCAATTTGTAGCAAGCAGGTATCAGGTTAAATTATAATTCAGGCTGACCTATATACGATGCATCTTTCCTTGATTCTCTCTTTCCTTGAGCTGAAGAATTTAACGATTTACAAATCAGTTTTTGGTGAGGATTAAGTTTCATTGATTTTTGGGAGCAGACCAAGAGTTTATGTAAGTCGGAAGAATTTGATCACTTAGGTGTTACCTATGGTGTTACCAAAGTTTTGGTTTTCCATTTAGAAAAAAGGCAACTTGTAGCATTCGTATGTCGTTAACGTATAGTCAGTAGGAGCCTACGAAATAGATATCTTACGATCTTGTATGACTCCGTCATTTTATTCCGGCATTTCGTCATGTCGTTCCGTCATTTCATCCTTCCGTGGTTTACAGACAGCCAATAGCTCCTGTTGTTATGCGTCTAAAAGCCAATATACTGATTTGCCACACACTTCGATTCAATGAACGTAAACATCGGAAACACGGAACGAAAGTCCACAAAGATTTTGCAACCCCTTTGCGAGTAAAGCCAGACTATCACGCGTCCCATTGACTCTTGTAGGTTGATACAGTGTCTCTTTACGAATCATTGGAAGTTGTCCTATTTTTCCTTCTTTGTAGAAGGAAATAGCGTGTAAGACATAGAACCTATTTCATCAAAATCAGCTCGCCAGCCAATAAGCATTAAACCGTAGTTTTCACTTCTAAGTGGCGATGTTTGTGCATTGATTCAAATTCATGTCTAAAATTGAATTTGACCAGAGCGCAAATCATCGGATACTTATATCCCTTGTTGGTACTGAAATAAAGAAAGCGCACGGAAAGCGCATGAGAGACACAAGTTTCCCGCGATCCTATAGCAAAATTTGACGTCGGCTTATTTCATATTGGACAGATTTGACACCATAAGATTGACAAATGGCTATGTTGTTTTAATTGACTTGGCACGAACGTGACCTAATTAGCAACTTAATTAGGCTTAAAGAACGTTGAAAATTGAGCGATCTCTCTCATTAGCGCTTCTTTTGGCAAAATCTTCGTCAGTATTGTTTCTTGATGTCCTGTTCTGTCATGAGTTCAACTGACTGCGCTTGGTGCTCATCACAGGACTGTTTTAACACAGCGGAACAAAGGAGAAACTACTCAAAATCCTTATTAAAATATTCCTCTGCGGAGGACTATTTGCAGTCAGTTTTGGAGGCAGTCAGTCTGTAAAAAGTCTATCTGTTTTTTGATTGACGACATAGACTTGGGGCAGATCTATTGCAGGACACAACAACGCAACAAATTTTCAGGTACTTTTGTCGTCTGGTTGACTTTATGTTATTGGCAAAGTCTACGCTAGTATCGTTTCTTGATTTCCTGCTCCATAATCTAGTCCCATAATCCTTTACGTTCAGAGCTTTGCCGAAGGTAGAAGGAACCCTTCCCTTCATGATAGACACAGTCGATCATGATATTCTATTGAGGAAGCTCAACTTCTGTGGCCTAAAAGGAAAAGAACTAAGCTGGTTTCGTTCGTATCTCACCGATAGACGACAATGCTGCAAGGTAAACGGTCGAATCTCCGCTACAGACAGTATAACCTGTGGGGTACCACAAGGATCTTGCCTTGGTCCCCTTCTCTTTCTTGTCTATATCAATGATCTTCCTAGTTGTTTGAAAAATTCCCTTGTATCCATGTATGCAGATGACACAAGCATTTACTATGCCTCTGAATCTGTTTCAGAAATTAATCAGGCAGTTAATGCTGACTTAGAAGCTTTGAAGGGCTGGCTTGAAGGAAACAAGTTGTCTCTGAACGTAGCTAAGACAGATGCAATGATCATAGGAAGCAATGGAAAGCTTAGAAAAATCGACTCTGTCGATTCCACTAAACCGCGATTTAAGATTGGTTCCGAGGATATCAAGTTGGTAAAGGAGGTCAAATACCTTGGTGTCCAGGTTGACCATCAACTAAAATGGACATCTCAATTGGCCTTAACAACTAATAAGATCTCTAGAGGTATTGGTATGCTTCGTTATGCCAAGCAGTACCTTCCATTATCAACCGTCAAGACTATGTATAAGAGTTTAGTGGAGCCGAACTTTAGATATTGCTGTCCTGTCTGGGGAAATGCTGGGGTGACTGTCATTGAAAAATTGCAGAAACTCCAAAATCGTGCTACAAAAATTGTTACCAACAGTCCATTTGATGCGACCGCTTTACCAGTTATTCGTGCGCTTCAATGGCCCACTGTTAGGGAACTTATTGATTTTGAATCTCAGAAAATAGTTTTCAGATCCCTTCAAGGAGACGCGCCTTCCTACATGAAAGACATGTTCACGAGAGTCAACAATTCCACTGCTCGTTCTCTTAGGAATGCTGAAGTCGACCTCAGGTTGCCATTGTTAAGATCAGCAGGGGGGCAGAAATGCTTCTCGTACCGAGGCGCTAAGCTTTGGAACAGTCTTGGTACCGACGCTAAGAACTCTTCAACCCTGAGAGCCTTCAAGAGAGAGGTGGAAAAATGAACACTTAAACCTTTTCGTTTTTTTTTTGTTGATTTTTGAACAATTGTAATTTTAATTTAGTTCGAAATACTGGTTTTTATTGTAAATTATTAATTATTGTAAGTTTTTAGCATGGCCCCCTGTAAATCAGTTATTCTAACTGAGGGGCTACCATGGGTAAAAAATATAAAATCAAATCAAATCAAATCAAACCTTCTAGTTTCTTGATGCATGTGCCCTTTTCAAGACCGATGTGGACAGAATGTCGTTGAGTTTTTTTACCATCTACATTTGTAACTTAGTTATGTTTACTTCTCATTCTGTGTTGTTGTGAAGGAAATTGAATGTCTTTAAGGATTCGCATTATCTTGTTCTAGATTTCACATTCGTACAATCAAAGCCCGACATACGTAATTTGAAAAAAATTTAGGTGCTGAATGTGAATCGGAGGTCAGAAATTTCATATGAAGCGATAAAAAAATTGCAAAATTCAAGAACGATGCCGCTTAGCTGAAAAAGTGTATTGCGATCTTATAGCAAAATTTGACGTCGGCTTATTTCATGCTGTGCGCACAGAAAGCGCATACGAGACACATATTGTATTACTGCGGGTCTCTTTCGTGTAAGTAGCTTCGATCCCAGTATGGTACAACCCAAATCAGCGAATGATTACTAAGAATTTCAGCAAAGCGAGTTTATCTATTTACAAATGTACAAGTTATTGCGTGTCTCTTCTTCAAATCTCAGCTAACTAAATCGAACGATCAGAAACTAACCTCACACCCAGCAAAATCTGAACTGGCCTAATTCTGGTTAGCACTGCGCAACAAAACATCCGTACCTCAACATGTTCGCTCAACAACTCCCCTCTCCTAAATGTCACGTGATCTAATAACCTACACTATCGTCCAATCAAATACTAAAAGCGTCCATATCGGACCTAACATAAACAAATACAAACCCTTAAAACACAACACACAAGTTTCCTTGCGTAAAATTTTGTTCTCTCGAGGTGCAGCAAAAACATGCAATGTTCTTTAAGCTTACTGTTTTATTCTCACCGGGTATGGTAATCTTTTGTTTCAACTAAAAAAATTCAGTTTTAAGCCCTTATTTTCATGTAGCTTGGATCTTTTTATCGTGTAAACCATGATGCTGCAAACGCAGAAGAGAAAGCAGTGCAACTTTGACTGACCATTTAACAGAGAAAGGTAAGAGGGTAAGAGTCGCTGTAGGCCAAGGCCGATTTCCTTCCTTTCTGAGCTCGTTGATACATATTCAAGGAGCGAGAATTTTCACAAAGTCAGGAATTGCAGTTTGCTTTGCGTAGGATCGGGAGGGTAAATGTCTTTTACTCAGTTGGTACGGAAAGCACGGCGTGAAGCTGACTTCACAATAAAGGAAAAAATTTATGCTCTGCAGAGGGAAATATCACATCTCATATATGGACTTGATAGTGGCATGCCGTGTGGATCCTCATTTTCTGCCCTTCCGTCACCAACTTCTGCCATTCTTGGCCTAAGTTATGGCTCCATAGCTATAGCTCCCAGTTGGACAACTCCATAGTTGCTGTTGGATCCAGACTAATTTTCTGAGTCTAGCCTTTAATTAAAAGACACTTGAAACTCAGATAAATCAGTATATCACGTTTTGAAGCAACCCTCGCACTATGTTTGGTCTTCTCGTGAGCTCTACGTGCGTTGATTTTCACTGACAAGAGCTGAGCGGTTTAATGTCGGGTTGAGAACTAATTTTCAAAACGGAATTTCGCCCCCTTTTCGAAATGGTATTCAGCTAAATTTGGTATCAATCAAATCAGTAGAGTTTCGATATTTTGAAAATAGTAAAAAATGAAAGTCGAAAATTTGGCTGCATAAGGCCTTTAAGGATAAGAAGAAGAAGACCATATATGATAGAAATGGCTGCAGGTAGTAGCCGAATATGCATATAACATCTACCAGGAGCAAGAAGTTACCTGAGAACAACCAAATAATAATGATGATGATGATGATAATGATGATGATGATGATGATAATAATGATAACTGGCCTGTTCTGCTAGTTCCGTGCTTTAGTGACGTTGGGGGTAAATGCTTTTTGGTGCAACTTTCTAGGGCTCTAAGAATGATCCTTAAACAAAACCTAAACCATTAGAACACTTTCAATCTCTGTTTAACTGCTAGGTTCCTTTTGAAAAGGGGGGCTGCAAAGATAGGGTACGTTCACATAGACTTTCTAAAAGCAGGAACACCTTAAAACAACGCTTCGCTCTCTGAATTCTAACTTAACAAATCAGGTCACGCCGCGTCGGTGGAGGATTTTTCCGTTCTGGACAGAGCTAGCAATGATTTCGATTTGCTCATTCATCACGCTCACAATAGCTTAAGAACATTATACATACCCTTCACATATCTTCTTAACGCGCATCTTCAACTGATCTCCTTGGAAAAAGACAATGAACACAGCTTTGTGCACTTCATCGCCTGTACCAGGGTCTTCAAGTGCTTCTTCGATCTCAGCTTGTTTGAAGAACACATTACCTCTGCATGCACGCCACAAGAGCCTTTCAAACGCAGGAACTCGTTCCCGTGCAATGACACCAGCAACAAATCTGTAAAACGTTTTAGTTATCGTTAAGGATGCATCAACATGAAAAGTACCGAGAACTGATATTACTATAAATCGCTTCCATCTCTGCGCACGCCTGCCTGCGCACTGAAAAAACCTCACGAAAAAAAGCCCAAATAGGTTCTTAAATCGTCTCTTAAATCATTCTTCCACCTCGCGTAAGAAATGTAACTTACACTTGTTTACCTTAATTACTTGTTTGTCTTAGGTATAAATGACCGTTTAACGCTTAACTATTTGTTGAAGATGAATATAGTATGGTTCGAAACCTTCCATTGATCAAGTCTTAATCTTACCTTAATAATTATCATGGATTTGTCCAATAAACCAGGATGTGTCTTATATTGCAACTGTCTTTGTAAAAGATATTAATGTCTTTCTGATGAATAATGAATGAATTTACAATGATTGTCGTCGCTTGCCTCATCCTTCGATAACTCATTGTTGCATTAAGTAAAGATTTGAACAGGAAAACGTTCTTAATTCAATTTTTTAACTGGCTCATACCGAGGTTTGCATCCATCTTTACATCCTATTGGAGTAATTTGCTTGGGGAAGAGATCAACATATTAATATCACCTTCTCACTTTAAGAGCAAATTTTTAAAAATCATAAGACCAGAGCAAAATATGTCTGCCATGTTTCTGATACTGAAGGCGTAAGATTACTCATATGGCTGCATTTAAAGATTAGTGCAACGAATTGACATTAATTTAGACACAACTTTGGTAGTTTTACACAACCTTGCACATTTTAGTATTAAGAACGAAGACAACGAGCACTTTCTCCTGCAATGCCATCAGTTTGACTCGATGCAGCAGGATCTACTTGATCAGCGCTCTGATATTCCTCGCTTAAATGTCAATCAAGATGATCAACCTTTCTGAGATTTGCTTCTGTTCAGAGATCACAGTATAATATCATTATCAGTCAAATAATCCTTGAAGCAACAATTTCCTTGTCAAAAATTAAAAATTCTCTGTATACTTCGTCATCATTCTAAGTGGTTGTCGTAGATCACATCTCCATCACATCATAACCTTGCTAGATATCGTAACCACAGAATAACTAACTGTAGTTGTAGTTTAGTTGTTTACATTAGTGACAAAAACCCTTGGTGATCGTTTTTATTAGAACCTGCTTTTATTGCCAGGAACAAGGACAAATTTCGTTTTGAGCCAATCAGCGAGTTTGCTTACATCTCTCAGATTGACCAATCATACGACGTAATCTAACATCACGTGATACACTGTGATTTTGATTTTGCGGGAAATCAGAAGCTGTTGGGATGAATGCAAAAATACCCTCCCCCAAAAACCGACGACGTGCAAGTGAATTTTGACCAAGCATAAATGTTTTTAATTTTTCTGTTAGAGTACGAGCTTGCCGAAAATTCCACCGCCTCGGATTTTCATTTTCATTTTTTTTTCATTTTCATATTAAATCCTTGACAGAGGGCAACGTTTGAAGAGATAAAATTGACCTACAAACTACCCCGTTAAAAACCTAATTACAATAGTTACTAAATACATAAATACATAAATAAACAGACTCTTCAAAAAAGTTAATGAAAAAGAAAATTAAAATTTGAGCCGGGGCTGATACAGGCTGCCATATTGGTGTAATAGTAAGAACTGATTTTCATGATTTGTACTTGAAAGCCAAAAATGTGCTTGCTCTTTTTGCCTTATTGCTAAGGTTGTTCCAAACGCGTGCTCCTCTAAATTCAAAGCTTTTTCTGTTCTGAGAACGTTTTGAACGGAGGAATACGAATATCAGTATTGGAATTGCGTAGCACCCTACTTTGAGTATCAGACAGCCTATGAAATAGCCCTGTTATGTAATCAGGAGTCTCATTGCGGATAACCTTATAAAAAACCTTCGCAGTTTCTGATTCAGTTAGCTGCTTAATAGTAGGTCACCCAAGCTTTTGTATTAGAGGTTCGGAATGGGCGTCATAAGCACTGTTCGTAACTATTCTCGCTGTTCGGTTTTGCAACTTCTGTAGCCTCTGTAGAGCTGTAATACCTGCAGCTCCCCAGACAGGGCAGCAGTATCTGAAGTACTGCTCGATGAGGCTTTTGTACATCCCTTGTACCGTTACCAAAGGGATGTACCTTTTAGCATGACGAAGAATTCCTAGACCGCGGGAAACCTTTTTACTAATGCTCATCCCAGTTAAGAAATTGGTCAACCTGCACACACAAATATCTTATACTGGTTATGACAGAGATTGCTTCGTCTCCAATGTGGTGGCATGGTTTTTCGTTGTCAGGTTGCTTAAGCGCTCTTATCTTACACCTACTACCAATCAAAATACTTTGCGTTTTAGCAACGTTAAGGGATAACTTATTCTCATCTAGCCATGACTTAAGAGAATGTAGGTCTTCATTAACAGCGTTGTTGATCCAGGAAATAGATTTCGACGAGTAGATGCTTGCATCATCTGCATACATGTTAACGTTGTTTGAAGAATCGAGTGCCAAGGGTAAGTCGTTGATATAGATCAGGAAAAGTAAGGGACCTAAGCAAGATCCCTGAGGAACCCCGAAATTAATGTTTTCCAGTTTCCAAATATACCCGTCTACCTTACAGTTTTGTTAGCGATTATCAAAATAAGACAGAAACCAGCAAATCTTTTTACCCCCAAGTCGATATACTCTTAATTTTTGCAAGAGTATTTGATGATCGACAGTGTTGAAGGCCTTTTTGAGGTCAATGAAAGTTACTGATGTATAGTGCCCTTTATCAAAATTGAGATACCAGTCATTACTGCACTTTGATAAGCTAATTAAAACAGAATCAAATAGTCGAAACCCTGACTGCCCGTTGAAGAGTAGGCGATTATTACTAAGATAAGTGTACAGCTGGTCATAAATAAGTTTCTCGAAGAGTCGCCAGGCAACAGGTAATACCGAAATTGGTCTGCAGTTTGAGTTTTCACTCG
Organism: Aurelia sp. 4 Dawson et al 2005; assembly: GCA_964019985.1. Taxonomy (NCBI): domain Eukaryota; kingdom Metazoa; phylum Cnidaria; class Scyphozoa; order Semaeostomeae; family Ulmaridae; genus Aurelia; species Aurelia sp. 4 Dawson et al 2005. The sequence goes on along the minus strand of OZ026493.1, from coordinate 14,141,896 downwards.
ATAAGCCATCCTAGTAGATAAGGGTATGTTGAATATTTGGCTCAATCCGTTCGCTAATATGGGCAAACTTTTCTTAAGAAAACACCAAATATATTATCCTTACAAAACCTTCACATGACTTGAATTCTGACATGGCTTTGATAAGATCCTCAGCTTTTACATGCCAAAAACTAAATGTACTTTTAGGAGCAAGGATCTGATTACTGATTTTGATATTCAACTTAGATCGAGAGAAATATTTGTTCGAATAACCCCTTAAAATCAGGCTAGCGACTAATGTTTCAGGCTCAACAGAAAGATATTTCTTAATGGATTACTTCCATCTTTTCACAAAGGAAAAAACATATCTCCATGAAATTTTCGGCGTTGCAAAGCTTTCAAAAGGGGCATTATCTGCTATGATACCGAGCGGAAAATCATCTTCTGTAGCACTACAATCAAATTCTAAAGGGCTAAGTCCTGACGCAACTCAACAAGAAACTACCAATAATGTCCAAAAGAAAATGTAAGTCACAAGGTACTCATCAATTCAACATTTCTATCATAAACAAAGGATGGTTAAAGGTCAGATAAAGGCAAATGCGATTTTTTTATATTTATAATTTTAAACTATGGGGAATCCGATGGCAATAATACTTTTTATCTTTTCGATGCAAAAGGATAGGTTTGGGGGTTTTGAAAAAGGGCACTCCTTCAAAAAACCGCGTGATGATAGAGGCCTGGAACTAGGTAAGTCATGACGTGGAATGAGTCATAAGAAATTCATCACTTGAGAGGCCCAAAGCACTTGAAGAATTAACCGTGAAGAACACACGCCGCATTGCAGATACTCATCGAACAGTAAACATTTCCAAAGATCGAGTATTTGAGCGGCACACCCTCATAGTTTTCCCTCGATGCAGAGGAGTGAATTCAACACAGTCGGGCCAAGCTTCCTGTGTTCTGCTCTCCTCAAGTGGGACCGCCTCTGTAATGGAGACATAAAAACATCATTTGAATTATTTTGATGCAAATCAGCAATTAAAAATATTGATTGTCTTGATCAAGTCATGGTCTTGATCAAACATTCTACTATTGTGTTATTTGCAAAGACTACAGAAAAACACGCCTTGATCTCCCCAGGGTTTGATTGTTTTTCCATCAGGATTCATTTTCCTCATTAGAGCGACAAGCGCCTATCGAAGGCACATTTGCATTTGGATGGCTTTACGAAGGATCTGTAAATACAAACTATTTTGTGTTAGGCAATATTTTGGCCACCTAAAAAATTCGCAAAGAACCAGAGCGTTATCGAGGAAAAGGAAACATAAATGTGGAGAAAGAACTTGCACTATCTATCTGTGAGCATGAGTGTGCTCACATGGCCTACTATTGATATGGCAAAATCCGGTGTCGTCATGTTCGAAGAGTGGGTGAGTGTATCATTCGATTTCAGCTATAATTTCATGTTCAGCACGCCTAAGAGTTCTCAGAAAGGTGCTCTGGAAGCCAGCTAATGCACTTGCAGCAGCCAATAAATGTTTAAAGTCGTTAGGATTGAAATATCTTGTGCAGACCCGCAATGTTTTCGTTGTTGGAAGTCTGAAGGGTTCCCTCTCCAAGTCAGTCCACAGCTCACTGCTGCGACAAGTCGGTCCACGCCAAAGTTTGGAATATTGTGCACATACATTCTTCTCTGCATAAGCTGACTAGCCACGACGATAAACTACCTACTTTCTCGGCGTTTTGGCTTGAGATAGTCAAAGTAAATAGTCGTTTCTAACTTTCGCGACTTGACAATTAGTGAGTGCAAACAGACTCCTCCATTCCCTCGCAGCTTTGCAATGACTCCTTCGACTCATTCCACGTCACGCCTCTGCTAGTTCCAGGCTCTTTTGCTTGCGCGGTTTTTTTGGAAAATTTGACTAAAAAATAGAATTCGACAGGCGATTTCGATAAGTTCCTGAACTCATATTGAAATTTCGTTTGAAATTTTGAAATCTCCAGGTCGTAAATGATCGAAATCAATGAAAATGTCTTTTGCCTTTATCTGACCTTTAAGTTGAAAAATCCATACGTTGCATTCAAACAAACAAACTAAGCAGGAATAATTGATTATGTCCACTAGTTTGAGAAGCACGGTCCTTATTGTACTGCAACATTGTAGAAATTTCTACTCCTCTCAAATTGTGAGCTAAAATTGGTGCAAGACTGATCATGTCTCAAAAAGTAGCATCAATTTGCATAAACAAGTCGATTTCTTGTCCTTACATAAAGATTTGTCGGTTTATCGAGGGAAAAATTGGGAAATAGACAACGGGACAGATTATGATAGGGGTCAGGTCAAGTGCAACGTACAACTCATTTATTCTCCTGTACTGTTGTCTACTTCCCGAACTTTTATCTCCAAAAACTGCGAAATAATTATCTAAGGATCTGGAATCGACTTTTTTATGTACTACTGCCATCTTTTGCATAAAGGTAACAAACATTGATTAAACATTAAACTTATCTCCATCTTCGGTGTTGCACAGCCTTCAGAAGGGGCAGTTTCTTCTATGCAACCGAGAGCGATATCGCCTTCTAAAGCACTGCAATCACAGTCGAAAGTGCCTAGTCCTGAGGCAATTTAAACAAGAAACTCTAGCAATTATGTCACAAACAAAGTATAAGTCACAGTTACTCGCCAATTCTCCATTTCCTATGATGAACCAACACTGGATAAGTCCAAAAAAACCATAGGTTGCCTGCGAACAAACTAACTAAGCCGGAAAAAGGGCTTATTGTAATTTGCGAAATTGCGAAATAGTGCAATCTGCTAACAATAAGGAGAAAAAATTCGATTTCGCAAATTACAGAAGGCCTGGGCTTGTTGTAATTTGCGAAATTGCGCAATTTCGTTATTTCGCAATTTCGCAAATTACAATAAGCCCGGAAAAAGTGATTATTTCCACAAGTTTGAGCACCTCAGTCTTCATTGCGCTACAGAGTTGATGAAATATCTACTCCTCTAAAATTCTGAGCTAAATGGTGCAAGACTGATCACGTCTCAAAAGGTAGCATTAGTTTGCATAAACAAGTCGATTTCAGACCCTTAGATAATTATTTCGCAGTTTTTCGAGATAAAAGCTGGGAAATAGACAACAATACAGGAGAATAAATGAGTTGCACATTTCACTTGACCTGACCCCTTCATCAGAATCCATCCTGTTGTCTATTTCCAAACTGTTCACTCGATCAACTGACAAAGAATTATCTAAGGATAAGAAATCGACTTGTTTATGCAAACTTATGCTACTTTTTGAGACGTGAATAGTCTTGCACCATTTTAACTCAGAATCTCAGAGGAGCAGACATTTCATCAACACTGTAGTGCAGTGAGGACTGTGCTTCTCAGACCAGTGGAAATAATCAATTATTCTGCTTAGTTCGTTGTTCGCATGAAACCTATGGATTTTTCGACTTAAACAGCGTTGGTTTATCATAGAAATAAAGAATTGGTGAGAACCTTGTGAGTTACATTTTGTTTGGGACATTACTGGTAGAGTTTTTTGTTGAGTTGCGTCAAGACTTACACATTTTTTATATAAGAAACTAGGATCGGGCCATAGTACTAAATGTTTCTTACTTTAGCAAGCAATTTGTCCATTTTAATACTAAAAATTTCCCACTTGGCTTCTTATTTTTTGAATGCAAGAATTGTCACTGTGGTCACTAACACTGCTGCAGATATGTTTCTTGACATTCAAAGTATCATATAGGAATAAGCAGTGTTTTACCATCATCAAAACACTAATGATTAGTTAATATTGCAAAAGAATAAATTTTCAACGATATGTTTGCTATAATATCTACGCTTTTAACTTGAAAAGTTTCTTAGTACTTATCAGACATAGTACTAGAGTTTCTTTAAATTTTGGCCATCTTAGTACCAGTTTCTTATAAACCAGTTTCTTATAAAAAAGACGTGTAGCCTTTAGAATGTGGTTGTAGTGCTACAAAAGATGATATCACGCTTGATATCATAGCAGATAGTGTCCCTTTTGAAAGCTGTCAACACCGAAAATTTCATGGGAGATGTCTTTCATGTTGTCTGCGAATCAATGGTTGTTGCCTTTGTGCAAAGGACGGAAGTATTCGGTGAAGAAATATCTTTCTGTTGAACCTGAAACATTGGGCGCTAGCCTGATTTAAGGCGTTTTTCGAACAAAGAGTTCTCTCTATCAAAGTTGACGATCAAAATCCGAGGCGGTAGGATCTTGGCAAGCTTGTAGTCTACCAGAAAATGTAAAAACATTTATGGCTGGTCAAAAATCCACTTGCACGTCGTCGGTTTTTGGGGGAGGGTAGTTTTGTATTCATCCCCACAGCTTCTGATTTCCCGCAAAATTAGTGTATCACGTGATGTTAGATTATGTAGTGTGGTTGGTTAATCTCACGGATGTAAAAAATCTCGCTGATTGGCTCAAAACGAAATCTGACCTTGCTTTTCTGTCGAACCTGAAACATTAGGCGCTAACCTGATTTTAAGGCGTTATTCGAACAAAGATTTCTCTCGATCTAAGTTGAATATCAAAATCCGAGGCAGTAGAATTTTCGGCAGGCTTTTAGTCTAACAGAAAATGCAGAAAAATTTATGGTTGGCCAAAAATCCACTTGCACGTCGTTGGTTTTTGGGGGAGGGTATCTTTGTATTCATCTCAACAGCTTCTGATTTCCCACACAATCACAGTGTATCACGTGATGTTAGATTACGTGAGTGGCCGAGTGGCTTATACAGTCTTCGTCAGGTGACTGAAGTTAAGCTTGGTCGAGTGAGGTCAGATTTCGGATGGGTGACCTCTGAGGCCTGACCTCGTAACTCACCTCGCCGTCCTTCGGAAGGGACGTTAAACTAGGGGTCCCATGCCTGGATGCGGCATGCACAGTGGGCCTAAATTAGCTTTCTCTCTATCAAAGTTGACTATCAAAATCCGAGGCGGTAGGATTTTGGCAAGCTTGTAGTCTACCAGAAAATGTAAAAGCATTTATGGCTGGCCAAAAATCCACTTGCACGTCGTCGGTTTTTGGGGGAGGGTAGTTTTGTATTCATCCCCACAGCTTCTGATTTCCCGCAAAATTAGTGTATCACGTGATGTTAGATTATGTAGTGTGGTTGGTTAATCTCACAGATGTAAAAAATCTCGCTGATTGGCTCAAAACGAAATCTGACCTTGCTTTTCTGTTGAACCTGAAACATTAGGCGCTAACCTGATTTTAAGGCGTTATTCGAACAAAGATTTCTCTCGATCTAAGTTGAATATCAAAATCCGAGGCAGTAGAATTTTCGGCAGGCTTGTAGTCTAACAGAAAATGCAGAAAAATTTATTTCTAGCAGTAGCTAGAAATCCTGATAAGCACACTCAAAACAAATTGAAAACGAAAAAAAAAACAAAACAATTACGTAGTTTGATTGGTTAATCTCACAGATGTAAACAAACTCGCTGATTGGCTCAAAACGAAATCTGTCCTCTTTATTGCCACGCTCAATTGGTTCTCATAAGCAAAGTGTCCAAATATTCGGCCTGTCGACTAATTCACAGTTGCTTGCATGTGGGTTTTACTCTATGTTAGTCACAAATACAGGGTGTCCCAGAAAAATTGTGTCCCGTTTGCCTGAAGATTGCGACAAAACAGCGAAGGCTTCTCACTAACCTTTTCAACGGTGTTGCTCTTCAGATGTTCAATTAAAGTTTGCCACCGTCCCCGTGAAAATCCGTTGAAAACTGATGGAGCTATGACGTTCAGAAGACCAAATTTACCTGATGACTGAAATTAGCGGTCGGCCATTTTATTTTACTATTTTGCAACGATAAACAGCTTCATTGATGAACTGAAATAGCAGCCTCTAATGTCATAGCTCTCATGAAAATTCCAATAATCGTCAGAGAGTTCAATTATTTTTACCCAACGATCTTTGTTGGAATGCAACAATGAAGTTAAGAATTCCCAAAGTAGTGAAAAATCAAAAGTTTTGACAAAGAAATATTTCAAGTGTAATCTTTCGCCTTCCTTATATCGATTTCTTCCGTCATTTGTTACAAGCAATTGCTGATTTACTACCGAAGACAATGAACTAAAAGAGACGAGAGGGGCAAACGATTTTTGGAGCTGGATTTTCTTATTTTGAACTGACCAATAAACTGAATAATTGGTTCACTCACCACACCTGCAAACAGAACGTGACTATATATTTGTAATTATCTTTTGACTGTTTGTTATCTTGGGATCCTTGACTTCATTTTGACATTCAATGAAGGAACGTGGAGTAAACAATAGCTGAACTCTCTGATGATTATTGAAACTTACGTGAGAGCTAAGAAGTTGGAGGTTACTGTTTCAGCTCACCCATAAAGCTGTTTATCGTTGCAAAAAAGTAACACAAAATGGCCGACCGGTGGTTTCGGTCATCTGGTAAATTTGGTCTTCAGAACATCATAGCTCTATCATTTCTGGACGGATTTTTACGGCGATAGGAACATCATGTAAAATTATGGTAAGGACATTTTGCCGCTTTTTCGTAATCTTCATGCAAACGGGGGACATATTTTCTGGGACACCCTGTAGTCTTTCGTCCGTTTTCAACAAGCATTTGCTACCAGTTTTTACCAAAAGTATGACGCTTATACATCAAAATGATGGAAAGTGGGAAAATTGGATTTCTGACATTAGATCGTGATCATTTTAGGTGTTAGTAAAGGATATTAGTGTTGTGCTGTAAGGCTATACAAAAGTGAGTTCGGTTAATGGTTACTTCAAATGTCAAAGGTAACCATTTAAATTTCAACTTACCCCAACTGGGCCCCAGCAGTACCGGGTTCTTCTAGCATAGCCTGTGTGTCACCATATATTTCCTGGTAATAATGTAACGTAAAATTTGTTAATGAGTATTACATACGGAGAAAAACTCACCCTAGGCGCCCGGCAGCAGTTGTGGCTGCTAGCTCTGATTCCCCTAATAAATTCATCTCTTCAGATGCGGTCGCTACACCATCTGCAGTCTGTTGATGTTGGACATGTTGTTCAGCCTGTGTTGATATACAATTGTTAGTTTAACGTTCTTTTTATGTCATGCAAAAGTTTAATAGTATCACTTAGGCATCCACGGGAGTGATATAATTTACAATTTAAGTTTAGTATAAAGTCAAGCAATTTTCATTGCTACACGTATTTTCTAAGAAACTACTTAAAAGAAACTCAACTCTTGGATCGCTAAGAAGTTAAGAAACTCCCGTACTGAGAAACTATAACTCAAGAATCTATTCATTTTGACGGAAGAAAACCTTGAAATATTTTCTTTATATTTTTCGCATGTTTCCTGTATCGTATTCACCGGGAGGTACTTGAATTAAGTATAAACATTGAAAAGGCTTCAAAACAACTTTGTTCAGAAATGCTCAGGAGGGCACCAGCAGTGAAAATGAAAATTGTTATTAAACCTTAAGAAACTCGTGATTAAGAAACTCCGGCTTCTAAAGATCTGAAAATTTTAAGAAACTCTAAGTGCTGGCCCAAGTTCTTTGTTTCTTATAACAAAATACGTGTACAACTGCGTTCTTTTATGGGATAATGCAGTCACTCTTGGTTAAAGTTTTACTGTAGAATATCTTAAGTCTTCACATTTAAGTTTGAACTTGTGATGCATCTTAACCCTATCTGACCTGGGCGGCGACTTCCGCCTCCCCCCCCTTGTACATTTCATTTATACGTTTTTCCCTGTTTGCTGGATGCCTCTGAGATTTAGCAAGTTTAACTTTCTATCATACAGCATTGAAACGGTAACAATTTTGATGCTCTATTTTTTAGCCGTGTCTCCATGGTAACCAAGTTTTCGTGCACTACTCTGTGAAAAATATACATTGTATCTCTCTTGATCCTTTTAACTTGGTCCAATTAAGTCTAAACTATGAATTTACATCTATTTTGGTCTATACATTTCATTTCTACACAAGAATCAAAGTTTTACGACCTTTAAACACACTTTCATTTTGTTTACTTTCACTTTCATTTAAACACACTTTAAACACACTTCCAGTAATCTCGGAATCACTTTGTGACATATTCAATCTTTCGATGGAAACTGGCCGTTTTCCAGATAACTGGAAAATTGCTAGAGTAGCTCCCATTTTTAAAGGCGGTCAGCCTAATGATCGATCTAACTACCGACCTATATCGGTGCTCCCTGTTTTAGCCAGGGTCTTCGAAAAGCTCATTTATAACCAATTGTACGATTACTTGGACAAAAACAAACATTTGTTTTCAAATCAGTCTGGCTTTAGAGCTCTCCACTCTGTTGTCACCTGCCTTCTTAATAATACAGATGACTGGTATGTGAACATGGACAATGGTAAATACACTGCAAATATTTTTATAGATCTCAAAAAGGCTTTTGATACTGTTGACCATGATATTTTGCTTGCAAAATTGCGAAAATATGGTGTTGATGATCTAGAATTTGCTTGGTTCTCATCCTATTTAACAAACAGAAAACAATATTGCAAAGTTAATGGGGTTTCTTCAAAAACTGAAGACATCAATTGTGGTGTCCCACAGGGTTCCTGTCTTGGTCCTCTCTTGTTTCTGATTTACATCAATGACCTTCCTTTTTTTCTTAAGAAAGGTAAAGTGACGATGTACGCAGACGATACTAGTATTTCCTACTCTTCTAGTAGTATGGAAGATATAAATCAAACGTTAAACAATGAACTCGGTCATATCAGACAACTGCGAAATACAGAAACTGATCTTCTGTTACCTATGAGGAAAACAATCAATGGACAAAAAGGTATATCTTTTCGTGGTTCTAAACTATGGAATCGGCTTGACTATGGTATAAAACAGGCACCCTCCCTTGCCACTTTCAAACGAAGATTGAAAGGTAATCTGTGAACAGTAATGATAATTTATTGTCATTATTGTTCACAAATTATCATTATTATTTGTGAATTCGGGTTTTTTCCCCATTTTTCATACCAATTCTCGGTTTTTTTTTCACTGTTTGCCACGGCCCCCTGAAAAGCAGTTCTTCACGACTGACGGGGCTACCGTGCCTAAAGAAATAAAAATAAATAAATAAATTCATTTTTATGACGTCATAGACGTCATAACATTAATTATGCTTTAGCAACAACAACAACAATGCTAATTAAACCATTGTTTCAAAAATTCATTTTTTACATATTGAACAACCTTTGTGCCAAATTTGGTTGCCATATCTTAAGCAACAACAGAGATAAACAGGGGAGGGCGGAATCCGCCCCCCCCCCCTAGGCATTGAGTGTTTCAAATCACTTAGGTCAGCTAGGGTTAATAGAAATTAAATACTTTAATAGACCTTTTCAAAGAGGTCTGGGGCTGCGCACTACTGTTCTGATATGAGGATATGAGGGAATCCTCTCCGTGATGTTGAACTGGTTACGGTGCAAAATATGGAAATTTGCCCTGGTTTTATGGTTCATAAAAGACCAGAAATGCTTAAAACATGACAAAGAAACTTACAAATCACATTAGCGAACCGTATAGCACTTTTAAGAGGAAGAGTTCTTCATATCTCAGAATTGTTTCAGCGAAGTTTGGACTGTGTGATAATGTATGCTGAAAGCATCAGAAGAGTTCAGGGCTTCAGGCTCGGCCAGATGAATTTAAGATTTCTTTTTGCGATGGGCTTATACTCTGTTGACCGCAGGAAAACGAACAGTCGTGTGTATCGACAACTGTTAAGAAACAAACAATGATTCACGTTTCTTTCCAATGCTGAAGTTACCAGAGCATGCCATTCTGAATCAAGTCAGCTACGAATGAAAAGTTTCTTCAATCTTAATGTGTTTATGCGCCTAGCAAAATTTGGATTGGAGTGTTTCAATATAAAGCATCTCCGTATGAAGTCGTAAAATACGGCCACTTACCTGCTCAAAACAACTTAACCTGCACGATTCTCCGAGGTTCTCATGTTCTTATTTGTAAAATTTTGCTCCAATTGAAAAGTCAAACATAAACTGCACCTACATTGCACCTCATCAACTTCCAAGCAAAACAATGTGATTTTAGCAGATCTTTAACTAGGCATCTCTTCCACATTGTACGATTAAGAAACGACAATACTTTTATTATGTTTCCTTCGGAAAACCACAAGCTTTTTTTTTGATCCAAGAAGCAGAGAACGAAATGACGAATACAAATTTGATCAGGAATATTTTCTCGCCAAAGTCTCTCCTTTGCTATGAGGCTCAAAGGGTACAGGAGAGGAGGGGGACCTTTACCTCCATACGTTTGTACCAAAAAAGCCTTCGTACTATTTTTGTAGTTAACAGAACATTAAATAAGATTCATTTATTCATAATAAAAAAACGTAACGTTAGCAATTAATTACCATACAATCCCAATTCAAAGAACTCGGAAAAATTAAAGTTTCCTTTTAAAATATTACTTAAATGTGATAAGCAACTCTTTAGTTTGACGTTGTAAGAATTTGTGGGCCTTTCTGGTCCTCTGAGTGCACAATAACGGGAGCTAATTTCGGTTTCTGTTGAATACCTCGCCCACTGCAACTGAATTTCAACGTCTTCAGTGAGAAGGGGATTCCCCTTCGCAGCTTATCCGCCATTTTCCAGAAAAGTAGTGCGCAGTCCCAGACCTCATTGAAAAGGTCTATTAGCACCTTTGCGAAAGTTTATTCGAACGTAGAATCACTAAAGGAAATTAGCGTATTGTCATCTCTAGTGGAGGTATTTCGCAAAATCCCTCCCTGAAAGGAGTATGAAAGGTAAAGGGATCACTCGTGGAACTTGAATAACTTCCTTGATCATTCTCGTTCGATAATTTCCTCCTAATAGATATATATATATATGCATGATGATGCCTCTATTGTTTTTTAAACTTCGACCATCGCTCCATACTCCTACCCGATGCTTGGGGTGCAGAATTTGGTAGGAAAAATTTGCATTGGAAAACAAGTAGTCCAGCTGAGGAGATTGTTGGAAACAAATAATTGTAGTCAAATAGTCCAAAAGCAGAGGAGATGAAACGAGTGAAAATGGTAGCAGTCCTGGCAAAACTAGTTAGAGCATGGGAAAATTTATGTAGTGCCGTGATGTTTCCTCAAACATCGAGAGAAAGACTGATATTTCGAGCCTTTTGATCCCCCTTCCCCATAATTCAATATTTCAAAGGTCGAAAGGTGTTTGATTCAAGAAACATCAAAAATGGGTCAGCGGAGGGGAGGGGATAATGAAAGGCCGCAGTAGTGCAACTTCATGATGTGTCTGGGCCAAGATCGTAACTCAAATTTGTCAAAAGAAAGGATTTCGGCTCAAAACATAATCACAACGAAGCTACTGCAAAACTCAATCAGAACGAGGCCACGATTATGGGTCATAACAACCCATACACAACAATATGCACATACAAGCAAACTACAACGGAGACAAAACATGATAAATAAATGATTTTAGTATCAAAAATAGCTGAGAATTTTAAAAATAACGACGTTTGAGCATATACTAGTTCAAAAGGCTTTCGTCTAAGGGATCAACAGCAATTGGTTTTTTGAAGCAAGCAAAATCCTTTCCGCCAGAAGAAATTCTCAGAACCGTGTACACAGATACTGTAGAGCCACACTTTCGCTACTGTTTCTCAGTCTGATATTGCTGTGGTTTGACTGAGATCAGCCAGCTGCAAAAATTACAAAATCGTGCTACCCGTATTGTAAATGGCTGCCGTTTGGATGCCTCGGGTGAGCCACCTATCCAGAGGTTTGGCTGGAAGACCGTAGATGAACTAATTTCGAGTGAATCTTATATGATGGTTTTAACATCTCGTCATGAGCTGGCTCCACAATATACGTGCAACCCTTTCACAAAACATCCCTGCTAGCCTCTAAGAATGTTAGGTATACAGCAACTGACGTAAGGTTACCAAAGAAACACTCCAAAAATGGGCAAAAATGTTTTTCGAAAAGAGGTGCAAGGTCTTGAAATAGCTTTGAAAATAATTGTAAGCTGTCATCTTATCTGAACAATTTCAAACAATGCATATGGGGAAAGCTTGTTATTAATAATGTTTGCAATGTGGATTTTCCTTCATTGTAAATATCAATTTCAGATTATAGGGCTTTTTACTAGCATATTAGAAATCGTATTGTATTTGGTTAATTTACGTTACAATTGCATTTAAACTTTGTAATTTTTGTAACGGAGGGCCGCTTGAAAATCAACATTGCCCAAGGGCTACCCTCCTTAAATATTTGAAATGAAATGAAATGACTTGAAATCAATCAACATCAGAAGCGACAAGATTCGACAAATAGGATTGATTGCGAGATGCCCTGTGACGTAGCTTGTATAGGGGATAGGAATGTAAGGGCCTGTTTATATGGGGCATCCATCCTACCTTCGAAGTTTTGAGCAAAGAGGTGAACTCTCACCCTCCCATAAGATCCTTTCCAATTTTGTCTTGGCCCACCCAGCTTTTAGCAATGCGATTCCCTTTAAGCCTCCTGCTTCAAAGCTTGATGCTGATGCATGATTTTAACCCCATCCAGACCAGGCTTTTCAAATCTTTGGGGAGACCAGGGGGCACAAAATGTCCCCATCTTTATCCCAGAACCATGAGTGCTTGAGGCTTGAAACTTGGCACAAGTAAAAAACATGATTAGGCAAACAAGATGACGCCATCTTTGTTTAAGTCATGTGACTAAGTGCTGACGTCAGCAAATGCTACTAAACTAGCTGCAAACCACTTGGACTTTGTCACATTGTATCTACTAATTGATAAAACATACCGTTATGAGATTTGAAATATGAAAAGATGATATCGTTACAAATAATTTTTGGAAATTTATGTGTCATAACGCTAATATCTTTTGCTGATATCACCATGTATGTATTTCGTGCACGAAGAAGAGCAATTATCTTTTCAAGTTTTTTAATAAACTAATTCAATATTTGCAAAAATGCTTGGTGTAGGTAAAAAGACCAATGTATTTGCTGCTTAAATTAAAATATCAATTTGAAGAAAATTTTATTGCAAAATTCTTGTGCAAAATTTCAATGTTTAAGGGGAAAGCTTAATAACTAAATGCAAAGAGTGGCACAAAAAACCAAAGTAGGTCTGCCCAACATGCTTTAGTTACAAAATGTATTGCGTTGTGTCCTACTCGTGTAATTTTTGCATTATTGAAAATAATGCATAGAACTTTGTACAAAAAATCAGCAAATTTTTTCACCAAAAAGCATCCTTCCCAACCTAATTTTTCAATTCTGTATGTCAACCATGAATTTCTTTAGTTTTAACAGTACTTCTTCTTTCCTGTTTGACTTTGGCACTCAAGGAAAATCTGGTTTGTTTATCGAAAAAGTACTTTGGAGCTCCCCTTCAATCAAACACAATCGAGCAAATTCAAATAGCCAGACTTTGAGAGATGCAAAAAAGTTTTCCAACTTTCCAAGTTTGAAAGTAAAGTATTTTTGGAACGGATTAAGTTACAAACTTTGTGTCTGCACTGCTAAGTCAATAACTCATTCAGCTTTCAAATCATGTAAACAAAATTGGCAATTCTAAAAAATCGTCCTTGTTATTAAGACTCAAGCCATGGTTGTAGGATCTCGACCTAATCTTAAAAAGATCTCTGAAGGAAATGTTCAGTCCCCCTCCTTTGCTATAGGTGACTCGCAGATTGAGATTGTTGAGAAAACTAAGTATCTGGGAATTCAGCTAGATCAACACCTTGTTTGGGATGAGCACACTAGATTATTGCGTGCTAAGGTCTCCCGTGCCATAGGGTTTTTAAAGTATGCCAAGACAATACTACCCCAAGAAACTCTTAGTCAAATATATAGAGGAATCGTAGAACCGCATTTCCGCTATTGTTGCTCTGTGTGGGGGAGCTGTGGGGAATCCAGAAGGCTTACACTGCAGAAGTTACAAAATCGGGCTGCCAGAATTGTAACAAACAGTAGCTATGATGCACCTGCTGATGCCCTTATACAACAGTTAAAGTGGCCAAATATCGCTGAAATCATAAAACGAGAGACAGCGACGATCGTTTACAAATCTTTAAATGGTCTTGCACCGACATATCTCTCAAATATCTTTTCAAAGAACTCTTCACGGCGCACTGTCAAGTTGAGAAACTCGGAGACTGACTTACGCATTCCGCTTTATAAAACCAGTAATGGGCAAAAATCATTCTCATATCGTGGTGTACATCTGTGGAACAGCCTTGAACCTGAGGTTAAGCAAGCACCCTCTTTATATGCTTTTAAACATCGCCTTTAATTTGATCGTGGGTGGCGGGATGCGGTTGGATTGGACTGGGGTCGGTCGGATTCTTTTCCTTTCTTGAGGTGCTATAAATGGTGTCTTATTTCAGGGTGGGCATGGGGTCCGGTTTGCTCTGGTCCGGTCTGATTGTGTCATGCCACTCACGATATGAAAATTATGTAAATATTGATTTTAATTTTACTATAACCTTGTACTTAGATTTTTTAGTTTCGTTTGTTCATATATTTTACTTGTAAATTTTAGACTAAGTTTTTGTCACGGCCCCCTGAAAAGCGGCCTTTGCCGACGGGGTTACCGTGTTTAAAGAATATAAAATGAATGAATGAATAAAAATGAATCCTTTGCTTTATTTCCGCTCCTGTGCTCACTGTGCGTGCGTAAACGAAATTCACCCTTGCTAACAGTGTTTCAACGCCAAAGACTCACCACTTTTTTCTTACAAAAGCTTTGTACATTATTTCTGTTACTGCTATCACAAGCACCCTGTGTGGGCCAAATCCAAACATCAAAATTAACATTGAAAACGATTGCCCGTTCAACTACCATGAGCCAATGCAAGATTTAAACAAATTCTTTACATACAATCATAAGAAATAATGTTTACCGCTAGTTCCCGAAAAAACGGCACAGAATTCAATAGTACATTGTTGGTAACATGAACATACCTCTGCAAAAAACGCCTGTGTCTTCCTTAAAATATGCTTCAGCTCCGTCAGTTCCAAAAAACTTCTTTGCAAAGCTTCAAAATTAGCATTACTGTCTTTCATTTCATTCTCCAGTTCCTCAAATTGGGCCTGAGAGCAGAATATATAAGAGGGAGATCAGAAAGCGAAGAAAGTTTGTCGCGAAGGCAAAACATTTTACATCGCTGACATCGAAATCACATCAATCGACCATTTTTGATTTACAGAGTACAAATTACACTGTGCAGTCAAGAGGGTCGTAGGTCAATTTCCTTGCTCGTGTGGTCATTGCCTGACACTCATATTTCGATATGGCAACATGGTTGTAAAGGAAGCGATAGGAAATGCGAAGTAATCAATATGAGGCCATGAAATGATGTAAATGCCGCAAATAGCTACCGATGTCATACCTCAAGAAGGTGTATTATATAGCATAGCTTGAACACTAGTTGGTCTGCAATTGCTCTTGAAAGTTTTGACTTCTTTTAAAAAAAGAGAAGATACATCTGCTAACTTTAATTCAACGGGAAAGGAAGATTGTTCTATTGAGTCATTGCACCGCATCGCATCTGTGTTGGTCCCTGCGAAGGATCTAACGACAAATTTTACATATGGTTGATTGCCCCTTTCATGTTCTGGCCTTGAATACCCTTGATAGTCGAATCTCAGAAAATCTCTGTTGGTGTTTGAATTTTCTGGGCTGCAGTCCTGCGTGCACGATTTTGTTTTGTTGATTTTACCTTTCGTTTTCATTCTGTTGCTTGGTGATTGTTTCAAGAATGCTAAAACAGTTCATCAGGGCCAAGGACGTACCCATGTGTGCAGTAGACTGATGAAAATTGTCATAGTTTCCCTCCTTGATAAGCTGATAATCGCTACAACTACGATTCATAATCAAACTAATCTAAAGTTCGGCCAGAAATTGATGAACCTCGCTTCATGCTGGAAGCCAAGAGCTTAGGCCCATTCTGCACAATCACAACTCACCAATTCTAAAACGCCTGAAATTCGTATTTCATTGATACCGTAAAGAAGACCAAACCAACCTTTGCAAAGATGAGTATTTTTTCTGTGTTCTGCTTGAAGGTTCCTTCACTTTGACACGGAAAACCTGCTTTTAAAGGCTAAATTATTCTTAGGAATTCACCACAGCAATTAACAGCGATCCTTGCACGTTTCATCAATTTTGAAGCCTCAGAACTCAAGGGAGGCTAATCCTTGGAAAGAGGTTCAAATGTCGATATCCTATTGGTAAGTTTGAACATTCAACTATTGTTTGGAACTCTGCAATCACATTGGTGGCGCCAGTTTCACGGTGATTTTGGCCGGATTTTCAGGTAGTATGATTACCAGTCCCACTTGTACCGGAGTGCCACCATCCAATTAAAAAAACAAAGCGAAAACTGGGACTGAAGTAGTTAGTCTATGTGTTCAGCCCTGAGAGACGTGGCTCCCCTCTTTTTTTCATAGATTATTTTAGATAACATTATGGGTGAGTGAAGAAAGTTTACGCGTTAGAAAGTGTGTGAAATAAAAGTATGTGGCCGATATTCGAAACTAACATGCTAATCTATCACTCAGAGGCTAAATTAGATATGAAAACTCTTTTGGCAATATCAATCACCTCATAGACCCAGGAATTAGAAAAATGACTGAAGAGGGTTCGTTTGGGAATCAAGATTCTACATGGTCCATGATTTACTTGCTATTGAAATTAAAATTCACTTCCGAAAGTGATAATGGAACACAGTGGGCCCAGAATGCCAATTTTAGGAAATTTCATGATATTTTGCAGAGGGAGAGAAAGCTGATTTTCTGCTTGCATGGCTTGAAGGATATTGCAACATGGATGTAGAGACCTCAAAAAGTTACTTTTGAGAGAAAATTGTAGGCCTAGAGCCAGATTAGAGCAAATGTACCATATTTGGGTATTTCGCAAAGAAATTTGAATATCCACTATAATTTAATGAAAAGAGATCAGACGCTGGTATATAACTCATTTGAAGCACAATTTAAGGTGAATTCAGAAATGTAAAAATTTTGCAACTTCGTAAATTTTAAAGAGGTCCGGAGCCAACAGACTTGAATAATGACTTCTAATGGTAAAATGCAAATGAACTTTATTAAAAAGTATGATTGGACTAATAACGAACCAGTTAGCACCTTATTTATTTCATATATTTTCATATTTCATATTTCATTTGTTTAGGGAGGGTTGCCCTTCAACCGAAGTTGTTTTTCAAGGGGCCCTCCAATAAAAACTAATTACAATATACAATTAAATGCCAAAAAATAAGAACCCATAATATTAAAAACCTATTTACAACTAAATGATATTTACAATAAAAAAGGAAATAATCAACCCTGTATTGATTTTTTGAAACTACCCAGGGAGGATGCCGTCTTAGACTCAGCGGGAAGGCTATTCCATAGTTTAGCTCCCAGGAAAGAAAAGCATTTTTGTCCATTTGCTGATCTTTTCTTTGGCAACCTCAAATCAGTCTCAGTGTTCCGGAGGATGCGGGAGGAGCATGCTGAGTTTTTGGTAAAGAGATTACACAAGTATTGAGGAGCCAAATCATTGAGCGACTTGAAGACCATTGTTTTGGACTCATTGCTAATGAGTTCTTCAACGGTCTTCCAGCCAAACACTGTAATAAGTGGTCTGCTTGGGGTATCAAAGCTGCTGTTTGTTATGATCCTAGCAGCACGATTTTGAAGTTTTTGCAACTGGTTGATGTCTGTAGACCCAGCACAACCCCAGACAGAACAACAATATCGAAAGTGGGGCTCAACAATACCTGTGTAAAGAGTTTTTTCAAACTTGCCATAGGTAGAAAGGATTTAGCATGTCTTAAAAAGCCGATCGCCCTGGAGACCTTGGTAGAAACAGCCTTGATTTGCTCTTTCCAATCTAAGTTGCAGTCGATCTGCACTCCAAGGTACTTTGTCTTTTGAACTACCTCGAGCTCATTTTCGCGTATCTTCAGTTCCAAAGCTTCATTTCGACTTCTGAGAGAGCTGCCTTTCTGCTTGGTGGATATGGGCATTGAACGAGTTTTTGCCACATTCAATGAAAGCTTATTGCCATTCAGCCACGTCTCCAGTTTCTTGGGATCCCTATTAATAGCCTCATTGAGCTGAGTCAAATCGTGATCTAAACTTACCAAAGGTGATCTATATTTTCAGAAAAGTATATGGTTTACAATTAGTCCGTTCATGGCTTTTGATATATTTCAAGCTTAAGGCGAAAAAATGACCACAAAAATGTTGCAAAATCGGCCGTTTTGTAGCTATTTTCATGATTTTGACGAAAAACCTTCATGATAATGAACAGCAGACCGCATTTCATGATATTCTAGTTGATATTCTCTAAACTTTAATATACTGCAAGTAAGTTTTAGCTTGGTTGAAAGCATTTTGAGCATGTTTGAGAAATTTCCCTTATTTTCCAATGTTTGCCATTCATGCCAAATTTGTTCATTTTCAAATTAATGTAACTCTTTGCTGAAAATAGATAAACAAAAAATTTAAAAAGCTTCGGAAAGCCCAGAATCTCAGCTTTCTTTGGATGTATAAAATTTCATGTTGAAAAAATTTATTTTGGCCCAATTTCCACCTTTGGGCCCACTGTGTGGAATCGAATCTTAATTTCAACTTCAAAGAAATCATGGACAAGGATCGAACGTGGAAGTCTCGATTCCCATACAAAACCCTTACAGGCATTTTTCTAATTTGGGGGCCATAAAGATGCGTCATTTTACCAAACAAAATTTAATCATCCAAGTTAGCCTCTGAATGATAGAGTAACATCTCATTTTTGAATATCGGCTACATACTCCTAAATCTCTTTTGACTCACCCGGCATTGTTGTCTTAGCCATACAAGGAGGTACCAAGCCCAGTGGTTAAGGCGTCTGACTCGTAAGCCAAAGGTCAGAACGGCCGTAGGTTCAAATCCCACGCTGGACAGTTTGGTCGTTGTCCGTAACACTAGCCCGGGTCGACCAGAGCCATGTGAGGGAAATCTGGTAGCTGTGGCGGGTAGCTGCGGCGGACTGATGGTAAAACATCCGTGGCCCCTGCTGGAAATAAGTCTATCAGACTTTCGCGGGCTAGCCACGTTAAATATAAATACCTACCTACCTACCTACCCAAGGATACCTTAATCAAGCATCGGCTCTCCTTTTCGAAATAATGAGTACATCATTAGGCCGGATGGGAAGCTCTTTAGTCGAGAGAAACAAAGAGCTACCTAGAGTGTCTCTGCATTCACATCGTTTGTTTTATACTTTCTTATTATTTCTTTCACTTCGAAGGGGTTCTGGCGCAGAGGTACGATCTTCTGACTTTGCAACTAGAACAATCAGGCAGAGTGAGTTCGACACCCCGTAGGACCCCATCACATGAGCATCATGACAAGGGGTCGCGGATTCGGTTAGCGCTTAGCTACTTCTGCTCCGTATCCTCAATGCCATCGCTTGTTGGGCACATCGGGTTTATGGTATCTCTATAATTATGCTTGAATTTGAGGAAATTTAACTTGCTGAGACCAACCCTAAGTTGAGTAATATGGGACAGTCCTTTTTGGATCATGAATTCCATAAACAGGTTTTGTAGAGGGGGGATTATTGACAACAGTTTCTTCTTAAAAACTGCAATTGAAGGTGCAAGTCTCAGTACAGGTTCAAGCTTATTCCATTCAGATAAACAATTAGGATAGAAGGTCGACTTGAATTTTGCTGTCATTGCATTTAATCACCCAATGACATCCTGGTTGCGAAGGCAGTACTGCGACTGGTGAAGCGGGGGAGTTGGATCTATTCTACATTCAGGACTAAGATTGTTTACAAACTTGTAGAACAAGGTAAGGCGTCTACTCCATCTTCTGGACCTCAGCGACTCCCAACCAAGCTCTGTGTACAACTTCTCTCGAGATGCTACCCTTCACATACCTGACACAGCTAAACTCTCCCTTCTCTGAGAACTAATGTCTGAGGAATCAATGCAATAACAAATAATAACGGAAAACGACTGTCTGCTGAAACACGCCCCACTGGATTTGTACCGGGTGTCTCAAAAAAACTTTCCGACGTTTGATGGAACACAGAGAAAAAAGTTTGGAACCTAACCATTTCTATTCACACTAGCTACCGGGTGTCCCAAAAAAAGGTAACAGATTTGATCAAGGCTAGTGTAAAGAATTGAGCTCGAATCAATCGGAAATCATCTTTGAACTATTCCTTGATAGTTTACTTGAAAATAGATACCTTGTTTGTTTATATTAGAACATTGAGAGAAGATATTTTTATCTTGAAAGCACAGATTTGCCTCCATCTCGAAACCAGAGCTTTTAGGTTTTGGCCTAAACTACAAACGCGCTGTTTTGGGGAATCTCCTCGAGGACATACATAGCGTAGCAATTCTGAACAAGGACCAGTGTGCTTAGGTATACAATTGAATGGAAATGTAACAACTAAAGACTGACAAACTTATCAATGAATATAATCACCAAGGAATATCTTTCCTCAGTCAAGATGAATTTACAGAAGAGAAACAATTTAAGCACGAGTGAGCACTTTCAAGGATCTTATCCTTGTTAATTTTTATCCTTTGGGTATACGCGATTGCTTGTTTCGTAATAATTCCAATGATAACAAAAATGCAGTTTATTCCAACAAGGAAGATTTCTTCACACCCAAGGGAATTATTTCGCTGATGAATAACTTTTATTCGGCAGGTGTAATTCAAAGGTTTTGTTGAATGAAAGGAGATGTCTCTTTTGGGAAAAAATTCGTGAATTTGATTTCAAGTTCGATTTGGATTTCCATCAAGAATTTTTCCGAAGCACGAGGCTTCTTGCTTGTACTTCCCTCTGGTTCAGGAGATTCCACAACAAGTGCGTCAACAACTTAGGCCAAAACCCAAAAGCTCTGGTTTAGGGGCGGAGGCAAATCTTGACTTTCATGATTAAAATTTCTTCTTTCAATGCTCCAATGTCAGCAAACAAGGTGTCTATGAATAGTTTAAAGATTATTTCCGATCGATTCAAGCTAAAACCTTAGCGCTAGCCATGATCAAATCTGTTACCTTTTTTCTGGGACACCCGGTACATGCTAGACATTTCAACTTAAAGTCAAGGACCCAAACAAACATTGAGTTGACGATGCATTCATTACCTTGACAACGGGCAAGATTTCTATTCACTGAGCACATTCAAAGTACCGACCATTTTCCAGCAAGTGGAATTTTCCGAGGGGGCAGAAATTCTTTTGTTTACAAGAGAAACACTCGCTTGGTAATTGATTGGAACGTACCTTTGAATGCCTTTTTATTGTGTGAAATTCCACCTGACTTTATGGACTGTCTCGGGACAAACAGCTCGCTGCTGTTATTGTTGCATTGTGCCAACTGGGAATTTCAAGCGGGAGTTTCACTGTTCCACGGTTCCTTTCTTTAACTAAAAATAGTTTTCAATTCTTGGTTCGACGTGCGATGAGGTAATGCAACAGTGCATTTTCCGGCTTCTCGTGCAGCTATCTCGAACTGAGTAGGGTAAGGTGGGGTAATTTGGGTCTACGGGGTAATTTAAGGGTATATTTGCTTTTTCGCTTTAAAAGCGATCGTAAGTTGAAAGTTTCGATTCATGACTCCATGGGTGTGGAATCTATACTTGAGTTGTTTCCTCTGAGAGCGAGATCTTCGATGGTTAGCTATCATTGAACTAATGAGTCTGAGACAGGTTCTACACATACACCCGGGGGGGGGGGTACTTGACCTAAATTTGTACGGGGGTGTGCCCACGAAATAAAATTTTTTTTACCCTGCTCCAGAATTTTTGCCTTCAAATGATACCCTGTTCTAGAAAAAATCTGTGAAAAGTATACTCAAAAACGCAAAAATTTGACTAAATAATAACCCGTTGCAACAAAATTTCCTCTTTTGACATGTTTTGACAACCTGCTCCAGAAAATTTGCCTTCTTTTGATACCCTGTTCTAGAAAAAATGGGCGAAAACGATACCCTGAAAAACGGCACATCCCCGTCGGACAAAAATACTAAGTACCCCCCCCCCCGGGCACATACACCAAAATTTGATTTAAGAATTCTATGAGGGATAATTGTTTGTGTTGTGCCCTTCTTAGGATTTAGGTTCCTAACCTCTTCGCCAACGGCATCAGGGGTATCATTCTGACGCTAACAGGAACCAGCATTTTCACAGTGATCTTTAACTTTCAGAATGTTAGGATGAGAGCCTGGGAGGGCGGTAACTGTCATATATGCAGGCATGGGATGTGCCATTTTTGGGGTGTCTTTTTCGAGCAGAAAAATAAATTTTGGGGTATCATTTTTGGCAAAATCACAAGTAGTCATAAATTTTGAGGTATCATTTTAGAAAAATAACTCATTAGGGTATTGATTTTGATCAAATTCTTACTTACTTGGTTAATTTTGGATGGCTGCAACAATTTTAGGGTATACATTTTCAATGGCCTGTAAATTTGGGGTATCGTTTTCGAGAAAATTGATCAATTTTCGGGTGTGATTTCAGACGTCAAAAGGCCTACCCCCGTCACCCGCCTTTTAAAGTTATCCCCGGGACCGGGTGGATGAGAGAGCAGAAACTGCGTAAAATGACGTCATCAAGCAATCTGAGATAAGAACGTGCTTGGATACAAAAGCTTTTTGAAATGATAAAGAAAGAATGTGAGGCCCAAGGAAGAAAATTATCAAGTGCTGCCTTACTTCGTTGTCTGTTGCAAGGAGCTAGGGGGCTCCAAGTTACGAATTTTCCCGCATGCGTGCGCAGTCTCGGCTCTGTCGTGCACGGCCTTATCAAAAGAATCTGTGATTCCTTCTGTTGCATTTTCATTTATGTCAAGGGAATCCGTGACAGTTCTGATATATTCATTCATAGTTTCTGTTACCTCAATATAGTTTTGCACTAAACACGATAGCGCAAAAACAAAAAAATAAAGTCATAAAAACAGCATTACCTCCAAATCTATCATCTCTCTAGGATGAGGTGCATCTGGGTTTTCACCCGTATCAGCCATAGGAATGTCAGCCTTCTCGATTTCTTTCAGCAGAAATCCTGAAAAAGACACGGAAAAATCAGTCACAGACTAATACACCGCTAGATCCAATTCAACAAAGTCCAATCGAAAGCATAAATTTGTTCACATAAATCTTTCATTATAGTTTAATTTTTACTACAGGTAAAGGTACCTTCAATTAAAAGCGTGCAAAATTTTTCGTTCCCATCTTACAGCCGTTCACAGTAAATGATTAAGTTGTAAAGGATTTCTTTCCATGTGTCTCTGAAATTACGGCTTAGTTCGAGTGGGGAAATCGTTATGGCCAGTTTTGACGTCTCTGGTTTGTTTGCGAACATCCCATCGGATGAAGCTATGGATTTATGTACCGACTTAGAATTTGATGAAGCTCGCATTCAATTTCGCGAATTATTGGGCTTTGCTGTCAAAGAAAATCCTTTTGTTTTTAATGGCAAATTGTTCATCAAATTGATGGTGTAGCAATGGGATCTCATTTGGAACCGTCCCTTGCTAATATACTCAGTGGCGTGCTGGCCGGGGGGGGGGCAGGGGGGCAACTGCCCCCCCTGAGAGTGAAATATGAGGGGCGCCAAAACGGTAACCCCAAACACATGGGCGCCGAAGGCGCCCTTGCTGCGGTGCTAGTCAAATAGTTTCCATGTTTTCTCCAAGGGTTCTTCTTCAAACTTGAAACATTTTTCAGGAACACACAAACTGAAACGTGGAGATGCCTGGCAGTATCAAACTTGGGGAACAGAACAAGAATAGAGGCCGATGGGCGACTTTTGTCAGATTGTGAGTGATTTTGTGCTACCGTCAAAAACTTCGAAACGGGAATGAAACGGGGGATAAACTTTTTCCAGTCTTAGAAAAAGGAAAATGAAAAGGAAACCATATCCTTGATTGGAGGAAAAGTGATAAATGTCAACCCCATGCTTGAAAACAAAATCATAGCTCTTTTAGCTTTGTAAATTGTGCTAAGTTTTCTTTTCTTTTTTTTTTTTTTTTATATTCCAATAAAATTTTACAGTAAACAAACAAAGGTTACAAGACGATGCCACGAGGAGCATGGAAATACATAGCAACCCTGTGACCATAACATTTAACATAGATATTCAAATTGATATTACATATAAATATTACAAATAACATATTACAAAAGGCAAATAGGAAAACAACAATTACAGATGATTCCGACAAAAAAAAATTCACAAAAAAATAAATGTACGAAAAAACAAAGTACAAGTTACAAGAGAGAGGAGACAGCAAACTTACGAACTCATTGAAACCGTTCTGAGGCGTGAATGTAGTTTAACGTTGCCTCAAGAATTTTTGCGTTCAAATCAAAGGATAACTTTTCGTGGCCATACAGGAGGATTTGAAGTAAGGTTTCATTTGTGAGGTTTGTTAATCCGTGGGGGCGCAGTATCGCATTCACACTGTTGAGAAGATCACGTCTTTCTTGGTCATAAGCATGGCAGAGCAGCAAAAAGTGTTCCGTATCCTCAATACCATCGTTTATCGGGCACAAAGGATTTAAAGTATCGCTGAAGTTATGTTTGAATTTGTGAAAATTCAGCCTGCTGAGTCCAACGCGAAGTTGTGTTAAAATTGATAAACCTTTTGGGTCGTGAATGTTATAGATCTTTTTTGAAGGTGGACGGATCATTGCTAATAGTCGTTTCTTGAAAACATTCACTGAGCAGGATTGTCTAATCTCAGGGTCAAGCTTTTCCCATTCCGACAAACAGTTAGGATAGAAACTTGATTTGAATCTCTCCGTTCTCGCACGTATTTGCCCTACTGCAGCTCTTCTGCGAAGACTGTAGTCAGATTCCTGAAGCTGAGGTACAGGACTCCTTGTGTAGTCTGGAGTCAAATTATTTATAATCTTATAAAAAAGAACAAGGCGTCTACTCCATCTTCGGAAGTTGAGCGATTCCCAACCAAGTTCATCATAGATTTTCTGACGAGATGTGCCCTTCCAAGCGCCGGTCACAGCTAAAGCAGCGGAATATTGAACCGATTCGAGTTTTTCCATTAAATTAGTCAAAGTGACAGTTTGACTAAATTCACATATATTTTGGGGAATGTGATATATTATGTCACCATAATCCAGGTGCGGTCGAACATATAGCTTATACATTTCATTAAGCGTGTGTCGGGGCAAATATTTCGAGAGGAATCTCAACATCCCTATTCCTTGTCTACATTTGGAAATAACTGACTGAATATGGCTCGCGAAAGACAGCTTAGAATCTAGTATGACACCAAGGTGTTTTTGCTCTTGGACCCTCATTACGGGAGCACCATTAAAAAAGATGGGCGGGTGATTCGTTTGAATTCTCTTTTTGGAAAAGGTCACCTCAACTGCTTGTTTAGTTGGGTCAGGGTTAAAGGACATTCGCCAACTGTGTGCCCACAGCTTGATGAGATTCAGATCATGGTTCATATCAAGAGCAGCTGTATGTGGATCATGGACGACTGTGAAAATTGATGTGTCATCGGCAAATAGTTTCACATTGCACTTTAAGCCATCAGTCAAGTCATTGATATAGATAAGAAAGAAAAGAGGACCTAGGATAGAACCCTGCGGGACACCGGCTGAAATGGTACTCCATGTTGATGTTTTACCATTCAAGACAGTCCGCTGTTTTCTGTTTTCAAGAAAGCTTTGCATTAGTGTTAGTAGTTTACCAGAGACTCCACAACGGCGTAGTTTGTATATGAGACCTTGATGCCAGACCCTGTCAAAGGCTTTTGAAATATCGAGATAGACAGAGCGGACATCTAGTGTGGGGTTGCAGTCAAATGCTGTAAATATGGAATGGACGATTGACAGCAACTGGTTAACAGTTGAATCTCCTGGGCGAAATCCCGACTGATTTGGGTTTAATAAACTGTTCATGTTTAAATGTTGATAAAGGGAGTCGAAGATCAGCTTCTCTAGAATTTTACCAAAGATCGGAAGAAGGGAAATTGGACGATAGTTTTGTTTCAAGTTCTTGCTGTTCTTCTTATGGATGGGAACTACGTTAGCTTGTTTCCACACTTCAGGGAAAACACCTTGGCTCATACACGACTCAAATATTATACTAAGGGGTAGAAGGAGTGCATCATCACATATCTTTATCATACGCACTGAGATATCGTCCCAGCCATGAGCCTTATTTGGATTCAATGATCGAATAATATTCAAGATCTTCTCATCAGAAATGGAAACGTCAGTGAGCAGTGGAGCATTGGGCACTAATATCGGTGGAAGTTCGCTACCAGTATTGATTGTGGTGCACTGCTGTATAAAGTAATCATTGAAAATTTCTGCCTTTGCAGTGAAATCCAAGACAAATACATCGTTTTCTAACAGAGGGGGGATTATGGGTATCTTAGCTTTGTTCAGGATTTTATTAATCAAGGACCAATACAGTTTCTTTCCAGTGTCAGGGTTAGATAGTGTTCTACCTATTTTCGTAAAGTACTTGTCCTTAGCGTCCTCAATTAATTTGGATCCTTGGGATATCATGTTAGTGATTGCCTCCAGCCTGTCCTCCGGTTGTCCATTCCTGATGAAGGTATTGTAAGCCCTATTCTTTTTCTGGATGAAGTTTTTAATTGACTGCGTCATCCAAGGTGCCCGGCGAGACCTGACTGTGATTATTTTGTTTGGTATGAAGTTTGAAAAGATATTCAATAAAATTTCATTTAGAGTTTTAACTTGAAGATCAGGGCATATGACTTCAGAAAAGGTATCACTCCAAGGAAACATTTCAATACTTTTTTTGATTGCAATGACGTTTGCTCTATCATAATACCAAATTCTGCGTTTATACGGAGGTGGAGACAAATTTTTTGCGCTCAATTTACCAAAGATAATCTGGTGATGACAGTTCTCGTGTAAAGAGGGGTGGACACCAGATTCGAGGAATAGATTAGGCTGATCAGTGAGAATAATATCGATGCAAGATCTAGAATTTCCAATTAAGTGCGTTGGCTCATTAATTAATTGATGAAGTCCAAGGTCGGCTGTAAGTGGTTCGAAGAGTTTTCCCTCATCATTTTCGATATCATTTTCCCACCAGTTGGTAGCACGACAATTCAAATCACCAGTTATGATAACACAGTAAGGATTTTCGCTGGACATCCTGGACAACATGAGTTCGAAATTATTCATGAAGTCCTGGAATTCAGCTTGGCTCTGACTGGGACTACGGTAAAGGATTGCAAAGAAATACTTTTTTTTATCAAGCTGAACTTCACACACAATGCATTCTGGCAAGCTCGCGAGGTCTTGCCTACTTTTTGCTGGAAACGAATCTTTGACATAAAGTCCTACACCTCCTCGCTTTACATTATCTGGGTGGTTGCTTTTCATGAAGGTGTAACCAGTGAGATCTAAATTTCTAACTTCTACAGTGTCGTCGAGGTGGGTCTCAACAGTACCAATCAAATCGTAATTATAAACTGAGTTATACGCTTCAATTTGAGAAACACGTGCAAAGTCGTGTGCACAAATGCTATTTAAATTCCAGGAGCAAAAGCTGAAAGTGCTATGGTCTGGACCAGGGTTGGTCTCAACGTCGCCACTCATCATAATTGCCTTGTGTGTTGTCCACTGTAAGTGAAGCGTATAACATACTAAACATATTGCATAAAAGTAAGCGTATCGAAGAAGTAGAAATTTCAAGCTCGTGCGTTTGTGAGGATCAAGAAACAAAAATGGGAAGCGTTTAATTAGCTCGAAAAATACGTAGACCATTGCCTTGACAGACGAGTACAACCAGGCAAACACGTGCATGAAACGATTGTTTGGATAAAACGAAAAATTTGCTGCGATTTGCACAACCAACGTGAGTGGCAAGACAGGAATCGAGATCAAAACAAAAATACAGCTATGTTTTCTTATCATTTGTAAACGATGCCAAAAACAGCTTCCACGACAAAAAGCTCACAAGTTCTGTCCATGTGTTAGAATTCAACTCAAAAAATTCTTGGTGATGCTAAACTATATTATAAAATTGTTACAAAATATATTTTAGCACTGGAAAACATGGTGGTTTGGAGACGTTTTGAGAAAAATTAGAAGGTGCGTCCTCAAAGATTTTCCTGGGGACTTCGCCCCCAGACCCCTCCATTTTACATTTCCCTTGCTATTTTGCTGCAAATTTACCAGCATCTTATAACGTGACTTTTAACATGATGTATCTCTACTGCAGTAAAGAGCATAGAAGGCTACTAAATCCACGGGAAACATGCGGTAGGAGAGCTATGCAGTATGCATGAAAGTGGGAATATTTTGAGCATGTTTTGAGCAATAACTAATGTGGGGGCGCCATTTTCACACTTTGCCCCCCTTGCTGAATGAGCCCCAGCACGCCAGCACGCACAAAAATACAGCTAAGTTTTCTTATCATTTGTAAACGATGCCAAAAACAGCTTCCACGACAAAAAGCTCACAAGTTCTGTCCATGTGTTAGAATTCAACTCAAAAAATTCTTGGTGATGCTAAACTATATTATAAAATTGTTACAAAATATATTTTAGCACTGGAAAACATGGTGGTTTGGAGACGTTTTGAGAAAAATTAGAAGGTGCGTCCTCAAAGATTTTCCTGGGGACTTCGCCCCCAGACCCCTCCATTTTACATTTCCCTTGCTATTTTGCTGCAAATTTACCAGCATCTTATAACGTGACTTTTAACATGATGTATCTCTACTGCAGTAAAGAGCATAGAAGGCTACTAAATCCACGGGAAACATGCGGTAGGAGAGCTATGCAGTATGCATGAAAGTGGGAATATTTTGAGCATGTTTTGAGCAATAACTAATGTGGGGGCGCCATTTTCACACTTTGCCCCCCTTGCTGAATGAGCCCCAGCACGCCACTGAATATACTGATGAGTCACCTTGAAAAGCGCTTTTTAGCGAACTGCCCTTCTGAGTTTAAGCCTGTTCTGCATCATAGATATGAAGATGATACTTACTGTATGTTTAGGGACAGAGAACCATATTGTTATGATCTTAGAGTATAATTGTCAGCTCTCTAACATCAATTTCACAACTGAATTTGAGTCGGAAAACTCCTTACAATAGCTTGGATTTTCTCGTTACCAATGATGAGTCTAATTTTACTACGAGTTTGTACTTGAAGAAGTCATTTACTGGTCTTCATACGGATTTTTCCAGCCTTGCCCCCGATAAATGTAAAAAGAACTTGATTAGTGTTGCAGTATATAGCGCATTTCATATCTGCTCATAGTATCAAAACTTCCAAAACGAAATTGTTCGAATTAAAGAGATCTTATTAATCAGTTCAGATTGTAATGTTTCCTTTATCGATTTGGGATTTGGAAATGATTTCAGTTCAGTTTAGGGCTGTCCAAATGAAAGATTATAACTGTTCGAATATTCGGTGCAAATTTTACCGAATATTCGGTTATTCGGCGAATAGGGGTGTGGCTAGGGTGTGGTCCTGATACCTGAATGGTTGAAAATATTTGAATGTTGCCAAAGATCAATCCGTGTACAGCAAACTGTCAGGAAAGGAATCTCCCCAGGTCCAACAGCAGTGCTATGTCTTACTACGGTGCCATAACTGAATAAAGTTTCCTTCTTCAAACAGCAGACGCCATTTAGAAAAGCCTCAATGCAATACAATCAAGTAAAGCAGCAAAATACAACAGGCTAACAATACTTGTTGTTTTACATAATGATGTGCCTGCCACTGCCCGTTGTCTTGCTATCTACGCACTGTCTAGACAAGAAATTTTTATCTATTCGATCGATCAGCCACACGAATCGCAATATTTGCTGTGTCAACATATTCGGTTTCTTTGACTGATCATTTGCATTGCAACCAGTCATACTATCCGAATAATCGCTCTATTCGAATGGTCATTCTATCCGAATAGTCGCATTATTCGGACTATTCGGATGGCAGCGAATAATCGTTTCGCTTCACTGCTATTCGAATAGTGATCAAATAACCGAATAGCGATTATTCGACCTTCGGTGGACAGGCCTTGTTCAGTTTGCCTTTTTGTTAGCAGTTCTGAATTTTTCTAATAAAAAAGAAAGTGCTGTGGTCTTGCCAATGGTGGTGATGTCCACGAATTTTAGGACACCTCTATATAAACTTTACTTACTCAGCTTTCTTTCCATCTCATCACATCTTCTGACTTCATTGACAAATTTTCGTTGAAAAGCATTTACATCAGGATTTAGCTACAAAAAGTTTTAGATTAATGAACGGTATACCATGTTGTAGACAACATTCACAAGCTGTATAAGAGTTACAATGCAAGTAATTCTTGCTCGGTGTCCAACATTGATGCAAAATGAATTTTTTAAAAGTATCAGGAGCCCTTCTTATATGTATTTTCGAACTTTCTACACCATATCATATTTTAATTAATGTAGTTTCATATAAATATACAGGGTATACTTGTTTAAATGGCTGTTTAAATATCTAGAGGTTTCGAGCAGCTATGGCATCTCCAATTGACACAATCGGCTAAGGTTTGTTTACACAACTGCAAGTCACGCGGTCGATCTCTCGCACGATACAAAGCTTTGCCACGAAAGGAAAAGCATAGGGTGTCCCAAAATAATGATAAAATGAACCGGCTAATATGCCAAGATTTTGAAATAATTTTAACGATCAATATCTTGCAAATCCGTTCAAACTTCATTAAGTTACGAATTTTCAAAAGATCAAAGATATGTGAGAGTTGAAACCAGAGACCCAAAAATGACATATAATGCAAAAGAGCTCCAAGATCGAGGTGAATGATGTTATCCGATGTCATACCTTTCGTTGATATCAGAGCAAACCAAATAGGAAATAGGACTTCGAAAGTCATTCAGTTCCTATAATAATCGTCAAAATTTGCGTAAGAATACATGTATCCAAAAACCATCAATTAGGATATCAAAATTCATAGCAAATTCCATTTCCCTTCATCCTATAGTTACATCGAACAATTTTTGGGACACCCTGTGGTATAATACAGTAAAACCTGCGTATAACAACCTTGTGGATCAAGGATACTGCTCCATGAATGCATAAGCAATGATATTTCGCAATATCTAATCGAATAACTAACATCATCAATAACTTCCTACACAGATTGAATAACTAACTTCCTAAACACATACTAAATTAGCTACAAAGAAGTTTCCGTGATATGTTTACCTTGCAGCAATGACTTTGGCACACTTTAGCTTGAGCTCTCCTCTTAGGAGAATGAAAGGCCTTCCCCAGGTATGACTAAATAAATGAATGCATGTCTCATTTTTGGTTCGAAGGAAAACAAAAGGAACTTTTGGTCGCAGTATTCACGCATTTTGGCAGGTTTTCGAAAGGGGATTTCTGCACGAAATCCCTCATATCGAAGGGAAGGAATGGCCAAGTAAATTCGGGTAAATTACTGAACCTAACTGGACATATCAGGAATAATACAAGTATTTTATATTCAGGGAGTAGTATTTTTTCACAAGCTGGGTCACTCTACTGACTCACCTGGAAGAAACAGTGGAGATAGGCAGATTCTACCATTACGTAATTCCTCATATCCACTTTGTTATCAAGCTACAATTGGCCAAATCAATGCACGAATAAAATGATAGTTCAAGTCTTTACCCTAGTTATTTGCCCCAGTGGAATAAGCTTGACCATGAAGAGTAGGGGAGACTGGGGCTAGTTGTAGCACTTTTAAAGGACAAGTCCGGGGCTGGTTTTAACTGTTCATTAAATAAATGGTGTGTAGTACTTTCTTCAATTTTTTCTCTTTCAATCTGCGAAACTAAATATTTCAATTTGTTCAGAAGTGCGAAAAGACGTCCTTTTCTATGACATCATTTCACGGTGACCTGAACGACGCTGCCAAAGATGTTGATATATAATACCATTCTAATGGCTAGCCTCCTTTACGCTCCTTCGCGCACTTGTACAAAATACAAAATGGCGACGATATTTGGCCTAACGTACGAAGATTAATTAACCAATTTATGAAAGTTCTGGAGGCATCAAAAGTTGGAAAGAACTCACGACTGGCGTTCAGCAGTTGGTAAGGCTGCTTTTTAAAAAAAATTTTATCAACCGCGGACTTGCCCATTAAGAAGAGAGGAATTTTTCCCTTTATCAGCAAAATGCAGACACATCTTTATCCATGTGCTGTGTTTGACCACTGACCATTGAACATATGTTGTTTCACAAATATGGCACTTTCCGACTTTCGATAAATTACAAATAAAAATCAAGATCGGGGTGTTACAACTTGCCCCAAACTCGGGGCAAGTCGTAACAGGTACCGGGGCAAATTTTAACAGAACAAAATAAGCACTCAATACAGACTGTCTGCTCGTATAATCCTACTTTTTGCATCAAATAAACCCAAAACCAGGTAAAATATAATCAAACAAACCCAAAATTAGATTAAATACATTTCATTCAGTATATATCATTGATGTCATTATTTGCACACCGGAGGTCCTGGCTGCTTCCCTGATCTCAAATTCTTGAAAACACCTGCTGAATGTACAAGTTTGCCGGATTCCACTCTCAGTAAACTCTCTTTATAAAGCATATCGAACAATCGTGTACGAATAGACCAATTTTCGCTAGATAGCCTTCAGAAAGAGCTTGCTTCTCTTTGGTGGATTTTTGGTTTTGTTACAACTTGCCCCAGATCGAAAAGGTGTGAAAAAACGCCGTTCTGGAAAAATAAATTTGAATATTGCATCCAAGGTTGATTTCAGGAGAAATGAT
This sequence comes from Aurelia sp. 4 Dawson et al 2005, assembly GCA_964019985.1. NCBI lineage: Eukaryota > Metazoa > Cnidaria > Scyphozoa > Semaeostomeae > Ulmaridae > Aurelia > Aurelia sp. 4 Dawson et al 2005. The sequence goes on along the minus strand of OZ026493.1, from coordinate 14,109,094 downwards.
ACATATTTTACTCCAATACTTTATGGAAATTAGGATTTCACACTAAATACGGACGCTGCAGAATGAAAAGTTCTGAAATCCAAAAATTCACTTTTAGGCCAAAAAATGGAGATTGCAATACTAAAAAGGTACCCGCCGGCAAGAACAATAAGAATCATTGAAGCTACTGACAAGGCATTCATTCACACAAAAGCTGGTGAGTACATCTTTAATAGCGGCAAAGAAATGCCCTCTTTACAACTTGCCCCTGTTACTTCTAGCTCAGGTCTCCCCTACCTATAATCAGCATTTTCTAAAACAAGCTGTTGTTTCTCAATCATCCTCCCAATAAGCCAGTCTACACAATTCAGGACCCAAAGGTCTTGCAATGCTCTCATAGTTGTGCGTAAGTAAGTCTCAGAACGCTGGATCTGCACAAATTCAGACACGACTTTGGAGACCCTCAAACGACGGTTTTCAGGAAAGAGAACACTTTTTACCACAAGGCCATTCTTACGATGCACACCGGAGAAATCTTCTCGAAACAGTAGTGTCCCGCATATAAGACACAATATTTTCAATTTGAGGTCTGATGTGTTTCTTATAAAATGAGATATAAACTTCCAATAAGGGTAAAGTTTCTTATGTTTGTTATCAGAAAAATTATGTACTATCAATGAACTAATCAGAGACAAGCTGTATGATTGTCATATCAAAAACACTATTTTGATTTGCATTTGTAATTTTTCACTACCAAGAAAAGCTACAATTATTCAAGGAAGGTGCTTTTTGCTTCATTTGCATGCAAAATTGTTGCTTTCATTTGAATAGGTACAGTTTGATGCAGCTGTAAAGCTGAATTTATTATGTTTTTTAAATTTCTAATATGTACATAGTTTTTGAATAAGAAACACACATTTTTCAGACCTGGACCAGTTTCTTATAAGATAAGGTATAAGTTTGAAAATCAAGGTCTGGTGTTTCTTAAATTCATGTTTCTTATATGCGGGACACTACTGTAGTGCAAATTCAACGCTGCAGCTATAAGATTTGCCAAACCTTCTAACGCACTATTACTTGAAATCATGCTGTACGGTGAAGAACAGTTGTCCATTGATCCAATTCAGAAATTCTCAAAGCAACGCTAAGATACATAAATGCAAAACAACGTTTTGAATCAATTGTGCTACCGAAACTTAGCTGCTGTAATCTGTAGGGGACTGAGTGTATTCACTGTACAGTAGCTGGGTGTGGTGTTCGGTTCACCTCCTTTTTAACTTTATTTCTAGTAGCTTTTTAAACTCTATGTTATGGCTGCAGGGTAGACAAAGTATCTTTCTCCTTGCGGTATCGTCTTAATAGTATAGTTTAGCAATTTTGTAAGTGCTCTAACCAGTAGAGTGATTTTGTAAGTAGTATAGCTAGTAATATGTCAATGTCGTATTGACTGGATTCTAAAAACATTGAAAACGCATATTTTGGGCCCTTCTTGTTGCAGTTACTATTATTTCTTGACCAGAAATTCTATTGTTCGAGATTCAGTGCATAATCGGTCTGTGTCTCGGGGGGGGGGGTAACTTGAGTTTCCAAGATACGGGGTTGTCCCATTCAAATCGAAAAAGTACCACCCATAAATCCGGAGAAATTTCTCAAAAGTATACCCATAAATCCGGAGAAATTTCTCAAAAGTATACCCATAAATCCGGAGAAATTTCTCAAAATTATACCCATAAATCTGGAGAATTTTTGAAAATCATACCCATAAATCCGCGAATGCCAAAACAGCTCACCAATAAATGAATTCTGACAGAAAACTATACCCATAAATCCGGAAGATGCAAAAAAATTGTTGAAAACCATACCCATGGGTCCGGAAACTCTCATGAAAAAGGTATCCTAAGAAATGGCGCAACCCCGTACCATAGACAAGTTAAGTTACCCCCCCCCCGGGGGTCTGTGTGTGAATCGAAGACGCCATAACTCCTCAAAACCATGAGATATTTAAATGGGCATTCAAACAAATATACCCCGCCACCTGGAGAATAGATTTCTCCAAAAAATTTACGAAATTTCAAGCAGATATTTGTTGCTGTTACGTTTTACGAAGGTAGGTAAATGTTAGCAACATCTGTACGGGTTTCTTTGTCTCCTTCGCTTATTTGCCGTCTGGTCGAAAGGTGAAACTGAGACTATGGAGGTTTCGGGCCATGGACCCAGGCAATATCGGCAAAAAGACATTTGAAGCTCACCTTAGAGATGGCTTAACCTATCTGAAATTGGCTTTTTGAAATACTCAATAGCTGAGGATAGCAGATTCCACCCCTCCCCCCTTCCCATTTACTTCTGTCTTCATATGATCTATTGACATATCGCGACGCAATTTGGCACAAATGTTGTTTTATTTGGTCAAAAACGAATATTAGAATACAGGGTGTCCCAAAATAATTGAGCCCCGTTTCTGTGGCTACTGTGGAGGAGCTGTGGATTCAATCATCTCAGTTTTTACACAGTTGCATAGGTCAGGCTTCAACTTAGAGTTTGAGGCCTTGTCTGAGTCAATCTGACATGTGGTTGCTGATTTATGGCTGAGAAAAGACAAAATTGTGGCTGCTTCAAAACCAGCGCTTCTATTGTTCTCCAGCACTGTCAAAATAAAGAAAGTTTTCCAAGAAAGGACTCTGGCTTCGTATTAAAATTTTCACCACATTTTAAAAAGGTAGAAAGTGCTCTCTTATGAACAGACAATACTGCCAATCCTTTAAAAAATTTAACAAAAAGTTTAATACGACGCTAGAACCATCTCTTTGAAAACTTACAAGATTTGACATTGCTGGAGAACAATAGAAGTGCTGTTCTTAATGCAACCACATATTTTGCCTTTTCTCAACCATAAATCAGCCATCACGTGTCAGATTGACTAATACATGGTCTCAAACTCTAAGCTGAAGCCTGGCCTATGCAACTGCGTAAAAACCGAGATAATTCAATCTACGTCTCCTCTCCACAGCAGACACACGAACGGGGAACAAATTTTTTTGAGACACCCTATTAGTCAATTGCATTACTGCACTTTTAGAAAACGCTCTGCTTTTGTTGCTAGGATATGCTGTTCAACAGATATTTGAATTTTAAACTGGGAGAGTTGCTATGAGACATCCAGTATGTATCATAAGCTGTATATCTGTCAACTTACATCTCTGAACTCCACAAGACCCTAAAGAAAGAAAAAAGAATAAAAACTTAGTAGGAGGGATACAAATCAGACAAAGATAACATACCCTAACCTTCTTGCAATTTGCACCCAAAATTGGGTGTGGCCAGTCCACCTGGTTGTGTCATAATGACATCATAACTCTGAACATTTACCAATAATTAGTTAGCCAAGGGACTCCTCAGTTAAAGGGTGCATTCTTTCAGGTATCTTCTAAAGACAGTATAGCATTAGTAGGAGATGACATCTAATTCTTTCGGTGGCATTCTATCAAAGACAGTAGACTTAGCAGGCTTCAGAGAATTTTCTATGAAACCAATTCTTTTGCTGGCTTTTTTTGTGGTAGAATTCCGAGAAGTTTTGACTTATTTGTTGGGGCTCTCCTGAAAATGGTAGAGAGCCAATGTGTCTGAAACCTTCTGCTCTTGAAGCCGAATTGCGAAAGGCTTCCGAGAGATCGCAAGAGCCTTCTTCAATGAACAAAATGCTTAAGCCTGGTTTTCATTAAATCGTAATTCATCGCCGATCATTGTCTTACAGCATCGCCGATGATCGCCGATGCTCTAAGACAATGGTCGGCGATGAATTACGATTTAATGAAAACCAGGCTTTACAAGGCACTTGAAGTTGAAAGGTTAAATATTGTAGATTCTTTTCTCATGGGATGTGCATAATAAAAATGAAATGCATTGCAATGGCTTCAATTCAGTTGGCCGAAAACCAGAGGAATATTCCTTTCAGCATCTTCTGAAAACAGTATGGTTGGTAAGAGTGGTGCTACCCTACTGAAAACAGTAGACTTTGCAGACTTCAGATCAATTTTCATGGAAACCAATTCTGTTCGTTATTGCTAGACTTCCAAGACCTCTGAAACGTTCTACTCCTACTCCTGATGCTGGTAAACTTCGGTCAGACTGCAAAGAGCCTTGTTTTGCGAATGAAAGAAGTTTAGAAAATATTTGAAAATAGAACGGAATCTCGTAAATTCTTTTCCCCGGGCATTTCAAAAAAGTACAATGCACTACAAATGAATCAATGTTTTGGAAGAACGCTTTCATAAATCTCATCACGTTGGGATTTTCTCTGTAACGTACGCCTGAAAACTTAATCATAATAAATAGCCACTGAGAACATACAGTTTAAATCCTTACCGGTTGCTGAAGCACGCGGAAATCATCGAATTTCACGGAGGTCAAACAACCTTTCCGACCATGTGATACGAGATCAGCCGTTCGAATCAGGGAGCGCCGAGGTTCGAATCGATAAAATTCGCTACAAACCAGATATAAGGATATAAATCTCAACGATTATAGATATTGCCGTGAGCAATGACGCAACCACTGTCCCACTCAACTACATATCAAAACAGTACGCGATTTGCAGCGATTTCTGTTACCATCGGCATCTTGGCCTAAACTTCTTATTGGTTAAAAATCATTCCATTGCCCCGAAAACAGAGCTTAGTTTGTATCCTTGAGCTAAATGATTCACTTACTAGTGACTCAAGCACCAATTTGACTTCGTTGTTTATTTGAATGTCGCCAAATTTTGTTATTTAAAGCATCCAGTCTTGAGCAACTTCCTGCAAATTTGTTTCGTTCCATATTTTCTCTGGAAGCGTCAGCAATTTCCTCAAACGTCGCATCGATAGGCTCTGCGCTACAGATTATGCGATTCGATACAATTCATTTTTATTCTATTTCATTTTTATTTCATTGTGAAAATGTTTACCCTTGGATACAATTCAGTTAAAAAATAGATTAAGCAGCAATTTCCAATTGTCCCAGCAAAAAATAAAATAAAAAGCTAATGAGAAATAAACCTATTTACAATATTTTCTAATTACATGGCTATAAAGCGAGAAAAAGAAAATAACGATGACTCTTTCGATGTAGAACAGCTTTCATTGAATACATTCTCAATTCAAAGGTTTTAGTTTCGATTTGAATGACTGAATCGAAGGGGCTAATTTCATTTCCGAGTCGAGTTTATTCCATGCCTTCGCTCCACGAAACGCAAATGATTTTTGGCCATAAGCAGTTCTCATCTTTGGCACTGCAAGATTGCATTTCGTATCGTGAAAGGACCCTGGTATGAACATCAGACAATTTGTAGAAAATGTTACCTAGATTTTCAGGTGCGAGGTCATTCAAAGATTCATACATCATTGTACAAGTTTCCCGAGTGATTAGTTTCTCAATTGACAGCCAGCGAAGCAGCTGCAATAGAGGAGCAGCTGGAGTGTCAAAAGGGCTACTTGTAACAACCCCAGCAGCTCTGTTCTGTAATTTCTGCAACGCTTTCAGTTTAGTTGCCCCGCAGCATCCCAAAACAGAGCAACAATAACTGAAATGTGGTTGAACAATACTAAGATACATATTCCTTAATGTATACATTCGTTATTGCGGCCGAAGGTCGCTTACTAATCTGTGTGTAGCTGAGTGAATTTGAGATTTGAGCGCATACCTTGCTAATTAGGCAATTGTTAAAACAATGGCAGTCACATGCCACGACTTTATTTGATTGGTGGAAAGGAGGAATGAATAGGTTATCATTGGCCAGCCTAACAATTAGTAGGGTTTTCATTGGCTGGTTCGAAGAAAAGAATAACAATAATAGGTTGACACGGCGACTGCAACTGATGAAGGAAAGATTGCAGTGACTTTGCAGTGAAGTTGGAAAGGGACTGGAGTTTGAGATTTCATTTCAAGTTACGAACAAATACTTGGAAATTGCCGATGTGGAAGGTGGAAGCTTTTATGGGGCCTGTTAAACATCAAGAAAGATCCAAAACTTACAGAGATGCAAAGCTGTGCTCGACATCAGTGGATAACGCAAGAAACCAAAACAAACTCACTTTTAAGCTTCAGTTCCTCGGGATCGAAGCTAAATTCCACATTGGTTCAATATAAGAAGCAAACTCTCCACCAAAAGAGTTTGTTACGTTACAGCAACTGTAACATTCTCTCTGTAGAACGTAACAAGCTCGAGAAGTCCACCTTCGAATTTCCAAGCACTGCAAAGTCACAAACACTCGGTAAACTTACTTCGAGATGCATCCTAAAATCAACTTCCTCTTACGGATTCCTTCCTTTCTTTCAACACAAGTCAATGAAAACAAATTTGAATAACAGTGTAATTCATTTCCATGGTTGCAAGGTCAAAGTACCAAAGGCAAATCCTATGTCTCTTTCAAATGCTCGTTCTATCCATAGAAATGGTTCCATCATTTCAAATCCTCCGCAGAGGTGATCCAGTTGAAAGAGCCCCTTGTAGCTAAACATCACTTTTGGTAGACTTATCCCAAGTTTATTTCGTCATCTGTAATAAGTCACCTGAAAGACTTACGGCAAGTCTACGCTTTGGGGACAATCTTTCCTGATTCGAAATCATTTTATATCCAACAATACTATGATTCAGCTACCCGGCCGCATGTTTGTAATTTACAAGTTACTAGTAATAATGTCATACATTCGTGAATAGCCATGGCATGCCTGATTTTGCTCAATTCATTCAAACGAAAACAAAACGGACAAACACTTTTTGGCTGTTTGGTTCACCAACCAATTAATTTTACAAAAAACGACAAAGCAACTAATAATTTCTGCAAGCAATGAGTCAGATCTATTTACGAGTCAATACGATAAAACGGAGGGAGCAAAGCGGTGAAATTTCTGCGCAACAAACAATTTAGAATTCTTGTTTTGTGCGAAATCTATTCATCGGTGAGCCAAACAGCCAAAAAATGTCTTATCCTTCTCGCTTCCGTTTGAATTAATCGAGCAAAATCGGGCATGCCATAGCCATGCACGAATGTATGAATTGTATCGAATCGAATTATCTGTAGCCCTAAGCCTATCAATGCGACGTTTGAAGAAATTGCTTGCGCTTGCAGAGAAACTATGGGACGAAACAAATCTGCAAGAAGAAGTTGATCAAGAGTGGATGTTTTAAACAAGATTGGAGACATTCAAATAGACAACGAGGTCGAATTGGTGCTTGAGTGAATCATTTAGCTCTAGGATACAAACTAAGCCCTGTTGGGGGCAACGAATGATTTTAATCGATAAGAAGTTTAGGCCCAGATGACAATCGCGGCAGAAATCGCTGAAAATCACCTACAATTTTGAGGTGCAATTGAAGGGACAGTGATTGGGTTACTGTTAACCCTATATGACCTGGGGGGCGGATTCCGCCCCCCCCCCCCTCTTGTACATTTTCATTTATACCTTTTTTCCTGGTTGCCGGATGCCTCTGAGATTAGCAAGTTTAACTTTCTATCATATAGCAATGAAACTGTAACAATTTTGGTGCTCTATTTTTAGCCGTGTCTCCATGGTAACCAAGTTTTTGTGCACCACTGTGTGAAAAATATACATTGTATCTCTCTTGATCCTTTTTAATTGATCAAATTAAGTCGAAACTATCAATTTACATCTATTTTGATCCATATATTTCATTTCTACACAAAAAGTAATGTTTTACGACCTTTTAACACACTTTCATTTTGATGACGTCACATGACGTCATAATATTAATTATGCTCTAGCAACAACAACAACAATGCTAATTAGTCCATTGTTTCAAAAATTCATTGTTTATATAATGAACAACCTTTGTGCCAAATTTGGTTGCCATATCTCAAGCAACAACAGAAATAAAGCCCCCCCCCCCGGGGCATTGAGTGTTTCAAATCACCCAGGTCAGATAGGGTTACGGCAATATCTATAATCTTTTAGACATTTATCCTTCTGTCTTATTTTTAGCGATTTTTATCGATGTTTGAACAAAGGTCAATGCTCTTCAACCGGAAAATGAATGTAACTTCGGCTCCAAACGAGATCTTTTCCAAGCACGCAACAAACTGTAGATCTCTTCTATTGACTTTTAAAAAAGCAAAATAATTATTGTCCCTTAGTAGCCATTTCAATTTTCGTGACGGTACTCAAGAATTCATTCGAACGGCTGATTTGGTATCACGTGGTGGGAAAGAGGCGATTTGATTGGCTGACTAACTTAAAATTGGAAGATTTCCGCGTGCTTCAGCGACCAGTATGCTGTCACTGAGTAGGTGTATATCTTCCATGAACTATGAGCAAAACTCCACCGGTGAGACAACTACTGAAATCTAAGTTAGATGCCAATGACCAACAAAAACTTGTAGAATATAATGAACATGAAATAAAGTTGTTCTTCTAACACTTCTCCTTATCTGTGCCTTCATAAGTCTAGTATGACTTTGTCAAATATCAGCTTTCCAACACATGTAATAACTACTACTTGACCAAGATGCTAAGAAAAAACTACTTAAAAACTGGTGTGTTGCCGTATTCCCAGGAATGTATCAGCTTAAGTCAGTTTACTACTGATAACTATTGTCCCAATAACTTTTTAACTCTGCTCCTCCAGATATAGTTTCCTCCAATTATACACGATGGTGAAGGTGAAGGTGAAGTTGCGTTTTTCAGCGCCAAGCGCTGGGATCGCAGAAATAGAGCAAACCTAATCGAGTCCGCGACCCCTTGTCATGACGCTCAAGTGGTGGGGCTCTACCGGGGCTCGAACCCACTCCCCCTGACTATTCTGGCTGCAATGTCAGAGGATTACACCACGGCGCCACAACACCTTCAATATCGACCACCATTTCATCACATTCTTTATATTTTCTTTACTTTGGGAGAAATTTCTCAATCCTTTCCATACATCACTTTTTACACACCCAAGAGAACCAAAACAAAGAACAACCAGCTGCACTGAGAATCCATTTCTCTCCGGATAATCACATAACTCCTTATATCTTCTAACCTTCTTTTGATAAGCATTTTCCAAATATAAATCATAACAAACAGTTATTTCCACTATTGTACACTGCCTCTGTATACGATTAAGGATGACTATGTCTGGTTTACGATGAACAATCTGCTTAAACTCTTCTTGAAATTCTGGAAATATCGTTTCTGCTTACAAGTTGGATGACATTCTTGCCCGTGGCTTATTTTCCTTTATGAATTCTACAATCTTATTCACAATTCGATCATGGCGACGTGAATAGAAATTCTTAAACTCGTTGTAACCGTTTAATATGTGAGCTACGGACTCAGTATGTCTTTGACAGAACGGGCATTCTGGATTGTGATCTCTACTCCACAGGTGAAGGGTAAAGTTGGTAGGAAGACTACTAAGTCTCGCTTTGATTGTAAAAATCACAAGAGCATCATCAACTTTCCAATCATAATACCGTAGATCGATCTTTTCTTATACACAAACAAACCATACTAAACTACAAAAACAATATATATATACATATATTAAATATGCCATTCACAGCACATATGTACATTACATATGTAGATCGATCTTAGATATTTTGATAAGTATTATCGATCGTTTGCTAATTCCTTTGAAGCCTCGATATCTCTTTCAACACAGCGCTGATACAGCTTCTGTTGAAGATCACACTGATTGTCACATCATGTTCCCTCAATAAGAGCCATCGCCTTGTCATTCAAGTACTTAATATCAACGTTCAAGCTTCTTGCATATCTTACCATATCTGGCCAGTCGGACTGACAACCGAAATTTGTGTTACAAGCCAAGAAACCATCATCAGTTAATTCATATCCAAGGAAATTATTTGCATTATCCGTTGGCCTGACTCCTCTCTTTTTCATGTCTAGCACGAGGGATGACCTCGCAATGTGCTTAAAATGCACGAGACATCAGAAATTCGCTTAATGCCAACACCGCCATTTCCTCGGGGGAGGAATATCACAATTCGTGTTGTAAACTTGTAGAGGGAAAATAGTTCACGAACTGCGTCAGTTATTATATTGTCTAGCTGGTGCAACTGCTTCACACTCAGTCTAGAAATATAGAAATGGTGTAATATTTTTGCAAGAGCAAGATTGTTCATAGCACCTCCCTTTAGGGCTAGGGGTAAATCAGAAGCTTTGATTTTATTTACCAGATCTTTATACCTGTCAACTATGTCTGTTAGTTGTTTTGCATCTTCGCCAACAATTGACATTGATTTACCGTGGTATTTATATGGCTTATCACGTTGATACATAGGTAGTCTGTTAGACTTAATTTCTATTTCAGGGGTAGCATTATCTTTACCCTTGTACCAATTGTTTCCCGAACGACGGCCATAGAGTACAGCACATTTCTCCTGCTTAACCTGCAGATCAGCTTTGTCCATTTTTGATTCAGCCGCCCCAATCATATCAAATTATTTGCAGCTAATACATTATCATCAGCAAACGCTTGAACTGGCATTGGATTCAAATACACCTCATCCTTTATATTACTTTCTAAGATTGCAGCAGTTACCATTGGCTTACAGACATGATCAATAACCATTATGAATAGAAGAGCACTCAGGGGGTCACCTATTTTGGTACCCCGTACGATTTGAAACCTTTTTGACATGTTATGGCCACAAATCACTTCAAATGATGAATTCTTGTAAAGATTTTCAATAATGCAGCAGTACATCAGTGGAACTCTAAACTTTTTCAGGGTTTCAAATATAAAGTCATGTCTAACACTGCCAAATGCATCCGCAAAATCGATGAATACCAAATATAATCTTGTGCTCTGGTGTCTAAAATCGTCAATTGATGTCTTTAAGGTGTAAACTAATTCTTGGCGATTGCGTTTGTGCAAAAACGCACGTTGCCAAAAAGCAACTTCTGTTGCAATGTACGGCAATAATCTACCACACAAAGCCTTAGAGAAAATCTTATTTGAAACTGGTAAGAGAGAAATGTCCCGCAATGTTCACAAATCATTAGCATCAAATTCTTTTTTGGTTTGCGTTGAATAGCAGAATGTTCCAGTGATCTGATAATTTTAGATTCCTTAATGATAGGTTGAATACATCCACTAAAGTGTCCCCATGTTCATCCCAGACTGCCATGACGTCTTCAAACGAAACACAATCTATCCCACACGTCTTCCCATTTGGACAGGACTTGACTACTGCAGAGTGATCCAGAATGCAAAAATTAAGTGTTCATTAAGGATTCACTGTGTTCATCATCTACCAAAAGGAGTTTTGAACTTTCTTTTAAGATCTCATAGACTTTGCTAAGAGTTGGATGATACGGAAGTACCAAAGGTATTCTCTTGTCATCCTTATTTTTAGGTTGCGCATCCAAAAAGATGATCGCAGTTGCGGACTTTGCTGATTTGCTCAAGAACCTCACTTCCACCATAGCCCCTGTTCAACAGCCACCCCTTAAGTTCTTAAGTTTAATAATGGAAACCTTTCATTGAATATATCCTAGTACATATATTTCTAAAATGCTATAAAAAAGTAAAAAGACTCTACTTATGCCTATTCACCACTCTCTATATAACTAGGCATGGTTGAATTGCATACAGTATGAAATCTAGAGTTAATGCATGTAAAAAGGAAAGTTTGTTTCAAAATTCCATAAGTTCAGGTGAGGACCAGTCTTTATCTCTCATACAAAATATGTAGTAAGATGTTCTGATGCAGATACATGTAACTTTAACTGCTGTGCATTTGATCAAAGAACTGTCAATTTTGAGAGTGTTCAGCATTGTAAAAAATGATCTGGCATCTTTAGAGAAGACGCCTCCGGTTGTCATTACCAGGTTAATGAAATCAATGCTCCTATACGTCCTACATAATGCTTCATCATGAAGTAATTGACTGCATTTCTCTGCTTTACGCTTCGCGTTTGATTCAGCGTTCGATTCATGACCAACAGTTAGTTCTATGATGTACATCTTATTACTTTTGTCACTTACAATCATGTCAGGTCTTAGACTAGGTCCAGTGATGATGTCTGGAGTTGAGAATCTTCCAGGTAAGTCAACAAAAATCTTCTTGATGAATGGTTGTAACACGTTTGCCAGGTTTAAGAGAATTGAGTTGTGACACCATGTGTATCTGTCTAAGCAAGACGAGTAGCCAGAGAGGATGAGCTTCTTTGTTTGGACATATCTACAGTGACTGCAACTGGCTGTAAGACTCTTACCCCATCTGAATAAATTGGAGAGTGAGGGCCGAGTGTCATTCATATAGCGAACTGTATAATTGTTGATTTCATGTGGCAGCATATGCTGGGCCTTGAACCAGTACTCCCGAGCAGAAGGCAATGCGCAGCTCCATAGCTCTTTAACTACTAAGCCTTGCACTTGCAAGTTTTTTACACTGTTTACTTTTTGAGATCTTATGCTTTTTAGTGCCTCTTTAGCAGTCGAAAATGTATCGTATTGGATATTTTTCTCTGATGTACCCTTGAAGAGATTAAGCATGTCTGGATTCAGTGACTTTTTCACGCACTGTCTAATTGTTATTTGGCAAAGGGTGAATTTAGAGCTGATAGCTAGAAGTTCCATCCCAAATTTTGTTTTCGAGAGTTGTAATATTTCATCTGTTCCGGATGCAGGGATGTTTAACAATCTGCGGAAGTAGTTGTGACATAATAGATCGAGATAACAAGGACAGATTTTGTAAGGCAATAGCAGCAGTTCCTTTTATTGACACCTAAATTAAAAGAGATTTGCAATTGCAGACAAAGGAAATTCCCTCAAGCGGAAATTCAAAACAAACGAAGACGCAAAGTTTCTCTGAAACCCAGGTAGCTATCTCGCTTGTTATGCATTCCACAAATGGTTTTTAAGAGCTAACATGAGCGCATATTGAAAGAAGGAATATATATCTAAAAATTTACCGCGGGCATTTTATTTTGGCTGTTCAGAAGCTGCGAAGTAAGTGTTTTGATTGCACCCAAAAAATACGAGTAACGAATCGCCTCCAAATCGGTTTCTATACCAAACAAGTAAAATGCCCGTGGTAGATATCTTGGAATATCCTTCTTCTTTCAATATACGCTCATGTTTGCTCTTAAAAACCATTTGTGGAATGCACTTCCCCGCGCCAAAATCGAAGAATGCAAACTGGGACCCTCGTATTCCACATTGAAAGAGATTCTGATTTTGACGAAAACAGTAATTAGAACCATTCAGGGTGAGGGTACTCTAATCTTCTAGACCCATTGGGCTATTCTATTTTTAATCCGCACAGGGGATATGGAAGGTAAATTCCAGGGGTAAGATTACAAATACTGTCCAGGGTATCTTGGCTCAAACCACCCTGGAAATCTAAGGGATATTGTACAGAGATCCCTGGAAATCTAGGATCATTGTGAAGAACATCCTGTGGAATCCAGGGACCTCCAAAAACATACACTGGATTCGTCCAAGGGTCCTCATAGCAATCACCTAAGTTTCCCGGGCTAAAATTCATGTGATCCCCCTGGATTTCCGTTGGTTTTATACATACCAGTTCTCCTAGCTCGCTGACACAGGCGTAGGCCGATTCCGATTGCAAAAACAATTGGCATAATGTCATCTCTTCTGAACGAAACAGGGACGTCATCTTGGCTTCTGTACGAACAAAAACACTTCTGATGGTTTCCCTGCATATAATTATGGTAGATAACGACAGAAAATGTATGTATCACTGCGTTTTTTCGGGACGCTTCTTCAACTCTTGATATCCGAATAACCTGACTTTATCACCAGGTCATCTGATCAATCCTTGCGCATGCGTGCCAACAGGATTATTGAACGAATTGAACGATCCAGCAGTTCAACCTCGTTCCCACGGTGTCCTTACGTCATACGGGACTTGACTTTCTATTTTGACCAGACATATATTGACCGCGGTCAAAGTCCATATGGGTTTTCGGTGATTTCTTCCAAAAAGGCTTCGTATTCCGCGCGAGGAGAATACCAGATGATGGGCTCGCAACAACGCAATGAAAGTCTTGAGTTGAACTGTTGCAATGTGGGTGATGAGGATAGCACATTAACCGAGTGTTTAGGATTTAGTACCCTGGGTACCAGAGCCTAATAAAAATTTTGAAAAAATAAAAAGAAAAAAAGAAAAAGAGAGAAGAAAAGGCCTTTTCTAGACCTTTTCTTCTCTCTTATTCTTTTTATTTTTTTAGGCTCTGGTACCCAGGGTAAGGATTTAGTAATGCACTAGTCAATTGAAACCCCGGCTCCCACCCCCGGCACATAGCGGGGATTTTAACATTTGGGCAGCGTTAATTCCCCGCCCTTTCTCCCGTTATCGGAGACGCATTGGCTGTTAAATCCCCCACACTCAATTCCCCGGGTATTTCAGAACTTTCACTCTTAAAAAGGAGTGCATTCAAAAAACTAGATATTTCATTCTTTGAAGATCACTTACCAAAGCAGCTGCAGCCGAAGTCATCTTAACGAAGTAGCCCTCATAGTCTCTGCGCTACAATCAGTTAATCTGAGAAGTATCTGCGCACACACTAGTCATTGCTATCTTCAGATATCTATTGGTATCAAATTGGCTCGAAGGATATTTCGAAGGATTTTCATGCTCCTCTTAAAAAAAGGAAGGTAAGAAACGAGTAATCTCCATGGATTACCTCTGATATTAAAAGGAGTATGGAAGAACGTGATAGAATGAAAAAATTGGCTTCGAAAGACCCAAACCTATGGCCGAAATATAAGATTCTCCGTAATAAGGTAACTAATAGAATTCGTCTTTCAGTGACGAATTATTACCAGGAATTTGTCAACAAAAACAAAAATGACCCGAATAAAAATGTGGAAAACTATTGATAAAATACTTCACAAGACCTCGGGTACCACAGCAATTTCTGAACTAAAAGATGGGGACACGATTGTGAAAGGGCAAAACCAGATAGCAGAAAAGCTTAAGGAACACTTCGTCAGTATAGGCCCAAAACTTGCAAGTAAACTAGAGGTGAAGCCTGACGATGATCCGATTAAGTATCTGCACCCCACTGATTCTAACCAAAAATTTTCGTTTAAACTGATGAGCGAGGAATCAATGCTTAGGTCCTTGAAGATGCTAAAGAGTGGCAAGGCACCTGGTCCTGATGGTGTCCCAACGAATCTTGTCAAAGACGCTGCGAAATTTTTTGCCAAGCCTTTGGCGATGATATTCAACGCTTCTTTGGCTAAGGGAATCGTTCCAGACGTATGGAAACTTGCAAAAATAACACCAATTTTCAAAACTGGAGCTCGAAATGAGAAAAATAATTACAGGCCAATTTCTGTTCTCTCAGTTTTTGCAAAATTATTTGAAAAAATTGTGCACGATCAGTTATCCGATTTCCCTCTTTCTAATAGGAAACTGACAATGAGCCAATTTGCCTATCGTAAACTGCATTCAACCATCACCTCTCTGATAAGTGTTTCAGATTACTGGTATGAGAACATAGACAAAAATGATGTCAACTTTGCGCTGTTTCTCGACCTCAAAAAGCTTTTGATACAGTAGATCATGAACTATAAAGCTGAAAGTATATGGGATTGATGGTTTAGAGCTAGAATGGTTTCGATCTTATCTTAGTTGCCGTCAACAATATTGTGCATTAAACGGCCACAAGTCGAGTTCCCAATAAGTCACATGTGAGATAGCTACCGCAGGGATCATGTCTAGGCCCATTATTATTCATCTTGTACCTTAATGACTTTGAATCTTGCCTAAAATTTTCCAGGGCTAATCTCTATGCAGATGATACAGAAGTTTCATTCTCATCGAATGAACTGAGTGATGTGACGAGGAACTTCCAGGCTGAACTGAAAAACATTTCTGAGTGGATGAGAATAAATAAGCTAAGCATACACCCCGAGAAAACCGAGTTCATGGTTATTGATCACCCTCGAAGGCAAAGCAAATTACCAGAGCTACAACCGTTTTATCTGGATAATATTAGAATAAAGCAGGTTCATGAAACGAAGTACCTAGGACTTACTGTTGACGATAAGCTAAGCTGGAACGAACAGTACAAATCTGTGAAAGGGAAAGTAGCGAGTGGTCTGGCATCTCTCAGGAAACTGAAAAACATCTTACCACAATCTCAGCTACTTAATGTGTATCAAGCACTTGTTGAGAGCCATCTAAGGTATGCAAACGTGGTCTGAGGGGCCCTCTCCAATACTAAGCTTAGCAATCTGCAAAGATATCAGGATAGAGCTCTCGAGCTGATAGAATCCTCCAAGATAAAAGATGCTTACAATAAGAACATCCTTAATGTAAATCAACTATTGACATTTGACCGAGCGGTCATGACTTTCAAGATTGTCAATCAGATGCTTTGTCCTGAAGGCCTACAAAATAAGTTCATAGAGAGGTCTGCCTTATCAAAATATAACACAAGGAACATGAAGGATCTCCATGTGCAAAAACTAAAATTAGAACATACGAAAAAAGTTTTTGTACACTGGTCCAAAAGCCTGGAATAGTATCCCACAGCTCATCCGAGACACCGAATCCGTTGTACGATTCAAAAAGGATCTGAAATTTCACCTTTTGAGCTGACAGAAAATAGGTTTGCACGAATCCATGGAAGAACAGTACACGGGGGGAGGGAGCGGGGGAAACATAGTTTGAGCTTATATTGTAAACTATTAATTGTAATTTATTTTTCTTTGGTATCGTATTTAACTGAATGGATGTTGTGCTTAAATAAGATTAAATGAAATGAAATGAATCACAAAACTGCATTCTACTGGGATTCTCCTTTCGCAATTGCCCTCAAAACGTTGCCAATATTATACCCAGGGAATCTATTGAAAAATCAAACCAAACTGCTGGCATAATCATTCAAAACATGTTTCTCTTGAATGTGCGCTTCCCCCCACCCCTAACCGAGGGGCAAATCACTGATTTTTTTCGTACACCTCCCTTGAAATCACAAAAAAATCACATACAGAAATCACAAAATCACAAAAAAATCACATACGAAAAGCATCAAAATCACACATCACTGAAAACTTACTGAAAAATCACACGAAAAAATCGCTAAAAAGCACTAAAGTCGCAAAAAAAATCACAGGAAAAATTCATGTGATTTCAAAATCACAAAAATCACATACGCTATTTTGAGAAGTGATTTGCCCCTCGCCCCCAACCGTAGATTCAATTTATCACTCCCATCCCTTCAAGAAATTATGGCTTGTGTATGTAAGATCAGTTCAGTTTCATTTTATTGAAATTCACTACATACAATTTATGCTAACAATACAAACAAATAACTAAACTGCAAATATGAAAATTAATGTCACAAAAAATTGATACAATGATACAGAAAATGAATACAATATACAAATACAAAGAGGTCTAAATAAATTGTATGCAGGGAATTAATTAAAAGGGGGAGCTCGCTCAATAGGTAAACTAATCGAGGAGAGAGCCCCTCCCCTATCCTAAGATATAATAAAATCAATTTATAAGAGTTTAAATAATTGTGGATTTACAGTACCAAAATAGCATGGATTCAACTGTCGAGCTGTTTCAATAAATGAATTTTTAGTTTTGTTTTGAACATTATTTTTGTTGGAGCATTTCGGAGTTCCAAGGGTAATGTATTCCAAAGTTTAGCACCTTGATATCGAATAGACTTTAGGCCATACTGAAGGCTGTTTTTTTAGACATATATAGATCACATTGACTGGCCTGTCTTGTGGAATACTGATGAACAGATGAACTGAGTAGGAAAAAGTCATTAAAGCAACTAGGCGAAGTTTTATTAACAGAATCACAAACAAAAGTTAGGAGTCGCAGTTCAAAGATCTCAGAAAGTTTCAGGAGCTTAAAATCATTGAAGATTAGAAGAGAGGGAGACATGCGAGGCTGAAATAAGATCAATGTGCTCTAGCATTGAATGTCCTCTACGAAAGGGACCAAGTACACGGTAGAAATTTCAATCAATCTCATCGCATATTTTGCCACAGAAAAACGTTAAAACCACCGCTAAATATCCCCGCAACAATCCAATTGTGTTAATATCCCCGTCCCCCCGGGACAAGCCAACATTAAGAATGCGTTATTCCACGGCACATTCCCCGTTAGATCCATTTACGGAGAGAAAAGCATCATGGGTAATAGGGGCAAAATTTGTTTGTTCGACCGCATGTTTCAAGAAATTATTTCATGCCTTTCATCTCGGCGTACCGTCCAATTCTGGCTTTTATCCGCTCAAAATTTCATCAAAGTTCATGGAAACAACACAGCACTTACCTGAAACACAGGGCTTTGAAATTTTAATTGCCTTTTCTGCATGGACTTTGCTAAACTTATGTCGATCCTTCACAAACTGCACCCTTCTTCTTGTTTCATACTCAATCACAAGTCTTTACTGGTAGACCCCGGCTCTTCTTTTCGATTGTCAGAACCATATACAACACTGCATTCGCTTGATTTCCAAAATGAAGACCCCGCGCATCCTTATTTCAAGTTATAAAAAGTCTCCTTGCCGCATCTTTCTTCGTTCACAAAAAATGTGGTTGTAATATTTCATTTGATGTGTTTGAGATTCTGCAAACTCTCAAATCGATTCGAACGTACCTGAAACCCTTCTGAAACTGTCTGGAAATATTGCCAAACGTGTGACGGGGTGAGCCAAAGGGTAACCCAAGACAGGGACAACGGAGGTAAATTTTCTGAAACAGATCTTATATTTATGTCGCTACTTTTGTATAGTACAATTAGTTTTCTTAGAGAAGCTGCGCATAAGGAAATCAACTATCAGATCGCCAAGCATTTAGGAAATTTAGTAATGGAAAAAGACATTCAGTAAGCTTTGCTTTATTTAATCATTTCATCTTTTTTCACTTTCTTTGTACATTCGTCTGTCAGCAATTAGTTATCTATCTGAAGGTTTTAGCGGTAGATGCTCGGATTAGTTTATTGTAAAGAGAGGTGGGTTTCTGTAGATACTCCGACTCCGACATGAAGATACACGTTTATTTATAAGAAACTGGTTTATAAGATACTGGTACCAAGATAGCCAAAATTTCAAGAAACTCTAGTACTATGGCTGAGAAGTAGTAAGAAACCTTTGAAAATAAAATGCAAGGAAATTGTCGCTAAACCTTATATACTGACTAATAGTAACCAACCGTTTACACGTATTTTTTACAAGGAACTGCTTATAAGAAACTCAACTCTCAGATCGACATATAATTAAGATGAAACTCTAGTACTGGAAAAATACAACTTAAGCAACCATTTATTTTTACGAAGGAAATCCTTGGCATATGTTTGCTTTTAGTTAGGGCCATAATAACATTGATCATGCGGATTTTGATACCAGCATGAAAATTCGTACACCTACCCAGTTTGATACGCTGAAAAAAGATAAGAATCAGACCCCAACTCAAATCTGCCTCCAAATGCTATTTTTAGACTAGGGTACTTGGGTCCAGTCCTTTGTACCATAAAACTCGAAATGTATTTAACGTCTAAATACAGTAAGGCCCCGCATTTAAGAAACCACCTAAAAGAAACTTTTAGGCTACTAAAAAATGATTAGGCCCCCTGCCTGTAAGAAATTCTTGAGGCTCACACCCAAAATAAAGTTTCTTGTATTTTGAGTAACATTAATTGCTGGTCTGATAGAGTGAGAGCATTACACTTCATACATGATTCATTAAGAAATTACTAGCGAGATATTTTGGATTTAACAGATTTTTGCCTAAAGTTTAATTCATGCCCTTGACAATCATTGTTGACATACATGTATGGCTGAATATGGATGATATACCAATAGACCGTCCCGTTTTGGTTTAACTTATTTACCTAGGACTTCAAAGAAATTAAAGTAGCAATTTAAGAAACTTGAGCCTAAAACATGAGAAGTATCAGAGATATAGGAAACATTTTAGGCTACGGTGTGAAAAAGTAGTTTCTTAAATGCGGGGCCTTACTGTATTGATAGTACGGCTTTAATAGACATTGTTTTGCAATGGTTGAGGGCACAGGCAATGAACATGAAGATTATTATAGAACCTTAACAAACTCGTAAGAAACCCCAAGTACTTAAAATCTGAAATTTTAAGAAACTTTCAGTACTGGCTCAAATTCTTAGTTTCTTATAAAAAATGCCTGTATTTGTTTGAACATGACAGAACACTGGCTTTAAATGTCCAGTAACATATCTGTAGCAGTGTTAGAGACCACATTAATAACGAGGCTCCCCCAGGGGGGTCTGTGTTCCCATGCTGCCTAAAAATTCTAAAAAATCTGCCTTGTTCTCAATAATATTTTTGAATATTGCCCAAAAGGAAATGCCGAATGTTCCCCATTTCCCTGAAAAGTATTCCTTTGATCCCTTGTTCCCTATAAAAATTGCGAGATGTTCCTATGTTCCCATAAATAGAAATGGCAAGTTCCCTTGTTCCCCATAACCCCTTAGGAGGCCTCAATAATTCATGCATTCAAAAAATAAGAAACAAATCAAGAAACGTTTAGTATTAAAATCAACCAATTTTCACGCTGAACAATTAAGAAATTAATTCACACGTGCAATACCCTCATCAGGCCCATCATCTGAAGCAGATAAGCAGTAGCCTGGAGTCTGGAGTCTGGTACACAGGCTAATAAGCAGAAGTCACTCAAAAATCTAAAAGAACATATTAAAGGCGGTCAGTGCTAGGATCTACGTTGAAGATGTGATCTGACGATTGACAAAATGAGAATCTTGAATAATGACCCATCAGCTTTACTCTTGCATATTTTTAGCAGAATTTAGGGGACCGAGATACAGGGAGGTCCAGGGGGGCCTTGGCCCCCTCAAAAATTTTCAGTAGTTGCTGCAGCAAATCTTTATTCTTTTCCTGTTTTAGTATTTCAGAATATTCCATGTTCTTATGTATATCTCGTTCAATTTCTACTTTTCATTAGTCTACGAAGGCCTTTGGGGGTGTATACAAACTAACGAACTTGTCTCACACCAGTAACTATTAAAGGACAAGTCTGGGGAATGTATGATCAATGCTAGAAAGCAAATTTACCAAAACATTAAACATTAATTCGATCTTATTTGATGATATAGATACAGAACACAAGCATGCTCCTTATATTCATTTCCTTTCTTTGGTCTTTACTTAAAATACACTTATTTTTAGCTAATAAGAAAGAGCTTCTAAGAAACGGTACATTCAATCTTTCGAAACCTAAGAGGCTGTCCTACCCAGATCTCAGAGCCCAAAAATAGATCAAATCTACACTTCCAGCATAAACAAGATAAGAAATTTATTGAAAATTTTTGGTAACGATACTGACAGTGTCCTAAAATGTAAGAAACTACCTACCAGCCACGGGGACTTTAGTTTCTTATGAAAAATATGTGCACTTTAGAGCACCAGCACAAAAGACGATACATTTTCTGTTCACTCACAGGAAACTAAGAATTTAATCCCACTGAAATTTCCTAAAAATGTCATATTTTGAGTTTTCATAAGTTTCTTAAATGTTTTCTAAATGCTCCATAAACAATTGTGATATCTACTTTCGAAACAATACTTCAAAGCCTTTCCAATGTTTGGACACTGCTCAAGTACGGTTGAAGAGTAAAAGTGAAAATAAAGAAAAACGCGCCAAGAATTACCTCCAAAATAAAAGTTTGTTAAAATATGTTTTCTGTCACTGAAATTTCCTAAATGCTTGGCGATCTGATAGTTGATTTTCTTATACGTAGCTTCTCTAAAAAAACTAATTGTACTATACAAAAGTAGCGACATAAATATAAGATCTGTTTCAGAAAATTTACCCCCGTTGTCCCTGTCTTGGGTTACCCTTTGGCTCACTCCGTCACACGTTTGGCAATATTTCCAGACAGTTTCAGAAGGGTTTCAGGTACGTTCGAATCGATTTGAGAATTTGCAGAATCTCAAACACATCAAATGAAATATCACAACCACATTTTTTGTGAACGAAGAAAGATGCGGCAAGGAGACTTTTTATAACTTGAAATAAGGATGCGCGGGGTCTTCATTTTGGAAATCAAGCGAATGCAGTGTTGTATATGGTTCTGACAATCGAAAAGAGGAGCCGGGGTCTACCAGTAAAGACTTGTGATTTAGTATGAAACATGAAGAAGGGTGCAGTTTGTGAAGGATAGAGATAAATTTAGCAAAGTCCATGCAGACAAGGCAAAAAGCCCTTGTTTCAGGTAAGTGCTGTGTTGTTTCCATGAACTTTGATGAAATTTTGAGCGGATAAAAGCCAGAATTGGACGGTACGCCGAGATGAAAGGCATGAAATATTTTCTTGAAACATGCGTTCGAACAAACAAATTTTGCCCCTATTACCCATGATGCTTTTCTCTCCGTAAATGGGTCTATTGACTATTGCATAAGGGGATGGTAGTTGCATCTCTCAATATCAATAGTTTGCTTAGGCACCATGATGAGCTTAGTAACTTTCTTTTTGAGAAAGGTATCCATATACTCGCCCTTAACGAAACTAAGCTCGACAGTAAGATTTCTAAAGATCTCTTAAAAATTGAAAATTATAGAATTGAGAGATGTGACAGAAATCGAGAAGGCGGAGGAATTGCTCTCTATATAAAAGATGGCATAAAGTACCATGTACGCAAAGATTTGCCCGAAAAATCGATTGAATTACTGTGCATTGAGGTCGAGCCTTTAAAGGCCAGACCATTTTTCGTTATTTCATGGTACTGCCCCCTTGACACTGTAGAAACCTTTGATAAACTTGATCAGACCTTGCAGTTTCTTGAGACCGAGGGTAAAGAGCTTATACTCCTTGGTGATACAAATTGCGACTTTCTTAAGTTTTCAAGAACGTCAGATATGTCTTGTCTGAACAATCCTAGCAAGCACATGCAACAAATCTACAGTACGTATGAGCTTAAACAACTCATAAATAAACCTACTAGGGAAACTTCTCAACTGCCTACCCTTATTGACCACATTGCAACAAGTCACATCAAATTAAAGTTAGAAAATTAAAGTTAGTCCCTCAGCCATCTGGGACCATATTAACAAATCAGGTCACGCCGCGTCGGTGGAAGATTTTTCAGTTCTGGACAGAGCTAACAATGATTTTGATTTGCTCATTCATGAAAGTTTATTAATTTTGCACGATCGTCCGTCGCTTAACTCTCAGCAGTCTTCTATTCCCTTAGCTCTGTTTTAGATATTGTCCTCTGGGTGTACCTCATTATTTATTTTTCACGTAGGATTTGTAAAAAACGCACTTTTGGTAGTTCATTGTCTTTATCGATATAGATATAGCCTCGTGCTCTTGGAAACTTGATATTCTGATGATGAAGCAAGTTTGCTTCGAAACGTAAATAATTATAAATATGGCCTAGTCTTTAATTAATTTATCGGATTTGTCACACGGATTTGCCCAGGGGGGTCACTTGAACCTTTTATATACTGGGGTGTCCATCCGCCAAGTTCAAAATTAACCCAAAAGTATCAACTAAAATTTCACAGACCCAGAAGTATCAGCTGAAAGTTTTTTATGAGACCCAAAAATATCAAATACAAAATTCTGAAACTGAGCAATTAAGAAACCACTACTATAAGTGATGGTAATTTAGACTGATTCATATAAAGTAATAATCATTTCCTTTCAAATCCTTTATTTTATAACTCTAGATTTTGGGACACAGATTCAGAATACACAGATCAAATGTGATGCATTCTAAGCAGATGTTAAAAACTTTTTTCTCATAATAAGTACTGATAATGGGGTATCAAACTAAGAAATGAACAATCAGAATCATGTTATAATTTTGTTCTTTTTTCCACAAAACCTACTTAGTGACTCCAAGATTTTATGAACAATTGACAGATGCCAATGAAACCCAAAGTGGAGCAATCTTTGGCTGCAATTGAAACTCACCAGCAACAGCTGTTGCAAAAAGAATACCTAGTTGCAGGGGAAACAATGTTTCTTATGACAAAAGCTTTATAATGACAGGTTTCATTGCTATCTTTCCTTGCTCCACACATCTGAGGATTTAGATGTTTCCCCAAAGATTATCCAGCTTAGAACTTCATTTCCTTAAACCTGACACGACTCTGACACGTGGAGACAGAACTCTTTACTTAAAAAAATGTCAAATAATGTAAGCAATCAAGATGATCCTCCAAGAAAGTTTTGGCTCCTCTATTTCCTCTTTAAAGCCTGAAAGTATATCACTTCTTCCCAACTACTCACCAGGATAAATTACAACAGCATCCAACATTTGAGACTGTATGTAGTGCTTCTCCTTCTCTCTAGGGTGGTTGTTTCAACAATATTTGTTTGTTTTCCATCAACAATACTGAAAAATATGCAGTCCAAAAAAGCCATGCAATTGATCTCACAGCACAGCAGTGCGTGCGGAGATCTTATTCCTAGCTTGAACCTTGTATCTATAGCACTTTATTATTATTCTTAAATAAATAGAATCATCAACAGCCCACCAACTTTATTGTTGCAGAGGCTGAAATCTAGGTCTCTCTCTGTTGTCGTGTTTATCTTCTTACTTTCCGTCTGCCATTATTAAGCTCACCTTTGACTGGATCAGCCTCGATAGCATAAGACGCATTCCAGGTTGATATGACTGAATGTTTTTAACAAATTTTTTAGTTAGCTAACTGGAAAATTTTCCAATGAATTTTTATAAAATTGTTGCTTAACTTATTCCAAAAATTATAGTTTTTCTATGATAAGATCGGAAGGAAGAAACGAAAGAGAGGCAACGAAATTGGCGGGAAAAAGTGCCGTTGCTGAAACTTTTTGACCATGTTGTCTCAGGACTGAAGTCTACTGAAGTTTTTAATTGGTAATGTAATTGCAAAACTTGACGTTTAAATAAGGGCCAGTCTTTGATCTGGTTGCGTTGATTAAACCCAAAAGTGTCAAAAATTCACATTCAGTAAATCAACCACCCATAAGCATCAAAATGATCTATTTATAAATCAGGGACCCAAAAGTATCGGATCACAAAGCAGATTTCTTACCCATGATTATCGGATGGACACCCCCGTATATAAAAAGTTCAAGTGACCCCCCCTGGGCGGATTTGTCACATAGATTTGTCGTAATTTACTTGGATTTGGAATGAAATAATAAAAATGAACATGATTATCGTCGCAATTCTTGCTCTTCGTTTTCTAATCAAGCTCCATTTTCCAGCCAATACTCCGATTTCTACAAGTCACATCAACAATATTGTACCTTCCGGAGTTCTCGAAATCAGTCTTAGCGATCACTACTTGGTATACTATGTGAGAAAGTTCTGGGGAGCCCTCAAGACTAAGCATACAGTGGTAACAACTCGTCAGATGAAAAACTTCAACGAGAGTGCATTTTTGCAGGACCTTGGATTAATTGACTGGTCGTTGATCTTACAAAATGGTACTGATCTCAGTGGGCAGGTGGGGAACTGGTGTGAAGTGCTTTCGATGATAATTGAAAAACATGCTCCTTTAAGAAAACGGAGGGTGGCCGAAAGATACACTCCTTGGTACACTTCAGAGCTAAGTAAGCTCTCGAAAGTAAGAGACAAAATAAAGAAAGCTGCAGTGAAAAACCAATCTGATTTGTTACTTGCTGCATATAAACAAATCAGAAACAAAGTTACTAATATGAACAAAAGCTAAAAAGGGACTTCTTTTCTGATAAAATAAAAACCTTAAAGGGCAACATGAAAGAAACTTGAAAAACCATCAACCAGATGATAAATGAGAGATCCAAAACTACTCATATTTCTTCTCTCGATGATGGTGATAAAGATATTACTGACTCTCAACAAATTGCCGACGCCGTGAACCAGTATTTTTGTAACATCGGAGAATAGCTCAGCAGCAAAATTCCAGCAAGGAAAAAATCCTCTTTTATCCGGGGATGTTAAGATAAATCAGCATTCTAAAATCTTTAGGTTCAAGAATGTTGATGAAGTACAGATACGCAGAGCAATGAAAAGCCTCAAGACATCAAATGGATTTGGTTTAGACGGTATTTCAAGTTATTTTTTGAAAGTCGGAATGCCTGTCCTAGCTGGTTCATTGAGTACCATTTTTAATAATTCTTTGAGGTGCGGTGTATTTCCTAATTGTTGGAAAACAGCAAGGATTGCACCTATCTTCAAAGATGGCCCTGAAAATATAAAATCTAATCACCGTTCAATTTCGGTTCTACCAACGGTTTCGCGTTTATTTGAGAAAGTTTTGTATGGCCAACTTTACCAATACCTGGACGAAAAAAAGTTGCTTTACTTGCTCCAATCTGGGTTCCGATCATTGCACTGTTGTGTCACATGTCTACTCAAGAGCACGAATGATTGGTACACAGACATCGACAGAAGCAATGTCAATGCGGTCGTTTTCATCGACCTAAAAAAGGCTTTCAACACTGTAGACCATAGCATCCTGTTAGTGAAGTTGTCACTTTACGGCATAAGGGGTGTTGAACTTGAGTGGTTCAGATCCTATCTTAATGGGAGACAGCAATGCTTCAAGGTGAATGGGCACATATCAAAAATTGAAAGTATTCGATATGGAGTTCCCCAAGGGTGTTGCTTGGGACCACTTCTCTTTTTGATGTACATTAATGACCTTCCACTTTCACTTATAATGCTAAGGTTACTATGTATGCGGATGATACCAGCATCTCTTATTCCTCTAAGTCAGTCGATGCAATCAGTTCAGCAATCAGTGACGATTTGTCTAATTTCAAATTATGGCTAGAAGGCAATAAGTTGTCGCTAAATGTTTCGAAAACTCAAGCCATGCTTATCGGTAGCAGGGCAAAACTCCAGAACATTTCTAACGGTGCTGACATTAGACCTAAGTTTATTATTGATGACGAAGTTGTCCCAATGATAAACGAAACAAGTACCTGGGAATACAAATAGACAAGACATTAAGTTGGAAGGAACATATCAACATTATTGCCTCAAAGATTTCGCGAGGGATAGGGATGCTGAGATATGCAAAGAGGTACGTCCCACTCAGTACAGTAAAAACCATGTACGGAAGTATAGTCGAGCCCTATTTACGATACTGTTGCACGGTATGGGGATGTTGCACCGAGACAGACTTAAAAAGACTGCAGATTCTCCAAAATCGTGCAGCCCGTATTGTGACGAATGGGCTGGCTGACAGTCAAAGAGCTGATCAGGTTTGAAACGGCAACTGCTGTTTTCAAATCTATGAATCAACTTTGCCCAAATTATATGGCCCAAATGTTTCAAAGGCAGCGTGAACCGGCAAAAAGGACGCTAAGAAACACAGAAACTGACTTGAAACTTCCTTTATTTAGAACTAACAATGGACAAAAGTCATTTGCATATCGAGGGGCGACCGTTTGGAATGGTCTAGATCACCAAATCAAACTGTCTCCCTCGCTATCAAATTTCAAATTAAAACTAAAGGAAGGATTATAAAGCAAACTTTACATTCTTCCTTGCATCAAGAATAAATTCTATTGATTTTCCTTTCTGTTGCAATTTAAATTCTTTTTCTTTTCGATAGGACTATTTAACATGGGGTTTTTCAACGTATTAACTTGTATTAGGAGAATATTGATTAGATAATTTTCTTTTTGCTTTTGTTTTCTTTTGTATTTTAACAGGGCACATTGTAAAACAGTTAATTCTTAGCAACTGAATGTTTTTACCCTGTATAAAGAAGTTAAAATGAAATGAAATGTACATGTTTTGACGGGAAATTCTTAGGCTATCAAAATGGCAGAGGAGTTTGGCCACTCTTTATGTTATTGGCAATTGTCTTTCACAAAGTTACTTTCGTGCCCCCTCTCGACAAACTTTTGTTTGATATTCGCAGATGGGGCTTTTTTACAATGAAATTGATTCAAATTTTGCATTGAAAGATAGAATTTCATTGTGAAGGGCGGAAATATGCACTGTTGTTGTTGTACGAAATCTGATAGACCACTCTTTATGAGGGTGTGTCAGTTTTCAATCAATCAATTGTTCACGTGCATGTCCCAAAAAAAATATTGCGTATTGTGCCACTGTTCACAAACTTATCAACACTGTATCATCCGCCTGAGTGACGAACGTTCGTTGTTTGCCTATGTTGAAGCTCTCCTTCTCTTCAAACTCAGCGCACTGATTGGATGAATGGAGGCTGGTTTTCAACAGAAGAAAATGACATACTTTGCGCTCCTTTGCCAGTTAAAACAATTAGGTTAGCATCGCTTTATGAACATGAGGAATAGCTTATTGTTTTATTGCCAAAGGAACGCTAGGTAAAACAGGTAAAACATTACCATTACAATACATTATAACAGTATATAAAATCGCAAAGAAAGGCTACACAAGCTTGTCCGTAGTTCAAGACTTCCCCCCACTTGAGGAAGTCCACTTGAGGAAGTAGACCTTCCCCTCCTCCGCCGCCCTCGCGCTGCGCGCTCGTTGCGCCTTCGGCGCGGTGCGAGCCTTCCGCCATGACGATGCGAAGAGAAAGAAAACGAAGACTTGTATCAAGTCAATCCTTGTCCGTGCTTCCACCCAAATATTGTCACAGTCAAGTACAGTGGTCTGAAAGCAGACGGGAAATAAAAGACAAATGTGTACGATTGCTGGGTATTTTGTGATAAAAGTTACACTTGTAAAACTGCATAATTGCAGTGAGTAAAATCATCAATTAAGATTGTCCCTAACCTACCAAAGAACCCAAAGAACAGAACCAACGAACGAAGGCCTGAAAAAGTTTGGTCCTTTGGTGTCTTCTTTGAATTTTGCTCGTCTTTGAATTTTGTGAAGTCTGAATTCATGCTTCTACGCATGCCTCTGCTGACATACATGGAACAAACCATTGTTTATAACAAATTCTTAAGTTTCTTAAGGGCCAAAGGCCTACAAAGAAATTTTGATTTCATGATTATAAAATCTTAAGATTTAATGGGCATCAACAAGGACCTCTGGACCAGCTATGGACCAGCAACGCTTGTCCTCGAGAGTTTACTTCAGTGAACATTTATTCAGACAGAAAGGAAGACAAATAAAACCAAAGTATAAGTATTTGTCTTCAACTCATCATACAACCATGAAATCATCATCTTCAGAAGCAATATCATCAATGTTTATCCTCATTTGTTTTTTCCGCAATTCTTCGGCCTCTCCCACGACTTCTTCCTCTGATGTTATATCCTGTGGATAAGAAGTGATAAGCAATTTTAAACCCCACAAATGTAAGGATGGTGGGTGGGAATTAAATCTTAAGATTTTATAATCATGAAATCAAAATTTCTTTTTAGGCCTTTGGCCCTTAAGAAAGTTAAGAATTTCATTTCTTATAAAATCTTAAGATTTAATGGTCATCAACAAGATCCCCTGTTCAAACTATGGCCCAGGCCCCTAGTTGGTCAGCCTTATTCAAAGCTCAAATCTTGTTGCTCAGATGCTAACGAGGTTTTAGTGTACATTTCTGAGGGTTTGAAAATTTTCTTATGGTAATGTTTTTCCCATACTGATGTTCCTTTCCAATTCCCCTTTCTAAAATGTCTTTTGTTGTTAGACCCCTTTGAGAGACTTTGGAGGAACTTGCAGCTCGCAATGAATGAGATCTAAATGTTTCTGTATCAATGTCAGCTTTACACAGGAGAGATGTTATCCATCTGGTCAAAGAAGATTTTGAAATAGGCTTGTGTGGTGGGTTTACACTGAGCCAAAAATGGTCCTGATCCTCCCCAGAAAGCTCTTCTCTCCATGACTTTGCCATGTTAATATATGAGTCTATGGCTGTGACTGGACAAAGGGCTTTGTCCTGTGGAAATGCACAGAATATAACTGGTGGGTTGGTTTTCCCTTGTTTTGAATGTTTAACATTACATGAAGGGTAGATTTGATATAAGTCATTAATTTTACACAAGTTAGAGATTTCAAAATCATGAAGTTCAGATCCTCTGCTGATTGCAGTGAGTCCAAGGAGGGTTACCACTTTTTGTGAGAGTTGCATAGACGTTAAATTGTTGTTATCCGACAAATTGACCTTTATGTAGCTAAGTGCTTGGTCCACATCCCATATAAATGAATATTTTGGTAAGGGAGGTCTTTCCTTTGAGATGCCTTTCAAGAGAGTTCTGACTTTGGGGTGTTCCCCCACTTTGAAACCTTCTATAGGGCAATGCATTGCAGATATTGCTGATCTGTAATTATTAATAGTTCTGCATGCTTTGTTACTGTCATACAAATGTGCCAAAAAATTGATGACGTAGTTTAAAGGGCACTTAAATGGATCAACCTGTTGCTTATTACACCAGCAAGAGAACTTCTCCCAGTTTGCATTGTAATTGCTTCTTGTGCCTGCTGTTCTTGCGTTAAGGATAAGATTGGAAGCCGACTTTGAAATGCCTGAACTTTGTAACTGTTCCCTGAGATGAGCCATGCCGTTAGTTTCAAGGTCATGTTTTGCAGAAGTGGGTGCGTCATACCCCCTGAACTTGTCAAGAGATTGAGCTGTTGTGGCAGTAAGATTGGGTTTTTTACTGCCATTGCTAACAGTTGGGGGTACCATGGCTGTGCTACCCATAATGGGGCAATGAGCAACATGTCTATTCCATGTTTCATTACCTTCTTCAGGGTTTGCCCTATCAAATTGAAAGGGGGAAATGCATATGGGAACATGTGGTTCCAGTTTTGTTGTAAGACATTCCTTGCCTCGCTGGCTGGTTCTGATTGTCTGCTCATATACCTGGGAAGTTGATGTGACAATGGTGATGCAAAAAGATCTATTTGTGGCTTCCCCAATATTTGGCATATCTTGTGAAAAACTGTTGGGTTCAACTTCCATTCGCTGGAATCCCATGTGTTCCGGGATTGATAGTCGGCCTCCTTGTTCAGCTTTGTTGGGATGTACTCTACAGTAAGGGTGATCAGCTTCAGCAGAAGATATTCCCATATTCTCTTTGCAATTTGTATGAGCGCTTGGTTTTTTGTGCCCCCCATTTCCATTATATATGAAAGGGCTGTGGTGTTGTCCACCTTAAAATGGATAGACTTCATTCACGTTCTTCCCTTTGGTGAAGGTTTTGATGGCCAGTTCGGCCGCTATCATTTCCAATTCGTTTATATGCCGTTTCTTTTCCTGTTGAGACCATGCTCCCCCTGTAGAAAGCCCTTGACAGTGAGCTCCCCAGCCCCCCAGAGGGCCCCCCGCTGCATCTGAGGTAATTGTCATTTCTGGAGGTAGAATTTTGATGGGTTTCCCTACTGAGTTGTGCAGGAGCATGTTCTCTTTCCACCATGATAGTTCCAAAAGTGCTTCTGGTGACAGAAACACCTTTGTCTCGTATGATTTGCTGCTCAGATTCCTTCGCAATAAATTCTGCAGGAATCTGACCTGAATTGGAGCTGGCGTAAAAGCTTGCGCAGTTGACATAAGTTTCCCCACTATTCTGGCTAGTTTCCGGAGGGATATTTGTGGGTTGTCTAATGTCTCTTGACAGAGTTGGAGAATTGACTGTGTTTTCTTCTCTGGAATTGCAAATGTCATATTGCTGGAGTTGATTCTTATTCCTAGAAATTCTATGGTTTTGGAGGGTGTCAGTGCTGATTTTTCCCAATTTATTACAAAGCCTAGATTTTGAAGGAGAAACAGAGTGGTGTCCCTTGCCATCTCTATTTCTTTTAATGACTTTCCCATTATCAACATGTCGTCTATGTAGATTATTATCCTGAAGTTGAGATTCCTTTGAAGTATCATTGGGACTTTTAGAATTTTCGTAAACCGAACACTAGAGAGAGGTATTCGTACAGATTTCCGTTCCATCGAAAACGTACTATTTTCCTGCTTTGTTCCGCTAAATTCACCGAGTAATAAGCATGTTTGAGATCTATTTTTACTAGAAGGTCTCCGGGTTGAAGGAGTTCTTGGGCATTTCTTAAAGTCTCCATTTTGAATTTTTCGTATGGCACAAATTGGTTCAATGGTTTCAAATTGAGAATTGGCCTGTATTGACCTTTCTCCTTTTTCTCTCTCAGAAATATGTTGCTTATAATTTGTCCCCTTTCGGGTTTTACTGAGCGAATGACACCCATGTCCAGTATGCTCTGTACTTCGTTTGAAACTACTTTGTCTTGATTCTCGTTTAGTTTCAACTGTTTTGGTTCGAACATTTGAAACGGTCTTTCTAGAAGAGGTATTTTGTACCCCATTATCCAATCTAGGATCATTTGATCGGATGTTATCTTTTGCCATTGATGTAGGAAGTACTTTAATCTTCCCCCCATTTGGTATTTTATTTTTGTTGGCATTAGCAGTCTCTCTATTAGAGGATGCACATTTACTTGAAAAATTGGTTTCAAGCTGCTGTTGGCTGGGTGTATTTTGCTCAGGGTTTGATTGAATTTCTAGTTTCTTACCTCTTGAACCTCTTGAGCTTGTTGTTGTGGCTCGTCCTTGCTCCACAGGGCCACTTTCAGTTCTTTGGTATGCTGTGGAGCTTTATCGAAAGGGCTGCTGCTGTTTTTTGACACATTGCAAGTATGGTAGTGTATTCAAATCCACTGCCCTAGCACCTTTTTGTATTTGCTTGAAAAACTTTTCTCCAAACAGATTGCCATTCCCATCCTGGAGTTGGTGCTTGTATTTATTTATCTTTCACCCATCGGTGGGCTCGTTCCCTGTTCCTAGCTAGAGAAGTAAGGACAGCCCTGCGCCTATGGAATGTTACTGCTGATATTGCTTGTGACAATAGCGTCATTGATTTATCCAGTTTGTCACGGATGGCTGTTGCCCGTATCTTACTGGATTTCTTTGCATGACACATTTTCCAAACCTGGCTGAGTGGTCCAGTGACATCCCTGATTTTGGTGCTTATTTTAGCCAAGGATTGATCATTTTTGGTGGCATAAACATTCTTCGTCTCACATAAATAGGTCTCCAATAAACTGTCAAGCTGCTGAGTGCAGTTAATGTTTTTAGGAACTGGGAAATCTTCTAAAATATTTTCCCTTATCTCTGCCTCCGTGTAATGTTCTCTTAAATTTTTTGAGAACGACTTTGCCAAGTCTTTGGGGAGTTTCCATGAATTTTCTTTCCCCGACTTTGTCATCCGCCAGATATTATCCTCAGACGATGAGTCTCCAGAGGACTCTGAACTGAGAGAAGATGACGAACTTAACGAGCAAGAGCTGGAGGAAGAATAAGAATCTTTCCTCTTACGTTTTGTTTTCTTGGACGGAGGCATCTTGGCCTTCCTTTTCCCGTTTCTCTTCGGAGATCGAGCCTGAGTTCTCCGCTTTTTGGGAGGCGGTGAAGATGGCCTCGTGGTCGGTGGATCATCATTGCTACCAGTATTATATCCACCAGAATCAGCGCAATCCTGCTGTTCATCTTTCCAATCAGCAGAAGCGTCGTGGCCGGGGGGGGGGGCAGAGGGGGCAGTTGCCCCCCCTAGCGTCGGAAATTCGGAAAATTT
The DNA here is from genome assembly GCA_964019985.1 of Aurelia sp. 4 Dawson et al 2005. Lineage (NCBI taxonomy): Eukaryota > Metazoa > Cnidaria > Scyphozoa > Semaeostomeae > Ulmaridae > Aurelia > Aurelia sp. 4 Dawson et al 2005. Next base: position 14,075,657 of record OZ026493.1, on the reverse strand, counting down.
CGGAAATTCGGAAATTTTTCGGAAATTATTTATCTGTTTGAATTTTGGCACAAACTAGGTGTTTGTGGTTCTACTCGTTCAAACTTAATTCATACATCGTAGAAACGAATCATTCCACCTGAGATACTGACTGGACGGTGTTACTTATTTGAACAATTCGTTGATATTTTGAAATGAACGGTTGTTGTTTGTTTCAAGTCATCTGCAGCAGTTTCGTACGTTGGTGGTGTATGGCTTTTTCCAGGCAAGGGCGAGATTGCGTACTGTTGTGGAATTTCGTGATGACATTTTGTACCGCTCATTTGATCCGACGTAAAAGACGTTTCTTCAAAAATTTTCCTCGCACTCTTGTTCATTGAATAAGTATCACAAAACCATTAAATTATCATTGTCGCCAATGGCAAGCATGATGTTGGGAGATGCATTCTATGGCAAAGTAAATGACGTTTCTTCAAAAATGTTCCTCGCGCTCTTGTTCATTGAATAAGTATCACAAAACCATCAAATTATCATTGTCGCCAATGGCAAGCATAATGTTGGGAGATGCATTCTAAGGCAAAGTAAATGATGTTCCTTCAAAAATTTTCCTCACACTCTCATTTACCAAATAACTGTCACAAAATTATCAAAATTTTCTTGTCACTAATGGCAAGCATGATGTTCGGAGATGTCTTCTGCGTCAAATGGCAAGCATGATATTGGGACATGCACTGCAAGCCAAAGCAAAGGATGTTTCTTAAAATTTTCCTCGCATTCTGAATTACCGAATAACTGTCACAAATTATCCAAATTTCCTCATCCCCATTGGCAAGTATTATGTTGGGAGATGCATTTTAAGCCAAAGTAAAGAGTGCGGTCCCAAAAATTTTTCTGGGGACTTCGCCCCCAGAGCCCACAGTTCGCTGTCACCACTTAATTTACCCTGGCCACGACGCCACGCCGCTGTTGCAGTTATGACTAATCATTCTGTAAATCATAGTATTGCTTTCTCGGTCAGCAAATTATTTGTTGAAACTAAGCTACCACGTTTGGTTTGTGTTGTATGTTTTAAATTCATGATATGATTGCACAACGGATGACATCAAACGGAACAATTCTTCCTTAGAAAACTGCGCATGCGCATGATGACGTCATCAGTTTTGACGTCATTGTTCGTCGGCAAATCAGCAAGTTATGCCCTCCCTGTCATTGGCTACCCACGACGCCCCTGCCAATCAGGATCAGAGTTCCTTTCAGATGAATGAATAGTTGTTTCTTGTGAAATTACTTATGATAGGGCAGTGCCAGATGCGGAGGAAACTTTCAGATTCTGGAGTGATATTTGGGATAATGGTGGCCAACATCACAATAATGAAGCTGAATGGTTAAGAAATCTGAAAGAGGAAACGCATAAAGCTGTTCTTAAGCAAGGGAATGTGGGCATAACAGCAGAGAAAGTAGACTTGCTCCAAGTCTCGTCCGTTCGTTATTCTACTCAGTCCGCAGTGGAGCGAGCGAAGCGAGCGGAACGGGTAGCGGACGAGACTTGTAAATGTTGGAGGCTTATGAATAATTAATGAGATTTTTAATGTAACCGAGGCTGACTGAATGACAAAACGAGTCAGGGGGTTGCTCAAGCAGCAATTATCACGATACCGTGTTCGTATTGAAATCACGTCATTCTATTATTCAATGCGAAAATGAAATAAAAATGTACAAATTGATTAGCATAGTTTGAATTCAAAGGAAATTACTTGCTAATTAGAATTAGAATTAAGGCTATTAAATATTCTTCCTCATATATCAAATTTAAACATGAATTATCTACGAAGGAAGCATTTCGAAAACTATGTTTACTTACACCCACCACCCACACACAAAATTTCATGATCACATAATTTCACCTTCTTTCAGTCACAGGTTTTGCCTTCTTTGTTTTAAAAACGTCAACGAATACAAGTCGCCTAAAGACCACATCAAGAATCTGTTTCATCCCAACGGGTAGAAACAAAAGTTTTGTGAAATTCTCGAAGAATGCCTTCATGTTCAAATAATCGATAAGGACTTAAAATTATATGCAGAAATTGCTTCAAGAGTGTTCAAAATGATTTGAAGCATCAAGCGGATAAAAAAATCGAACCTACTGAAGATCAGATGAACAGTAGAAGAACATTAATAGTTTCTCAGCACCTTTCGAACATAGTACTAGGGTACTAGGTACATAGGTACTAGGTTTCTTGAATTTTTCGCCATCCTAGTACTAGTTTCTTATAAACCAGTTTCTTATAAAAGAAAAAACGTGCAAGGCTGCTGCAGCAGTCAAAGAGTGCAGCCCAAAAAATGAGTGTGCATCTGTTGATCTGGTCCTGTTGTCTTGGCTTATTACTTTACTATGCAATGGCCCTCATCAACAGCAACACTGGCAAACCTCCCCCAAAGCTCAGGGTATCTCAAATTGTGTTTTCTTCGTGGTTAGAATAACATTAACACGTCTTTCACGTTCGTCTTCTTCCAAATTTTCATTGCTCAGGATATTGCAAATGTCAAGGACGAACGGGAACAGTTGATAAACAGCCCTAAACAGCAGAGTTTCCAGAACCAGTTGGTTGCGGCACGACAACATCCCTTCCTTGTAACAAGCCTAACAGCGCCTCCAATTGACAATCTCGCAGCTGTTCGATCTTCAGGACTTGTTTCGCAATTTCTCTGACTTCTTTTGGATCGAAATGTTCTGAATCGTGGCCACATTACTTCGAGCTTCCGCAATTTCGAAAAGTTTCAGTAGAGCGCTTCGATTCGAAAAAACCATCCCCGTGTCAAGATTAGCCTCTATCTCAAGATCGATTTACTTTTGTCTTTTGGCGTCCTTGATTGGCCAGCTCAAACTTCAAAAGCTACCGCGGCGGTCAGAATCTTGACCGCTACCAATTAAAAATCTCATTAATTATTCATGAGCCTCTAACATTTACAAGTCTCGTCCGCGACCCGTTCCGCTCGCTTCGCTCGCTCCACTGCGGACTGAGGGGACTGAGTGGCCCGAAAACGAACGGACGAGACTTAGAGCAAGTCTACAGAGAAAGTGACGAAGCAGTGTCGAAAAATGCCAAAGTGGAAGGCACCTGGCCCTGACGGGGTCCAGGGGTTTTGGTTAAAGAAGATAACAGCATGTCATGAAAGGATAGCAATACAGTTGAATAGTCTGCTTAACAAGGAAGCTGCATTGCCACTATGGATGACACTTGGTAAGACTATATTGTGCCAGAAAGACCCAGCTAAAGGACATGAAGTTAGCAATTTCCGACCAATATCCTGCCTTCCACTTATGTGGAAGTCAATGACAAGTATTTTGGCAGGCGGTATGTATGCATACCTAGATGAAGATAGCTTGCTACCATCTGAACACAAAGGATACAAGAAGAGATCGAGGGGCACAAAAGATCAACTGCTGATAGACCAAATGGTTTTAAGAGATTGTAAGAAGAGGCACACAAATTTAGCCATGGCCTGGGTTGACTACCGTAAGGCGTATGACATGGTTCCCCATTCGTGGATTGTTGAATGTATGGAAATTTTTGGTATTGCAGAAAACGTCAAAGCATTTTCAACGGGTAGCATGAGTAATTGGAAGACCAAACTAACGTCATCTGGGGAATATTTAGGAACAGTCAATGTTATATTTAGGAAAAATCACCCCTGAAAAGAGTGATTTTTCAGGGGGATAGCCTCTCTCCGCTTCTGTTTGTTCTTTGCATGATCCCATTGTCCTTGATACCGAGGTAAGCTTCAGCTGGGTATGAATTCAATGGAAAAAGAGCTAAGATCAATCATTTATTGTTCATGGATGATCTAAAGCTATTTGGCAAAACGCAAGATCAAATCGATTCATTGATAAAAATGGTACATTTGTTCAGTAGTGATATCAGTATGGTATTTGGCATAGATAAATGTGGTGTTGTGATAATGAAAAGAGGGAAAGCTGGTAGAATGCAATGGAGTTGAATTGCCGAATGGAGAAGTTATCAAACAAGTGGAGAAAGATGGATATAAATAGCTTGGGGTGCTTGAGCTAGATCGAATAATGGAGAGTGATATGAAAGAAAGCTTTAATAAAGAATATATTTCAGAAGATTTAAACTAATTTTTAAGTCAAGGCTCAATGACAAGAATAAGATCCTAGCTGCGAATACTTGGGCTGTTTCACTTCTTAGATATAGTGGAGGAATCGTAAAGTGGACTAAAGGTGAACTGAAGCGAATGGATAGGAAAACACGAAAACTCATGACTATTCACGGAGCACTACACCCTAAAAGTGATGTGGACAGGATATATGTACCACGTGGAAAAGGTGGCAGAGGACTGATCAGTTGTGAAGGGTGCATCCGATCTGAAGAAAATAGCCTAGGATGGTATTTTAACCATAGCCCTGAGCAGCTACTTCAACTGACGAAAGATTCGAAAGTTATCAAGACAGAGTCCTGTATAGAGCCACATGAATTTAAGAAGATAGCTATGGATGAGTTAAGAAATGCGTGCAGAGAGAAGAAAATGTATGGTCAATTTGTTAGAGAGATCACTGATGATGTAGATGAGACTAAATCTTGGAACTGGGTAAGGCAGTCAGATCTTAAACCTGGGACAGTGTCATTGATTTTTTCCACTCAAGAACAAGCATTAAGAACTAACTATTCGAAATTCCACAATGATAAAACATCTGAATGACCGCTTTGTAGATTGTGTGGGGCCAAAGGCGAAAGCATTTCTCACCTCGTTAGCGAATGTAGTAAGCTTGCTCAGAAACAATACAAGGCAAGGCATGACAGTGTTGCGCAAATTATTCATTGGGAACTATGTGGTATGTATGGATTCGAAAGAGAAAAGAAATGGTATGAGCATGAGCCACAAAGTGTGTTAGAGAATGAAGAAGCGAAGATACTACGGGACTTTACCATTCAATGTGACCACTTAATTCAAAGCCGAAGACCTGATATTGTAGTTGCTGAGAAGAAAAAAAAGGAATGCAAGATCATCGACATAGCTGTTCCGAATGATGTGCGAGTAGGGAATAAAGAGCAAGAAAAGGTAGAAAAATACCAAGACCTCAGGCGAGAGATTGCAGCCCTTTGGGGAATGAAGAAAACTGAAGTCATCCCAATTGTTGTTGGTGCACTGGGCAAGATTTCGAAAGATTAGACATGTGCATAAAGAAAATTGGTATTAACATCAAAACAGAGGCATTGCAGAAAAGTACACTTCTTGGAGCTTCAAGAATATTACGAAAAACTTTGGAAATGTAGACTTTCGCTTGGACTTCAAAGAAAGAGAAGAACTAATGAGAAGAACCCTTAGACCTGAGGTTACTGGTTGTAACCAGATCTAAAGGACAAAACTACCAGTGTAAAACAAAGTGTAACAGTACGAACCATAATAATAATAATAATAATAATAATAATAATAATAATAATAATAATAATAATGATGATAATAATAATAATAATAATAATAATAATAATATTATTATAACAATAATAATAATAATTGCTGCGCAGCAGCCACCTATTCCAGCGCAGTGGCTTCCCCAGGCGAGATCGATTCTCGATGCTTGTATGTTTTTCTGTCTGTTTTTAACAATTTTGCAGTGACTTCGGTCAGCGGCTATTGAAATGGCATCGGAATGGTTGGAATTCTTTTATTGGCAGCAAAAGAACATTTACGTCACCTCTCTGTTCTCCTATTGTTAATTGACTCAAAGCCAAGATACCGATTTGTCATGCAGTCATGCATCACAATTCAATGAGTGTAAACTGCGGAATCAGGGAATGGACCTGTGCAAACAATACAATGCGCAGCACTCACTGACAATCGTTATTTCTAGTAATAATTATAATAATTTTGAAGCGTTCCCGTGTGAATGTAGACCCCATGTAGACTTGCTCCAACATCTATTCCGTGGTCAATCAGTGCTGAAAGGATACAATTACTTATGCGGGGGCGAAAACCAACGTGAAGACGCAGTTCTCGTTCGTTTCTCCATTGCAGCGTCTTCGTTTGGTTTGCGACCCGCAGAAGTAATTAAAACCTTTCAGCGTTGACTGGCCACAGAATAGACTTGAAGCAAGTCTCCCCGGGGCATGTCTATTGTGAGAATGCAACCATTGATTTGACTTGAAACTTCCTTACTTTAGAACAAACAAATGGACAAAAGATCCCTCTGATCTAGATCACGAAATCAAAGTTTCTCCTTCGCTATCAAATTTCAAATTCAAACTAAAGGAAGGATTATCAAACAAACTTTACGTACTTCCTTGCATAAAGACCAAAATTCTATTCATTTTCTTTCTGTAGCAATGCATTTTTTCTTTTCGATAGGACTAATCAAAATTAGGTTTTCTTTTGGAACTTCATCTCACAATGTAGTAAGGGCCTGTTCATATGGAGGCGAGCCAGCCCGCTTACCGGGCTGGAGCTCTCTGCCGAGATCTCACCTCATCCCTAATTCCAATACAAAACTTGATTTCTGTTCCTATGACTAGGCGGGCTGGCCCGCTTAGCGAGATCCCACTGGTGTAGTGGTGAGATCTCGGTAGGCGGGATGAAAATTTCCCCATATGAACACTCCATCCCGGCTACCGAGATGAAAATGTCGCTATTACTCATGCGCTGCGTCCCTAAACAATGGGCACGTGTCTCTTTTTTGACACGTGTCAAATTTCTGTCTCGGCAAGCGGGCTGGAATTTCTCCATATGAACACAAGATGAAAACTGTCTCGCCTACCGGGCCAGCCCGGTAAGCGGGCTGGCTCGCCTCCATATGAACAGGCCCTAAGTAGTATTAGGAATTCATTGATTGATTCATTTATTACGTTATCTTTTTCTATTTTGACAGGGCACATTGTAAAACAGTTCTTTTCCTATTGACTGAGTGTTGTCATCCTGTATAAAAAATTTGAAATGGAATGAAATAAGCTGAGCTGACCGTTCCACCTTTCGGAACGGAACAATATAGAACGGAACGACTGCGTTCCCGTGTGAAAGGGACCTACATTATGAAGAAGCATTTGCTTTCAATGCGACTGCTGCCTTGCAACCAGGAAATTGATGCACATAATACTACAAATGCTTATGCTTTCACTTTATCGTTAGAATCAAATTCGATCACAAGCCTGTTATATCAAAACGATGGCGGGATCGAATAGGAAATTGTGCAATATCATTCCATTAATTGTTGAAATGCTTTACTTCCAATATTGCCTGTTATCAAATGTTTGAAACTAGACCCATTTTTCCCGGTCGTTGGGAACAGTGGGCATAATTTAGTTTCCTAAAAGATAGCATGGAAATACCGGGTGTTCCAAAACAAGGTAACAGATTTGATTAAAGGTGCAGGTTCACGTAACCGTAAACAAACCTGTCATCTCTATAATCCATATTGTTTCCCACACGTGGCCATTGTGTTCTGCACAGATTTGGGTGGATGGGATGAATCCACTAGAAAGTTACCTCCAAAAATCCACTAATATCTCTGCAATCGTACAACACATGAGTGTTTCGTTTGTTTCTCTACAAAGCTCAAGAGTCCGTCTTCAAAATAGCACTGTCATTTTGAGAAATATAGTTAAAGATCTCTATGATACGGTCTATAAAAAATACTGCAAAATCGTCATTTCGATAGAAGTTTGTTTATACTACGTGACCCTGCCCCTTTAAGGCTAGCGAAAAGAACTGAGCTCGAATCAATCGGAAATCATCTTCGAAGTATTCCTTCTGACCCAGTTTCAAGGTTTTGGCTCGCTTCGCTCGTCACCCGGTTTGCCCATGGCCCCCTCCAGTAAAACATTGTATATCGGTCCTTGACACTAAGAACTCGCGAAAGCCAAACCACGTCTTTCAAAGCAAACTGTTCACTTTCCCATTAAATATTGTAAAAGTTTCCGATATGAATCAAGTTTGCCCTACATTCTTCCCATATAAGTCAAGTTTCTAATATGAATATGATCATACCATTTCTCAAAAGATTTAGGGTAGGGTGTCTTATAAGTAGTAGTTTCTATTTCGTGGCTTCTAGCAACAGGAATGCACCCAAGAATAAAGGAGATAACCAAAAGAGAAGGAATAAAAATGGAAGTAGCTGTACATGAGATAAAAGTGGCAAGATGCTATTTGATGCTGACTATGTAACAAACAGTATGTCAATGAAGTATACAATGATGAGAGAGGAGAACCACCAGATGCTACAGACCTCGGGACAGACCTCGAGGGATGTCCAATACTAAAGGCTGAAGAGGACAAAGTCATTAAGGAGATGAAAACTGGAAAAGAAAGTGGGAATGATGATGTAACAACAGAAATGCTGAAATGCTGAAGGCTGACGATACAGGTTTAGAGAAGATCCATGAAATATTGTATCAGTTTTCTATTTTTTCTTATATAAATACGAGGGTACTATTTCTCAATAATCAGTGTGAGGTATTTACCCAAGGGGGAGGGTAACACATGAAATCAAACCCTAATTAAATTTGAATAGACAACAAGTTCAGTTCAACGAAGCTGATTAGCCATAGTGGAGGGAGAAATAAAAAGAACCTTCATTGGGTAGAAGTCTAAGAATACAATGACTTTTTGGCATGGGTAAATTCTGAAGAGAGCAATGTGAGATCGGGGAGCGATTTTTGTGCACGTCAATCTTCAACACGCTTGATAATTAAAAATCGTTTTGGTCTCTATGACTTTTCGTCTCTCTTATATCAGTTGAATGGATATTTCAATGTGTTGAGGATACCATTTCTCAAAAGAATTAGTGTTAGGTGTCTTAACGTAGTAGTTTCTATTTTTTATGCTCTAACAAAGGTAAAGGATTGACCAGGAAATCGAAGAATCGTATAAAAGAAAACAGTGGAATAACGGACAGTAAATAAGTAAAGCAAACATTAAAAGTAGCGCAGAAACCCACTTCTTTCAAAGCAACCTGTTTACTTCCCCGTGAAATTTATATTGTACGGTTTTCTATTGTTTCATACATAAATATAAGGGTACCATTTCTCAATAATCAGTGTGGGGTATCTACCTGGGGGACGGGGGTAACAACTGAAATCAAATCCGAAGTTAGATTCGAGAAGACACAAATTACCGTACCTTTATTAAGTTCAGTTAAACGAAGGTAATTACTCTAGCCAAAGTGGAAGGGGAAATAAAAGAACCTTCAGTTGGAAGAAGGCTAACAATGCAATGGTTTTTTGCCATGGGTAAATACTGAAGAGACCAATATGTACTACCGAGGAAGGATTTCTGTGCACATCAGTCTTCAATACGCTTGACAATTAAAAATCGTCTTGGTCTCTATGACTTTTGGTCTCTATTACATCCGTTGGATAGATATTTCAATGTGTTCATTTTAGGATGCTTGGCACTGACAAAGTGGCGCACGAAGCCCGTGGTAGCCGCCGCAGGAGCTAGGAATTGCAAACCCACGCGCAGCGCGGGTTGGATTCCTCATCTTTGAACTATTCCTTGATAGTTAACTTGAAGATAGATACCTTGTTTGTTGGTATTGGAATATTGAGAGAAAACATTTTTTCTTGAAAGACCAGATTTGCCTCTCCATCTCGAAACCAGAGCTTTTAGGTTGTGGCCTAAACTATAGACGTGCTGTTTTGGGGAATCTCCTCAACGACAAACATAGCGTAGAAATTCTGAATAAGGACCAGTGTGCTTAGGTACAAATTCATTTTATAATATTTCATACTATTTATACAGGTTAAAAGGGTTCATAAATATATATGTTTTTCAACCTGACCTGTTTAAAAGATTAAAATAAGTACCAAAACAAAAGAATTACTGAGCTAACCTAATTTACAATATCATACAAAACTAAGGCAATAAAAGAGAACGTAAAAATGAAATAAAATTTGAATGGAATTGTAAAAGTAAAAACTGACAAACTTATCAATCAATATAATCACCAAGGAATATCTTTCTTCAGTCAAAAAGAATTTACAAGGTAGAAACAATTTAAGCACGAGTGAGCACTTTCAAGGATCTTATCCTTGTGAACTCTTTATCCTTTGGGTATACGCGATTGTTTGTTTCGTAATAATTCCAATTATAAGAAAAAATGCATTTTATTCAAACAAGGAAGATATTTCACACCCAACGGAATTATTTCGCCAATGCGGTGTAATTCAAACGTTTAGTTGAATGAAAGGAGATGTCTCTATGATTTCAAGTTCGATTTGGATTTCAAGAGCGAGGATTCTTCCTTGTCAATAGTATTGATGATAGTTTGGTAAATATCGAGGGGTACACTATCAAAAGGTGTGATCGTGACCGCCATGGGGGTGGTGTGGCAATCTATCTAAAGGATAATTTGTTAGATAAGACCACTGTGCGTGAAGACCTTCCTAACTCAGCTTTAGAACTTATATGCGTTGAGATTAAACCTATTCGTGCTGCTTCTTTCGTGGTCATGGCTTGGTACAGGCCCCCTAACGTATGTTTTGACATTTTCAATCAGATAGAGGAAAGCCTTCAATTTTTTGACAGGGAAGATAAAGAAATTATTCTTCTAGGTGATACAAACTGTGATATTCTGCCTAAATATTCCAAAGAGAGGAACGCAGATTCAAATGACCTTCCGACACATTCTCTTCGTTTGCTAGAAATATATAATCTATTTGGTTTTCACCAGTTAATAGAAAGCCCTACTCGTGAGACACTGATCACTACTACTCTAATAGATCATGTTGCTACGACAAGCAAAACCAACATAGTATCTTCTGGAATACATAAATCTTCTTTCAGTGATCATTATTTGGTCTATTGCATTAGGAAATTCCGTGGTGCTGCCAAAAGGCAACACAAAAATATTTCTTCCAGGCAAATGAAGAACTTTGACCAAACCGAGTTTCTCAAAGAACTTGTAGGGGTCGACTGGAGAGGCATCGTGCGGAATACAGACGATACAAATGTTATAGTGAATACCTGGACTAGCATTTTCTCTCTTATCCTCGAAAAACATGCCCCAACACGTAACAGACGTGTTTCTGACAAATTCTGCCCTTGGTTGACTAATGATTTTAAACGTATGAGCAAGGCAAGAGACAAGCTGAAAAAGCATGCTGTTCACTCAAAATCTGAATTATTGATGCAGGGCTATAGACATATACGAAATCAAGCTAATAAGCTAAATGAAAAACTTAAGCGTGAATATTTTACTAACAAAATTGCTTCCTGCGAAGGAGACCTCAAAAGCACATGGAAGACTATCAACAACGTTTTAAACAAGAAATCTAAAACCACCAACATTTCATCACTAAATATTGAAGGAAAAAATATTTCTACTAATGCTGATATTGCAGAATCTATCAATAACTTCTTCTGCACCATTGGAGAAACGCTTAGTGACAAAATTCCCTCAGCAAGAAATCCTCTCCTTGAAAACGATTACGAGGTCAATCCGGAAAAAAATAAGTTTCAATTTCACGTTATTAATACCCTCCAGCTGGAAAAAATTTTTAGCAAATTTAAAACCTCAAAGGGATGCGGTACTGATGGTATTGCTAGCTGCTTTTTAAAAATCGCCCTTCCGGTTATCTCAGAATCTCTTTGTGATATCTTCAATCTTTCACTTGCTACTGGTTGTTTTCCAGATAGCTGGAAAATAGCCAGAGTAGCCCCCATTTTTAAAAATGGTCAACCTGATGACCGATCTAACTACCGTCCTATTTCAGTTCTGCCTGTCTTGGCTAGGGTCTTCGAAAAAATTATTCATAACCAACTCTACCATTATCTCGACAAAAACAATCATCTGTTTTCAAACCAATCTGGTTTTCGAGCTCTCCATTCTGTTGTCACTTGCCTTCTTAACAGCACTGATGACTGGTATGTAAACATGGACAATGGCAAATATACTGCAAATATTTTTATCGATCTAAAAAGGCATTCGATACTGTAGATCATGACATTTTACTTGCTAAATTGAGGAAGTATGGCGTTGAAATCTAGAACTTACTTGGTTTACGTCATATCTAATGAACAGAAAACAGTTCTGCAAAGTAAATGGTGTCTGTTCAAATACCAAAGACATCCGATGTGGTGTGCCACAGGGTTCCTGCCTTGGTCCTCTCTTATTTCTGATCTATATCAATGATCTGCCGTTTTCTCTGAAGAAAGCGAAAGTGACGATGTATGCCGATGATACCAGTATTTCTTACTCTTCATCGAGTTTAGAAGATGTAAATCAAACTCTAAACAGTGAACTAAGCCATCTGAAGAAATGGCTGCTAGGTAATAAACTTTCCTTAAACATCCTAAAAACTCAAGCCCTGGTTGTGGGTTCCCGGCCCAAAATTAAGAAAATTGTTGATGGCACTGTTGATCATCCCCAGTTTTTTATCGGTGACTCCCAAGTTGAAAACGTAGACCAGTCAAAGTATCTGGGTGTGATAATAGACAGGAGTTTAAGTTGGGAAGAACACATTAATATTCTCCGTACCAAAGTTTCTCGAGCAATTGGGTTTTTGAAATATGCCAGAAAATTTTTACCTCAAAACACATGAAGTAAAATGTATCGGGGGATAGTGGAGCCCCATTTTCGGTACTGTTGTTCTGTGTGGGGATGCTGTGGGGCGACCAAACTGCTAACCCTACAAAAGTTGCAAAATCGAGCGGCGAGAATTGTTACCAAAAGTAAATTTGATACGCCTGCTATGGAACTAATACACAATCTAAATTGGCCAACTGTAAGTGATATTATTAGAAGCGAAACAGCTACTTCTATGTACAAGTCTCTAAATGGACTTGTACCTGAGTACCTATCCAACTTGTTTGTCAAAAATTCAACTCGGAATGTTAGAGAACTTAGAAATACTGAAACTGATCTTTGGCTACCATTGCGGAAGACTAAAAATGGGCAAAACGCAATATCGTTTCGTGGACCTAAACTCTGGAATCAACTCGAACTTGGTCTTAAACAAGCACCCTCCCTTGCCGCCTTCAAAAAAAGATTAAAAAATTGACTCACGCGTTCTTTTCTTTTTCTTATCAATGTTATTTGTCTCTTGTTTTAATTATTAGACCTTTGCCACGGCCCCCTGAAAAGCAGTTGCTGATCAACTGATGGGGCTACCGTGTTTAAAGAATTAAAAATTGAAATTGAATTGAAAATTGTACTTCGCTGTGATTCAGGAGATTCCACAACAAGCGCGTCAACAACTTAGGCCAAAACCCAAAAGTTCTGGCTTAGACGTGGAGGCAAATCTAGACTTCCATGCAGTGGCGCCGCCAGGATTTTTTATTGGAGGGGCAAAACAGGATGGGGTATTGGGCGGAGCCCCAGAAAATTTTTCTTGGACCACGCCCTCTACCTTGACCTTAGATTTGACCAACGCCCTTTCCATAGACTGAAATAAAGATTAAATGAGTCTATTAAAGGGGCATTCCGCGAAAATCAAATGCATGCAAAGGTTTATATCGTTATCCCGATCGAAAATCAGATCTTATCAGCCCTCAGAAATCGTTTTCCTTTCCTCGATCGCACTTCTCAAAGGCAAGATATGGAGCAAAACATTGGACCGATTTCAATTTTAATACCCTACTATTTTTGTGCTCCGTTGTTGGCGAACAAAGGTTGCAAATTTTCGTTTTTGTCCGCCGGTTAGTCGTCGGCGAGCATTGATGGGTTTGTTGCGCGTCGCTCTTAGAATTGAGTTTGAAAATCCTGTTGTATTGGTTCATTCATGTGTCCATGATCGACTACGACCAAGAGCAATGATCGGCTTTAACGACAATTCTCAGTATCCGTCTCGGATTCAAATGCGAGGTTATGGCTGAGTGCTCGAGATCCATGAGAAAATTGAGAAGATCCATGAGCGAGCTCTTAGATTTCTTTACAATGACTCTAACAGCTCTTACGACGATTTACTTTCCAAAGCTGGGAAATGCACAATGAAAATCAGCCGTCTCAGATCTCTTTGTACTGAAGTTTATAAAACTGTATCAAAACTAAATCCACCTTTCATGCAGGATATTTTCAAACTAAAAGAAACAACTAGATCAGCAAGAAACCCAATTAAATTAATTCATCATAGACCAAACTAAGTTACTTTCGGGTCAAAAAGTCTCCTATCATTAGGACCACAAATTTGGAATGCTTTGCCCAAAGAGATCAAATTAGCCGACAAATTTTTTAGAAAAAACATTCAAATTTTTAAGAGAATGATAAAACCATGGGGTGGGCCAACTTGCAACTGTAATATCTGTAGCTAGCACTGAAATATGCATATTATATAGATATAGACTGTTAGTAGTTTCAATATTCGATTTAGATTAGTTTCTACTAAATTAATTTTAGAAGCTAGAGTGAGATCGAATAAAAATAAGATGACAACAACAACAACAACAACTCGGTCTGTCGTTTGTGGCCGGTTTGAGCTTTATTTAAGGTGGAGAAATATCGGGAAATGTTGATAATGATATGAATGTTCGTTTTATATGCAAACGACGCGATTCGCCGATATCCAGTTTTTTTCCCGCGGAATGCCCCTATAAAACAACACGAGTAGGGTTCCACACTGTACACAGTTAGAAAATAACGTCCAATCGGCGACCGAGCATCCAACCTTTGGATCCCCAAATATTTCAGCGACCAATTTACCACACGCCACTCTGTCATGAAATTTGTCACACGGCTGTCGTGTACTTTTAGATTCAGAAATATGAAGTAGCTATTACACATGGTTTGTGAAAAAGAGGGCATTGGGTTAGGCAGAAACTTCAAAGCTCCGTAAACACTGAGGGATCTGGGGGCAAAGCCCCCAGGAAAACTTTTGTAGATATAAACTCTTTACTTTGGCCTAGAACACCTCTACCGATCAAATTTCAGCCTGTACTGCATTGGAGTTGTTGATCACTTTGCAACAGTTATTTGAATTAGCATCTCATGAAAATTTTTAGACATGATATTCTTTGGCTTAGAATGCCTATCCTACATGCAATCTTTACGAAGACCAAATGGGAAACCTTCACAATCTTGTAACAATTTTCAATGGATCACCTCCACAGGAAAAGTTTTGCGCACACACTCTTTTTTCTCCTAGAACGGTCCCTAACGGTCCTCACAACCCAACTTCCAAGGCCTCCAAAAACGTAAGTCTTGGACAATGCTATAATAGTCTGTCTAGGAAAGTTCTCTAGGAGTCAACTTATGCTATGGCCTTAGAAGAAGTCTCCCGGTCACTTTCCAGTATTTCGGCGAAAGATTCTTACCATGCACCACCTATGCAACTACCAAACTTCTTTCTCCTCGTTCTTGAAGAGATCTTGACTTACGTCCTCCATAAGCTATGCTGATAAGATATGCAAACTTGGAGCGTACGTAGAACGGGAGCCTGCGGGCTTCGCCACGAGAAAAAATTCGAGTCAATGCCGTACAGATTGTGGGAAAATGCAATTGAGGTGGCAAGATTGTAGAATCATGTGCTTACACATCATAATTGCCAAGATCAGCCGTACCCCCCCCCCCGCAATTTTTACGCCAGAAATAGAAGAATCAGAAAAATTGTCCTGGAGAACATTGGAGGGGCGGCCGCCCCCCGTTGCCCCCCCTTCCCGGCGCTTCTGCTTCCATGATGAAAATTTCTTCTCTCGATGCTCCAATATCAGCAAACAAAGTACCTATCTTCAAATTAACTATCGAGGAATAGTTCAAAGAATATTTCCGACTTATTCAAGCTAAATCCTTAGCGCTAGCCATGATCAAAGCCGTTATCTGATTTCTGGGACACCCGGTATGTAACTGCGTCTAATAGAACTGACGTTTTTTGAAAGAAGCAAGACGCATTGAATGCCAATTAAACGAAAAGTTTACGAGTGTATCTACTTTGCAGTCGCTACATGTATTTTGAGATTTTGCTTTATTTCGACTCACATTACCCCCACCCTACCCTATCGCCCTTGATAACTTACTACACGGTCCTAAGATAAGTTAAGTATCGTTTAGCTACTGTTCAACAAAACTCTGGTTTGGTATGCTCTATGACGCAACTAACGCATCTTTGACGCAAGTATAAATAGGTTTCAAATGTGAAATCACATTCTTGAACATTTAAATGCTTCAGTCCTCTGCAGTGTGTCGCTAATTTTCGAAGTCCTGAATCCGTGATTCGATCGCAGCCCTTGATGTTAAGACGTCGCAACTGCGGGCTGTTTACTGAAATGAAATTCAAACTTGTATCTGTTATCTTCTCACATTTCCCGATATCGAAGGCTCGTAACTTATCACAACTTTGTGCAACTCGTGCAACCCCTTCATCACTTATGCTATGGCACATATGAAGGTTCAGGTATCGGACTTTCCGACAATGTTTTGCAATATGTTTTACGGTTTCATCTGATATAGCACATTTGGCGAGACTGATATATCGCAGATCGTGGCATTTCTTGACGAGGAATTTACAGCCACTGTCAGTAACCAGACTACAGTCACTGACACTTAATTCCCTCACTCCTGTGCAGTAATTTGCAACTGCTATTAAGCCTTTGTCGGTTACGGCTTCGCATCGTCTAAGATAGAGGTATTCTAAGTAACTGCAGCTTCTTGCGATCATGTCAAGCCCTGCATCATCTAAGAGGCATTCGCTTAAATCAATGTAATGCAATTGAAGAAACGAAGCTTTCTCTCCATAGGACACCCCATTTGGAAATGAAGACTCGATTGATGAAATTCCTGGGCAGCTTGCTATATTTAGCAGAATAAGGTTAGGGCAGTTGGCAAAAATGTCTCCTATGCCTGCACCAGTAATTAGCGGACATTTTGCTAGTTCTAGATGTTGTAACTCCGGACATCTGCGACCGATTAGTTTCAAACTTTCGTCTGACAAACTCTGACATGAATTGATTTTCCAGTTGTGTATGACAAGGCAAGCATATGGCGATATCTTTGAAAGCCGTTTGAGAATATTCTCGACTACAATATTTGCATCTCCATTGTATCCACTGATATCAATGGTCGACCATAACTCAGGCGTCCAGCACAATTTATACCATTTCCTGCACACTGCTGCAGCATTACAAAGATCTCTAGTTGACAAATGTGAGAAGATTGACAACAAGTGATTACTTCTTAAGTCATGAATATTCCTACGTGATCTCAAGGTTAATATGCCTGTATCACTTGATGTACTGTCAGTTTCTCCACAGAGTAACGACTCATTGTCCGATGTTGGATGGTAAGGTTGATGTTGCTCTGTCGATAGTAAATAGTCTCTGACCTTCCCTTCAGCTGCCAAGTACTGACATACCTTTTGCTTGTATTTAAGTTCTTCAGACCTTGACTTCAATACGACATCTCTGAAGTCTTTTGCTAGGGTTTTACGAATAACGTCGCTGTGCTCCCGAGTGACTTTCACTTTTACAGTGCGGCCCTTACTGTGGCTGAGTCGGCCAGAGCTGTTTCCAAAGCTATACCCTGACCAGCTACCACAATCACTTAACGAGGTTTCTGCAGAGTTCGTCCTTGAATGCAGCAAATAAGCATCCTTACAGTCCCAAGTATCATTGGAGCAATCGGAGTGACTGCGAGCTGAATCAGAATGTGAATCTGTCGGTGTGAGGTCATTTGTCTGGAATTGACGGTCTTCAACGATTGGCGTGGCAACTAGACCAGCAAACCGGCCAGTTCTTATAACCTTTGCGTTTCTGTGGCTACTCGGTTTTGATAGTGTAGTGTCGATCTGTAAATGATTTAAAGTTGATGATGATTTGCTAGCTTTCTCTTGGTAAGGGCTCGGAAAATGCACATGTCGCTCTGACATTCTGTCTTGAGCAGTTGCAGACTTAGTTGGTTCACGTGATTGTCCTGACTTTACTGTCCGGTCAGCTCCACTGTGATTGTTGCGGTGATGAATGATCGAATGTAACGCAGGGTTTGCTCTATCTGTACTTCCATTCTCCTGTCTTTTGCTTTTCCTACTCTCTGCTTCGTCATTAAGCGAAATAGGATTCATGTTGCCTGCAAAGCAAGGACGGGAATCAGCTAAGGCTGCATGATTACAAAGACAGTATCAATTGCAAATCAAGTATAATAAAATCTACAAATTCAATGGAAAACTGTGGTTTTACAGACAGCCACAGCTGATCCAAAGAGCGGCCTTTGCCCTTCAAAACATTGCCTTCGCCACAAGCCTTACTGAATTGCACGTATTCTTTATAAAAGACACTGCCTACAAGAAACTCAACTTTCAGATCGCCAAAAATTATGAAACTCCGGTGCTTGGAAATTAACTTAAGAAACTATTTATTCTTACAAAGGAAATCCTTGACATGTTTCTAGGTTATCTCCACTTGCTTCTTTTATAATTATTACTTGTCAGGTACTTCAGTATGGTCTAAACATTGGAAAGGCTTCAAACAATGTTGTTTTGAAATCAGTTCGATATTGGGTTCGATGGAACAGTGAACATAAAGACGGCTATAGAACTTTTAAGAAATTCGTAAGGAACTCTGAGTAATCAAATCTAACAATCGTAAGAAACTTTCAGCACTGGCCAAAATTCTTAGTTTCTTATAAGAAATACATGTTTTCAACAACCACAACTGTCCACCGCATTAAAAATTCCTTCTTGTTGCCACGTAGCTCAACGTTACAATTATCCATTGATAACTTTCTTTTCGTTGGATTACAAACCATGATAGCTATAGCCTAAAATAGCTGCCCAATCAATTCCAACGTTAAACATTTATGTTACATCGGAAAAGGTGGATGAACATATTTACAATTTTTTGATAGTATACAATATAAAACACGTATCTAAAACATTCATTCTAGAAAGCCAAATTCGGAATAAAATGCGACACAGCTTGTGTGGAGAATTTGCTCCGTTCCAATGCTCTTTGAAGAAACTGCCCCCTGGTTAATTCTAAAACCATAATTAGCATGTCATTGTAACTTCGTACAATAAAAACTAAATCTTTTGGGAGACTGATCATAGAATTTGGTGTTCATTAGTCACGTGGTTTGTTGTCAAAGAAGTAACCAAACAATAGGACCATGTCATATATAAGTTTAGTAACAGCAAATGCTTATTATTTCAGTCAAGGTTGATTCAATAAACTACAATCTATAATTTGCTGATTTCAGCAAATACAAATGATGCATATATCAAATGAAAGTAAGGGCCATCGTTTGGTACAATGCAGGACTTAATCAGAGTCAAAACAAACAAACAAATAAACAAACAATGATTGTTTTAATATTTTTTCTGACCACTCTCCAAATATGGGCACCTGCTGGTCAATTAAAATTAGGAAAATTCAATGCTGTTTCTGCTTTCTCTCTCCTTTACTTTCTGTTTTACTGGCAAATGTTCGAGTGTCAAGTATCTTTTGCCCCATACAGGTGGACTAGGGTTAAACTGACTAGTGATTCTGAATTTCGTATTATTTTGTGATAAAATTTGCCCCAGTTGTTGAACTTCATTCAAAGCTGACGCTTTCTGTGCTATTGCCGACCGACCTCGCTTCAGGTCATTGAACTGGTCATTGCTACACAGATTGAGATGACTTTAATAAAAGTTAATGATATCAAATCATGGGTGGTTAGACGCCGCAGTTGTACTTCATTGCCGTGGTTGTTCTTCTACGGAGGAAAAAATTATTCACAACAACGGAGGAGCTGGCGTAAGAGATCAGCAGAAAGAAACTCTTCCTTTCAACAACTTCGAAACCTCCTTCGCATAAAGGTATTTCTCCGCAGGAACATATATGTATAAACGTTAGTGGGGTGTCTCCCCATGATCAAGAATTACTTGCTTAACAGCAAAAAATATTGTGCATCATACCCATTTCTTGGGTTCTGTAAATGATCGATACATAGACACTACATAGATATACTCAATGGATCCTTACAGAAATAAGAGAATAGCAAGAATTTGCCGGATGTAAAGAACCTATTACGCCAAACAACCCAGTGCTCTCCCCTCTGCAAACTTCCTAAAACGACTGGCAGGAATCTGACACCGAATAACCAGACGTTACTTTGTTTTACGTTGTGCCTCTTTCATTGACCAACAACCCCAGACCCCAAGTATATCATGACTAAAATATGCGATTAAAGTTGAAAAATTAACATCAATTTCCTTCAAAAGCCTAAAGAGCATGCCCTTGGCGCGTATTAGCGTCTTAAGGCGACTGGTTTGATGGCTGAGGGGCACACAGCAAATCAAGAAATGATAATACAGGGTTAGATGGGAAATGAATGAAGCATAACATGAAAAGAAATAAAAAATGTTAAATCGATTGACCCTGGCTATATTAAGGTTACGAGGATTTGTTTTCAACGTCCGTTGCCATTAGAGATGGATCGTTACTTTAACTGGCCATTGAAAACGTTGGCTCTATGTTTTATGTTGCATCTCAAATGGAAGATGAGACCGATGCAATCAATTTCACATTGTTGCCTCTCAGAATGCCATGTTACACTAAAAAATTATGGTAACTCAAACATATTCACAAAAGGGCGGGCTCGAGCCAATGAGCACCCACATATTTGCCAGTTTTGTTACCACTTGGTATAAATTAAATATAAACAGAGCTTGTGCCTCCGAAAATAGTCTGCTGGCGCTAAATTGGTCTACGGGGATATTGTTATCAATCACGTTGTGCAAGAATTGGCAATGGCTCCCAAATCAAAACAAAAAATGGAAATTATTTTGCAAGAAAACGGAGGCATACATCCAGGACCGTCGAGAAGGGAGGGGTAGAGGGGGTAAAGGTCCAGGACCCGGGCCCCAAAGGGGCCTGTACATATCTTGTGCCATAAAATTTTGTTATCACTATATATCTCTGCAGTGCATTTTTATGGCAATTTATCTGCTTTAAAAGGGTATTTACAAGAACCGTCGACTTTGATGACAGTTATCATGTCAGAAACCAGACCGTCGTATTGATAGTTCTAATTCATCCAAACTGGTTCTATCCTAGTCAGTTGTTGGTGTCGTAGGGTCGTTGAGTTTCCGTTCACATTCAGTCTTTTCGGCCTTTGAGTCGCTCGTTCCCTCTAGCACGAACTGGTGTGAACAAGGCATCACTAGCATAAAACGATGTCCTTGATTCATAAATACAATTTTTTGTAAAGCCTTTACATGGAATGTTTTGGCAATCTTTGAGAATAATTAGTAATAAAAAGGGCGTTGAGAGGCTGCTCGCTTCGCTCGTAGTTAAGGTAGTAGCGTTGACCATAAATCAAGGTAGTACGAATATACAATATTGTTCGTAGTATCGAATACACATTTCGTTCAAATTAAAGGTGTCCGCGGTGCTCCATGAACACAGCCTTGACCGTGCTCTCACAATAAGTTGGCGAATGTGAAATGTACATCGATCCTGAATCAAGGAAGAAATGGCGCGAAAACGATCTTGTCCCCAGTCTCCAAAAATATTTCAATTTTATGAAATATACAAATTTACTTGATAACAGTAAAAAATTCTGGCTTTATAAGAAACCAAACTCTCAGATTGCACAAAACTACGAAATTCAATGCTTGAACATTATCTACGGAACAATACGGAACAGCTTTTAGAGGGGGGCAGACTTCAACAACTGAATTGGTTCAATTCTCATTAACACTAAGTTCTCAAAAATCATCCATTTCAAAAAGTCACTCATTTCGAAATCCTTTGCAGGGACGTAGGAAGTATCTCAAACTTAGGGGGCATGACACCTCGAGAGCACTTTTTCCCCAGGAAAAGGGGGCAGTTCCTAAAAATAAAAAGAGCACTTCTTTGTTTATTGCAAAATTTGGGGAGCAGGTGTCCCCAGTGGCCCCCGATTCCTACGTCTATGAGATCCTATGCCTGAAACATATAGTTCCGTGACCGGTAGGTATACGTATTTTGTATAAGAAACTGCTTATGATAAGACACTGAACTCTAAGAAAATCCGGGAGAGATAAAATAAAAATTAAGAAACTATCTATTTTTGACAGAAGAAATTCTTGAAATATTTTTGCGTCATTTCAGTTGTTTCCGTATCATTACGGCACTTCAGCGACAACCTAAACATTAGAGAAGCTTAAAAAACATTGTTTAAACTTTTCACAAGGGCACAAGGGCACAGGTAGTAAACATTAAAAAATTGCTATGGCAACTCTTGAGTACTCAAAATCTAATAGTTTTTAGAAATTTACTGGCCCAAATTCTTTGTTTCTTTAAAACCTACTTGAAGAGTGCTAAATTTTGGAACTGTTTATGAGTTTCTTCATATAAAGAATTAAAGAATTCTGGAATTCTCATATCATAATGTGAAGTTTGGAGATGTCAGGAGCTTATCTTTTGTTGTTAGAAAAGTTTCCAACTTACTTCAGTAAAGTCTAATCAAAACATCGACAATCAAACACATTTACTCGTCAGTTTCTTAGCTTTGAACTGAAAATGACTGCCCTAAAACGCTAAAATGAAGTTTGTTATGGAAACATCTTCTATTTTTGGAGATTGGAGACAAGATCGTTTTCGCGCCATTTCTCCCTTGATTCAGGATCGATCTACATTTCACATTCGTCAACTTATTTTGCGAGCACGGTCAAGGCTGTGTTGGTCAAACTTGGCTTGTGAAAACAGTTTCATTTCATCGCTGAGAATTTGCTCTGTTCAGGATTTGGCAAGTGGACTTTTGTTTATTCAGCATTGCTTGGTCTCAGTGAATGAAAGCTGCGTAAGTTATTACTTATTTCAGAATTACTTTAACTTTCGGTTTTCTGACTAAGGCCAATCTGATGAGACTATGAGGTCAACCAGAGGTCAGGCAGAATTCTCAACGCCTAGTCAAGTAATTCCTGGATACATTTAATTTTCTAGAGATACTTGCTAGTAGAGAACAGATCTACACTTCGCTGTAATCTTTTGTGCCTTGAAGTTGTTTTATTGCCTTCATTCCTTTTCCATCGCATTATTTCTGATGTAGCAAACTGTAAAATTAAAACTCAAAATGCAGAGGGATCACAAGCAATCTCACTTAGTTCAATAACGATCTATGATCTAAATAAAATCTAACAGTTGAGGTAACCTTGAGCTTTCCTGTACAATTGTGCAGTGTAGTTAAATCAAGAAAAATGTTTTTGAAAAGCATTTCCAAGTATTAGTTTCCGTTGCGTTGAAAACTGTGTTGTGTAGAAACAAATTTCTATCAAGGAAGACGAAAACCAAGGAAGGCAAGGCATAGCCATCGACGATAAAATGGCGATTTTCATTTTGGACGGATGAAGCAAACCATGCATTCAGATGGCTTTTAACCAAATTGGTTCACCCGAAGTGTTCCAATATACTTTCAGTCTTCTTTTGCGTGCTGTCTTCTCGTCTGTTCACGCAACTTGAGTGTCATAATACGTACGCCGATATCCAGGGAAAGCCCCGCCTCGAAGCTTTGATTTACGACGAACCAATGCAGATATTGAAAATCTACGCGGTAACATTTTAGAGAAACTCCTGTTCTCTACAAAAAGTTTTTAAGCGTCAATTGTCCAAAAAACGACTGCATCGCACACTTTGAAAGGGTCGTGGTTTTTGGCATCTTCCCACAGCTTTGTTTGTTTACTTTTGTAAAATAACCCTGACGCCCGCATATTCCATTGTCATTTCTAGCGATCTGATTGGCCGAACCGCACCATAACAAATCCGCTGATTGGATAAAACAAAATTCTCCTATCCTTTGTGATTCGTGATGACACCGATGAGTGCCTGGGCGAAGAAACAAAGTAAACGGATTTTTATTTGCGACGTACTGAATTATTCGTGAAAGAAAATCGTCAAACAGAAACCAAGCGCAGTCTGGTAGATACACAGAACTAGAGGATGCCTTAAAGGCTCTTATTCAACCAGCATACCTTGCACGTGTCGCATCTTGAGTGGCCTTTGTTTTCGCCATTTTCATGGACCATGAAAATGGCGACAACAAAGGCCAATCAAGAGATGGTGCCAACAAAGCATGCTGGTTGAATGAGAGCCTTTGAACAAACGAAGAGAGGTGGGTACTCTTGAAATTTCTTACTCAAGAATGTTTTAGCATATTTTAGAGCTAGGCCATATTTCGGACCCCATAGAAAGCGTGTCAGATTTGCTCATCTACGAAGCAAGAAAAGGTCTCCAACCCCACTGTATCGATTTTATGGGAATTAGTGATGTTTCAGGTACGCTTCTCAAGACTTTAGGATTAAATTGAGTACTAGGAATGCTAGAAGCTCAGAAATGCTGAAAACGAACAAAGGTCGCGAGTTTGAGGCGCCATAACTCCTTGGAATTGGGAGTGATTTTGACCGGCATCCAAACTTGAATGCTCAAATGTATGGAGAGTAGAATTCTTCAAAAAAATTCGGCAAATTTCAAGCAGTTTTTTGTCCTGGTTGCGTTTTATGAGGGTAGGTAAAATTTAGAAAATTCTTCACACGTTTCTTTTGTCTTCCCCACTTATTCGCCATTTGATTGGTCCGTAAAAATGAGGTTTTGGCGATCTCCGGTCTTGATTCCTATCTTGCTCCAATCATCTCTAAATATGGATAATTCATTTTACACATACTGTTCATCGGACAAGTACTCCAATCAGCATCATCACACTCTTGGAACAGAGTCATTCCTTGAAAATAATTTGTTATGTGTTATGAGATCTCTTGGGAGTCAAGACAGGAAGGTCGGGAGATCTTCTGAGGGCCAAGGCCAAAAGAAGTCTCCTCTCTTGTTGATAACCCACCCGCCGGGAATTTGAAGATACATCATGATCAACCTGATCTCGAGAGATCTGTTAAAAATTCTTTTTCAAGGAATGATTCGACGATGTCAAAAGTGCGTTGATCCTCAAGGGAGTACTTTCACCGATGAATACACAGTGACC
Organism: Aurelia sp. 4 Dawson et al 2005; assembly: GCA_964019985.1. Taxonomy (NCBI): domain Eukaryota; kingdom Metazoa; phylum Cnidaria; class Scyphozoa; order Semaeostomeae; family Ulmaridae; genus Aurelia; species Aurelia sp. 4 Dawson et al 2005. Next base: position 14,050,810 of record OZ026493.1, on the reverse strand, counting down.
CAGAACGCGCAAATTTTGGAAAAATTACAGAATATCGGAAAAATCAAATTTAATCAAAACAACAATGGTGATGTATGGTCTTAAAGAGGATACCTTATGGATCAAAATAAAGCAAAAAGTAGACTTTTCCGACTTTTGAGTCCGGAGATATTTACTTGCAAAGTTGGATGAAATTGACATTGTTTACATTTTATGTAATTTTTGGTACAGGGGCGGATCCAGCCCAAAGTTGAAGAGGGCCAATTTGCAGATTGGGCGCCAAAAATGCAGTGAAAAGTGAGCGCGCCGAAGGCGCGCAGAAATCTTTGGGCCTTTATTCAGGAAAAATTCTCTGGTTTTTTCAATTGAATAACACCTTAATTCATATGTTTCCCACATTCAGAACAAAACACGAAAAAAAGAGTGCATTTGGGTCAGGATAAGGGGCGCCCTTCTTGCCGAAAATGGGGCGCCAAGCTGAGTTTTCATAATGAAGGGGGGGGCAGTTGCCCCCAACTGCACCCCCTAAATCCGCCACTGTTTTGGTAGATTTCTACAGAATGCTCACTCCAACAACAAATTCATTTGCGAAGATCTCTGCCTAGGGTTATCCGATTTCAGCTCTGTTTGTTTTAATTGATAGAACTATATTTCAGCTTACAGAGAAGTCAGTCACAGCCTCTTCTGGCACATATTTTTTTGTTTTCTTGTTATTTATCCTATGTGCACTTATTTTCCGGAAATTGACACATAAATGCGTAATTTGAAATTAAAAGTATAAAATAAAAAAAATTAAGGAAAAAAAATTTTTGCCAAACCTAGATTTTATTAAAGACGAACATTTCAGCAGATATTCTGCCAAAAGCAACCATTCAGGATCGTGCAGGGAACAAAATTATTTTATTTTGAATGTGTCCACTACGTCTATTTTACGACATTGGACCCACCCCTCACTATTTTGAAGTTCACCTTCAGACAAACGTGAATCCTGCAACCCAGACTTAGGATATGTAATCCTGACTGGTTTTATCCTTTTAAACAAGTGTTCTGCCATAACTTAGAGAAATTTTGAATTGACTGCCTCCTCCGCAGAGGCCTTTTGTGGTTTTTTAGTTGAACTGCCATACGCATTGAGAATCCTATCTGTATGCAATTCAAAAAACACTGCAAAAATGTTATACTTATTGTTTTTTCGACTCGCACTAATGGAAATGATCCATACGAAATTGTAGATGTCATCAGCGATGGCTCCTTAAAACTGATAGAGTTGGAACTGCGAAGTCTCATCACTTTGACACTATAACAATTTATTTTACGGCAATTACTGCAGTATGATGATCAGCTTGCACACAAAAACATCAGAAATAACATTTTTCACATTATATTGATTTGTCCTGAAGCTGATTGCCTACGAAATGTTTCTGATGTACATTTTCAAGGCTAAAATTGCATTGCATTGCATTTGAATGGAAGGGAACCATTCAAATTCGTTGCCATCGACAAGAGGACCATCGAAAAGGCCTTAAATAAGATCAAGACATCACATGGGTCTGGTGTGGATAACATAGCCAGCTATTTCTTAAAAGTAGCATTTCCCGTTATTTCTGATTCACTCTGTGATATTTTGAACCTTTCCTTATCTTCAGGAATTTTTCCTGACAGCTGGAAAGTTGCTAGAGTGGCTCCCATATTTAAAGAAGGCCCAACTGACGAAAGATCAAATTACAGGCCAATATCTGTTTTACCAGCTGTTTCCAGATTATTTGAAAAACTGGTGTACGACCAACTATATCGATACCTAGACGAAAACAAACTCATATGCTTGCAACAGTCTGGTTTTCGCTCTTTACACTCTGTTGTCACATGCCTTCTAAAATGCACGAATGACTGGTATGTCAACATTGACAAAGGGAAATATACAGCTATGATATTCATTGACCTTAAGAAGGCCTTTGATACCGTTGATCATGGTATTCTTCTTGATAAGATGAAATTCTATGGCATCTGCGGCTTGGAACATGATTGGTTTCGGTCGTATTTGAATAACAGAAAGCAGTTTTGCAAAGTAAATGGCGTCCCTTCTGACATTAAAGATATTGATGTCGGAGTGCCACAAGGGTCTTGTTTGGGACCACTTCTTTTTCTGCTTTATATAAATGATCTTCCCTTTGCACTAAAGAAGGCTGAGACAAATATGTATGCTGATGATACCATGATTTCATATTCCTCCAAAACTTTGGATGAATTGCACATGGTGTTAAACGCTGAGCTTGTCAATATCGAAAAATGGCTTCAAGGTAACAAGCTATCCTTGAACGTCGTCAAAACACAGGCTATGATAGTTGGGTCAATGCAAAATGTAAATAAAATGGCAGTGCAGCCTACTTTGTTGCCAGTGTTTCACGTAGGTGGTACTGATATTGACTTAGTGAACAAAGTGAAATACCTTGGTGTCCATATAGACAATAGTCTAACGTGGAAGTGCCAAATTGAGAACATAAAAGGGAAAGTTTCTCGCGCAATAGGTCTTTTAAAATATTGTAAAAACTTTGTATCAATGGAAACCTTGAACGACATTTATCGTAGTATTGTAGAACCACATTTTAACTATTGCTGCTCCGTTTGGGGCTGTAGTGGTATTACGAGAATAGAGTCTCTACAAAAGCTTCAAAACAGGGCTGCTCGTATCGTTACGGGTAGTTCTTATGATGCACCTTCTGTGCCATTACGCAAAGAACTTGGCTGGTTGTCCCTCAAAGAAATGATTGTGAAAGAGACATCTACAATGATGTATAAATCTCTAAACGATCTTGCACCACAGTACCTTAGTGACCTATTCCTTAGACTATCAGATTTCCACACACGAGAGCTAAGAAACACCAAAAATGATCTTGCAGTACCGTTAATGCGAACAGTAAGTGGCCAAAAGGCATTCTCTTACCGTGGTACCAAAGTGTGGAACAAGTTTAACAATGATATCAAAGAGGCCCCCTCGGTATACTCTTTTAAATCAAGGTTGAGACAGTTGGGGTACGAAAATCTTTAATTTTGTATATTGCTTATTGTCGCCAGATGTGTATATTTTTATCTATTAATTTATTTGTAAATAGTTTATTAGGTACTTTAATTTTAACAGGGCCAAATTGTAAAACAATATCCTTATTGAATTTGTACCCTGTATAAATATGTTTAAAATATGAAATAATATATATGAAATATTTCAGACCATGCTTTCCCAAGGCTTAAGACAGTTCAACTAAAAGCCACAAAAGGCCTCTACAGAGGAGGCGGTGAATTTATAAAACTTTCACTCAGTTATGTCAGAACACTTGTTCAAAAGGATAAGACCATTCAGGAATGTATATCTTAAGTCTGGTTGCAGGATTTGCGTTTGTCTGAAGGTGAAAATGAAAATAATGGGGGAGGAGGGGGTCAAAAGTAGCAAAAAAGTGGTAGTGGACACATTCAAAATAACATAACTTTGTTCCCTGCACGATCCTGAATGATTGCTTTGGCAGACAACCTGCTAAAATGTGCTTCTTTGATAAAACCTAGGTATGACAGACATCTTTTTTCTAAATTTCTCTGTTTTTCCTTTAATTTCAAATTATGCATTTTTGGTGTCAATTTCAGGAAAAAAGTGCGCATTGGATAAATAAGAAGAAAACAAAAAAAGCGAAGCAGAAGAGGCTGTGAATGACTCCTCTGTAAGCTGACATGTAGTTCTATCAATTAAAACAAACAGAGCTAAAATCTGATAACCCTGGGTAGAAATCTTAGCAGCTGGATTTGTTGCTGCAATGAGCATTCTGTAGAAATCTACCAAAAATTACATAAAAAGTAAACAATGTCAATTTCATCCAACTTTGCTAGCAAATATCTCCGGACTCAAAAGTCAGAAAAGTCCACTTTTGCTTTATTTTGATCCATAAGGTATCCTCTTTAAGACCATATATCACGATTAATGTTTTGATTAAGTTTGATTTTTCTGATTTTGTATTTTCCATCTTCAGCTGAACCAAGGTGGGGCATTTCTGTCAGAATGCTGATAACTTCAGCTCCAGCTATTGCAAATGCTAGGCAGCATCTTTGAGAAGAAGGCGAAAGTAAACAGTTGTTTTCTCTGTAGCAAGTCATGAAGAGTCAATAATAAAGGCAATGTTCATTTGACTGAAATTGGAAATGACTTGGAAGTTGGACTGTGTCGTTGATGTGTTGATTTCTGAATTATCGTTGAGTTTTGTGAAAAATATCTGTTGTCCTGTTGGTTACTCGTCCTCGATGGACAACGCCGGAGAAAGCTTTAACAGGCCGCAGGTAAAGAAGTTTAGAAAAATTTTGGTCGATATGTACACAATACTTCAAATTCAATAGCTAACTCAATATCTAACACATCTTTTGATATCTTTTTTCATATTAAGCGTTATAATTGCAAATTAACTACTTCTAGGCCTAAATTTCTGAAAAATTAGTAATCATTTCTCACAAAAGTTTTGGAATCATCATACATTAATATAAAGTCGTAGACACCTTTTAAAATAATCATAAAACTTATTCATCGATTGTTTGGTTGTTTCTCAAAATTGAGAGAAAGTACTGACAAAGAGTACACATATTGAAAATTTTGTGAAAATTTTTTGGGTACGTTTCTGCATGGAATCTTTGGTCAATATTACAAAATACTTCAAATGTAATAGCTAAACCAATAGCTAAGACATCTTTTGACATCTATTTTTTATTTTCAGCGTTAAAGTTGAAAAAGAACAATTTTAGGCCTAAATTTGTGAAAAGTAGCATAGTCTGAATTTTGCAAAAATTTGCCTTGATGAGATGTATTAACGAATGCGTTTTCCAGGAGAGTATCGATGGACTCTGCTAGCTTTAAATGAAAAAAAAAAGATTTTGCAAATCGGATAAGTAAGTGTGATGCAGAGCATTTTGAAGTTTGTAATTTGTAGTAAACAATGGTCAATTTCTTCCTGAAATTGCTTAGATATGATGCAATACAATTTCCCGAAAGTTTGACAAATTCTTTCTCCGGAACGAATGGCTCGATTCATCTCATTTTTTTTGCATAATGGCGGAAAATTCCTTCTTAACAACACAAAAATAAAACGAAAATCATATTTCAAATCTGAATTCTGGGTATTTTTCCAGCCCTGGATCACTGTGGAATTGTATGTTTAAATTAAATTGTCGATACTGAGATAAATGAAGCTAATTTCGGAGCTCCCTTGACGATAGGTCTCACATAAACTGTATTTTGTTAAATACATCTTTTGTGCCGTCTTCAAATTTTGTTGATTTTATTCACTGTGCGTCAAGAATTTGCCTAGGCCAAAACGTCAAAGCTCTGGTTTGGAGGTGGAGGAAATTTTGTCCCTTGAAGACTAATATCTTCTCTCCCAACGCACCGATATCAACAAACGAGGTATCCTTGTTCAAGTTAGCTATAGAGGTATGTTTTGAAAATCATTTCGTGTTGATTCGCACTATATCCTTATTGCTAGGGTCAACGAAATCCGTATACTATTTTTGGGACACCCGGTATTTTTCCAGCACTGGAGTTTCTTAATTTTTGGTGATCTGAGAGTTGAGTCTCTTATATGCAGTTTTCATTTTAAAATTCTTTATACACGAAAAATCCCTTCAGCTAACAATTCAATGTCAAATAAGAAAATAAATACCTTAATTACATTAATACAGTCTATATACAGTTAAAGCTAAATTATGTATGGTAAACTATTTAATAGCAGCTGCTCTTCTTGGGAGTCGTGTTTTATGTTTTGTTTGAATCTTTTCAATTGCTTTTTGAATCTATTAAGTGTAGGGAGCTCTCTGATATTGATGGGAATATCGTTCTAAGCTTTCAGAGCTGAATAGTGAAAGCCTTTCTTGATATATTCAAGGTTGTTTCTGGCATTGCCTGCTGATTATTTTGTATGCCATAACTGATCGATAAAACTTTGCTAGTTGCTCACACACAGAAATTAGTTGTTCATCTCATACAGCTTGAAATGCAGATATTTCTTTTGTTACAACTTTAGTAAGGAATATGATAAGAAATATCCACACTTGCAATTAATCTACAGGGTGTCTCAAAATAATTGCTCGATGTTTGATTAAATAATGAAAGATAATGATAAGATGAACTGGCTCATAGAAAAGAAAGGTAGCCCTGTCCTTACGATTTTAAAATAATTTTAGATACCAGAACCTTGCAAATCGATTAAAAATGAACTGAGTCGCAAGCTCTCAAAGATGAAAAATGTAATGTGTGCCAGCTGAAACCAAAGACCCCCGGACTACGTACAGTGAAGAAAGCTCGAAGATCGAGGTAAGGGAAGGTATGCAATGTAATACCTCTCATTGATATCAGAGGAAATCAAATAAAACTTCTAAAGTAATCTAATCCTTACAATCATAGTCACAATTTGCTTAAGACTGCTGTACCCAAAAACCGTAGTTTAAAACATAATCGAAGATAGACTGAATTTTTTCCCGCAAAGCAGTCATACGCTTGAATGTTAGGTTATAGAAAACCTGTTCAAATCCAATTTGGTTGCCCTGAAACAACTGAGAAACAACAGAAACGATGGACCATGGGACTTAGACCAAAACTGCCATTAAGAGGCCTCTGATTTCAGCTTTCGCACAAATGTGAACTTCAGATGCTCATAACTCCATGACTTTTTAGCAGATTTGCAAGATTCTGGTGCTAAATATTAATCTAAAATCTCAAGAGACGACTTCTTTAACCAAGTGCCTATTCAACATATCGTTAATTTTTGGCATTTACTCAAACGTCGGTCGAACAATTTTTTGAGAAACCCTGCACATGTAACTTTTTATAACGAACGTACCCTGGGTACCAGAGCCTCAAAAAATGAAATAAATGAAGAAAGAAAAATTTTTCATTCTTCTTTTACAATTTCTTTTGAGGCTCTGGTACCCAGGGTATAACGAACGAAGAATTTGGGCTAGTACTGACAGTTTCTTAAAATAATCAGATTTTGAGTACTCAGGGATTCTTACGAGTTTCTTAAAGGTTCCATAACAATCTAGCCTGCACGCAGACTCTACCAACCAAAAGGAAATTTTTCCTTTTGATTGGTAGAGTTCGCGTGTAAACAATCTTCATGTTAACTACTTGTGCCTTGCCGAACATCTTAAAACAAGGTTTTTGAAGCATTTCCAGTGTTTAGACTTTACTCAAGTACCTTCCGAGTAATATGAAAAAGAAAAAAGTGTAAATAATTAAGAACAATGTGAAGGATTTCTTTTATCAAATAAATAGCTTCTTACGTTGTGCTTTCCCAGTACTGCAGTTTCTTAATCTTTAGGCGATCTGAGAGTTGAGTTTCTTATAAGCAGTTTTTTATTAAGAAGTATACGTATTCATAAATACAATTATTCATTCTATTCCTTTTTTCTTTATGAGAATAACTATCAACCTTTGTTCCTTCGTGTTCTTAATATGTTCATCATTTTCACTAGTGCTCATTTGTGTTCACTTGTGTTCACCTGTGTTCATCTGTGTTCACCTGTGTGGTGTTTTGGACCAGATCCTGACCCACAGACTCCACAAAAGTTCTTTGCAATCTGAGAGTCAAAAATGAATGTGCATTTTCTTCGGAAGACGAATTTTGGATTGTGAAAAGATTTAAAACGAAACGTCCATCGAATTTTCTAAATACAAGTTTCCATGTTCCTGAAAAGTAATGTTGGGAATCTTTTACGCCAACAGTCAACGTAACTAAATGTTTACAATTACTTATTTACAATTTACGAAGCGGCACGTCTTTCCAAAAGTTAAACCAATTTCGAATAGTTATGAAAAGCTTAGATTCCTATCTGATTCAATAAATCATCAAGAGAAAAAAGCAAAGTATAGTGTAAAATATGCTATCTTCACATTCAGCTTCCTTAATCCAATATTTGGGTCATCAAATTGCGTAAAACCAAAAATTCGTTCAAGAGACGGTAGGAATAACAGAACTGAAACTGCCGAGACAAAGGGATAAAAAATATAGCAATTTCTGCTAAAGACATAGTAACTTAATCCTTGGCCTGCTTACATCCTAGGCATAAATCCCAATTGAAGGAGCCTCGGCGAACTCCGATTGGAGTTCATCGAGCCTGCTCCAAGCATCGAGGTCGCTGTGCGGAGCACAGCTTTTTATTTTACGTTTCTCTACTCAGAACGTGCCGAGACAAAGGGATAAAAAATATAGCAATTTCTGCTTAAGACATAGTAACTTAATCCTTGGCCTGCTTACATCCTAGGCATAAATCCCAATTGGAGGAGCCTCGGCGAACTCCGATTGGAGTTCACCGAGCCTGCTCCAAGCATCGAGGTCGCTGTGCGGAGCAGGTAGGTAGGTAGGTATTTATATTTAACGTGGCTAGCCCGCGAAAGTCTGAGAGACTTATTTCCAGCAGGGGCCACGGATGTTTTACCATCAGTCCGCCGCAGCTACCCGCCACAGCTACCAGATTTCCCTCACATGGCTCTGGTCGACCCGGGCTAGTGTTACAGACAGCGACCAAACTGTCCAGCGTGGGATTTGAACCTACGGCCGTTCTGACCTTTGGCTTACGAGTCAGACGCCTTAACCACTCGGCCACACGCTCACTAGCACAGCTTTTTATTTTAAAGCACAGCTTTTTATTTTACGTTTCTCTACTCAGAACGTAATAAAAAGCTGTGCTCAGCACAGCGAGCCTCGATGCGAAGAGGGGGTGAGGTAGAACTGGAAAATCTAGACGACAACCGAATCCAACTACTGCAATTGTTTGCAGGGCAATGCAGCTAAATTTGTCCAATGTCTGGTCTAAGTCATAACTAATCTTCTGCAAAATTAATCCTGCACAATTGTTTATGATTATCCAAGTAGGACGTAAACCAATCACAGCGGCGGATCAAGGCTGAGTTATCTGAGGCACAGGAACTCAGTCAAAATTTCAGATATTTACTACAAATCTTACATTTAGTTGTCATCCAAGTAGCCTATCTCTTTTTGAAAAATGAAATATCAAAGCTGCGATTGAGGCTCTGAACCTGGCCATGTCAGCTCGTCATGCTCACAGATCAGTGGCCGTTTTCCTGGAGTAGCTAACGCACAGGAGCATAGTACACAAGTGATGGTTTCTATTGGTTTGATTTGATTGGTCAATAAGGTTTCGGGATCGTCTTCAGACGCTTGTTTATTGGATGATAATACAATCGTAAATTTTATAAGTGAAATCTATTGGTTTGCCTCAGTTAACGATTGTTTTCTGAACTTCCTTGCGGAAAGAACTCACTCAGGCAACGGAAGAGAATCTACTGATGCCGCATTTCAACAGGAAGTGCGGACCAATGCCAATGGCGCCAAAACATGAATTTGCAAATTCAATTCAACTTGATCCTTTGACGTGCAGATCGAAATTGAGTGGAGAGGGGTGGCATTATTGCAAGACACAAGCAAACAAAGATAACAAAATTTATAGTGCAATGGCTCTTGGGACACACAAACAGACAAATTCAAATAACTATGAACTGAAGGATGATCAAGCTCTAAAACTGTACCAGAAAGTTGATGATCATTGCAAAATGCTTCCTTTATCTTGGGCCTTAATAGATCTAGGCTAGTGGATGTGGTGGACACGTGCTGCTTGCCAGCCAAAAGACAGTGCTACAGTGCTACTACACGCTTTCTCAGTAGGGTATGTTGTTAAAGGGAGTCTGTGATGGTAAATAGGTTTCTCTATAAATAGTACAAAGAAAATGAGCAAACACAGCATTGTTTCTTTAGCTATCGATTATTAGCAACACGTGTGGGCCATCAGTTTCAATGGGCTATTTTTAGATTTTTCTGCTCTGTGCAAATGCAGGCTTATAGCCTTGCACAAACCCTTTAAAACTTTTTTACTCAACTCTGCTAGCTTTAATCCAAAAGGAGCATTTTCCGACGATCTGAAGGGCGTGGCCCCCAAAAATTTTTTCCGGGGGCTCCCGCCCCCGAAACCCCGCGTTACTCGCGCTTCGCGCTCGCAACGGTGCCTCACTCAATTGTCTTTCTGGATCCGCCCCTGAATCATGTTCCAAGCAAGTCACTCCATATATTTGTAGTTTTTCCATTTATGGGTTTTCTAGCAGGATTTCATGATCGACCATGTTGAAAAGCCTTCTTCAAGTTGATGAATATTAGGCCAGTGTATTTTCTTTTATCAATATTCAGGTACCAATCATTGTGGGTCCAATATAGGGTGTTCGATATCAACATAATCGTGCGTGTTTAGCTCTGATATCCGTTAACCGAGCAATTTCGTCGGCCATAACCGTAACAGTAGCGATTCTGCATCAAACAAATTGCGCAACAAACTTTTGGGAGATACAAATTGCAATATCTTGGCTAATTTGAGGAAAGGGGATTGTGCTGGTGCCTGTGCTAACCTTCCTACGCACTCGTCTAGATTGTTAGAAGTCTATAATCTTTTCGGATTTCAGCAGCTAATTGACAGAGGTACCCGGGAAACTTTAACATTTAGCACCCTCATAGACCATATCGCGACTACAATCAGATCAAATATAGTCACGTTTGGGGTGCATGAAACAAGCATCAGTGATCACTATATGGTGTACTGTGTTAGAAAATTTCGTGGTGCTTCTAGAAGACAGCATAAAAACATTTCTACTAGGCAATTCAAAAATTTCAACTCTGCTGACTTTATAAACGATCTGCTTTCTATTGACTGGAATAGCATTGTCAATAACAACGATGATGTTAACCTTATCGTTGAACAGTGGACTTCTTCGTTCTCACTGATTCTTGAGAAACATGCACCACTTCGCGAAAGATGTGTCTCAGAAAAGTTCTGTCCTTGGCTTACGAAGGATCTTAAGATTATGTCTGCTGCTAAAGATAAGCTGACGAAACAAGCGGCTCGCTCAAACTCTGAAATATTGATGCAAGCCCATCAACAAATGCGCAACAAAGTTAACAAACTTCACACAGATTCTAACCGTGAGTATTTTTCAATCTGGAGACCTTAAAAATACATGGCAGACCATCAATCTTGTTTTGAACAAAAAGTCAAAAACCACGCAAATAGCATCCTTTAATGTTGATGGAAAGCAGGTTTGTGACAATAAAACCATTGCAGAATCGATGAATGATTTTCTCTGCAATATTGGCAAAACACCTCAGTGACAAACTGCCACAGACAGAAAACCCCCTTCTTGAAAGTAGGTTCTCTGTTAACGAGCATAATTTGAGGTTTGAATTTCAAGCTGTAAATATTGTTCAGGTGGCGAAGGTCTTTGGAAAATTCAAAAAGTCCTTAGGAGTTGGCACCGATGGTATTGCCAATCATTTCTTGAAAATTGCGCTTGCTGTCATCGGTGAGTCACTTTGCAACATATTCAATCTTTCTATAGCGACTGGTGTATTCCCAGATTGTTGGAAAATTGCTAGAGTACCCCCATTTTTAAAAGTGGTGAATCTGATGATCGATCAAATTATAGCCCGATTTCATTGCTCTCTTTCTTGTCGAGCGTATTTGAAAAATTGGTTTTTAACCAGCTATATGAGTATCTAGATAAAAACAAACTCATATACTATAAACAGTCTGGGTTTAGGTCCTTACATTCCGCTGTCACTTGTCTGCTTAAGTCTACAAATGACTGGTATGTTAATATGGACAAAGGTAGATTCACTGCTACAGTATTTATCGACTTGAAAAAGGCATTCGAAACTGTAGATCATGATATTCTACTTCAAAAGTTAGAAAAGTATGGAGTGATTGGCCTTCAACACACCTGGTTTTCCTCCTACCTGAAAAACAGGCGGCAGCTTTGAAGAGTGAATGGGGTAGCCTCAAATATGGAAGAAATAAAATGTGGAGTTCCTCAAGCCTCTTGCCTTGGGCCCCTTTTATTCCTCATATACATAAATGATCTGCCGTTTTGTCTTAAAAACAGTGAAGTAACGATGTACGCCGATGATACCAGTATATCATATTCTTCTAAGAATATCGACGAGCTTAATGAAACCCTCAACAGTGATATAGACTCCTTGAAACAGTGGCTTGAAGGTAATAAGCTGTCTCTGAATGTAATTAAAACTCAAGCAATGGTTATAGGCTCTAGGCCTAATATCAAGAAGATATCAGACAAATCAGTACCGACCCCGTCTTGCGCCATTGGCAACTCGCATATTGATGTTGTAGATAATGCGAAATACTTGGGAGTACAACTTGATAAACATCTTGTGTGGGATGAGCATACCAAGGCTGTACGTTCAAGAATTTCTCGCTCTTTGGGTTTCCTAAAATATGCTAAAAATTGCTTCCAAAGCATACCCTGTGTGTGTAAAATGTATAGAGGAATCGTTGAGCCCCATTTTCGCTACTGTTGCTCTGTGTGGGGGTAGCTGTGGAGATTCTCGCCTGTTAATGCTACAAAAGTTACAAAATCGTGCTGCGAGGATAGTTACCAACAGTAGCTATGACGCACCAGCAACAAACTTGATAAAAGAGCTCAAATGGCCGACAGTCCACGACATGATCAAACAAGAGATGGCTACTATTGTTTTCAAATCAATAAGTGGTCTCGCACCCACTTACCTCTCTACTCTTTCAGAGGCGGATCCAGACGGTTGCAACAGTAGCTGCTGCTACTGTCAGATTGTCAAGTCAGAATTCAAAAATTGTGCAAATAGGAAAAGGATAAATCATGATAAAAATTTAGATTCGTTAACTATATTCAATCAGAAATTATAAGAACATCGAATGTATTGCTAGCTTTAATTTGATTGAATCGGTAAATTAAGAAATTGGTTTTTCACAGTTCGAATCTCGTCTCTTGGCCTCGAGAAAGCCCACACGAATGCAGTGTTCTATTTTGGCGTCCCATTGCAGAGGCCGAGGCTTCCTCTGCTACAGGGTTGCCTCTTGCCGTGCCGCTGCCCTTAGCCATGGGGCTACCGTTCTGCTACTCACCGCATTGCTGGCCAATCAGCATTTGTATCTGAAGGTTGCAGGAAATTGGCGGGAGCTAATTTCACATTCAAAACTGATGGTAGCAAGCCAATCAAACAATGGGCTTGACGGTTGCAAGCCAATCAGAGGAAGGCTTGACGGTAGCAAGCCAATCAGAACTCGTAGAGCCGCAAGCTACCAAGAACAATAGGAGGTCCATTCAACAAGGAAGTGAGTGATGCATGCTGTGCATTACTCCGAGAACTCTTCATTGTCTGAGAACAGAGGGCCACTTTGGCCTTTTATCAACATTCAGAATAGTGACAATGGTTAGAAATGATGGCCACACAAGCATGGAGGATGACAAGAAGAAAGCAAAGGGGCTGAAAATTGTTCAAATTTTACCCTCAAAGGGGATTAATGTTGCAATAGAGGGGATGGGCTCCAAAGCTGAAATAAGATTTTTTGCGTCAAGAATTGTTTCATCTGACTCTCTGTTTGGTATCTGTTTATGATAGCTTTTTCTTGCGAGAAATTCAATTAGAAACTATTTCTTTTCATTCATTCATTCATTCATTTTTATTTATTTAGGCACGGTAGCCCCGTCAGTCCATGAGAACTGCTTTTCAGGGGGCCGTGTCCTTTTCGCGAAGGACATCCACTGATACATTTTATGTTTTATCGAGATCATGGGCATGGCAACTAAAGTGTTGTAAAGTGGGCGTTCCTGAGGAATTTTAGGGCGTAGTCCAAACATTTTTCCAAGGGCTCCGTCCCGCAGACCCGGATCACGCTTTGGTCAGATTCTAGCCTGGATCCGCTCCTGTCTTTTCACAAGAAACTCAACAAGGGAGACTGTAAATTTGAGAAATTCTGAGACTGACTTACTTGCTCAATGAATGAAAACAACTAATGGCCAGAAAGCATTTTCGCTCCGTGGATCAAAGGTTTGGAATGAATTAAAACATGAGGTCAAGCTAGCCTTCTCTCTTTCTACTTTTAAATGCAGACTGAAATGTAAATAGCTTTCAATTTTTCATTTAGTTTTATGTAACATTGTAAATATTCCCCTTTTTTATTTTTCATTTTAGTATCATTGTAATTAGGTTTTTTCAAGGCCCCCTGAAAAGCAGTCACTCTTGGTTGAGCCTCCTCTCTGTCTACTTTTAAATGTAGGCTGAAATGTAAATAGCTTTTAATTTTTCATTTATTCTTATTCAACATAGTAAATATTCTTTTTTTTGTTCATTTTAATATCATTGTAATTAGGTTTTTTCACGGCCCCCTGAAAAGCAGCCACTCGGTTGATGGGGCCACCGTGATTAAAAAATTCAAAATGAAATGAAATAAAATGAAATGAAAAACCCATAAAATGTGGAAATATCCGCTAACCGCACTCAAATTTAGGCCAAACCGGCATATTCGCAAAACATATAATGGACCCACATCATTGGTGCTAGCCATAAGGTCTGTAGTGACCGAGTGTAGGAGTCCACAACCAGACTGATGCTCGTATAGTGATTTATTTGCGTCCAGGTATTCATAAATCTGATTGAACATTGATTTAGTTATGAAAGGAAGAACGGATATTGGCGATAGTTGCGCCTGTCGTCCCTTGCTCCACTCTTGAAGATGGGTGCAATACGTGCTATTCTCTAGTCCTCTGGACATTTTCCTGCAAACATTGATTTGTTGAAGAGATCACACAAGGACCCACCGACAACTGGCAAAGCAATCTTCAAATAAAAGCTTGCAATGCCATCGTCGCCTGAACCATGCGATGCCTTCATCTTAGTCAAGGTTGATGATAATTTATCGGTCATGATGGCAGCTCAACGGAGGAGTTTCGATAACGTATTCGCCTGACAAGAGTGGATGAGATTTTCTTGGAATTTCCTCATTGAGTTTATTCACACTTTGACAGCCTTCAAGAAAATTTGAGACTTTTTCTTTGAGACTTCTTCCAAGCCGGATGTTTCATTATAGCTATCTACTTGGCAGGTACCTGATGATTCTGATTGTTATACATAAGACCCTTTTGGGTGATTACAAAGTCCGTCTGCAGCTATGATTGAGCAATCGGGAATTTTGCGTTTTCTGCGAATTTGCCTGCGAGATTAATTTGGATGAATGAAGAAAAAGAATTGTTTATGGAAGCAGGCAAGCCACAAATGACCCATGATGTCGATTTGTTGACATTGCGCAAATCTGCCAACAATGCTCTTTAGCAGAAGTCAATTAATTAAATTCAGTCTAAATTTAGACCCCTTGGATAAAAGTGACAGGCATGATTATAATCATACCTAAATATCAATTCAGTAAGAAATAAATTTGAAAATTTTACCTCCCTTATAGGAGATCTTGTAGATATCCTTGTAATAGCTGAAACAAAACTTGATGGCTCTTTTCCAAAGGGGCAGTTTATCATCCCAGGTTTTAAAGAGCGGTATCGCCTTGATTGTGCGGAAACTCAGCCCAATACCACTGCGAGGCAGGTTTATGGTTCCCACAATGCTTTGCACAAAAAAAGTATGTGCGACTACCTGTTGAAGTTTGCTAGAGTTGAAGTAAGTTGGAAGTCTTTCGAAATTCAAAAAGTTACGTCAAGCAAGCCATTTATTTATCTGCCTTACATCTGCATTAAGAACCTTCTATAATATTGATATATCATATAAATCTGGAGGTATTCTGGTGTTTATCAAAGAACATATAATTTCTAGACGTCTTCATGACCTGGATATTAGTCCAGATGTCCAAATCATACCCATTGAGCTAAATTTAAGGAACAAAAAATGGCTCTTACTGCCTATATATAGACCACCGAAACAGGATGGTGCATATTTTAAGGAACATGTAGAAAGGGTGATTGATTTCTATTCCTCCACATCAGTAGCGAATGTAGTGGTCCTTGGAGACTTTAATATGGAGACTGGGGATCAAGTTCTTCACTCAATGATGGAGGATCACAACCTTGATAGTCTCATTAAAACACCCACGTGCTTTAAAACCGACAAAGGGAAATGTATAGACCTCATTCTGACTAACAACAAACGTGGTTTTCTTGAGAGCCAAACATTTGAAACAGGTTTTAGTGACTTTTATCACCTTGTTTACACTGTTCTTAAGACTACATCCGTTAAATTACCCCCTAAAAGGATTACATACAGGTGCTATAAAAAGTTTAACGAGGAGATTTTCTGCCAAGAGTTGGTGAACAACCTGAAGGAACACCCTCCTAAAGATCATGAAGATTTTGAAAATATTTTTGTTAGCATCCTTAACAAACATGCACCCATGAAAACAGTTGTTGTTCGGGGTAATAATAAGCAACACATGAACAAAAACCTACGAAGGGCTATTATGAAACGGACAAGACTCAAGAATATTGCCAATGAAACGAAGGATCAAAACGACCTCGATAGATATAAAAAGCAAAGGAATCGGGTCATTCAAATCAATAAAAGGGCAAAAAGAGATTTCTTCAGGGAGCTAGACCCAACTAAGGTAGGCAACGACAAAGTATTCTGGAAAACATTCAAACCATTACTTTCTAGTAATGGTACGAATAATGCATCAAAAATAACACTTGTAGAGAATGGTACAGTACTTACCAATGACAAGGATATAAGTGAATGCTTCAATGACTATTTTGTTAATATTACTGATACTCTCGATATCGAAAAGCCCACTCAAACCAGTGAAGCTGATTCAAAAAATTCAGTTGCTCAGGCCATTGAAAAACACAAGAATCATCCTAGTGTGTTAAGAATCAAAAACGCTTTGCTTGGAAATGAAACATTTAGCTTAAGTCATTTTACTGCTGCTGATGTTTGGGATGAAATCAATCACCTAGACAGTTCTAAGACAGTCAGTGGTAAAATACCTGTAAAAATCTTGAAAATGACCTCTGCTCTCTGTTTTAATGAGGCAGCAGAAATTGCTAATGCAATGTTAGAATCTGGACTTTTCCCCAATAAACTGAAAAAGGCTGATGTCTCTGCTATTTTCAAAAACGTGGGAGAAGATACAGTTAAAAAAGTTTTCGACCAATAAGTGTATTGTCAGCATTGTCAAAAGTGTTTGAAAGATTAATGGCTAAGCAGATGCTGTCCTTCATCCAACCAAATCTATCCAATCTCCTATGTGGATTTAGGGAAGGTTTTAGTACTCAACATGCACTGTTTCGTGTTGTGGAGATGTTCCGCAGGACAATCGATCAGTCGGGCATTGTAGGAGTAGTACTAATGGATCTGTCGAAGGCTTACGACTGCCTCAGTCATGATTTACTAATAGCAAAAATGGCAGCCTATGGCTTCAGTAATAAGAGTCTAGAACTCATGTATAGCTACCTTTCAAACAGAGAGCAGAGGGTCAAGATAAACAGTACTTTTAGTGACTGGAAGTGCACAGTGTATGGTGTTCCTCAAGGCTCAGTCCTTGGGCCCTTATTGTTCAATATATTCATCAACGACTTTGTGCTCGCTATACAGAGCTCCCAGGTATGCAACTTTGCTGATGATAACACGGTATTCGCATGTGGCAAAAATGTCGAGGAAGTAATCGCATGTCTGGAGTTTGATATTGAAAATGCCATCTCCTGGTTTAGGGAAAACAATATGGTAGCCAACCCGGATAAATTTCAAATGATGTTTATTGGTCTCAAAGAGAGCAAAAGATACTGTCTTGACATAAATGGAAACATTATAGTCAATACAGACACGGTAAAGCTCTTAGGAGTTACGATTGATTCAAAGTTGAATTTTCGGGAACACGTAACACACATTTGTAAAAAGATGAATCAGGAAACAGGGGCTTTTTCTCGGATTGCACGATATGTCGATGTAGACAATGCATTTTTTCTCTCAAATTTCAACTACTGCCCGCTAATTTGGATGTTCTGTGGGAAGGCTGCAAACAATCAATCAACCGTCTGCACAAACGTGTACTGAGAGTTCTGTATAGGGACTATGATGCATCGTTCGAAGATCTCTTGAGAAGGTCTGGTGAGCTGACAATCCACTGCAAAAATTTGCAAAAACTAATGCTTGAAATATATAAAAGCATAAATGCGGCTTGCCCCTCCTTCATGTCTGAGTTCTTCATACCAAAGGACATTCAATATGATCTACGAACAAATAACCTCCTGCAGCTCCCTAAAAATAATACGTTAACGTATGGGAACAATTCTTTATCATTTAGAGGAAGCATTTTGTGGAACACGTTACCTGATACAATAAAAGCCGCTCAAAACACAAAGCAATTAAAAAATATGATTAAGAACTGGAAAGGAGACAGTTGCAGTTGCAACATCTGCAGATGATGTGTAATTAGATTCATGTATATATTTTACGTTTATAGCTACTAGGTTTGAACATTGCATTGTAAATAGTTGGTATTTATTAGTTTTTCTTTAAAACTATTGCTGCCACCAACTGTAAATAAATTTATTATTATTATTATTATTATTATTATTATTATTATTATTATTATTATTATTATTATTATTATTATCATTATTATTATTATTATTTTCTTTTAAGAAGCACCATCGCATGATGGGAATGTCACACTTGATATCGGAGTTCTACCCGAACCCTGAGATGCCAAGCACTCTTCTCAAGATGAAGGCTGTACCTAGCAATGCAGCCTTCTGCAAGCATGGGACAACGAGAGGAATGTCTATTCGTTTAAGATGTTTCTCCAGCTCTTTGGATACTGTTCCCAGTGCACCAACCACTATCGGTACTACAACTGCTTTGACATTCCATAGCTTTTCAATCTCTATACGCAGGTCTTGGTATTTCGCGATCTTTTCTTGCTCTTTGGCTGTGATGTTTTGATCTCCTGGTACTGCAAGGTCGATAAGAATGCATTCTTTTTTCTCCTTATCTATGATAACAATATCAGGCCTCCGATGTTCCAGCACCTTATCAGTTTGTATTGTGAAGTCCCATAGCAACTTACATCTTTCGTTCTCTTGCACTGGCTCCGGTTCATGCAAGAACCATTTCTCATTGCAGTCTATCAAGAACTTCTTGCACAGCAACCAATGTATTTTCTTCCCTAGCTTGTCATGTCGCTTTCGATACTGATTCTTTGCTAGATTAGAGCACGCACTTACAATATGGGTTACACTTTCTGTTTTCTCTTTGCAAAGGCGGCATAATGGTGTGGTACTTGTTTTGTCTATACTATATGCAACCGAGTTAGTCCTTAGGGCTTGCTCTTGTGCAGCACAAATCAAACTTTCCGTTCCTCGCTTCAACTCTCCTGCTTTTAACCATTGCCATCTGCTCCTATTTACATGTTCTTCAGTTTCACGGAGAAATTGCCCATGCAACGTCTTTTCCTTCCACTCCCTTTGTCTATCCTTCTTCCTTTCCCTCACCAGAACCGTTGGCAGTCTTTTCACAAATTTGAGTTCTTCTTCAGCAACTTTGAGCAATTTCTCGGAGCTATCGATGACGTACTTTCCAATACTTAGAAGTTCTTCCTCAACACAATCTCGAACACTAGTGAGTCCTCTGCCTCCTAAATTTCTAGGAATATAAAGCCTTCCAACATTAGATCTAGGGTGAAAGCCACCATGTATTGTTAATAGTTTTCTGGTTCTTCTGTCCATTCTTTCCAAGTCTTCGATAGTCCAGTTAATCACACCCGCACCATACCTTACCGTTGCAACAGCCCATGTATTGATTGCCTTTATAACATTTCCTCCGTTCAGCTTGGACTTTAAAATTGCCCTCACTCTATTGACATATTCTTTCTCCGCTCTTTCCTTCATTTCCTGTTGAGATATGTCACCTCTTTCTATTATTCCCAAATATTTATACCCTTCTATCTCAATCTGATTAATAACAACGCCTTCTCCCAGATCTATTCCTTCGCATCTGCATTCTTTCCCCCTTTTGAGAGCTAAAACTCCACATTTATCAATGCCAAACGACATCCCTATATCTTCCGTTACTACTTTGGTGGTCCTTACGAGTGAATCGATATCACTTTCACTGTTTCCATACAATTTCAGGTCATCCATAAACAATAAATGGTTTAATCGAGGCTTTCCTTTCCCAAAAGAATATCCCTGCTTTAATCTTCGTAACACCAGAGTTAAGGGGATGAGTGTAATGACAAAAAGCAGTGGTGATAAGGAGTCTCCTTGGAAGATGCCCCTGTTAATGTTGACTGCTCCAAGTGGTGATTCTCCTGAAAACAAGTTTGTCTTCCAGTCTTTCATGCTATTCTTTAGAAGCTCTATCACATTCCTGGGAGCTCCGATAAGATCTAGGGATTTTAACATCCAACTATGTGGAACCATATCATAGGCTTTCCGAAAGTCAATCCAGGCCATGTTTAAGTTACTCTTACGCCTTTTACAGTTGCGAATTACCGCTTTGTCAATAAGTAATTGGTCTTTCGTTCCACGGGACCCCTTTCGACAACCCTTTTGTTCCTCTGGTAGCAAATCCTGAGTCTCTAGATGCAAATACAGTTTATCAGATATTATTGCGGTAAGGAGCTTCCACAGTAAGTTAAGGCATGCAATTGGTCGGTAGTTTCCAACCGCATTGCCTTTGTTTGGATCTTTTTGAATTAATACAGTCCTGCTTTCAACCATCCAAGCGGGTACTTTTCCAGTCACCAAGCACTGATTAAGTTCCTTGGCTAACATTTCATGTAGACTAGTGAATCTTTTTAGCCAATAACCCTGAATTTCATCCAAACCAGGGGACTTCCAGTTGGGCATTTTCCGTATTTTGCTGCTTACATCTTCCTTAGTGATACTTATGTTACTGTCTTTTTTCACACGTTTCATTTCCTGTTCAACTTGCTTTAGCCATTCTGCACTTTCATTATGCTGGACTGGGTTGTCCCATAAATTGCTCCAAAACTCTGTAGATGCCTCTGCATCTGGTGCTTCTTGTCCTCCTTTCCGTTTCCCATCAAGTTCTTCGTACAACACCTTTTGATTATTTCGGAATAATCTATTCTGTCGATACTGAGTGGTTCTTGCAACGAATCTTTTTAACTTTTCTTTCTTAGCAGATATCCTCTGCTTTAGTTCTTCCATGACGGTCTTAAATCCTTTGGCTCTAAGGCTATATTTCTTTTTCAGATCAAGCTTTTCCTGTTGTTTACCATTTTTCCAGTTTCCTTTGAACCATGCTTCAATGCGGCTGAGGTCCTTCCTGAGTTTGCCAATGTCATTTTCAATACGCCTCTTCCAAAAAGGGTCCTTCTGTTTTTGTTCTGTCTTCCTCTTTACCCCAACTCTTTCACTGACAAGTATAGCTGCAGCTTTGATTACTTCACGTATGTTGTCGATGTTTTTACATCTTACATTTTTGAGGATTTCATTAATTTTCTTTGTCTCAGCTTTAACTTTGGCACTATCGATTGTTCTCAATGACGGTACATTGTTGAGATCTGTTTGGAGAATTTCCTTCAATCTGCTTACTAATTCATTATCTTCTTGCCTGATCTCCACATACTCAATTTCAATTCCAACATCACTACTTCTCACATCAGATTCAATTCGCTCCATATCATTTTCGTTTCTTCCTTCAACATGACTGTCCCTTGGTATTTGCTGATCATCTAATCCTTCCTGTTGTACCCTATTGTTCAATTTCCTTTTCAATTCTTCCAGTTCAATTGCAGTAAATTTTTCGGTTTTTAGTAGACTTCTAACTTGACATGCTAGATGCTGTTCTGAGATTTCAAACATTTCAAGATTTCTCCACTCCTGGTGCATCCTCTGTCTGTAACCTCTCTTACCATCCATTTGAGCTTTCAGATAACATACTATAGCTTGCTCGTTTTCCTCTTTTGTCCATCTCCTCCTAGCAGTAGCTTGTTGACGGCCGGGTCCATGCTGCTCACCCACGGAACACCTGCCGGACGAGGCACCTTCACTGTTACCAGTTCCAGTCCCATTTACGTCGTTTACTTTATTCTGATTAGAAACCATTCTTTCATCACATTTGTGAGTTGCATTTTATAGTTACTGCCAACTAGTATTTTTATCGTGACACCATCACTAGGGGGGTTGCCAACCAAAGCTGAAGAGTCCCCCCTACCCATGAGACAGACTAGCCCCCGCCGGACGCCAACCCGGTACTTCAAGGCCTCGGGGAGAGCTGACAGGTACTACACCTTGCTCAAGGGTGACCTGGAGGTAGTTGTGGCAAAAGGCAACCTCATTATCCCACGTCGAAACTCCACAACCGGATGCAGTTTAAAGTCATACCCAGGACTACTTTGACTGTCTATTATTACTTTGACTTTGACTTTGACTTTAATAGACTTTGAAGGTCTATTATTATTATTATTATTATTATTATTATTATTATTATTATTATTATTATTATTATTATTATTACTATTATTATTATTATTATTATCATTTTTATTATTATTATTATTATAAGTGTCACTGACCGAAGACAAGAAACTCAATTCTCAGATCGCCAAACTAGAAGGGGTCCTTCTACCTTCGGCAAAGCTCTGAACGTAAAAGATCATGGGCGGTAGGAGACTACTGCATTAGCCTAAAAGTGCTTAAATCGCCTCATAAAGAAATATATTCATTCAAACTTACGATGCTGTGGTTGTCTCTTTCTTCTTCATTGTCTTCTCTCAAATATTTCCACCAATACAGTATGCACACCGCAACTGTGGCCTAGTGGGCGCCAGCGCCATATTGCATTGATTCAACACTGTGCCTCGATATGTGGTTCTGGTTGTTCTGGGAAGTCCCCAAACGCGAAAACGATGCAACATGGCGCTGGTGCCCACATGGCCACCGTTGTGGTGTGCATACTGCATAGGTAGACATATTTGGCAGAAGAAGAAAGAGACAACCATAGCATCGTAAGTTTGAATGAATATATTTCTTTATGAGGCGATTTAAGCACTTTTAGGCTAATACAGTAGTCTCATACCGCCCATGAAAAGATTATGGGACCAGATTATAGAGCAGGACATCAAAAAACGATACTAGCGTAGACTTTGCCAAAAACATAAAGTCAACCAGACGACAAAAGTACGTGAAAATTCGTTGCGATATTGTGTCCTGCAATAGATTTGCCCCAAGTCTATGTCGTCAATCAAAAAACAGATAGACTTATTACAGATTGACTGCCTCCAAAACTGACTGCAAATAGTCCTCGACAGAGCATTATTCTAACAGGGATTTTGAGTAGTTTCTCGTTTGTTCCCCTGTATTAAAACAGTCCTTTGCGGAGCACCAAGCGCAGTCAGTTGAACTCATGACAGAACAGGACATCAAGAAACAATAATGACGAAGACCTTGCCAAAAGAAACGCCAATGAGAGAGATCGCTCAATTTTCAACGTGCTTTAAGCCTAATTAAGTTGCTAATTAGGTCAAGTTCGTGCCAAGTCAGGTTAAGTAAACTTTCAATCAATGAAAACATTAAAGCCATATGTCAATCTTATGGTGTCAAATCTGTCCCACATGAATAAACCGACGTCAAATTTTGCTATAGGATCGCAGGAAACTTGAGTCTCGCATGCGCTTTCCCCGCACTTTTTTTATTTCACTATCAATTAGCAGCGATAAAACGGCAATCAATTGCATTAACGAGTGTGACTGACTTGCTTTCTTTCTTTCTTTCTTACTCACTTACTTTCTTTCTTTCTTTCTTCCTTTCTTTCTTCCCGTCTTACTGACCTGGAGCCCCCTCTTAGATTACAAAGTTGGACTTTGTAATCAAAAAGGCGAATTTTTTCAATAAGATTTCTAGCTTTGACAGCCTTCAAGAAGATCTCAGTTTTCTTGATAGAGAGGGAAAGGAAATTACCATTCTGGGAGATACTAACTGTGATTTCAGTCATGCAAACAAGCACTAACACCTGACATATCAACATACTGTATGAGGAGGATGCCCCAAGGGGGGATTTTCGGCTAAATTTCGGGTAGGGGTGTGCCGCCCACAGTTTCAAAATGTAACCGTTGGCTAGACCAAGTTTGCGAAAATGATACCCTTATACCCTTGGCTAGACTAATTTCTCTATCAAAAGTGCCCTGAGCTGGCGTTTTCTTGACAAAACTTGCCAAATCTTCGCATTCTCTGGACCAAAATTTTGAAAAATTGGGATTTTTACAGGAATTACCGAATTTTGACATTTCTTTGACCAAAATTGATAAAAAGCATACCCTTGGCTAGAGTAGAAGTCCGGAAAAGTATACCCTTGCAGGGGGCACACCTTTAGTTACCTTTACTATAGAAGAGCCCCCCCCGTGGATGACCCATTATATGGAATCCCTCCCTTTGAGGGAGAACGTAACAAGTTAAAGTAAAAAGTCCTATCTTCTGAAACTATTGTATTAAAAAGCAAGACCTCATTGTGCTATACCAGTCCCTAATTTTGGAAACCCTTCGCCAACCGAGAAATTTACATAAAGATATATATGTGTATATATATATATATATATATATATATATATATATATATATATATATATATATATATATATATATATATATATATATATATATATATATATATATATATATATATATATATATATATATATATATATATATATATATATATATATATATATATGACGTCAAATGAACACTTTGTCTTGATAAAAGAGATTGCCAACTTCCTCATAAGTGCATTCGTATCAAGTGAACAGACGAAGCTATTACACACCAGTAGGAAGCGGGGGACAAAGGGGTTCAAGCCAAGCCCCCCAGATAATCTTGAAAACAACGGTGCTACGTCACAAGCATTAATTAGATGTATTGTTCTCAATTGTTTTCAGAACGAAGGCTCCCAATAAGCAGCTGCCTTGACTATCTCTAAAATATGGAATATGGACTTATGGAATGGAAAGATGAAATAGTTCACATGAAATGATGGAATTGCAAATAGGAATGGCCAAATATTTGCAAAATTGTCCTTTATTAGCTTGCAAAACCCTCTTTATAAGGAGCAGTCTACATCTATCCGCGTAATCAGCAAAGCCCCTACGGTGCACCACACTGATAAGGATCTGGCTATTGAGTCTGTAAGCATGCTATGCTCTGGCTATTGAGTCTGTAAGCATGCTCTGGCTATTGAGTCTGTGAGTCTGCTATGTTTCTGAGTAGAAAAGAGAACGATAAGGAAGGGTGACATTTGTCCATTGAGGACGAGGCAATGTATGCTGGCATACCCAATTTCCCGAGCCTGAACGGCTTAACTATCTCTGTACTAAGACGGACAAAAAATAAGATAAAATAAAAAACCTAAAATGATCTTTCAACATTGAGGTACCACATGCCGCGACAACAAAGATAACGCTCTTCCAGTAGTTTTAGAGAATAACGAAAACGATGATTTTGTTTTGTTGTTTCGCATGTGCCGCAACAAAAAACCAGAGCTTTTCATGAATATTCAATTAATTATGGGGCCATTTCATGTTTTCTAAAATATGGAATGGTCAAATGTTTTCAAAATCTTGCATCATTCCTTGCAAAACTTACTTAATTGTACGTAAGCAGCAGTTTCGCAAATACTCCAGCAAAAATCAAAGAGCTCTTCATCAAAATTCAGCGAACTCTCTAAAAAATTAGCTAGAACTTTTGGAATCTTTTTCGAAAAAAGAAATCTACTTTCATTAGATGTTTTACTTTGCTTGTACAATGCTTTGTTTTTATCCTTCCTACAATATGGTCTTATTGTTTGGGGTCAAAGTTTTGCGTCAAACATAGATCCAATTTTTAAATTGCAGAAAAAAGCTGTTAGAGCTATCTCATTTCAGCCTCGTTTGTCACCCTCTCTTCCAATCTTTAAAGATCTTAAACTTCTGAAGTTTCTGAGATCTTTGAACTCCGCCTTTTAACCTTTGTTTATGACTCTGTTAATACAACTTCACCTTCTTACTTTCATGACTTCTTCCTCTTTAGCTCATCGGTTCATGAATATTCCACAAGACAGACCAGTCAAGGTGACCTGTACTTATGCCGTATGAACAGTCTTCAATATGGTCTAAAGTCAATTCGATATCTTGGTACTAAACTTTGGAATGCATTACCAGTGGAATTCCGAAATGCTCCATCGAAAATATCCTTCAAAAAACAACTGAAGAGTTACTTATTGAGCACTGTCAATGAATAATTCTAAGCTACCCTTGCTATTTGCACGATTTCTATTAAGTTGTTTGGAATAATTTAAATCCGACCAAAATTACTAATTTTAGATTATCACAGTGTTTGTAGCAGGACTCTTCGCATACTAATTACTAATGTCTTATAATAATTTATGTTAATAGATTGCTTTTGTATTCTGGTTTGATTGTATTTAACTGCCCATAGTGTTTGTCATAATCAGTCAGTCAATGTTTGTAACGGGGCTTGGTTCGGTCCAAGACTTTCCGGTTACTTTGAGTAGTGAGAATACGACACACGTACGACTCGTTCAGAGAGCAAGAACTGACTGAATAATATTAACATTATCAACAACTAAATACAGCTAAAGGAAAATAAACAAAGGAATATGTTAGCATAAATTAGCATAATACTGTGATCATTATCATACGACGAGTCCTGCTACAGTCCGCCCTTCCTTCGAAAAAAAAGGCGCAGACTTTTTTTTGACAAAATCAGTTTATGTATGGTCTGGTAATGACGTGTAATTATAAATTACATTGTTAATTATAAATGACTTGTATGTAGTGGAATTTAAACATATGAAACTGAAACTGAAACCCAGGGAATTACGCGGCCATTCCATGTTGTAGAGACTCTCTAAAATATGGAATGTTAAAATATTTTCAAAGTCATTATAGGGCGTATTATTTCGGGCATCTTCTGAAAACGGTAGAGTTGGTAGAAGATAAAATCCCATACTTTTGGTACCCTTCTACCGAAAACGGTAGACTTCACAGACTTCAGATCACTTTTTACAAAAGCCCATTGTTTTGTTCATTCTGTTTTCGGTAGAATTCCGAGAGATTTTTGACGTATTCTTTTGAGCTTTCTGAAAACAGTAGGTTCAAACAAAACAGATTTTCATTCAGATGTTTTGCGGTAAAACGCAAAACAAAGAAATCGATTCAATTCAAAGAACGAGTAGTATCATTTATTATGCAATTAGGAAAACAACACAGCATAATTGCATCAGTTCAAGCTAGGCAAGACTTCGCAGAGAAAAATGACAAAAGAATGGAAATGGAATGCTGAAAAAATGAGAATTCGAATGTTGTTGTTCGACCGAACGAATTGAAACCATTGCAATGCAATGTACTTTTGTCATGCCAATCCCAAGAGAATAGAATCTGCGAAGTGTCATTGTTTTTTGAATGTTTTCGAAAAATTTCATTCAGATTTTCAATGAAAATCATGATGCTGATCCCCCGGCTTCGGTATTGCCAAGCAAACAAGACGCAGCAATATCCGGGGGACTTTTCGCAGAAAATCTGACGAATATCGAACGTCGGCGCTCTTTGACTTAGACAAGTTGCCGAGGTCGAGCTTCGTTAGATTTGAAAACGCCGTGGAGATATGTGTTATTTCGCGTTTGTTTCATATCATTTCACGGAGGAAAGTGAGAGCAAATGGATTGAGTACAACGTTTAAAAGCTGGGGAACATTTTGACGCAAAGAACTGAGTGTTTGATGCAAAATTCGCCGAGATAGAGCGAGGACGACACTGTTGCTAGATTTTTGCAGGTAAACAAAGCTTCATTCCTTGTTTCTTACTGCATTATACTTACGATACAACGCAACGAACACTGGCAATAATGTTGCGTCATTGCAGTACAACCACAGCAACAGGACCAATGTTGCCATGCCGGCAGGATGCTGCGATGATGGAGAAGCAAGAAAAAAGACAGAGATAAACAGTCAACCCTTCACAGGTATGAATTTCATTTTACTTCCCATTCAAAGAACAAGTAGTATTATTTATTTTGCAGTTAGGAAAACAGCACAGCATAATTGCATCGATTACCACCGTCGATACCCTACACATTTTTTAAATCAACGTTGTCGTCAGCTGCTTTGTTTTTTTGGTGGCCAATGTTGACTTGTTGAATTATTTCTCCAAAATTTTGATGGCAGTCTGTAAACCAAGGAATCACGAAACGACGGAACGAAATGACGGAATCATAAAATAATGCAATATCTCTATTTGGTAAGCTCCTACTTACTCTAGACACTGTGTAAATGAAACAGGGGGAATTTGGTTCTGAGCCAATCAGCGACTTTGTTTATGTCGGACACAACCAATCACATTGCTTCATTAAACAATGGGAACAATAGAGGTCTTGACGTCGCATATGACGAATACAGATGTAAACACATCTCCTTGCAGCTTTTCGCTGCAAAACTACGGACTCTAAAATCGATGCGATGCACTACATTTTTGGGTGCTCCAAAGAGTATCATGACTTCTTCGCATTATTTATGAGTTGATCTAAGTTCTTACCGAGAACATATTTGATATCTGCCCTAAGATTGTTTGAGCCGTTAACATCTGATCTTGGTCTTCATCAGCTGATCTCAGAACCAACGTATTTAATGGGTGATTCTAGATCCTGCATCGATTTAATTTTTACTGATCAACCTAACCTCATTATCGAATCTGGTGTTCATCCGTCGTTACACGAGCAATGTCATCATCAAATTACTTATGGAAAGATGTCAGTTTCGAATATAGCACTACCTCCTACACCCGCAGGATTTGGTATTACGATAAAGCAGATATTATCGGCATTATGAAAAGTATTGAAATGTTTCGCTGGCAAGAGCATCTTAACAATATAACTTGCCCCGATGAACAGGTTAAATCACTTAATGAAGTCCTCCTAAACATTTATTCTAATTTCATACCAAATGAAGTTAAGACGATTCGGCCTCGTCAAGCACCTTGGATAACGAAATCTGTTAAAAACTTCCTGAGGAACAAGAATCGTGCCTACAAGAATTTCGTGAGGAGTGGTAGGCCAGGTGATAGGCTTGAAGGAATACAAAATATGATATCAAAAGGTTCGAAGATGATCGAAGATGCCAAAAGAAACTATTTTATTAAGGCAGGGAAAACCTTAGCAAACCATGGGACTTCGAACAAAACATATTGGTCCTTAATGAATACTGTTCTAAACAAGGCCAAGATTCCTATCATACCACCACTTTTAGAGAATGGGATATTTGTAACAGATTTTACAGAAAAGGCGCAATTATTCAATGATTATTTCATACTTCAGTGTACCACAATTGATACAGGTAGTCATATTCCACAAGATGCTCTAGTAACTGATAACATGATAAGTGATTTTGTCATCTCGGATGAGAAGATACTGAATATCATCAGAGCTCTAAATCCCAACAAAGCGCATGGATGGGACGAAATCTCTGTAAGAATGATAAAATTTAGCGATGTTGCATTGGTTAACCCTCTAAAGATAATATTTACGAACTGTTTGAGACGTGGTCGGTTTCCAAAAATTTGGAAATATGCAAATGTGGTGCCAGTTCATAAGAAAAATGAAAAAAATGTGAAGGGGAACTATTGTCCAATCTCCCTCCTTCCGATTTTTGGAAAAATTCTTGAAAAACTTGTGTACGAGTCATTATACTCACATCTTGTTTCCCATGATTTACTAAACCCCAACCAATCAGGTTTTCGTCCCGGTGACTCAACAGTTAACCAATTAATATCCATAACGCATTCAATCTACAAGGCATTTGACTGCAATTCTCCTCTTGATGTTCGTTCTGTTTATCTTGACATTTCCAAAGCATTTGACAGGGTTTGGCATGATGGACTTATTTATAAGTTAAAACGATGTGGTGTCTCGGGAAAATTGCTTTCTCTTCTCCAAAGTTTTCTGATGGATCGTAAACAGAGAACCGTTCTAAATGGACAGTGTTCCAGTTGGGGAGATATTTCAGCCGGAGTATCCCAGGGCTCAATTCTGGGACCTTTGTTTTTCCTTGTATAAATAAATGATCTAACTGAAAACGTGAAATGTAACGTTAAGCTTTTCGCCGATGATACATCGTTGTTTACAGTGGTTGAAAATTCAAATGCAGCTGCAAATGACAGGAATCACGATTTGGAGTTGATAATGCAGTGGGCGCATGATTGGAGAATGTCATTTAATCCTGATCCGCAAAAGCAAGCTGTTGAATTGATATTTTCAACGAAGAAAACTGAAGTTGATCATCCCGTGATCCTCTTTAATAATGTACCGGTAAAAAAAGTAAATGAACATAAACATTTGGGAATTGTCCTTGACTCAAAACTTTCCTTTTCAACTCATATTAGAGCAGCAATTTCTAAAACTAGAAAGGGTATTGGCTTGCTGAAATGTCTCTCCAAATATCTGCCAAGGCAAACTCTAAACGAATTATATAAGCTCTACGTGCGACCACATCTTGACTACGGTGATGTTCTCTATCATAACCCAGCAAAGGTATGTGAATTTAGTAACAATATCATTTTGCCACATCTTATGGAGAAGCTCGAGTTAGTGCAGTACTCTGCCGCTCTTGCTGTAACAGGAGCATGGAGGGGTTCGTCGCGAGAAAAGCTGTACGCTGAGCTCGGATGGGAATCGCTAAGTTGCCGCAGATGGAGCAGACGCCTTACTTTATTCTACAAAATAGTAAACCACTTAACCCCTGAGTATACCTTGGATCCAATCCCCCCACTTCATCAGTCTCAGTACTCCCTCCGCAAACCGGATGTAATCGGGCGAATAAGGGCAAGAACAGAAAAATTCCAATCTAGCTTCTACCCTCACTGCCTTTCCGAATGGAATGAACTCGATCCAGAAATTAGACTTGCTCCTTCACTTGCCGTATTTAAGAGAAAATTGCTCTCGAAAATTTTTCCCCTTCCAAAATCAATCTTTGGTGTTCATGACCCAAAAGGATTATCGTATCTTACACAACTTAGGGTTGGTCTTAGCAAATTGAACTTTCACGAATTCAAGCACAATTTTAGGGATACTATAAACCCAATGTGCATCTGAAACAATGGTATTGAGGATACGGAACATTTTTTGTTGCTCTGTCCATCTTTTGACACCCAACGACGAGATCTTCTCGCTGGAGTCCTAGCATTAGTACGACCGTTTGGACTCAGTAACCCCTAAAATGAGGTTTTAACGCAACTGTTAATGTATGGTAATAAGGACTTTCCTGATGAAATCAATAGAAATATCCTTGAGTTAACTCTAGGTTTTATCCATGAAACTGGTCGATTTGATTGAATTCGTTCAAATTTTTGCCACCCGCCAAGCAGCCACCAAGTCCCCTTTCAAGACCCATTTCTACTGAATTTTCATTTTGAGTATAGTTCTATGTAGTTTTGCTTTATTATTCTTTTCTTCTTATTTTCTTTCTTAAAGCCACGGGGTAGACATGATATCTTGCTCCTCGTGGTATTGTATTTGTAGTATCGTTGAGTATCATGTAAGTAGTGTAGCAAGTATCTTGTATTTTAAGTTTTTAATTGATGATATAAAAGAAAAAGATCAGAGAAAACGTCAAGATTGAAATGGGCATTTTCACCTGTACTTGCTAAAGCTCGTGGTCGCGCCTCTGACGGTTATCGTCATTTTGAAATGCGTTCCTCGAGTATTTCTCCATGAAAGTTTCCGTGTTAAACACCATTCAAAAGGAAAAGCATTCTCTTTGAAGATTTCGACCAAACTTCTGCTAAAGTATTGATTCCTATCTTGATCTAAGTTAGACTCTTGGCTTCACGTAAAGAAATTATTTAATGATAATCGGGTGGCTAAATGCAATGTCACTGGCCGCCAAATGCCCCACGTTTTTTCCGACTCACCTGGTATTCCATCATTCCATCACTCCACATGAACCATTCCATCATTCCATAGTTCCATATTCAATATTTTAGAGTACTCAATACCATTCACCAGGAATTTGAATGATATGATTCTACTCACTTGAAATAATAGGCAAGCGCAATTGTTTTACTCCGGATTCATCAAGCGTTTTACAAAGACTGCGTTTGAAAATTCGAGCCCTCATCCTAGCCTTCACTCTTGAAAAGAGTGGAAATTTATCTGCGGGAGGAGACTGTTTATGAGTTGATCAAGGGGGCTTAGGCCACTTTTTGAAGCATGTCAGACTAAAGAATTACCTGGAAATTTTATTTTAATAAACCCGATATTTTGGGGTAGAAGCTTAGCTCCCCATGTAATGTACAGCCACGAGTAACTAGCTGCGACAGAAAAAAAACAACTGATTTGTCTCACATCCTAATTGTGAATAGGGTCACTGGAAGTAAGGAGTCTACTTTGCGTCGAAGAATTCCATCTGTATACTCCAATAGACCCACTTCCAGTTCTCGGATTCATAGCTTTCACGTTCCAGACTTCTCCCTCTTCATTATTTATTACCGAAAGAATACAAAATACAACAGCAACAAACCAGCAATGTCCTCTTTGACAACACCACTCTATGGACAACACAGAAACTCATTCTCGGCCCAATATTTTACATGCAGCGGAATTATTCGCACATTTCCATTGGGTCCCTATTTTCATAGTTGTTTCGTAACGAAATGTTATGATGCTCTTGCATGTTTCAAATGAAAATGGGGAAATGAATGAATGTACTTACGATGCATATTACAATACCTTGCGCAAGGTCTCAGTCTTATAACACCTAGAAATCAAAGTGACTTGGTCTTCACACTGGCTTCTCTTTATGATCTATCTCTTGTCGTCTGTGAATGGAAGCCATACTATGATTACAAATTTACAGATAGGAAACCAACTCGTTGACTAACTGCGGTCATTATGTATGGTATAGTAGACTGAAATCTGCTTGCAGGTAAACAAAAGCGGCGTTGCAAAGGCTTTCGACCTTGCATGCAGCCCTTCATGTCAAAAATTCCCTAAATCAGATCCGACAATGTCCCTTGCTTTGCACAAAAGGCTTAGGATAAAATATTTCAAGCCAACGTAAGCTGAGGTAACAATAAGCAAACGAAAGAATTAGTTCAAGAATGACCCTTTCCAAAACCTCCTGGACAAAACGGCATACCGGAAAACCAGACCCTATGACCCTGAGACCCTATGACCCCTAGGATCCTTAAGTACTGAGATTTCAGGTTACTTGGGAGAAATCAGGTTACCTCTGCCATAATTGTTCAAATTTAGTGCCAATACGGTCCATGGCAGCCGGGGGGTGAGAACAGACATGACAACGGTACAGATAAAAACATTTCATTTTTGGAATGCAGAACAATGGGCTTTGATGCCACAGCATGGTTCCTTTTTTGCGGAGGAAAAATTATTGACTGCTCCGGGGAGCTAGCATTTAATATTTGGATATAACAGTGAATTTGCAGAACAAGGCTTTCTTTACGCAGCTGTCGTATAGAATGATCCTCCTGCCAAATTCATGAGCTACGGACGCCAGATAGACATTAAACAACAACTTAAACACATCTAAAGAGCTAGACTCTCAAACACATCTCCTTGGATAGGGCTGTAGGTTTTTATTCTTGAGGTACTATCATTGTAGACAGATTTTATACATTTCAATTTGCTGAAATGCTAATTTGTATATGAATAATGCTGAAGGAAAAATGAAAAAGATACTTCTTCTGCAGAAATAGAAAAATAACTGCAGTGTCTTACAACCCATAACCCATGGTACAACTTGAGACAATAGGCTTCCTTCATTGACGATCAGACTCTTTGATTCTTATAGACTCTACTTTGATAAAGAACCAGGAAAGGGCATACTGGAAAAACCAGACCTTAGGACTCTGAGACGCCAATGACCCCTAAGACCTTTCAGTACCGAGTTTTGAAATGACCCTAAAAAAAGAGGGGTCATCCACTCTGCATAAAGGCAGTGTTTCAAGATACTATATGCTAATCAGGTTATTGTTTTTATAATTGTTCAAATTTAGTGCCAATACCGTTCATTTCAGCCTGGGTTGAATACCATTTCCATGGTGAATACCCTTGGACAGACATGACACAAGTACAGAAAAAAACACATTTCAGTCTTTGAATAGACCTTTTACCTATTCTGAAAAGAATCCGAATCGAACGATATTATGCTACATTCTGCAGAAGCTTCGAATGTGCACAATAGTGATTAAAGCCCTAACGCCACCCGATCAAATGTCGTGTGTAAAATTGTATAAACCTATCATATGTTAGGCTAAGAAAAGTAACAAATATCTGCAAAGCGCAGTCAGTCAGGTAGGCTTTTCCAACCCTTGAATAGAAAAGAACAGAGAAAAAGCAAAAATAAAGACTTGGATGATTATTGAAACCATTTACCCATACAACAACAAGAGAAACGTAGGCCAATCTTTTTAAAACTGACAGTGGTTGACACATCCGTAAGGAAACAGTCTTGTTATCTGAGAGGCCATCTAAGGGAATGACTCCCAATGTGAAGGGTCCTTTCAAATTCAGTACTTGAGAGTCCTACGGGCCATAAGAGTCCCCTGGTCATACGGTCTGGTTTTTCCGGTATGCCCCAGAAAAGCCATCAATCTTAACTTTTATTAGCCTAGAAGTAACAAATCGTTAGTAAGTGCACGTGCCCCGTTCTTAATTGTTGGCAGAGACGTGCTTCACTGCTTCGGAATACTGACCAAAAATGAGATACCTTAGACCCTTCAAATTTCGCCTGCCTTTAATTTTCGCCCCGGAGGGGGGTGAAAATTAAAGGGGGCGAATTGCGGAAATATTTTGAGGGGCGAAAATTAGAGGGAGCTAAATTAAAGGCGGATTAAAAATCTATGTTCTTTTAGAGATCATTATTCTGATTGTAACATGAAATAAAATAAATGCATCAATCTTCAATAACTATGATATTGTCCTCCCCTGCGTCTGTGGGGTGATTTTGTTGCACTGTTCTGTAGCGTTCTCTTCCTCAGGGCAATATTCATCTAAATCATAATATTCAATGTTCAATATCAATATTCATTCAATAGCCAGTCGCGGGGTAAAATGGATCCAGTTCCAAATAATTGGACATCCTACTCTCAACCATTGGACATATCTGTCAAAAAGCCGTGCAAGGATTTCTTAAGAAATGAAGCACAAACTTGGTATTCTGATCAAATAGTTGAACAGACAAAGGCGGGTAAATTACCCCCATGAAATCAAAGTTGGAACACAGTTATCTGTCGTCAAGCCATAGAATGCGAAACGGGTGACTCTATGACTTCATTCGAAATTCTATGACTACATTCGATCAAAACCAGAAATTGTTTGCAATGGTTGGCGTAAATCGAGGATCACTGAGTATGTAAACAAGAAAATTGAAGTTGACCCCTTTAAAGATATTGAAAGCGAGTTGCAACTGCAGTTTTTTGGGTTTTTAGGTATATTTGCGTAGCCAATCTCTGACGTATACAATAGCTGTGTTCTTGTGAAATGTCAGTTAAAAACATCAGTCTCCCATGAACTAGACTTTCTCCAAGTCTCCTTCTTTACTTAGTTCAAGCATGCTTGTCCGGTAGTGAGCTGCGAAAATGAGAGCGAAGCGAACAGCTTCCCCTCCGTTCGCTCCTTCACAGCTCACTACAGACGAATAAGACAAAGAACAGTACTTGGCCAGGTCTACAAATTGACTGTTTATCCGGCCAATCGACTTTCCATGGCCAAATATAGTGACACGACTTCTCAGATGAGTGAAGTTCCATTTCACATGGAAGTTGTTATAATCGTTCCCTGCAATTCCATTGCTTGGAGAATGGTTTAGTCAAAGCTTTGAAATTTGGAAGGGGGCGAAAATTAAAGGGAGCGAAACTTTGCACACGAGGGGGCGAAAATTAAAGGGGCGAAAATTAAAGGGAGCCAAAATTGAAGGCAGGCGAAATTTGAAGGGAATAAGGTATGCAGAAACTGACGTGGTTTTTCATCCTGACGAGCAATCCTTTATTGGGGAGAAACAAGACAAGAATCACGTTTTTACTTTATTCTCACTTGCTTCTGTATCATATTACATGGCAAAATGTCAAATACTTAGGTTCTAATAAAACTATCTCCGTTTATTGGCTTGTTGCCCCCCCCACTTCTTGTGACTTTCAGTAATTTCTGTCATACACCGCGAAATCTTGAACTTTGCCTAATTATCGACTCCTGTTGATTTCGAGGAGCCTGTTTAAAGAAATTCAGCGATGTGCCCCTGGAAGCCCTTGGGTGCTCACAACCAACTAGTGTCTTCTACCTGAGAAAATTTCGTATTTTGTTGACGAAGATGCCTTTCTCTTCAAGAAAAATCCGCAAAAAGTACGTAAAAACCTTTCTAGTTTCAAAACGCTTGTACGCTATTTTGCATGAGTGACAGAACCATTGCATTAGGGCATTAGGCCTGACCCAAGAACCCACGTAAACAACCCTTTATTTCAGTTCGTTTCCAGACACTAATTGAAGAAATCAAACAACTAAATCATAAAAGGACCGAGGGGCAAATCACAGATTTTTTTCGTACACCTCCCTTGAAAGCACACAAAAATCACACACAAATCACACACAAAAATAACAAAATCACAAAAAAATCACACACAGAAAGCAACATAAATCACAAATCGCTGAAAAATTACTGAAAAATCACACGAAAAAATAACTAAAATCACTAAAATCGCAAAAAAATCACAGAAAAAACCATGTGATTTCAAAATCACAAAAATCACGTACGCTATTTTGAGAAGTGATTTGCCCCTCGAAAAGGACGACCTATTTGATGTTTGAATGCAATGTTATGTTAACGAAATACCTCAAATGCCACTTCTGGCTATATTTCATTTCCTTTCAAACAACGAACAACCAAAAACAATAACAGCACTTAAACCAGGAGTAATGACGCAATAAACACTGAAATCATGTGAGCACAGTGTTAGGGGATTTCTTTTGTTAAATTATGCAAATTATTGATGCAGACCAAATGACCAGCGGAAAATAACAATGAATCACAATGAAAATATGCGCGGACCAGGAACGAAACTCGGTTGCTTCCTAATAGTAAGCCCTCGCTTCGCTCGTGCAATAAGAAATTGTTGGCAAATATTCAAGAGTTGGTAAACAAAGTTGCTACACCAGCTTAGCAACAACAGACACGGAAGTTGACGACCTTAAAAAATAACAAAGAAGTATCGCTCCAAACATTGTCCACACCAGCCAATGGAGGTTGTATCTTTTGTTTGACGCAGACCACTTCCGTGATGCGCGTGCGCAAAAATTTCCCTCGTGCGTGGACAACAATAGATGACGATTTCCGTTGACGTCAATCCTGAACGCAGAAAACATGTGTCTGCTTTCCAAGTAAATCATTGGCTGAAAGCATCAACTTTTCATTGTATGTTCAGTTATGCACGCCATGTCAAGGTTCAGACCTGAAGCCGATTCTAATGATTTGTCGCTGCAAGCAGCGCAAATCAAAGAGAAGATAAATCAAAGGTGAACCTATGGGTAGCTCGCGGAACCTGCCTGGATATCCTTTTTGGTATCATTTGAATTCATTACAAAATATAACTGTGCGCGTCGCTATACAGCTACGCAGGTTAAGATGTTAGGCGAGAGCAGCAAGGTTCCAGTGCAATGATCTTTTACGTTAATTTCAACAAGATTACTGTGGCTGTGGATGACCATTTCGAATTGGCAGACTTGAAAAGTTTCAATGGTTTTTTCCCAAGGCTCCCCTGGCTTCGAATACCTGGCTCCCCTCCTGGGGTGCAATGAAGTTCTTGCAAGGAGCCAGACTGTTGCAGATCATATGTAGATCATGTTATCAAGGCACACTGAGCTCTACAAAGGGGAATTTAACTCATTCGAAAACATCGTACGTCTTGTTTCCGGAACAAAAGTATTTTAACAGATTTTTGATAAATTTTTCTTCAAAACCCAAGAGTCTTTGCCAAAGATGTACGATAGTTCTTGAAAGTGAAATACCCCTTCGCGCTTCTGAAGTCATCACGATGAAATATTTCAATCAGATTCCGGTGTTTGCTGATCTCCGTTTCGCTTTTATTAGAGATATTGACGGATGATTTTGATGTTTCACTCTCCTGAAAGGATTTTGCAGGCAATGTGCTAGAGACATTTGTTTTGGATCTTAAAGGGCTCTAATTTTCGTTTCTGGTCCTACGTTTACGTTTTATTCAGTCCAGAAGTGTAAACTTTCGCTGAAAGTAAAAACAAGGAGCATGGCATAGCTGAATGCGAGAGTAGTTTTTAGCCTCATGTCCCCCATAATAACTCAAACTGGGAGGGAATCAGCGGCTCCATTTTCACACTTTCGTGTGCCGTGGGCTGGTTGGATTCCGAAGGCAAATAGTCAGTTGCTGCGTGCCTGTTTTCTTTATGAATGTCTGTTTCTGCAGGCTGATAAGTGGCCAAACAGGAAAAACATTCATTCATTGATTTCTTTTCTTGGCGAAGAAACGATGAACTATTTCCGTTATGTCATTTGCATTACGATGGCCTGTATTTAGAACGTGAATGGATTGAAACTGGACAAACAAGTCATGACTGGTTTTTGGTTAGGCTTCAGATCTGCAAGACAACAGAGATATTGGACTTGCTACAAGTCTCATTCTCTGATCTGTCGAGAAATGAAGGGAAGCCTTCCGGCGACTCACGGAAAGCTGTTTATTCTATTGCAGCAAAGAGTCTCGATCGAGCTATTTGTGTGCACTTTTCATACCATAGATTGCATACAGTGGCATCCAGTATTCCATAATTATGACTTTCTGCACTTTCCCCGCACAATTAAAGCTTGGAATACGTTATGACATTCAGTGATAGACTCAACAGCAATCAAATCTTTTAAAAATCCTATTCCGTATAAGTAAATAATTACAATGAATTTCAAGAATCTGAAAAAAGCTATGAAGAGATTATAAACAGATAGGTAAGGTTGTAGAGCAGTTTTACTGTGAGTGGAGCTTGTTCGATATCCAATTTGATAGCATACATTTTTCATATGAGATATAGAACAATATTACATTTTTGCTATTTCCAAAAATGCTATTTTTAGCCAAGGTATTGTTCATCCGTTGCCTTATTCATTTGTTCTTTTCCTAGTTCTAGCAAATGAATTCCTTTTATTGTTCATCTCATTCTTTTTTGATTTGCATTGACATGAACCTTCAGTGTTGAAATTGTAGATTTGGCTATAGAGTTAGAAGTATTAATGTATGCAGGTAGAAAATTCTACAAAAGATTCAAAATTATTGTTCTATTCAGACCTTGGTGGTGCACTTTGTGGCAAATACATTATTTAATGATGGACATGCTTCAAATCAATCATTTTAACTTTACCTGACTGAAATCAGCCACTTCATTCTGAAATAATGATGGATTTTCTCAAGAAAGCTCCTTCAAGAAGCCTCAAAATTTGCTTAAAATCATGAGCAAATTTCCCGATCATCTTAGGAGGATGAATTTGCTTGAAATGATATCAGGGACGTAGGAAGCATCTCTAACTTGGGGGCATGACACTTCGAGGGCACTTTTTTCCTTAAAAAACGGGACCATTTTCTGAAAAAAGGGCACTTCTTTGTTTACTGCAAAATCTTTCGGAGTGAATGCCCCTAGTGCCCCCCCCCCCGCTTCCTACGCCTATGAATAATGTGGCTGTGTTCCAAGGGATAACAGATTTGTCATCCTAAAGGGGCCACAGGTACTATGCTAGTCATTGTAAAGCCAAAAATGTGGTGTGATTTGGGCCTGTTTTGAAAGGTTTCTTTAAGCGGCTTGCTTGGCAAATTCCTTGAAATTTAAGAACAGAAAATAGCCAATCTTTATCATGTAAATTTATAATCTATTTGAACATGTTCACTAGTGCCAATTGCCTTGATATCCAGGGAGTGCTGCTTTTAAACAACAGGATTTTTCCTATTCAGCTGGTATCATATTTCCACCCTTTACAAAATGTTATATGCAGTCTTTCATTGAGATTTCAGCATCAGAAACCAAAGCATTCCTCGTCGGAAATGTTGTGAGCAATATTAATCTCTAAAGCTCACATAGTATTGCAATAACAGCTCTTTTTGAGATAGTTATCCAAAGAATATTTTTCTTTTTACTGTTTCATTTCTGTGACATCCTTATCACTTTGGTAACTTGTAACTTGCTATTCAATGTACATATAAATATATCAGTATAGTGTCTAGTAACTTGTAGTTTCTAAATATCAGCTTTTGGTTTCATGTTATTGCAGAGCACAGCTCCCCTGTCCATGCAATTCTTTCACAAATAAAGTTAATAAACCTTGTTTACTCCAGTATTTCTCCTGTTTCAAATTTTGCCAATGTCTCTTCTATTTGCTAGCATTCCTTTACAAATCATAACAAGTTGTATCTTTACACCATGGAATGCTTTACACAATGACATGTTTGTAGAATGCCACTCTTTTGAAACATAATGGAGCTAGTATTCAGTCTGGTACTCTGGAATTCAAGTTCCTTGATTTCTTGTTATTGGCTTTGTAGAAATCATTTACCATGAATAATAAATGCACCTATGAAGGGTCATTTTCTCCTTTAAATTCTGTTGTGCTATGGAATTTTTGAAATAGTTTGGCAAAATTGGTATCCACTGGTATCCTTTGTGTTTATCAATGAGCTCTTCACAACATCATCTGCAATCAAGACTGTAAATTCGAAAGAGGCTTAATTTTAGGTCTAAAACCACCATTCATCTCCATGCACAACAAACATTGACTCTCTGTGATCATGCCATGATACATTATTCTGCATGCAGTTCTGAAAAAATATGAATACATAATTGAGTGGATTTATAATTCAAAATGAAGCAACTAAAGCGAAAGATTCTGCAAAACATTACGAAAAGAAACTGAATACTAAAGCTCGCAGGACAAAAATATATCAGGCGGGACAGGGCCTACCCCTTTGAAGGCCTAAGCTACCATTGAAGCAAAACCGGATGTGATATGAACAAAATGGAGAGAAAATTAAAAATGCTAGGCTTGAATTGAAAAAGATATGTTAAAGCAAAAAGTAAATGATTTTAAGCAGCTACGAATAAGTTGTAAGATTCCAGCTTAACATTTTTAATTTTCTCTCCATTTTATTCATATCACAGCCGGTTTTGCTTCAAAGGTAGCTTACGCCTTCAAAGGGGAAGGCTAGGCTCTGCCCCCCCTTATATATTTTTGTCTTGCGAGCTTTAGCATTCAGTTTCTGCAATGTTTTGCACAATCTTTTGCTTTAGTTGCTTGATTTTTAATAATATTTC
The DNA here is from genome assembly GCA_964019985.1 of Aurelia sp. 4 Dawson et al 2005. Lineage (NCBI taxonomy): Eukaryota > Metazoa > Cnidaria > Scyphozoa > Semaeostomeae > Ulmaridae > Aurelia > Aurelia sp. 4 Dawson et al 2005. The sequence goes on along the minus strand of OZ026493.1, from coordinate 14,009,638 downwards.
CACTCAATTATGTATTCATATTTTTTCAGAACTGCATGCAGCATTATGTATCATAGCATGATTACAAAGAGTCAACGTTTGTTGTGCATGGAGATGAATGGTGGTTTTAGACCTAAAATTAAGCCTCTTTCGAACTTACAGTCTTGATTGCAGATGATGTTGTGAAGAGCTCATTGATAAACACATAGGATACCAGTGGATACCAATTTTGCCAAACTATTTCAAAAATTCCATAGCACAATAGAATTTAAAGGAGAAATGACCCTTCATAGGTGCATTTATTATCCATGGTAAATGATTTCTACAAAGCCAATAACAAGAAATCAAGGAACTTGAATTCCAGAGTACCAGACTGAATAGTAGCTCCATTTTATTTCAAAAGAGTGGCATTCTACAAACATGTCATTGCGCAAAGCATTCTATGGTGCAAAGATAGAACTTGTTATGTTTGGAAAGGAATGCTAGCAAATAGAAGAGACATTGGCAAAATTTGAAACAGGAGAAATACTGGAGTAAACAAGGTTTATCAACTTTATTTGTGAAAGAATTGCATGGACCGGGGAGCTGTGTTCTGCAATAACATGAAAACCAAAAGCTGATATTTACAAACTACAAGTTACTAGTAAAATACTGATATACTTATATGTACTTTGAGCATCAAGTTACAAGCTACCAAAGTGACGAGGTTGTCACAGAAATGAAACAGTACAAAAGAAAAATATTCTTTGGATAACTATCTCAAGTCCCGTCCACACGTATACGCTTACGTCTGTAAACGCATACATTCTTATACGTTTACACCTTCTGTCCACACGTAAACGGCGTTTCAAGTTATCCTAAACGCATACATTCGAAAACGCTTTCCAAAGTGGATACTTTTGAAAACGCTGTTTTCACGTCTCCGTGTGGACGGTAGTAAAGGCATACTTTCGTAAACGGTGACGTCACAGACTTTATATTCACGAATCATTTGCAGTTTTTTTTAAACACTGTTTTTGCGTTTTCATGTGAACGGTCGTAAACGCATACTTTTGTAAACGATGACGTCATAGATTTCATGCTCATCATTCATTTCCCATTGTTTTGGCGTTTACGTGTGGACAGGCTAAAACGCTCAGTAGATCAGTGTGGACGGAAAACATTCTATGCGTTAACAAAACGTAAACGTATACGTGTGGACGAGGCCTCAAAAAGAGCTGTTATTGCAATGTTTGAACAGCTACTATGTGAGCTTTAGAGATCAATATTGCTCACAACATTTCTGATGAGGAATGCTTTGGTTTCTGATGCTAGAAATCTCAATGAAAGATTGCATATAACATTTTGCAAAGGGTGGAAATATAATACCAGCTGAATAGGAAAAATCCTGTTTTTTAAAAGCAGCACTCCCTGGATATCAAGGCAATTGGCACCAGTGAACATATTCAAATGGATTATAAATTTACTGTTCTTAAATTTCAAGGAATTTGCCAAGCAAGCCACTTAAAGAAACCTTTCAAAACAGGCCCAAATCACACCACATTTTTGGCTTTACAATGACTAGCATAGTACATGCAGCCCCTTTAGGATGACAAATGTGTCATCCCTTGGAATACAGCCACATTATTCATAGGCGTAGGAAACGGGGGGCACTAGGGGCATGTACCCCCAATATTTTGCAGTAAACAAAGAAGTGCCCTTTTCTTCAGAAAAGGGCCCCGTTTTTAAGGAAAAAGGTGCCCTCGAAGTGTCGTGCCCCCCAATATTGAGATGCGTCCTACGTCCCTGATATTATTTCATGCAAATTCATGCTCCTAAGAGGATCGGGAAATTTGCTCATGATTTTAAGCAAATTTTGAAGGATTCTTGAAGGAGCTTTCTTGAAAAAATCCATCATTATTTCAGAATGAAGTGGCTGATTTCAGTCAGGTAAAGTTGAAATAATGGATTTGAAGCATGTCCATCATTAAATGATGTATTTGCCACAAAGTGCACCACCAAGGTCTGAATAGAACAATGATTTTGAATCTTTTGTAGAATTTTCTACCTGCATACATTAATACTTCCAATTCTACAGCTAAATCTACAATTTCAACACTGAAGGTTCATGTTAATGCAAATAAAAAAGAAGAATGAAGTGAAGAATAAAGGGAATTCATTTGCTAGAATTATGAAAAGAACAAATAAATAAGGCAACGGATGAACGATACCTTGGCTGAAAAGAGAATTTTTGCAAATAGCAAAAATGTTATACACGGTTTTTTATAAGAAACTGGTTTATAAGAAACTAGTACTAAGATGGCCAAAATTTTAAGAAACTCTAGTACTATGTCTGAGAAGCACTAAGAAACTTTTCAAAGTTAAAAGTATGGATATTATAGCAAATAGATCGTCAAACCTTTATTCTTGAGCAATATTATCTAACCATTTGTGTTTTCAAGATAACAGAACACTGTTTATTCCTTAATTGTGTTTGAAATGTCAAGAAACATATCTGGCGCAGTGTTAGCGACCACATTGATAATTCTGCATTCAAAAAATAAGAAACCAATTAAGAAACTTTTAGTACTCAAATGGACAAAATTTCATGTGAAATTAAGAAACTTTTAGTACTATGGCCTGATCCAGGTTTCTTGTAAAAAACGTGTATTGTTGTATACCTCATATGAAAAATGTATGCAATCAAACTGGATATCGAACAAGCTCCACTCATAGTAAAACTGCTCTGCAACCATACCTATCTGTTTATAATCTCTTCATGGCTTTTTTAGATTCTTGAAATTTATTGTAAGTATTTACTTAATACTAAATAGGATTTTTAAAAGATTTGATTGTTGTTGAGTGTGATAATTGAATGTCATAACATATTACAAGCTTTAATTGTGCGGGGAAAGTGCAGAAAGTCATAACTATGGAATACTGGATGCCACTGTATCCAATCTATCGTATGAAAAGTGTATACAAATAGCTTGATCTAGACTCTTTGCTGCAATAGAATAAATAGCTTTCCGTGAGTCGCCGGAAGGCTTCCTTTCATTGACCATAAAATTATGAGATTGTGGTATACTTACAATGCAACGTGATAGAAGAAAACAGGGCCAGTGAAGTACTACCGGGTGTCGCAGAAAAAAGGTAATAGATTTGATCATGGCTAGCGCTAAGGATTTAGCTTGCATCGACCGGAAATAATCTTTAAACTATTCCTCGATAGTTAACTTGAAAATAGATACCTTGTTTGCTGAAATAGGAGCATTGAGAGAAGAAATTTTCATCAGGAAAGTCAAGATTTGCCTCCACTTCTAAACCAGAGATTTTGGGTTTTGGCCTAAGTTGTTGACGCGCTTGTTGAGGAGTCGCTACCCTAACCCTAACCCTAACCCTAACCCTAACCCTAACCCTAACCCTAACCCTAGATGTGTAGCCGTAAGTTTAATTCGGGGGCCTCAGTACCCCAGGCGGAATTCTTCAGACATTTTACTGAAGAAGGCCACCAGGGGTTTCTGAAGGATATTAGTGTTAAGATAATCGATAGGCTAACGGGGGGAAATAGGATGCGGGAAAGCTTCTGGCAATATCGGCTGGATTGCTTTACCCCTAAGGGTTTAAACACTAGGCAGGTGGATACATAGATTTCATTTTTGTTATATTTTTGGTTGTTGTGTTGTTTTGGTTTTAGCACTGAGCTTTTCGTTAGGGACACACGCTGTTTTTTTGGGCTTTTCTGTTCTGCCTATCCACTCTCGGATCTTTCTATTGTTTGTTTTGTTGTAATATGCGATCCTTTCAGCTTCGGCGAGACAGACACAGCCACCGGCTTCAGCAGTTCTTAACTCTGCGCTTTCTTTGATCTTTCTCCCGCCACCTTTGTATTGCCGGCTATTTAACACATTTTTTATACGCTTTGTAATGAGTAGGATCCCGCTTAGGCTATTGTTTGTCTTGTATTGTTTTTGGAATTCGTAATCTATATGTATGCTCCTGCTAATTTTGAACAGTCATACTGATGAAGGCTTCGGCCGAAACGTTTACAAGAATGTGTTTTTTCTGAGTTCATATATCTATTTCTATTACGCATTGAGATTGAGCTTATGAGTATATATATATATATATATATATATATATGTATATATATATATATATATATATATATATATATATATGTATATATATATATATATACATATATATATATATATATACTCATAAACTCTTTCGTTAAATTGTATTAAGAAATAAATAGAGACTCAGAAAATACAACTTTGTTTAAACGTTTCGGCCAAAGCCTTCATCAGTAATAACAGTCATTGCTGATGAAGGCTTTGGCCGAAACGTTTAAACGAAGTTGTATTTTCTGAGTCTCTATATATATATAAATACTCAGAAAAAACACATTCTCTAAACGTTTCGGCAAAAGCCTTCATCAGTAATCACGAGGAAGGCTTACTGATGAAGGCTTTCGCCGAAACGTTCGCCGAAATATATATATATATTTCGTTCTCATTTTCTGTGTAAACCTGTCTATAACGCTCTGCTACATGCATTGAGCACTATGCACAAACCATATATATATATATATATATATATATATATATATATATATATATATATATATATATATATATATATATATATATATATATATATATATATATATATATATATATATATATATATATATATATATATATATATATATTGGATACTAATAGTGCGGATGAAAAACGAACGAGAAATAAACAAAAAAGAGATGTTTTTTAGCACACTAAGGCCTTTCAAGTTAATGCTATCATCAGAGTGTGACTGACAATCTGAATCGAACTTTTTATAATATGTTACGGAGATTAACATGTTTACATAATGACAGACGATAGAAGTGTTAATTGGTTGAGATGTCAATTGAGGGTTGCGTGTCCTGCTTTAAATAGTTTTTCTTCGTATGTGGTTAATAATTTCGAGGAACTTAATGACATGAATGCAAAGACTTTAAAGAACGGTTCTTTTAAGTTATTATGTTTCTTTCCGCACTGAAAAACATGTCTCGGGAAAGTGCACGAAGATGTTCCAGACCGCGACTCTGAAATGTGATTGTTCATGCGGAGGCGAAAGTTTGTTGTTTGACCAATGTAGGTGACTTTTCCGTGACACGAATTGCATGATAAGAAGTAGACAACGTTTTTGCTCTTGCACGAAATATTGCATTTTATGTTCCAAGTTACGTTCTTTGCTGTTTTAAACGAATCAACGGCTTGTAGATATAATTTGCAAAGTTTGCATCGATTATCCTTGCAAAGGGTAATACCAAATGCGGCTGTTGTTGATGTTGTCGTTGATATTACAGCTGATGACGAGAATCTAGCATTTGTTAATATTGATGAAATATTTGGGGGCTGTCTAAGTGCTAAGACGGGCTGTGTGTTTTGAAACTTTTCTTTTGTTGTTGGCGATAGATTAACGAGCAACGAGTGAATTGTTTTCATCATGTGACTGAACTGAAGATCGGGATAATGTGTTGTTACCAATGGTAATTTGTGTTTATCACTAATTACTAATTTAAAACAAATCAAACAGACAAATCTATACACAAAATCAAGAAATTAATAATATCTGCAATCTTATAGAACTATTGCAACCTCACCGAGTCCATACAAACGACAACTTAACACCAGAAGAAAGAACAGCTTTAGAAGAACTTATCTCAAACAACGACTTAATTATTAAACAAGCAGACAAGAGTGGAAACTTTGTATTGATGGATACAACATATTATCGCGATTCGTTAGTTCTTGAAGGACACCTAAACTCTGACGCTTACGAAAAAATCCCTATCGATGAAGACAAAGTTGTTGTTCAAAATTTAAGAAAGCTCGTAGATAGACATAAAGATAGCCTAACCGATAAAGAACAGCAATTTATCACAGATTTTGACTGGAAAACAAGTAATTTTTACGTGCTGCCGAAAATACACAAGAGTAAAGAAATAATTGGAAAAATTTCCTCATCAAATCAAGAATTTGTTGAAATGTCTCCGCCAACTGATTTAAAAGGAAGACCAATAGTAGCAGGTCCTGTTTCACCTACCCAGCGACTCAGTGAATTTATCGACACATTAATAAAACCTATCGTTTCACATTTAAACACTTACATTAAGGATGACTGGGACTTCCTCCGCAAGATCCCATATGAATTTAGTAATCCGGTTTCATTGTACTCGTATGACATCACTAGCCTTTACACAAGCATCCCTCATTGCCTTGGCCTCGAGGCGCTTACGTACTGGATCGAAAAAAGAAGAGATTTAATTCCAATTCGCTTTTCGAATGACTTCATCATTGAATCGGCGAAGTTCGTTCTCGAAAATAACAATTTTTTATTTGATAACGAATTGTATAGACAAATCAAAGGCACAGCTATGGGAACAAAGTTTGCCCCATCATACGCATGCTTAACAATCGGTTTTCTTGAAGAAACTCGACTGTTTCCAACAATTCTCTGTAAATACTTCGACAATAATACCTGCAAATACATCGAGAAAAATTACATCAGATATATGGATGATAGTTTTATCACTTTGCCCAAGAACATGGACCCATCATTACTTCAAAGCGCCTTAAACGAAATGGACACTTCAATTAATTTTACAATGGAGAAAGGACGAACGCATCTTGACAACCTGGAAACCCTTAACTTTCTTGACATCAAAATAATTTTACACGAAAACAAATACATTACAACGGATATCTATTACAAAGAAACCAACCCACATAGATACCTAGATTATCATAGTGCACACCCTTCCCACATTAAGCAAACGATTCCGTTCAACCTCGCAAAAAGGATAATAGTATTTGTATCAGATCCCGATTTAATTGAAATGCGTTTGAAAGAACTTGAAAAATGGTTGATAGATTGTAACTATCCAAAAAGTGTCATTAAACAAGCATTCCACAGAGCAAAACTTCAAGGACCTGCACCTGATAAAAGTGATAAACACAAATTACCATTGGTAACAACACATTATCCCGATCTTCAGTTCAGTCACATGATGAAAACAATTCACTCGTTGCTCGTTAATCTATCGCCAACAACAAAAGAAAAGTTTCAAAACACACAGCCCGTCTTAGCACTTAGACAGCCCCCAAATATTTCATCAATATTAACAAATGCTAGATTCTCGTCATCAGCTGTAATATCAACGACAACATCAACAACAGCCGCATTTGGTATTACCCTTTGCAAGGATAATCGATGCAAACTTTGCAAATTATATCTACAAGCCGTTGATTCGTTTAAAACAGCAAAGAACGTAACTTGGAACATAAAATGCAATATTTCGTGCAAGAGCAAAAACGTTGTCTACTTCTTATCATGCAATTCGTGTCACGGAAAAGTCACCTACATTGGTCAAACAACAAACTTTCGCCTCCGCATGAACAATCACATTTCAGAGTCGCGGTCTGGAACATCTTCGTGCACTTTCCCGAGACATGTTTTTCAGTGCGGAAAGAAACATAATAACTTAAAAGAACCGTTCTTTAAAGTCTTTGCATTCATGTCATTAAGTTCCTCGAAATTATTAACCACATACGAAGAAAAACTATTTAAAGCAGGACACGCAACCCTCAATTGACATCTCAACCAATTAACACTTCTATCGTCTGTCATTATGTAAACATGTTAATCTCCGTAACATATTATAAAAAGTTCGATTCAGATTGTCAGTCACACTCTGATGATAGCATTAACTTGAAAGGCCTTAGTGTGCTAAAAAACATCTCTTTTTTGTTTATTTCTCGTTCGTTTTTCATCCGCACTATTAGTATCCAATTTATTGTTTCTTTGTTGCCAATATATATATATATATATATATATATATATATATATATATATATATATATATATATATATATATATATATATATATATATATATATATATATATATATATATATATATAAATATATATGTCGAAACGAAAGAAGTACAATACGCAAGTAAAGTATATATCGAAACTTAAAAGAAGGCATTAACAAAAACAACTCTCGATTCTGTGGCGACTAGTTTCGTCTGTTCATGCAGACTCTTCAGGCTAAAATGATTAATTTACGATTGCAACAGATTTTATGTTATCGATTTAATTGTTATTCATATTGGGTAACATTTCTAATTATATTCATGTGACGTAAGATTAAGTCTCCGTCTGGCTTTAGCTATTTTCTTGACACGTATAGGGATTTTAGTGTTATGGTTGGCTTTAATGTCCATTCTCTTAATTCTAGATGCTTTATTATCATCATTTCTACTACAGTTACTTTCAATGTCAGTACCAGAGCTAAAATCTACTTGAGTTTTGCAATAGTCTCTTTCACCAGTGATGGCTCCAAACACTTTCTCGAGTTTGTCTAATTTCTGGCCAATTCTTTCGAGTGTAGATTTATCAAAAAATTCGTTGTTTTCCTCAGCACGCATCATTTTTTCGGATTCTTCTATGTATTTGTGTTCGAGTTCTCTAATGTTACTCATAGTGTCCTCAGCGTCAACCTCACATTTCTTTTTTTCACTTGGATGTTCTGCGACGTCAATCTTCTTCGATATTGTTTTAAAAACATTACGATTCTCTTTGTGCAACTTCCTTACCTCTGAATCATGAGGTGTTTTGAATATGCGCATCTTGGACTTAATTTTTTCTTCATTGGCTTGCCATATCTGTTCAGATCTAAACTCTTCCTTTTCACGTTCTGTTTTCCATTTATTTCTAAGCGATTCCATCTTGAAAGGGTATTTGCCATGCATAAATTCAGTTATGTCTTCGATTTTTTTGTCGATAGTCTTAATCTTCTCCTTAATAAGCTAGAGAAAACTAGCTTATTACAACTTTTTAAAGAACAAGAAAATTGCTGAATTGTACGAGGAATGTTACAACAAAAGCGACATTAAAGTACCAAAGCACCTAGCTCCGAAGCACCATCCAGAGGAAAGCAAACAAGAATATCAACTACGAATCAAACATGCCAAACAAAGATTAAAGCAAGAAATAGAACTATCGCAATCAAAAAGAGATAGCTACAAGGAGAAGGCGTTAGTGATATACTTAACATCAAAGCTCAAAATTCTCCAGAATTACTTGCTATTTCACTGAAATGCTCCTTCACAGCTACAAGAGCTGCAACTGTGCCCTCAACTTCCTAGCTACTATCTGAATACTCCAATTTTCATGCAACATCATCATTTAACAAAAACAGCTGCCAGAAGTGTGTTTTCTTCAACCATAAATGATTAAGCTATTTTACTCAACTCAATCAATTCTTACATTGATGACGTCATAATGCGAGTGACAACACCACTCTGCCCGTAAATTTTTTGCTATCGTACAAACAACCCTGAACTACCCTGAGCTACCCTGTTTGACCGTAACTATAAAACAACGTTTCTGCGCAAACAGTTTTTAGTCATGCGATATGTGCAACGGAAATCAATTGCAGTGGCAGTTAGAAAGCCACAGCCACGGCGGCGGCCTATATGTGTTATGTTTGACTCCCTACCTTATGTCGACCTTATGTCCTCGATCATATGATATGATTGCAGCCATAAAAGGTCGACATAAGCAAATAAGGTAAAGACTGAGGTTGAATTTCCAAGATTTGTCGCCTGATCAGGAGACAGGGTCTCTCCATTGCACAGTGATCCAGCAAATGTAATAAATGCCGAAAAATGAAAGTTCTCAGAATTAATCAAACTATAGCTCATTTGAAAGAGCAATGATTGACAATCAACATAAAAGAAGAATTATCAACATCGGATAGGTTAGAGCCAAGAAACTGATTTTTGAAGTTTCAAGATATCACAAGTTTACAAATTTCACATCAAATAGGCAATGTACAGTCAATTTGGGCTAACTTCAAAATTCAGTTTCTCTACCTACACTAATCCGACTCTTGAAATTCTTTTTTTATTTTGATTGTATACATCTTAGTATCATTTCTGATTCCTACAATCGAGAAAAAAAATGAAAAATTTCACGGATTTCGTGAATTACGAGATAGTGCTATATTAGAGGATGAAAAGTGATATTTTGACAAAAACAGTTGAAAATCTAAAAGATGGGGTCAAACCAGGGGCGGCTGGCCCTGCTTTTAATGCTATTAGTCTAATAGCAATTTTTTTCCAAAGATTGCACAATGTATTTGTCCATATTCACTTGGCTGTGTTATAGGACATTTACAATCAGTTACAAACAAATGCTCTCAACGCTTTCAATTAGCTATTGTTGGTCTTCTTTGAGACAAAATTCCTGTTAACAATACCAATGACGTACGCTGTTCTTTCACTGAAAGAAGTTGGCCACGCTATTAGTTTTCTGATTCTAATAGCAGCAAGTTCCTATCAAACATGCCGCAAAGAAGTAATCCCTTTTCACCTGTCAGTCAAATCTTTCAACAATGACTCAACCCAGCCATGCTATTAGTTTTCCAAATCTAATAGCAAGAGGCAGATCCAGTTGCAAGCCTTGCGAAGTTCTCAGAAAATCGTAAAAAAACTGTGAATTTAGTTTGTTGAAATGTGCTCTTGTTGCTAGACTCAACAGGTCTTCTCTTTGGAAGGGTTGCTAAGGATTTTCCTTTCTTTGAACAAGAGAAAAGTATCAAGACAGAAGGCATGAAAAGAGTTGACACTATGTTTACAAGTTTTACAACTGAAAATCAATACACAAAATCTTCGCATGAAGTTATGATGGTGGAGAGGACAGTAGCTACTTTTTCTAGCTTGGTTTGTTGTGGCTGGTAGTTCAAAAGAATAATGCGATAAAAACCCCTTTCCAGATGGCAAGCAAAAGTCGAAAGTCGATCTTGGTTGGCATCTGATCTTGGTCGCTTCGCTTTGGCTGTTTATGCTATTTGCTATTAGAATCGCGATTCTAATAGCACGACGGCTCTCCTATTGTAGGCTGAAAGCCGCAAATCATTGATTCAATCTACTGCAGGGCTGTAGCTCGCAGCCCTTCAGGATATCACCTCAAGCCGTACCGTCCTATTTCTGTGATCAGCACATTCAATCAACCAGCGGAAGAAGGAGCTTTGAAACTGTACCACTAGAATATTCATTATTTCATCGTCCCACCTTCCCCTTGGATTTTCACTGAGCCACTGCAGTAAATATCTTTTGTCTAGGGCTAAACTTAGTTCAATTCGCACAAAAGCAAACATGCTTCAAGAACCTTTTCCCAGAAAAAGGACGTTTCTCTTGGAGACATAGGGGCATGGCCCAAAAAATATTTCTAATGCCAGGCCCCCGGAGCCCTGTCCTTAGCTTGCTTGGCTTGCAATTAATAGCAACTTGTATGCTCCCAGCCGCCCCTGGGTCAAACGGTGTCTTAGCAAAAAATTTATAATTAACTAGAACATGTCTCAAGCGCATCTACCACAGGATTTGTTTAGGAACCTTCTGCAAAAAATTTTATGACCGTTTTAGAATAGGTGGTCATTTTCTTGAAAATGACAAGTGGTAGCATGTGAAACCAGTATTGTTTATGTTGACTGAATTACAGATTAAATAATGCGTTAAACTCATTTCAGATCAAAGCAAAGTCAATCAACTGAGTTGTAAAAATTTGCAATAGTTGGAAAAACTGAAAATCAAGATACTTTAACGTACAGTTGATTGCAGGAACAACACTTCTTCTTTCTGTTTATGATGTCTGAACTGAATATTGGTGAAGGTGAAGTTACGTTTTTCAGCGCCAAGCGCTGGGATCGCAGAAATAGAGCAGACCTAACGCAGACAGACAGAGCAGACAGACCTAAATATTACATCAAGTCATATCAAGTTCAGTTCCGTACCACAAAGTTCTTTCTCGTCACTATTAACAGGGCGCATCTAAGGGAGGGGTTGTGGGGGTTACAACCTCTGCCCTTTTTGGCAAGGAAGGTAATTTTGCCTCTCATCAGGCCAGTCGATTAGATTGTTAGCTGTTGACTGAATTTGTTCACTTAAAGTTGATTCTGTTATCATTATCTTTGGAAAACTAGCCCATTGGCGGATAGTAGTTTACCCCTAGATTATTGTTTGACTCCCTTGAAAACATAGGAAAATGTACACATATCATGTGACTATCTCCTAATTCGCAAAATCCATGAAATTTCTTGTTTTTTTCTCGATTGTATGAATCAGAAATGATACTGAGATGCATACAATCAAAATACAAAAACAATTTCAAGAGTCGGATTAGTGTAGGTAGGGAAACTGAATTCTGAAGTTAGCCCAAATTGACCAGTATGGAATGTAAGATTTTGGTGCACCAGATAGCAAAGTTGTCAATGATTAGTGTGCACCAATAGGTGTGAACCGGGTGGCGCAGCCACCTGCATGCGCCAGAGGCGCATGAATCTAGGGGGTTCTGGGGCATGCTCCCTCAGAAAAATTTTGCAATCACAACATCTAGAATGTCGTACACACAACAAAATTTTGCTCTTCTTCCAAAAGGCTGTTTGTCAAGGAACCTGATTTCCTGAAGTATACATATAGATATAATGTTTGATTATTATCAGATTTTGTAAAAACTGCCTTTGGAATGGAAAATATTAAATGAATGAAAAATATCATTGGGCCTGGATTCCATGATATTTTGTGTAATATGTTGAACCATTTTAAAAAGATTGTATAGGAGCTAATCAATTGGTGGGGCAGCAAGGCGAAGGGGCCTGGGGGCAAAGCAAAGCCCCCAGGAAATTTTTGAGGAAGCACCCTCCACTTTGGCTTGGAATGTTTTTCAAAATCCCATTTGGGAGCAATTCTAGAATTCCCCCCTCAAGTATGAAACAATGAGATCTAAAGAATGAAACAAAAAGATTTAAGAACAAAACAATGAGATCTAAGGATGAAACATGAGAAGGGAGGGTATTCTAGAATCTAGCGACCATTTGTAACAGTATCTATGTAAATTAATATCCCCTTGAAAATTTTGGCATAAGCATCTTTTTTGCCATAAAATCAAAATTGCCTATTTCCATCCCATATTTACTAGAGCTTGAATTGGAAAGTTTGACATATCTGTGACAGTTTTCTAGTCACCAGCCTTCAAAGAATTTTGCATGGAAAACTTTTACCTTGTATTAGAAATCTTGAGATACAATTGATTATTGACAAGTGCATCAGCCATGAGAAGCACTTTTTAAATTAGGGAAAGACCACTGGACTCCAAAATGATCCCAGACAGAATTTATTCATTACTTTGTTCTTAAAATTATGTGTGCATCAAAAAGGAAGAAAGAAGTTCAACTTGTGCACCACAAGGTTTTTACACTATTTGTGCACCAGTTTGTGCACCAATTTTTACTCTGTGCACCGGACATGTCCGGTACACATCACTTTCTTTCCATACTGGCAAATTGACTGTTCATGGCCTATTTGATGTGAAATTTGTAAACTTGTGATATCCTGAAAGTTCAAAAATCAGTTTCTTGGCTGGCTCTCACCAAGCCGATTTTGATAATTCTTCTATTAAGTTGCTTGTCAATCATTGCTCTTTCAAATGAACTATAGTTTGATTAATTATGAGAACTTTCATTTTTCGGCATTTATTACATTATTTTGCCATTCTGGATCACTATGCATTGGGGGGAGTTCCGCTGTCAAACCACAACTCAAGCCGAAATAAAAGACAAATCACCTCAAAATGATGGCATGCCATGATGAAGTCGATAATGATGGATTCTGACGATTCGGCGCTATTTCATCAAAAATCGGTAATAACCAAAGCTGCATGTGATTCCATCAATCGAGATACGTTTGCAGTTGCAATGCAAAATACCAAGGCTGACAGCACAGTAAAGTCAATCAGGAAATGATCGAAATGAGATTCGTTTGATCACTTCGCTGATTATTCATGGAGTGCATACCAAAGACACAGGACCAATTGTTCTCACAAACCAGAAACTTTTATTATTATTATTATTATTTTACTTCCGCTAATTGTTGTGTAGCGCACGCGCAGAATTTGTCTGTGTTAGGAACAATATTTAATAATAACATACAATGATATCATTGTTTAACAATAATAGGAATAAGCAATGAACAGGGAAGCACAACTTTTGGTTTTGTTGGATGTTGTAGTTGTATCCTATTTCAAGAGACAGAAGGCGCGAAGAAATTTGATCAAGTTTGGCGGCAACCTGAACCCAAGCGATGGGGTTATGCAATGCAAGGAAGTTTCAGTAAAAATCATGCAGAGCACTACGAGAGGAAATGTGGAAAAAATCATTGTGAACATCGAAGGGATTATTCAAAGCGTACACAAAAACCTTGAGTGCTCGATATGGTGAGTTGTGGCGTGGGTGCATTTTCCCTTGTTGGGCTTGTTGCCTTACCAAAGTCTTAGTTTACTTAGGCCTCCTGGACCTGGCTTTCTGGATAGGAAAATAAGTTTTGATTTTAAAATTCCACTGCAACATCCTTTATGTACATGGGTAGTTAACTAAGTTACAAAAACAAATGTAAATTATGACAAATACAAATATTTTGAAGGTAGTATTGTGGTGATGCTGTGGTGCTTGTAATCCTCTGACCTTGCACTGAACAGTCAGGGTGCCTTGTTAAAAACATGGAAAGTGGGGCACTTGCGTACCCAAGAAAAACAAAGGGGTATTCAAAACGAACAATAGAGGACCCTTCATGGCGAAAATTTCCCTATTTTCCATACTGGGTCAGGTAGATTTGGTTCGATAACCCAGCAGGTTCAAGTTCAAGTTTCATCCATTATTATCAATCACTAAACACAATTCATACACAAAACTCTACAACTAAGATACATTACAACACTAAGAACTAAAAACTAACACTACTGAAAACAAAGAAGAAAAATTACTTCACACAGTTGTATCTAAGATTGACTGATTAAGGAGGAGCTCTGTAAGTAGGTAAACTAATCTAGTGAGAGCCCCCCACCACAAAATACAAAGAAACCAAATATTATTTTAAAAACAAAGGCAGATGATAACCAAGAACCAGATGAACCTCAACAGAATAGGTCTTGTATGTTAAACTAAAACTTATTTTGTGAATATGAATCAAGGAAGTAACTTTTTAGTTTTGAACAAAAAAGCACAGTAGAGCTAGCAATGCATATGAACAGTTGGAGGGTGTTCCAAAGTTTTGAACCAAAGTACTGCATTGTTTTCAGACCATACATAGTGCTGTATTTTTAATGTACTTAAAAAGATGGCCTCTTGTAGCCTGGCAAGTCCCAATTCTATGAACAGATGAATTTGGCTGAAAGTAATCATGAAAGCAGGAAGGAGATAGCTTATTAATAGATATATAAACAAAGGTTAAGATGTTCAGGTGCAGAACATCCACGATTTTAAAAGTCTTTAATGACTGAAAAATTGGTGTGGTAGGATTCGTAAGTCATTCCCCAGGCTGAAATACCATAGTTGAGGAAGGACAAGAAAAGTGAGTTGTAGAGAGAGACAAGAGTAGGCAAGTGGGCATAACACTGCACTTTGAAGAAAATACCAGCAGTTCTAGAAAGTTTTTTACAAAGTTCAGTTGTGTGGTACTTCCAAGTCAGACGTTCATCCATGAGAACTCCTAAAAACTTTACATAATTAGTCCTTTGAATATACTGTTTACCAATTTTGAGGTTGGTGAATTCTGACAATTTCTTCCTTGGGGAATTAAAGAGTACAAAGTTTGTACAAAGTCTTCTCAATCTTTTGTGCAAGCTTATTTGAATCAAGCCAAAGCTTAAGTTCTTTAATTCTCTGTTGATTTTTTTGGTTAGAAGTTGAAGGTTATCAGAGTCCCCCAGACTCCAGACCATGACCCCAGACTCAAACCAATGCACAGATTACACATCCACAAAAACCAACACTAACACATGCATCACCCTCATGCACTAATCCCAATTTCTTTCTAGTTTTTAGACTTTTTCAATTCCTTTTACTTTCTTGGCTTTTAGTGGAAGATTTTAATCTTGATTTAGGTAATGGGGACTTAGAAATTAGTATTGGATGGTTGGGAGGTTCTGAGACTTGTTTTGAATTGGCAGGGATAGCTTCTCATATTACAAACAATTTTTTGCTGCCATTCTTCTCAGTTGGCATTTTAATTTTTGGCCACTAGTTCTCTAGGGAGATGCTGTCCAAATGCAAACTAAGCCATAGTTTTCGGAGCCAATTTCTAAAGAAAAGAATAGGGTTAGGCTGCTTTGTGACATGTCTGGCACTGTGCTTTCTTGTCATTCTTACCTACAACCACAAGAGACCCAAACAAACCAACCCTTTCCACAACCTTGAGTATCACCAGAAACAAGAATTTTTCACAAATGAATGCCTCTCCATTGTTGAAGTTATTAGAGCTGATTGTCAACATCATTTGTCAACCGGTGCCTTAATACAATTGAAATGTAAAGATCATAGACTTTTTTCAGGTTTCTGTTGCTACTCTCTGGTGATATTAATCTCCACCCTGGGCCTACCCATTACCCATGCCCGCTTTACAATAAATCAGTCAGAAAAGGATTACCCTGCAACCAATGTGGTCTTTGGGTGCACACAAAATGTGATAAAATCTCAGATGCAAACTATGATAGATACTCTAGGGTTCCCAAAAATGAAGTAATATATTATGTTTGTTTACCTTGTGGGTAATTCCAGGCCAGGCGGAAAACACAGAGTTGTCGGAGATGTCAGAGAATATCTCGGAGATGTCAGATATGTCGGAGAAAATCTCGGAGACGTCGGAGATGTCGGAGAAGACCTTGGAGATGTTGGAAGAAGTATTGGATAGTTTGCTTTTGATTATTCTCTTAACGTTGTCAAGGGAAGGTGCCTGTTTGGCATCGGTTGATCCCAAAGCTTAGGTCTACAAAAAGAAATAGCCCTCTGCGCATTGTTTGTTTTTCGTAAGGGTTGTTGTTATATTCCACCTTTCATATTGTCAGATTACTTCGGATCAAACCACAGAAAACTCAGGCCATCTTAAAACGATTCTCATGTGATCTCAAAATGCAACAGTTACAACAACGTAACCTCATTTTGATTATGATTCAATTCAATACAAACTACAAAAACAATTCAGTTCAATACACAACATCCCTCCTTTTTCTTCGAATCAAAAACATACAATATGAAAACAAAACATGTCTCATAAAAGTTACTTCCAAGTGACCTCATAGTCCTTGAATCTTGCAGGTGCCCTTCTTGTCCTGACTGGTCTCTCGCTTAAGGTATGTCTATAGCTTCTGATTGTTCTTTTTTCATTATTTCCTTGTACTTCAACTCTTTCATCTGAACTTTCAGCTGGTAAACAAACAGTCTCTTCCTCTTGGTCTGCTACAACTGGTTCTCTTTGATCTATGACTGATTGTTCTCTTTCTTGGTATTTCTTTGCATGAGTCACATTTCGTTGATATTGTAACCCTCCTGGTGACTGAACCACTACACTGTTCCCTACTTTGGATTTAACTTCATATGGTTGACTGTGAAATGTAGGTGTCAGTTTATTCTCTCTTTCCCGCCTTAACAATACCTTATCCCCCTCTTTTACAGTTTCTTGAGCTCTACGTTTCTCATCTGTATAAATCTTGCTCTTTTGTTTACTCTCTGTATCTCTATCGTGCATCTCTAATTCATCATAATCATAATAATCGATCTCTGGCAATCTTGTACAAATCTTTCTTCTAAACAACAGTTCTGCTGGGCTTACTCCTGTGGTACTGTGGGGTGTTGTCCTGTACATTGTAAGATAAGCTGATAGTTCATCCTTCCAATCTCTCTTCTCTATCTGTGAAATCTTTAATCTCTTTAGCAGTGATCTATTTTGTCTTTCCACTTCCCCATTGGCTTGAGGCCATAGTGGTGTAACTTTTCTATGCTTTATTCCCTGCATCTCCAGATAATCTTCAAATTCTTTGCTGATAAACTGTGGACCATTGTCCGTGGTGATCTCTTTTGGAAGTCCATGAATCAGGAACATTTTCTCTAGACTTGCAATAACTTTATCGGTGGTTGTTGACTTTAGAAATTCAACTTCAAAATATCTACTGTAATAATCCACAAGAACAAGTAACGTATGTCCTGATGGTAAACTTGGTGTCATCAAATCAGCTGATACATTTTGCCAAGGTCCTTGTGGTAACTCTGTACTCTTCATAGGCTCTGGAGGTTGTGGTCTTCCAACTAATTGACATGAATGACAAGTTTGACAGAACCTTTCAACTTCCTTATCTATCCCTGGCCACCAAACTTTTGAGCATAACCTTGTCTTCATGCTAATTATCCCAGGATGACCTTTATGCGCAATTTGCAAAACCCTATCTCTTAACTCTTGTGGCACAATTATTCTTGTTCCCCTTAAAACTAGTTTTCCAATCAAGCACAGCTCTTCTTTAACTAAAAGAAACTGCTTATTCTTGAGCTTATGCCATCTATTTAGCCTAATACTCTTTCTTAGATTTGATAACTCTTCATCTAAAGCTGAAGCTTGCTCTATTTCTTTTGTTGTCAAAGCTATAGGAGTAGCATTTACTGCAACAAATCTTACATATTTCTCTGCATCTATGAATGGTCTTGGGTTGCTCTCTTGAAAAGATTGTAGACGTGACAATAAATCTGCAATATTTGACTTTCCAGGTATGTGTTTGTCACTATACCTGTAGGGTTGTAATCTTAAAACCCATCTACTAATTCTGGCACTTGGCTTTGATTTCTTTGAATAGATAAACTCCAATGGCTTGTGATCTGTAAGAAGTTCAAAATCTATTCCATACAGATACATGTGAAATCTTTCACATGCCTATACTATGCCTAAGGCCACTTTCTCAGTTTGAGAATATCTTTTCTCCACTTCTGATAAACTCCTACTTGCATAACAAATAACTCTATCTACCCCATTTGCTCTTGGGTTAAAACTGCACCTAACCCTACTGGACTTGCATCTGTGACTAGCTTTGTCTTAGCCTTTGTATCAATATAACCTAAATTCTCAGCTTTAGCT
This sequence comes from Aurelia sp. 4 Dawson et al 2005, assembly GCA_964019985.1. Taxonomy (NCBI): domain Eukaryota; kingdom Metazoa; phylum Cnidaria; class Scyphozoa; order Semaeostomeae; family Ulmaridae; genus Aurelia; species Aurelia sp. 4 Dawson et al 2005. The sequence continues at coordinate 13,990,669 of OZ026493.1, read as the reverse complement.
AGCCTAAACTTTAATTCTCTGAATGACCTTTCTTACTCTGGCCCCCAATTAAATTTCTCTCCCTGCTTGGTAAGCTTTCTTAAAGGCTCTGAAATGGTTGATAGATCTGGAATGAACCGTGCACTGTAAGTCACGAGTCCTAGAAAAGTTCTAACTTCCAAAGCTGACTCTGGTTGCCTTGCTTGTTTAACTGCTTCAACCTTCACCTTTGATGGGCCTATTCCTCTTGCAGACAATAAATGTCCCATAAACTCTACTTGTGACATATTGAACTTACATTTGTCCTTGTTCAATGTAAGCTCCCTCTCTCTGATTCTCTGAAGTAATTGATGTAATCTCTGGTTGTGCTCACTGACTGTAGCTCCATGAACTATGATATCATCAAAAATATTTATTGCTCCTTCGCATCCTTGCAAACTTGTTGAATGATCCTCTGATACATTTTAGGTGCACAGGAAATTCCAAACATTAAACGCTTATAACGATAAAGACCCTTGTGAGTCACAAACATTGTGATAGACCTTGAATCTTCACTCAGTTCTACTTGGTGAAAAGCCCACTTTATATCTAGTTTACTGAAAACTGAACTTCCATTGAACTCCTGAAGAACTTCTTCTACCGTGGGTATAGGATGTCCTTCTCTCACAATTGCACTATTTGCTTGCCTCATTTCAACGCATAACCTGATTTCATCATTTGAATTTGGAATGACAACAACTGATGAAATCCATGGGGTTGGTCCTTCAGCTTTCCCTATAACATCAAGCTTCTCAAGCTCATCTAATTTCTTCTCAATTTGACTCCTCAAACTAAATGGTACTCTCGTACTTGTTGTGCAACTGGTTTGACTGTCTTATCTATTGGAATATCTAACTGGAAATCTTTTAATTTCCCTAGACCCTGAAAACAATCTTTGTTTTCAGAAATGATATTCTGTCCACTCATTGCATTGCTTTCTACTGAATTAATTTCAATACCATCATCAATTTTCAGCACATTTAACTATACTGCAGTGTCTCTTCCCAACAAAGCTTCACCCTTCTCCTCTATCACTGTAAATTCAGCATCAAATGAAGCAGCTTTGAAAGATACTTTTGCAACAAAACATCCTGCTACTTTAAGAGGTTGACTACTTCCATATGAATATAACTGTTTTGTACATTTTGTTGATACACAGTTGATTTTCTCCTTCTTGAGCTTCTCCCATGATTTCCTGTCAATTACATTGCAACATGCTCCTGAATCAACAATCATTTCAATATTTGGCACTCCACCAATTTCTAAGCAGATCTTTGGCAGCTTACCAAGTGAATTTTTGGCTTTTTCCCTTCATATGTCTTAGATGACTTTGTTGCCCCTTGAAAATTCTTTGTTTTGCAACATTTTAAAAAATGTCCTTTCTTGCTACACTTAAAACATTCTTTATTTCTTGCTGGACAATTTGGATCCTTTTGATGATGTCCTGCTTGATCACATCTGAAACACTTCATACCCTCTTGGCCAATTTTCCTTCTTTGATCTTTAGTATTTTGGGGCCTAAACCTTACTTGGTTCATCTCTGCTCTCTGAAAGCCTTCAATATTACCTGCTTGCTTTTCACTTGCTTCCATTGCCCTTGCAGTATTTTGTAACTGCTCAAGAGTCAATGCTCTTCCTTTTTCCAACAGCTTTCTCCTTAATGTATGTGATAAACATTTTTCTATCACTTGATCCCTAATTTGCTCATCAACATTTGTTCCGAATTCACAATATTCTGCCCTTTGCCTAAGTCTGGTAACATATTGGTCAATTGTCTCTGAAGGCATCTGGTTTGTATTACGAAATAGATGTCTCTCATAAGGCGCATTTATTTGAGGTGAAAAATACTGATCTAAGAGCCTAACAGCTACTGTAAACTCATCTTCTTCTTCTGGCTCAGTTTCTGGAAAAGTATAATAAATATCTTGCATACCCATTCCTCCATAATGAAGTGATAGTGCTTTCTTTTGGGCAACATCAGTTATTCCCTTTCCAACAACAAAAAAGTCAAAAGCACGTTTCCATTTCTTCCATCTTGCACCAACAGTTGTGGGGTCTCCATGGCAATCAAATTGTGGAATTCCACCCAAATCTGTATTAACAGGTGTTGCCATGATTCCTGGTCGCCAGTTTGTTATATTCCGCCTTTCATATTGTCAGATTACTTCGGATCAAACCACAGAAAACTCAGGCCATCTTAAAACGATTCTCACGCGATCTCAAAATGCAACAATTACAACAACATAACCTCGTTTTGATTACGATTCAATTCAATACAAACTACAAAAACAATTCAGTACAATACACAACAGTTGTGAAAGATCAGTATCGGTATTTCTCAGTTTTCTAGCATTTCGAGTCGAATTCTTTTAATAGGTTGGACAGGTACTCTGGGACGAGGCCATTTAACGATTGTAGATTCTGCAGTCACTTATGATCGTATCCACTTATCAAATATTTATACACGATGTTTCTTTCAGCTTTTTTTTATCACATAAGACATTAAAACTGCAACTAAGCAACGAAAATATCCTATGGCTGCCATAGCTGGAAAGGACATGATGTCAGCGAGTTCCAACTACGACAGCCACTTACAATAATTTCAAAATATATGTACAAATAATTTAATAAAAAAAGAAAAGCAACTCGAACGGGCGTCTCGGAAAGAGGACCTCCTCCACCTTACTGTAGATTGTCAATGAAGCACTCCGACATATGGAAACACGCCCTTTCGACAAAACAGCGCGAGCCAGGCAACCACGGCCGATCCCCCGCACGCGCCGAACGCAACACGCGCAAGAGACCGACCCCAATCAACCAGCACGCACCGCCCTGCCGAAAGGGCACACTGTAGTATGCATTTCAGCTCTCCACGGTGGAAATGGGAGTACCTCTTTACAAGACATCCGTTACAGTTACTACAAAAACAAACGAAAATGTTGCTGCTGTTTTGTGCTTAAGGTCAATCTGAAAACCTTTTCGTATTTTTGGTGAAAGAAATTGTTGCTTCAAGGATTATTCGATTGATGATGACACTTTTCTTTGAGTCTCCGAACAGAAGCAAGTCACACAATGGTTTATCATCTAGATCAATATTTAAACCAGGGATTTCTGAGAGCCGCCCAAAGAGATCTTGCCGCATCACATCAAACTGGGGGCAGCGCAGGAGAAAGTGCTCATTGTCCTCCATGTCATTACCACAAGCAAAAAATGGAGTAAGACTATCAAAGTTGTGTCTAAATTTATGTTCATTCAGCACACCAAACTTTAAACGCAACTTTGTAAGTAATCTCACACCTTCAATATCAGAAATATTGTAGACAGAATTTCCCTCCGGTCTTATGATTTTTAATAATTTGTTCTTAAACTGAGAAAGGGATATTGAATTTTTGATCTCTTCCCCAAGCAAATTCCACTCGAACAGGGTATTATGAAAGTAAGTATTAGAAAAGCGATTGGTTCTAGCAACGTGTACCTCATAATCACGAGGGTGTCTAAGACCGTAGTTAAGTTGACGTTCGGGAGGGATTTCATCAAAAAGGTAACTTGGTGATTGTGATTTCTCTGAGTGGCATAGCCTTCTGTACCAATTTCTGTGATACAGACTTTCCCATCCTAATTCTTCATACAATCTTTGCCTATTTGTACCTCTCCAAGCACCAGCAACAGCTAAGGCTGCAGAGTATTGGGTCTGTTCAAGCCTTTGCGTAGATGTTAAGCGCATTTCTGGGTCATATTTGTGATAAATGATATCTCCATAGTCTAAGTGTGGTCTCACGTACAATTTGTATATTTGGTCTAGCACATCCCTAGCTACATACTTGGACAGAAATCTTATCATTCCTATGCCCCTTCTAGCCTTGCCAATAGCCTCTTTAATATGACTAAGAAAATTCAGTTCAGAGTCAAGCTGCATTCCAAGATGCTTGTGCTCAGATTTTCTCTCAACTTCATCATTGCCTAGCAGAAGGTGAGGATGGAACGGTTTTCTTTTTTTTACAAGAGAAAACAACCTCTTCAGTCTTATTTACATTAAACTGCATTTTCCATTGCCATGCCCATAACCGCACCCTATCAAGATCTGCATTGAGCTCATTAGCAGATCTTCTTTCATCTTCAACAACCGAGAAGAGAGAGGTATCATCCGCAAACACTTTGACATCACAGTTCACATTCTCAACAAGATCATTAATGTAGGCAAGAAAAAACAGTGGACCCAAGACAGAGCCCTGTGGCACACCAGCACATATCGGTGCCCATTTCGAGCTTTTACCGCTTTTACTCGCTGTTTACGATTTGCTGAGTAGATCTGGATCAAAGCAAGGACGTTCCCATTTATACCATTGCATTTTAATTTGTGCCAAACCCTATCAAACGCTTTGGAAAGATCAAGAAAGACGGCTCTAATTTCAAGGGTAGGACAAGCTTCAAATGCTTTGTAGATGTTGTGAGTTATAGATAGCAATTGATTCTCCCGGTCGAAAGCCTGATTGTTGTTGAGCTAGAAGTCCATTCTCACAAAGATGTTTATAAATTTCATCAAACATCAAACAAACATCAAACATCACTTTTAGCTTGCAAAATCTACAAAGACCAGAATTCGTTGATTACCGATAACGGATGACAAGCATTGCTCCAATTTCTTTGGAATATAGCTTAATATGATGGCCCTTTCTCATGGGGTCAAGGGACAAATGATGGAGCAAAGCTGGGAATTGTATTCATAACGTCACTAATACTTTAATGAAGAGAAGGCGAAAAGGCATTTATTCATTATGGAAGGTTAACTACTGAAGATTACTGACACAAATCTCTTAGCAGTCATACTTTTGTTAAGAAGAAAAGCCTTTACGCCTGAAACTGCCTGAAAGTAATATTTTAGCAGTTATACTTTCGTATGTAGAAAAGCCTTTGGAATTAATACCAAAAAATGAAGATTCGACTAAGAGCTATTTGATGATTTTATCATATGGAAGAGACACGATATTATTGAAGAAAACAGAAAATTTTCAAATCGGAGTTGTGAGTTCAGAGTTATGATTTTTTGAAGTTGGCCTATGATGCCAAGTTTTGTTTACATTACCATTTCCGGCCTAATGCTTGTGGCATCGATGAAAACATACAAATTGAAATTACTATATTTCCTCAACGAGAGGGCCGATTTTCAAAAACTTTTTTTTATTTCACAGATACATATCTACTCTTTTCGAAAATGCAAGTTAAATCCTTAAAATCTGAAGCTAAAATAGACTTATTTTCAAAATTGAGTACGGCATTTTTAGGCTGCAAAATAGAGGAAAACATCAAAATTTCGTCTTTTATAGTGAAAACAAAAAATCTAACTAAATCTAACTCTTAGCAAAAATACTAGAATTAAATTTGATGTGTTGGGAACATCTTCGCCAAAGGATTCGTACAGATTCGTGCAGAAAAAATTTTCTCCGACATCTCCGACGTCTCCGAGATTTTCTTCGACATCTCCGACATCTCCGACATCTCCGACAACTCCGTGTTTTCCGCCTGGCCGGTAATTCCATGTCAATGAGGGACAGCGTGTTAACCATGTACTCTTAGATTTTGCTGATTTTTGTTTGTCATTTAAGCATGATGATATTAGCAACATACCTAGACTTCAGCTTTCTACCATTTCTCTTTATGGAAATATCGTAATTTAAAGTTTTGACATTTTTGGGCCTAAGTCTTAATTGGCAGCCATTTTGAATCTACTCTTTTCATAAAATTAGCTATCTTTTGATCAACTTCTCAGAATTGTGTCATCCAAGTGTGGTTTCCATACAAATATGAGGTGGCGAGCACAAAAATAGCCTGAAAATGATGTTAAAACAAATAGATATGACAATACATGCACAAATAAATTTTTATTGCACAATTTGCTTTTGTTCATATTTCACTATTTTTTTTCATGTTGCTTCACTTTGACCAAATTGATCTTTTGCAAGCTCAATGTAGACACATAAACCTACTTTCGTGGAACAAATCTTCTTGGACAAGCCTGTCATTAAGGATTTATCCTGGTTTAAACATTTTTGCATATATTTGTATTGCGCGCAACAACAACAAAACTACATCACAACAAAATGCTACAATACAAACAAAGTTGCTGTTGTTGTGCACAATACAAATATATGCAAAAATGTTTAAACAAGGATAAATCCTTAATGACAGGTTTGTCCAAGAAGCTTTTTCCACAAAAGTAGGTGTATGTGTCTACTTTGAGCTTGCAAAAGATCAATTTTGTCAAAGTCAAGCAACATGAAAAAAATGAGTGAAATATGAACAAGAGCAAATTGTGCAATCAAAATATATTTTGCTTTTATAGCCATGTCTATTTGTTTTAACATCATTTTCAGGCTATTTTTGTTCTCGCCACCTCACATTTGTATGGAAACCACACTTGGATGACGCAATTCTGAGGAGTTGATCAGAAGATAGCTAGTTTTATGAAAAGAGTAGATTCAAAATGGCTGCCACTTAAGATTTAGGCCCAAAAATGTCAAAACTTTGAATTACGATATTTCCAGAACGAGAAATGGTAGAAAGCTGAAATTTGGATACATTGCTACTATCATCATGCTCAAGTCACAAACTAAAAATCAGCAAAATCTGAGCGTACATGGTTAAATCTTTTTCTTTTTTGTCCCTGTTTGATGTAGAATTACCCTTGTGAACATAACTCTAGGGAAAACCATTTGGACACATTGCCTTTTGCAGAAGTCTCCATCACAGAAAATTCTACAAAACCAAATACCTCAAATTTAGATATAAACATTGAAGAGCATTTAGCGGACATAGATATATTGGCAAATTTTAATAAGAGAGGTCTGCATTTGCTCCATTTAAACGTAAATATTTTGAGGAAAAGGACATGCCAGAAATCCTCAAAGAGTCTTCAAAAACAGGGCATCAATTTACACCCATTTCAGACCTTCAAAACAATGAGGAGCATGTTATATTTCAGGTTGGGAATCGACAACTCAGCCAAAAGTTTTTATAGCAAGTTTATAGATACCTAAAATATTCTTGTCTATGGGACAAGGATACTTCTGCTTTTCTGTAAAGAATTCTTGAATTGCATGGAAAGTTGATTTCCTTTGCAATTCAATGAGTTTGCAGGGAATGTTTATTCTCAATTCTTAGGTACCTGGGGACTAAAACCTCTCTCTAGAAACTTTTGACTGATTTGCCTATTCCCAGCCTGAAATAAATCACGCTCCACATTGTTTTGAAGATCTGAAGGGGTCTGGACTTGCTACAAGTCTATCTTTTTTGGGGAACGAGAGAAGGAAAAATTAAAAAAAGGAAAAAAAGAAGAGGGAAGGAAAAAGACTTTTTCCTTCCCTCTTCTTTTTTTCTTTTTTCTATTTTTTTCCTTCTCTCGTTCCCCCAAAAAGATAGACTTGTAGCAAGTCCAGAAGGGGTCGTAAATCGATCCATAGCTTTTGACGACTTTTTGAGGATTTCTGGCATTTCCTTTTCCTCAACATCCTTAATTTGCAAGATTTATCGAGCCAAAAAAGATTAAAAAAGTAATGCTAATGTAGGGTAGTCTTTTACATTATTGTTTACATACCTAGATACATTACATACATTATATAGTTGTTAAGGCAGGTCTGAAATTCAGCTAATAAGCTGTTGTGGACCTGCAAATTAAAAGTTTGAAATAAGGATTTTTGCAAACGTTTTTCTAAACGTAGCAATTGCTAAAATACATGAGAAATTGTTAAAAGTAAACATAATTAGAAATGTCTTTCTTTGTAACTACTGATGATAATCCAAATGATTTCATTTCATTTGAGGGTAGCCCTTCAACAGAGTTGATTTACAAGGGGCCCTCTATAAAAACAATTAATTACAATTATACACCTAAATCTAAAAGGAACTAATTAAACTATAAAAATCCATAATGTTCAAAACCTACTTACAATAAAATATTTACAATAAAAGAAAATGATTTAGCTCTGAATAGAAAGCTTAAGACTATTTAGAGATGATGCCTGCTTAGACTCAGCTGAGAGGCTGTTCCATAGTTTTGCTCCCCATTTGCTGAGTTTTTCCTAGGCAGCTTCAGGTCTGTCATTATATTACGGAGAGCATGGATGCAGCATTGTGAATTACGGGTGAAGAGGCTACGCAGGTATTCCGGAGCCAAATCATGCAAGGATTTGAAAACCATTGTTTTAGTTTCACCATTTACAAGCTCCTCAGTGGTCATCCATCCAAGCTCTTGGATAAGTGGCCTGCTTGGGGCATCAAAACTTCTATTTGTTATGACCCTTGCAGCACGATTTTGAAGTTTTTGCAACTGGTCAAGTTCCATTGAAACACAACAACCCCAAACAGAGTAACAGTATCAAAAGTGGGGCTCCACAATACTCGTGTATAGAGTCTTCAAGGTTTCCTTTGGAAGAAAGGACTTGGCATGTTTCAAAAAGCCAACAGCTCTGGAGACTTTGGTGGAAACTGCTTTAATTTGCTCTTTCCAGTCAGGAGAGTTGTCAATCTGTACGCCAAGGTACTTGGTATTTTGGACTTCTTAACTTAAAGTTCATTATCGCGGATTTTCAAAACCATACTTTCATTTTGAGTCATAAGAATTTTGCATTTATGTTTAGTGCGTTTTGGCGACATTAAAGGTTAGTATGTTGCCTTGTAGCCATGTATATAATATTTTAAGATAATTATTGATAGTTTTACTCAGCTGAGTTATATCAGAGGATTGGTAACACAGACTGGTATCATCAGCATACATAGACACAACAGAATCTTGGATGGCCTGTGATGCCTGGATGACACAAAGATATATTGTCTATCAGATTACTTTGATTTTTCAGAGCAAATTTAAATGAATTATAGTTAGGGGAACATTTTATACCCTCTGGGAGTGCATTCCAGATAATAGCGGCACGATGGCTGAAAGTCTTCCTTCCAGTTTCTGAACGTGGTCTTCCCCGTGTCACCTTCAGGTTGTCTCTCATAGATCTTGTTTGCTCTTTCTTCACCATTAACGAATTAATCGCTGCATGTGATAGGCCATAGTGGCACTGATATGCAATACATGGAAGTCTCCTTTTGTATAGGTAGCTTATTGACTTCCACTTTGCGTGCTCGAGTACCTGATGGTTGGGAACTGAAGATGGTATTTTGTGGATAAGTTTAGCTGCTCTGACATGAACATTTTCAAGCTCTGCTATACATGACAAGTTACACGATCCCCATACTGATATACCATAGATTGGGCCAGGTCGAAAACACTGACACCACTGACACAGATCTGGTTTTACTAAACTATGGAATCAGCCAAAACGATCCAAAACGACCTCAAATGAGCCATAACTACCTAAACGAGCCAAAACGACCCAAAATGAGCCATAACGACCCAAGAACTAGCCAAAACAACCCAGAGCAACCCAAAAACGACCCAAACTGATTCAATAAGTAAACAGGAGGGAAGCGTCTGCATAAATTTCAGTGACGGGGATGACAGCAGTGATCATATGGAAACAACTTGAGTACTCCCACTGCTCGTGTCATTTGTGTCGCCAGAAAAGTTATAGGAGGGAAAGACAGAAACGGTCAGTGAACGGTCATATGGAGACAGGATTTTACATCAACTGTGGCTTAAAGGCAGTCTGTCACGCATTTGATTGGATGATTTGGACAATACAAAGAATAGGAAATTTGAATGGCTGCTAATCCTCTGACTTTCTACGGCCGTAGAAAGTCAAGAAGATTAGCCCTCCTTTGTTTCAAACACGCAGACTGACAAAGAAATCCGTTGTGCTGAGCTCTGACTTTGTCGCGGCCAATCAGAGACGTGACAGACTGCCTTTAAGTAGACCTATCCTCGAATAGCAGGAACATTCCAGTCTGATGTTTTAATATTTACCCAATTGTTATAACATACGAGGCGTGCATTCCCAATTGACAAAATGTGTCAAGTAGTTATTTGTTGATTAACCTTGGAAACAATGACATCTATCAAGGGATCACCTCAAGATTTTAATTGTCCAGTCGCGGGTTCAGTCGCGTTCAGCCAGGTTCATGTGGGCTTTCCTATCAAAAATTATGGTAGCCTAGGCCTATTTAAAGTAAATGATATTGTTTCTTTTGATCACCAAAACGAGACACAGAACAGAGAGATGTGTAGAGAAAGGATAGGTAGAGAAGGTTGGAATGCAGTGGCCTGAGAAACCAGCCTCTGCTAGCGACTCTATTGGTCATTGCAATTGGTCATTGGTTAAGGTCATCTTGAATCATTTGTCTCTTTTCCAGTTAGTTCTGGGTTATTTCGGCTTGCTTTTGGGTTGTTCTGGGTCAGCAATAATGCTTTCTAGGATTTTACCAGGAATATCTAATAAAGATATAGGACGAAAATTCCCCCTTTCCAAGGTATCTCCTTTCTTGTACAATGCTCGCACTCTGCTTATTTTTCATCGGTCAGGAAACTTGCCATCATTAATGCTCTTCCTCATGACAGACTTAAAGCTTACGGCTGCAAATTTGCCAGCAATTTTTAGCTCTGCTGAAGTAACGCCATTTGGACCATGACTTTTTCCTGGTTAAGCTCTGCTGATTGTTTTTTTCTCCAATCATATTATCATTGAAATTGGGTAAACTAACAGTTGATGTTACCCTAAATAGATGCCAAGAGGGTGGACATTGACAGGTTCTATATTGCTTGCTAGGCAAGGACCAATTGTGGTGAAAAATTCATTTAGACTGTCTGCTTTTTGTGCATTGTCCATCAGGATGTCACCATTTTCTCCCTTAAGTAGACCTATCTTATTACATTTTCTTTTGCCTTACATTTTCTGCACACCAGAATTCTTTAGAATTTGATGCATTTTTCTAGACGCCCTTTCCAGTAATTTAGTTCTGATATCCGGCACATCTTAGTGGTCTGATTACGCGCCTTTCTGTATTCTTTCCAATGATGTTCACATTTTGTCCTTTGTGCTCGTAGCAAAAGTCTGTATGTTTTGTTCATCATTTTTCTGATTGTTGAATTAACCCATGGATGGCTTTTTGCTCTAATTTTAGCTTTGCGTTTTTTTATGTGATCTTTCATGATATTTTTGTAAAGAAACTCCCAGGCCCACACAGAGTCTTCCACGTCATCAAACACATTACATATATCCCAGGGAGTTGAGTCAAAGTCAACTTCCAACGTAGACAACGTAGACCTATCTATATTTTTGTAATTTTGCACTTCTTTAAGGATTGGTTTCTCTTGTTTCTTTTTGAGACTTACAACTGTATACACAAGATGGTGATCTGATAAACCATTGCTCCATGTCCCTGAATTTGTCATCTTTTCTAGATCTGATGTTAAGATAAGGTCTATTATGGTCATGGAGTTATGGGTAATTCTTGTTGGGGAGTTGATAACGTTTTTTAGATTAAATTGTCCGAGAATGTTTCTTAAACGTGTTCCATAGTTACCCAAGATTTCATCATGTCTTCCCTTTTTCATATCTGAATTGAGATCACATACTATGATTAAATTGTTTCTTCTCAGCCAAAGAGACTCAATGAGTACCTGAAAATTTCCAAAGAAATCAACATCAGAAGGTGGTCTATATACTGTCCCAAGTAGCAGCTTTTGTGAATTTATTGTAATATCTAGCCACACTGACTGGGTGGAATTAGACCCTCTTAAATCTGCTCTTTCAAAGGCTGTCTGTTCCTCAGAAAAGAAGGCAAGGACACCTCCCCAGTTTCCATCTCCATAGCGACATAACAACGTTTGACGCATTCCCATAGGCTTCTTACTTATTTTTTCATAACAGATTGCGCGGTGTCACTTTTTTGGGTCACCCGGTACCCTTTCTAGGCCTAACTTCAAAAAATGTTTCCTCGGGCTCCTGTTGCTTGATTTGAAAATTGTTTGCGTTTTATTTGCTGCAGAGTATTAGGAACAAGAAGCAAATACATTTGGTGGAATTCTGAAAAGTTCATTTTTGTAAATTTGAAAAAATGCGTCATGATCCTGTATGAATATTTTGATTTCCCTTGATCGCAACCAAGATGTAATTGGGCGATAAAAGGCAAGAACAGAAAAGTTCCAGAGTAGCTTCTATCCATACTGCTTACCTGAATGGAATAAACTTGATCCTTAAATAACACTTGCACCGTCGGTTGCTGTTTTTAAGAAAAAACTTCTCTCAATAATCCGACCCTCTGCAAAATCCTTCTTTGGAATTCATGACCCAATAGGTTTATCCTATCTTTGTCAATCGATGGTCGGTCTCAGCAAACTAAACTTTCATAAATTTTAGGGACACCATAAATCCGTTTTTGTGCCCTTTGAACGATGGCATCGAGGATACGGAACACTTCTTGTTGCTCTGCCCTTCCTTTGCATTACTGCGAAGAGATCTTCTCACTGGAGTTATAGCTCTGTTACCATCATATGGTTATATCAACAATTCAAATGAGGCTGTTATGCAAGTTTTATTGTATGGCGATAAGAACCTTTCTAATGACCTCAACAAAGGCATACTTCTCCCAACGTTAAATTTTATCCACGAAACTTGTCGACTTGATGAGAAAATCTCAAACTCCATCATAAGATTCTCACCACCATAGCCCCCTTAGCAAAGTTTTATTGTTTTAGATATGTGTATCGTTTGGTCATCTTTTTTCTTTTTTATCTCGTTTTAGCATTAGTAGTTTGTACCTTTTATGTTATGGCTGCAGGTTAGGCGTACGTTTTTGCTCCTTTTAATATCGTTCTAGTGGTATAGTAGAGTAATTTTTATAGCTAGAGTATGTGATTAGCAGAGTAATTTTAAACATAGAGTATATTTAGTAACATTGTCATTTTTATGGCAATCAGAAAAATTTCTCTTGAGCAAAATATGTTTGTGTCTGTAAATTCCATCTACGGAGAACGATGTTGTTAGGACCTTACTGAGGCAAATCTCGATGAAACAGCCTTTGTTCTTTTTTAGATGGACCTATGTAGGGTCCTAACAAACATCGTTCTTCGTAAACACAATTTACAGACGCCAAGATATTTTTGGGGCAATGAACATCAAGGGGAATCAAATTATTGATGCTGTAGCATCAAAACGCATTTTTCAAATTTAAAAAACTTCTACGCAATCCAATAGACCGTACAGCTATTTTGAAAAGAATTAGAATGGAACGATAGTATGCTACAGTCTGTAGAATTTTCGAATGTGCACACTAGTGATATAAGCTTTAACGCCACTCGATCAAACCTCGCGTATGAATTTGTATAAGAATAACGCTCGATCCAGGTCAGGTTGAAAACGCGGAAATCGCGGAAAATATAATCTTCACTCAAAACGAGATAAAAAGGGGTTAATAGGCAAAGACGTCTTCTATTTTTCTGTGTAACGGAAGAGCCAGGCAAACGACTTTTAGACAAAGAATTTCCATGTTTTTTTTCCGCGCTTTCGACCAATGAAGACTCGAAAACGCGGAAAGAAAAACGAGGAAATCAAGTTTTTCATTTGTTTGTACGATGCTCCTAAGTAAAGCGAGAAGGCTCCGCGACTCTTGCCGATTCGTCTCTAAGTGTATGAAATTAGGGCCTAAATTCCCTTTATCCAAAAGTTTAACACAGTTACGAGAAACGCCACTTTCCAAGTTTAATTGAATTCATAGAACCAGGTGCTACCATATGCTACCATATGCGACAGAGTGTTATAAGGAAGTAAAAAATATTTTGGATCATGGAATTTCTGCGTTTTCTTTTCCGCACTTTCGAGTAGATACCAATGAAAACTCGAAAACGCGGAAAGGAAAACGCGGAAATCAAATTTTTCATTTGTTTGCACAGTGTTCCCAAGAAAAGCGAAAAGGCTCCGCGACTCTTCCCGATTCGTCTCTAAATGAATGCAATTAAGGCCTAAATTCCCCGTTTGTGACAGAGTGTTATAAGGAAATCAAAAACATTTTAGAGCATGAAATTTCCGTGTTTTCTTTTCCACGTTTTCCAGTTTTCATTGGTCTCTACTCGAAAGCGCGGAAATTCCATGCTCCAAAATGTTTTTTATTTCCTTATAACACTCTGTCGCATATGGTAGCATATGGTAGCATCTGGTTATATGAACTCAATTAAGCTTGGAAAGTGGCGTTTCTCGTATCTGTGTGAAAGGCAGTCTGTCACGTCTCTGATTGGCCGCGACAAAGTCAGAGCTCAACACAACGGATTTCTTTGTCAATCTTTGTATTTGAAACAAATGAGGGCTAATCTTCTTGACTTTCTACGGCCATAAGAATTAAGGGAATTAGCAGCCATTCAAATCTTCTATTCTTTGTATTGTCCAAATCACCCAATCAAATGCGTGACGGACTGCCTTTAAACTTTTGGACAAAGGGAATTTAAGCCCTAATAGCATTTATTTAGAGAAGAATCGGGGAGAGGTACGGAGCTTTATTTCTTTACTTGGGAACATTGTGCAAACAGATGAAAAATTTGATTCCCGCGTTTTTCTTTCCCCTTTTTTATTTTCATTTCATTTCATTTTTAAATATTTATACAGGTTACTAATTTCAGTAATAAACAACTGCTTTACGAATTGACCTGTGCAAAAACAGGAAAGCCTCAATTAAAGAGATTTATGATATAATGTACAAAAGAGCAAAATAGAACTAAAATTGAAAATATAATGTACATCTCATATGGATTTTTTAAAGGTAACCAAAGACGATGCCAATTTAGTTTCCTTCTCTAGCTCATTCCATAATTTTGCTCCACGATACGAAAATGCTGTTTGGCCTGTGCTTGTTCTTGGCAGAGGTATCTGCAAGTTTGTTTCAGTAGAGTGAAGAATGTGATGACTGCCCTCTGAGCATTTACTGAAAAGTTCCCCTAAATATTGAGGAGAAAGTGAGTTCAATGCCTTATAGGTCAGCGTTGCTGTTTCTTTTCTGATAAGATGTTTAATTTGATCGCCAGCCAAGATTTTGGAGCAAACGGGCAGCAGAAGCATCGTAAGGACTATTTGTAGTTATTCCTGCAGCTCTGTTCTGGATCTTTTGGAGAGAATTAAGCTTGGTTTCATTACAACAACCCCAAACCGAGCAGCAATAACTGAAATGTGGCTCAACAATTCCGCTATACATTTTCTGCAGATCACCTGATGGAAGAAATTTCTTGGCATATGAGACCGAGAGCTCGCAGTGCCTTAGCCTTAACATGTTCAATATGGCGATCCCATCGGAGTTTGTCATCAATTTGAACTCCCAGATATTTAGTATCGGTTATCATATTGATCTTTTGATCACCTATTTCAAAACTAGGCTTAGCTTCAGTCTGCTTTTCGATCTTTTGAATATTTGGCCTGGAACCAATAGTAAAAGACTGTGTTTTTACAACGTTTAGGGACAATTTTTTTATATATCATCAATTAAGAATTTACAATGCAAGATACTTACTACACTACTTACAAAATACTTTACGATACTACAACTACAATACCACGAGGAGCAATATATCATGTCTACCCCGTGGCTTAGGAAGGAAAAGAAGAAGAGAAAAAGAGGAATCTAGAAGGACAATTGATTGCCATGTAGCCAGTTCTGTAAATTCACAAGATCTTGGTTTAGATCGTCCTGCAGTTTAGAAAGGCATTTTGAGGAGTGTGAAATCGCAGTATCATCAGCGTACATGGTGACCTTTCCTTTGTTTAGGCAGAATGGTAGATCATTTATGTAAACAAGGAACAGAAGTGAGCCAAGACAGGAGCCCTGGGGGACACCACAACTTATAGCGTTAATACTAGAAGAGGTGGAATTTACCTTTCAGAACTGCTTTCTCTCCTGCCAATAGGAAGTAAACCAGTCAAGCTCTGGTCCACTTATTCCGTATTTTTCCAGCTTCTTAGTAAGATATCATGGTTTCGAGTTTTCATTGGTCTCTACTCGAAAGCGCGGAAAAGAAAACGCTGAAATTCTTTGTCTAGAATTTGTTTGCCTGGTTCATCCGTTACTCAGAAAAATACAAGACGTCTTTGCCTATTAATTCCTTTTTATCTCGTTTTGAGTGGAGATTATACATTCCGCGATTTCCGCGGTTTCCGCGTTTTCGACCTGGCTCTAACCCTAACCCCAGGCTCTTTTGAAGAAAAGCTAAAAGGTCTATTGCGCGTCAGTATTTTGGCCTCATGCAAAAATCAATAACGCGGAGCTCCATCTTGCCGGATCTAGATTCCGCGGTTCTACAGTTCCGCGGAATTGTGGTGTTTCATGTTATTGACCTGGCTGGGTCACTTTAACTGATGAATAGTTTGTAATCAAGGCGCTTTTCCTCAAACAGTTGTATTTTTATGTCAATTTTTGACTAGATTTTATCATCTGTATTAACTTTATTGCATTTTTAGCTTGGAAGTTCTGGTTGAGCCGTACGCTACACGTTGCAACCACAAGTTTTGCAGGTATTTAGCAAACATTTACTTAACATTGCACTTCCACAGATGAGTTCTGGCCGATGTAAGATGTCTGAAAATTTCAAGTTTTGTTTCACTTCAGGTAAAAGATTTCCCTGTTCGACATGCACACAGAGACTGGTATGAAAACTTTTTGTGCGAAATCATATATTATAAAAGTTAAGATCACCTGAAATCATTTGAAATCACTTGAAATCATCTGAAAGCACCTGCAGATCACCTTCATTCACCTGAAATCATCTACGAATGGTCTGAAATCACCTGCAGACCACCTGAGACTATAACTGTAACTATCCTTGCTTTTATCATTTGTCTTCTGCCACCATGAGAGACGTTATCAAATTGCTTTTGTTCCACGTGTAATAATGTAAAGTGACGATGATCAACATCAAAGAAAACTGCTACTCCAATATTTCAGATTTCATTATCTCAAAATAGCCTGATACAATTTACAAAAAGTATAGGTTACCAGTTACTTTAAGAAATACCGTAAAGAGAACAACGAATATAACGTTATAAACTACAAGGAACAAAAAAAGGAAGGGGCAACTAAGACCTTGTCCACACGTATCCGGATATTTTTGAAAACGCATCTTATTTTATCCGTTATGGGTTTGCGTCCACACGGAGACGGCGTTTTCGGTCACCAAAAACGAAGCTTTTCGAAAACACTCTCGAGCGTGGATCTTTTTGAAAACGCCGTTTTCATGTTGTCGTGTGGACGGGTGAAAACGGAGCTTTTCGAAAACGCTGACGTCACAGCATCGATTTACGACGTATCGGAGCATGCGCATGGATCTTTGGGGATCACGCAAGGACATTTTGATTGTTTGTTTTCTTTTGTCAAAGTTCGAACAGTGGAGTTTGAATGCAGTAGCGTCTTCGTGTGGACGGGGATATTTTCGAAAACGCTCCTCGTGTGGACGCGGATATTTATTTATACGGATAAAAAGAGATGCGTTTTCAAAAATATCCGGATACGTGTGGACGAGGCCTAACTAAGGATGTTTGAAGTGACAAATACTGTGGATCATGGATTGCTAGCACTGTGATTCTGTTCATACGATGACATTAAACATGTATTGATATACTCATATACGACAGCTGATACATTTGGATCACGTGTTGTCATTAAGTATAAGGATTTTAATGAAGTGTCCATTTAACTGAAAGAAGGTTATATTTTGAAATGGTATTAAATGCTGTCACTCTTGCTTTTTCATTAATGCGACAACTTACATAGCAGTGTTTTTCGTCTTCAAGAACATCGCATGTCTGGCATTTTCTGTCCTCCAGTTTTTTTCTAGGTCTATGATATCTTCCACTTTCTATGATCTTTCTATCTCTAAACGATGATCCGAAAGTCTAAATTTACTGATCATTACTCGTGAAGGCAATAAACAACTACCATATACAAGTCTATTCCCAAAAAATCAAGGGGAAGGCCAGGTCTAGTGTCCGTGGAGAGTGACCGTGAGGTGGGCGTGACCGTGGAGAGTCAAGTCGTGCATTAACCCTGCTCTCGTAATTTATTGAATCTAGGGTAAGGTGGGGTAATTTGGGTCTAAATTGGGCATTTTTCGAAATAAATAGTGTATCCTCGCAAATACGTTGGAAATATTGAAGATCTTTTTTCGTTTTACCAACATTGAATCTATTTTCGTTCTTTGAAACTTGTTCCCGTTTTTTAATTTGAAGTCTGAATATTTTTTTGGAATTTTTTACTTTCCTCACTTATGCCTGTAATTTCAAATGGTCGGCGGGAAATTTGGGTCTATTTGAGGAAAACAGTATCTTTTTCGTCAGGAGTATTGTAAGTTCACAGAAATAGAAATTTAGCGTGCTTTCAAGGATAAATGTGATTGGATTTTCAGAGTTTCGCAGCCAAAAACTTGAAAACTTGCCCAGAGAAAATTGAAAATAAGTCGTACCACCATCGGTGCATACTTAGGCTCATTCTTGAAGATGGAAATGTAAACAAAGTTTCTTTCGACATGACATTTAAAAGAAGTGAATCATTGTGTCTTGTTCTGAAACCACTAACAAATGAACAAAAGAGTGTACCTTATTCTGCTTTCGGTTTATCAGCCATTTGCTTGCAGTATTATCTCCATTTTTGTTTTGATTCGGGAGCCATTGCCAATTCTTGCCCAACGCGACTCCTTTCAAAATGCTATGAAATCCCAATAGACCCAAATTACCCCATCTTGCAAAATAATCGAAATAAAATCTACCGAATCACATAAAATTCCGAAAAACTTTTTTAGCACCTTTCCAAATGACTGAACATGCGATTGATATACTGATTTGTTGATGAGAAGAAGTTGCAAGTTGGCATAAATCGAAAGTTTTCTACGCTGTCAGATCATGATAAAAGTTTAGGCCGGTGAAAATCAGGAAACTGAATCACTAGAAATTATCAAATAATTCTTGGACACCACTTAAATAATTCCTGAAAGTATAGATTTTGACACCCATGGAGTCATGAATCGAAATTTCGACTTGCGATTGCTTTAAAAGCGAAAAAGCAAATAGACCCAAATTACCTCGTAGACCCAAATTACCCCCACCTTACCCTACGCTATAAAGCTTGTTTAAATCATGGAAAATAGCATCGATATAGTCGTAGACATTACTGAAGCACTCAAGGCAAGCAGCAAAGGTCGATATTTAGATAATATCGCAAAGATATGCCAAACAAAGCATGGTTGTAGCGAAGACACCACCAAAGCGATACTGGACGAGGCCATCAAACAGAATGGAATTCAAACAACCACCGTAAATAACAAAGTATCGTATCGAAAGTTTGAAAAAAAGAAAGTGTGTATCGAAGATGACTGCGCAACAAGTGCCAATCAAACAGACCGGTTGCCTTTGAACGATTTTGTGACCAAGGATCGGTTGGATAGGTTTCAAAGCGACTTTGTTGAATTCAAGCGATTTTCGCATGGGGAAATTTTATCACTTTTGATACCCCTTCTATAGGTTTGATACAGAGTTTAAAATGGCCTACTGTAAGCGACATCATTAGAGGCGAAACCGCAACTACGGTGTACAAGTCGCTTAACGGTCTCGTCCCGGAGTACCTTTCCAGCTTGTTTGAAAAAAGGTCGACTCGAAATGTCAGGGAACTCAGAAACACCGAAACTGATCTTTCGATACCTTTACGAAAAACTAACAATGGGCAGAGGGCTATATCTTTTCGTGGACCTAAGCTTTGGAATAGCCTTGAACTTGATGTTAAACAGGCACCATCTCTTGTCACCTTTAAGAGAAGAATCAAATCGTAAAGTGGTAACGTTTGTGCCACGGCCCCCTGAAAAGCAGTTCTCAAGGACTGAAGGGGCTACCGTGCCTAAATAAATAAAAATGAAATGAAATGAATGAAATCACTGAAGGCTGAAATTGCCAATAGAAGCCCAAACCCGAAAGTAAAAACCCTGTGTGATAGAGATCGTGAAGCACTGGTAACTTGCTTACAGCAGCGAATTATTTCATTGGAGAGACAGTAAGATAAGCAATTCATTATTGAAAAATTATTAGACGGCCATAAACCTGCAATTCCATCCTTTAGGCCAGCAACTCCCACAGGAATAGGAGATAATGTAAAACAATGTAATAAAACAAGTGGAGAACAATTAGCGAAACAAATAGTTGATACAAAGGAGACAAAAGATGCAAAAAACCTATTCAAACTGATCAATCAAGAGAACTGAATCAAGGACGAAGGTCTAAACAAACAACGATGAAAGGCAAGGACATTCAAAGTAAACAACCCGGAGAAGAGAATCAAGAGAATGGGCCTAAAAAAGCAAAAACGAAGAGTCAGAAAAGAATCACCCTCGTTGGTGACTCTATGCCAAATGGAATCTTGGACGAAGGTTTGCAAAAAGACCACAACGTCCAAGTGAAACGCCACCCTGGAGCAACAACGCAAGATATCATGGATTACGTAAGACCAGTTATAAGAAAAAGCC